>OY720163.1:737836-1475672 GCA_963082805.1 Hemicrepidius hirtus
TTTATTGACGGTAAGATTCAAGCTTGTTGGACGTGTTTTATTAGGTTTAAATTATTATTTTTTAGATACGGTTGAATGTGTTGGGGATTCAGGAGGGGCCATGGTTTATCCTAAAGTAACTCCAAATAGGGCTGCTTCGGTTTGGCAACTAAAGGGCTTGGTTACCGTGAGCGTTGTTCTGCAACATCAATTAAAATGTGGACGAGATCGTTACGTTGTATTTACGGATGTCACAGAATATCATGATTGGATTAAACAACAAACGGATTTACCTTAAATCTAGTTTAATTATGTAATAATAGTTTGTAATTAAATTGAAATATATTTTCAAAAATTTTTGAAATTGTATAACAAATGTCGCTGGTGTATAAGAAAAAGCCAATTGGATAATTCTTATACGAATTTTGTAATCAGTTGTAATGTATTAATAATCTAAAGAAATCCAATTATTTGGCTAGAGATATGACTTTATTACTCCGGAACAGTTTAAAAAACCCCTACAGTATTTATTTCCGATATTTTTCACAAGCAAACCCCATCGGAAAAGGTAAAAAAACATAATAATTATAAAATTAGGTTAGGTTTTTATTTATACATGAATATTTACAGTTTTTGAAAAAGTTCCTTCTTATTTTCAATTATGCGAAGCCTTTACTAAAGAAAATGAGTCTTTAGCACAAGACTTACTCCAAAACATGATTGTATACGAAAACTTTTTAAGTGAACCCGAAGAAAAAAGCATTCTCGATGAAATCGAGCCGTACCTAAAGAATTTACGCTACGAATTTGCCCACTGGGATGATGTGAGTAACTTCTTACGTGCTTTATTAAATTACAATGTTGTACTTGTAGGCTATTCACGGTTATCGTGAAACGGAGCGGTTGAAATGGAACTCGGATAATACAAAAATTCTTGATCGGGTGCGAAAATTAGCATTTCCTCCGCACGTGGCACAATTAAAGCATGTACATCTCTTGGATTTGGATAAAAAAGGATATATTAAACCTCACATTGATGCTGTTCGAGTAAGTTTGAAGTAAGTTAAAGAAATAAGTTTTAAGCATTAATTTTGTAGTTTTGCGGTGATACAATTGCCGGCTTAAGTTTATTAACGGATAGTGTGATGCGTTTGATTCACGATAAGAATAAGGATTTAATTGCGGATATTTTATTAAAACGAAGGTCCTTGTATATTATGAAAGATACAGCTCGGTTTGATTATACGCACGAGATACTTAGTAACGAACGTAGTAAATTTAATAATAAAAATGTATTTAAAGATAGAAGAATTTCTGTTATTTGTAGAAATGAACCAAAGCCTGAAAATAAACTGTGATAATTGTTATTAACGTTTCGTATATTAATATAAAATACGTTTCAAAACAAATTCTTGTACATTCACATTTACATTAATAATATTGAACACAAGAATATTCTAAACGACAATTTCCAGCTCTTGTCTGTAAACAAACCTCCTCGTACCATTAAGAATTCGAATTTAAAGCTTTTCATTATATAAAATGGTTTTCGTTTCAATAAAAGTCGTCTTCCCCATGTTGATTTCTTACATGCTTCTGTAAACTATCCTTTCGAGCTGTCTTGTAGTCGCAAAGTTGGCATTCGAAAGGCTTTTCATTAGTGTGTACCGAAGTGTGTTGGTGAAGTTGCCGTTTTGTTAAAAATCTTTTAAAACATAATTCGCATCCAAACGGTTTTTCCCCTGTGTGCGTTTTAATATGTAATTGCAAATGCCCTTTCTGTGCGCTTTTATACCCACACGTTAAACATGTATAAGGCTTTTCCCCCTTATGTTTCATCATATGTCGATCCAAATGATGTTTCAAGGTGGCTTTGTAATTGCACAAATCACATTCGAATCGTTTTTCTTTAGGCGGGCCCCCACAATGTGTTACCATATGCTGTTTCAGATGTTCTTTTCTTCCCGCTCGGTAATCGCAAATTGCGCATTGAAAAGGCTTTTCCCCGGTGTGCGTTTTCATATGTCGTTCTAAACGATAATTCGAAGATGTCTTATGACTACATACTTCGCATTCGAATGGTTTTTCTCCACTGTGCGTTTTTAAGTGTTGCTGTAAAGAGAATTTTCGTACCGTTGTAAAATTGCATACGTTACATTTAAATGGTTTTTCTTCACTGTGAACTTTTTCGTGGTTCTTTAAGGCTGATTTTCGGGCAGTTTTAAAATTACAGTTATTGCATGTATAATCAGATTTAGAATCTTCTTCAAATGTAAGGAAATTTTCTTCATTTATTTCCGTTATTTTTATAAGCGGTTCAAATAATTCGATGTTAGTATTGTCTAGTTCGTTTCGTATCATATCAGATGGGTGGAAATACTCTGAAGAGTCGATTCCTAAAAATTATTTGGTTAACGCCTTGTCTTTAACGAAATGTTAGTACTGACCCTGCACATCGCTGAAGTGTGGTGATGAATTTTTATTGGGAAAATCATTTTCTAAAGAGTCTTTAATGCAATCCTGTGCAAACATTCTACTTGTGGTCCTGAAAAATTATTGTCGGATCAAAATCGAAGTACTTCAAGTATAAAATATTACTTACAAAACCTAAGGTAAAGTTAAATAAGGATTAGTTTTAATGAAAACTATTAGATAAACGTCTTTTATAACATTTTTAAGCAGAATATATCGTTATTAAAGGATTATTATAAAAATATTGATATTATCTGACAGCTGTCAAAATTGTATATTTAATCCAGTTGGTTATTTATTATACAAAGTATCAAAATTTATACAGAAAGGATTTTTTTCTTAATTTAAGTTTTTATTTCTATTGCTAAGGCTTAACACCAACTAATTGTAATTATTCCCTAGAACCTAACAGAAGAAACTCATGTATTTCAACCACAACCCACTCCATGATTAATTTAATTCGACCATACCATCGTTTTCATAATTAAAAACAGCAGGACATGGGGAGCGCTTTTGTGTTGAAGATAATTTCAAAAACGTAAGTAAAACCAAAATTTTTAAAAACATTTTCTTGTTGAAGACGTAAGAAGTTTATAGACAATTGTTGATGAGTAATCGTAAGTAATAACGGACAAGTTAATTTATAGCCAATAATTTGCATATTACTAGATGTTGTTCTAAAAATTGCAGTTTGAATATAAAAACTGGTTTTGTAAATTGTGGTTATTATGAAAAACAATCCTTGAGCTTCTTCGCATAATTATGTTAACAAAAACTTTATAAAATCAAACAGGATCTCCTTAATTGTAAAACGGTTTAGTCTATTTTTATTTTATCTTCTATATTATTAATTCATTGAAATCAAAACATTTTAATCTTAAAAATATTACATTTTATTAAAAAATACGTATAAAATTAAGAACGAACTTTAAGAGCCGTTTTATTGAGTATATGCGGTTCATATTTCTCATACTCTTCTGTAATAATATCCCGATCTAAATCGGCATTTAAAGTAATTACCGGTGCAGGACAACTAAACAAAGTCTTTCTGTGTAACCAATCTTCATGGATTTCATGCAACTCTTTTAAAAATTGCAAGGAAACTGCTTTCTCTTCCTGCCGGTTCCGATCAATCATTCTTTGGTAAACAACTTCCGGTGACGTTCTCAAATAAACAATTAAATCTACGGAAATGTTAGCTTTGGCAATGATCCATTTAAACCATTCGTGTAAAACGGATACAGAAGGTGCTGGGAGAACTCCGTCCCGTAACATTTTTTCCACAAAACAATATCTTGCACTAAATATTGAACGTTCCAAAAGTTTAACAGGGTGCGGGGTTTCGTAGGTGTGTTGTTGTAACATTGTTAGTTGGACGTATGATTGGAATGTGAAGCCCCAACGGGTACGGTCTTCATACATGTTAGCGAGTAGGTTATTTCCAGCACAGTTACGCCATAATTCGACCGGTTCAGAAAGGATACATACGTTATCGTATTTTTTGAAATGATTAAGGAAAGTTGTTTTACCGCTTCCGATATTTCCTTCGATTATAACAGTGAAAGGTCGTTTCAGATCAGATTTTGTTGCTGATCCTATTACGCCAGCCATATTTTTAAGCATAATGATTAATACAACTGGAATTAATAAGAAAAAACAACATTAATCGTAATCGGTTATCGTTATTAGAAAACGGTTTGACTTACCTTTAATTGATCCGATAGTTTGTGATATTATCCTTAAATTCTTTTATCACTCCTATAGTGTATTAATACATTATTAGGGCTTACAAATGCGATTAATTGCAAAGATTATCTCATCAAGAAGAGAGTACTGCAGCTAAAATAATGAAAACTAGGAAACTTATCTATTATTGCGCAATAATTTCGTAAATTATTTGATAAACCATTAGAACTCAAAGGAATGATTAGATTTAAACGTTTTTCTTCTATTTCAATACGTTTGTACAAGTAATAAGTATAAAGAGCGCAATTACTTTTAAGTAACAACACATAAACATGTTTTTTTAGGTTATGTTATTTTGATCAGTTTTAAAATTTTATTAACGTAATTTGCAAAAATTCTTTAATAAAAACAATTCTAATTAATATTTAGAGCTACTTACATGCTTTTTTGATAAATAAACTATAAAAAATAATTTCAAAATTTAAATTTAGGTGACAGTTATAAAAATCTGACAGTTCTCTTACGTCGACTAGAGTTTTATCGAATTTCGATTATTACATCGAAAAATTTGAAAATTTACGCGGGAATTGCAAATTTAAAACACCTTTTCAGTCGTTTTAAAATTACTTTTAAATTACAGTTTCAATTATTATTTGTAGCAAATTAATTCACCGTAAGAATTTTACTTATCATTGCAATCTGGATTTAATAAAAAGTTAAAATTTTTTTTGGAAAATTTAATATTAATTTCAAAACAATGACTATATCCAGGGTTTTCTATTTAAATTTAAAAGATTTGTGTGATATAAGGTTCAAGTAAACTTTATTTAATATAACACGCGCGTAATCTAACAACCATTGACCTACTACAACCTTTGGGAATCTCCCTGATTGGCCTTGAAGAGGAGCTCAGTTATTAGCACGCAAAGTTGTTTATAAAACAGGTTCCTTACAGCCAAACCATCTACAGAAGCTGTTGATTTTCATTTTCAAACACAAGCAGGTGAAAGGTCAAGAGCACCAAAGCTTGGTCGCAAATCTTCCTCGTGAATCTGGGCCACCTTCGAAAAGGTACAAACGACATCATTGTGATCTATACATGTACAAAGCAGATTCTAACTGCAATAAGTGAAGTGCATTCCATAAAACGTGAGTTTTTTGTTTTAAAATTTTATTTCTTTGCTTTTTTTATGGGGTTTTCCCTTGTTATCAAAGCTAAAGTAAAAAGTATATAATTTGATTACTAAAAACAGCGCAAAAAGGTTTTTTTTCTTGTAAACCTGTTTGGGAATAATTTAAATCTTCACAGAATTTATGATTAAATAATTATATGCATAACAAGTGGCCTTGCCGAATTTAAAAATAACAATTTTACAAATTATAATCATAACTCAAGTATTTCTAAATTCTTCTGAAGCATTTGTTTCGATTTAAACAAAACTTATTGTTGAAACAATAGAATTGTAAGTCATTTGTTTCAATTCGTTTGTTTAAACAATTACCTACACTATCGTCGCTCATTTGTTTTTTCTTTCAGCAAATGACATTAAAACTACTTATAATAACACTTTTCCTCTTCGTGTTGACCAACGAACTTTATGTAGAAGCCGAATGGGTATCACCATGTCCTCGTTTGTTCGTCTACGAAGCCAAAAGCAAGGAACCGAACAAATGGTATGGAATTATTACACTCCTGACCGATACCACTCTATCCGGGGTTTGGATGCGAATATCCTTAGATAAACCTGCAATTTCCATAGGGGTAAGTTATTAAATAAAATTTTATTGCTTAAACTAAAACAAGTTTTTCCAGAACTGGTTTGGTCAAGTCGTAACGGAAGATCACAAGGAATTTCTTGTAAAGAATCCTAAATTCGAATTAAAAGCTCATGTACCTCAAATTGTTCGTTTTTATGTCGAATATAATACAAACGAACCCCCTCCCCAATTGATAGCCATTAAATTGAATGCTAGGAAGTTTTGTCCTGAAGAAGCGGCAACGGAATCGCCTCCCTTGGTTTACGAACTACAAACAAGCAGCCATTTAGGTGATGCTGATGTCGTAAGCAGCTCTTAGTAAGTTTACTTTAGAGGTAATTTTTAAAAATAAATAATTGATTTTATAGTACTACCAAACTGAAACCAGAAACAACCACTGCAGACGATGGGTTATTCCAAGGCGACTTCCATCAATTACTTAACCGACCTGCCTCGTTATCTACTAAAGATAAAGATGAAGTCAATAACATCTGCGGAACTGTTATTGTAAGGGAATGTGTATTTCCATGTGGCCAACTTGATTTTGCAGTTTTTTTTTATAGACACAACCTACACCGTTAATCACAAACGGACAAGCGACACGTGAAGGAGAATTCCCCTGGCATGCAGCTTTATATCACACAAAAGGATTAGTTCAAATGTATATCTGCGGGGCTTCTCTTATTACAAAGGCGCATGTACTTACAGCAGCACATTGTGTTACTAAAAGCCGATCAGAAGCACCTATAAATCCTGATAATTTGGTTGCTTATTTAGGTGGGATTAATTTAATTTTTTTTATTGTCAAAAAACTAATTTTGGTTTGTTATAGGAAAATATGTTTTAAAACGTTTTGCCGATGTTGGTATTCAAGACCGAGAGGTAGCCGAAATTAAACCTCATCCAATGTATAGTGGAAGAACTTATAAGAACGACATAGCTGTCCTTAAACTTTCACAGAATGCCGATTTTACTGATTACGTTCGGCCGATTTGTCTCTGGAGAGAATCAAATGAAATCGGAGCTGTTGTTAATAAACAAGGTAAGTTAAATTTGTTATAATTCTACTGAATTACGTATAATTCATTACGATTTCTCTAATTTTTAAGTATTTTTAGAGACGATCTGCGAAAAATTATGAGTTGAAATTGAAAGTTTCGTAAATTAATATTTTATGTTGAATTAAAGAAAAAACGGTTTTATGATACAAAAACTTACTTTATTCACGCCTTTCTATTAATATTTAGCAATAATAGCGGGTTTTTTGGTGAATTTTCCAAAAAACTTCCACTTTACAAGTGGTCAACATAACCTAAAAATAAAAACCTAAATTAAATTAAAACACTTAAAATTAATCGCTAATAACTAACTACTCCTTATTTTATGCACTGTTCTTCATTAATATTAAGTAAAGTATAGTAATAAGGAAATTTTTGCAAAAATCCTTTGTAAGATTGGGAAACATAACCCAACTTTTAACCTCAAACTGTTTTACTTTTTCAGTGATAATTTTTCGTTCTGCGTGCTTTAACTTTTAATAATTTCCTTCCCTGTGCTATTTTATTACAATCTTTTAATATTATAATCTCATTTTAGGTACTGTAATCGGTTGGGGCTTCGACGAAAATGGAAAATTATCGGAACAACTAATGCAAGCTAAAATGCCAGTAGTATCCCAATCAACATGTATACGTTCATATCCTGATTTTTATTCTCGATTTACATCTGATAATACTTATTGTGCAGGTTTTAGAAACGGTACGTAACCTTGAGAATGCTTCTTTAGTGATAATCGTGTGTGTTTGTAGGAACTTCTGTGTGTAACGGGGACTCAGGTGGTGGCATGGTTTTTCCTAGGCTCGATTCAGAAAGCGTAAATAATCCATTATGGCACCTTCGTGGAGTGGTATCGATTAGTGTAGCTTTGCAAAGCCAATCGTGCGATACTTCAAATTATGTTGTGTTTACAGACGTTGCCAAGTATCTTGATTGGATTCGGACAATAATTTAATAAATGTTGGGTTAATGGGAGTTGTGAATAAATAAAAATAAAGTTTTATAAGACGAAAATGTAATTTTTGACTTATATCCAAAGTAAAATAGTTTCTATTTTCCGTAGTTATTGCATTGAAAGTCGGTTCAATATTTATTTTGCTTATCACCACCATTCATAATAATAAATCTAACTTTTCTGTAGAAGAAATATTTATCTAAGATCTAACACAAAAGAACAATGAATTATTTTATCAAATAAACCATCTCTTTATTAATCGTAAAGTAAATACAATAATCTAATGTTATTTTCTCAGTGCATTCTTCATATCTTTTATATGTGCAGTTTAAATTACTTTTCAGTCCCATAACCATGGCTATTCCATTAACCATCCAAGAGGAGCTCCGTAAAATTGCAGATACCCTTGCTGCACCTGGTAAAGGGATTTTAGCAGCCGATGAGCCTCTCGATTATATGGAAGAGGTTTTAACCCAAATCAGACTTACAAATACTGAAGAAAATAGGAGACGATACAGACAAGTCTTGTTTACATCCGATAAATCACTTGGAACGTACCTTTCGGGTGTGATTTTACATCCGGAGACGGTTTATCAAAAAACGAATGAGAAAATCTTATTCGTTGAAGTGCTAAAACAAAAAGGGATCGTTCCAGGGGTTAACGTTGACAAAGGACTTGTTCCGTTGCATGGAACTGATGGTGAAATGACCACTCAAGGTAAAAAAAAATGTTACTAATGGATTTTTAATAAATCCTGTTTATTTTAGGCCTTGATGATTTGGATAAACGTTGCAAACAATACAAAAAAGATGGTTGTTCTTTTGCTAAATGGCGTTGTGCCTTAAAAATAGGAAAAAACACCCCATCACCTTTAGCGATCCAAACAAACGCATCAATTCTTGCTCGTTATGCTTCCATTTGTCAAGTAAACCGTCTTGTGCCAATTGTAGAACCTGAAGTTCAACTTGAAGGCGATCATGACTTAGAACAGGCCCAAAAAGTCACCGAAACAGTTCTAGCAGCCGTTTATAAAGCTTTACATGACCATCATGTCTTCCTCGAAGGCACACTTTTAAAACCTAGTATGGTAATCCCAGGAAGTTCATGTCCCATTAAATATAAACCTGAAGACATTGCTGTTGCCACGGTAACAGCTCTAAGTCGTACTGTACCTGCAGCCATTCCCGGAATTGGTTTCCTTTCAGGAGGACAAAGTGGAATTGAAGCCTCCACAAATTTACTCGCGATTAATAGGTATTGTTCTGTTTACTTACTTTAACATGCTTTTATTATCTTGATTTAAAGCTGCGGTGGGAAAAAGCCTTGGGCTTTGACGTTTATCTTCGGCCGAGCGTTACAATCTGCTGTGCCTCAAATATGGGCTGGAAAAGATGACAATGTTATAGCAGCACAGTTAGAATTATTTAATCGTGCAAAGGTAAGTGAAATAGTTAGAAAATTCTGTTTTAATATGAGACGTTTCAGACGAATGGGGAAGCTTCCCTAGGGTTGACTACGGGTCAATAAATTGATTGGATAATAAAGTAGTAAGACAGATATAGGGGAATATAGTAGTAAACTGTTTGTGTCTCTAATAAATAAAGTGAATTAATGGGTAATTAATCCTTTTTTTCTAATTTAAGAATTAAAGCCAAAAAGTTTAAGGTTAGGATTCTCAAACTTACAAAATAGTTTTTTGCATTTTCTCTGTATTTGCAGGACATTTTAAAGTTAAATTAAGTTTGCTGAAGCGTTTTTGGTTGTTAAAACAATAAATCTTGTGATAAATACCTTCCTACAATTAAAAATATTTCAGAGATTGAGGTTAAATTTCTCGAACTTAGAGGAACGTTTTTAGAAGATTTTTGATTGCAGTTGTGTTTATTTAATGTTTTTAAGGTAATTTGTAATTAATTTAATTGTCTAAACGTATCCTTTAACGATCGGATTAGTAAATTTTATCAAAATCCATTTATAATTGATTTTTTAAAGTTTGAGGTTATGCTCTCTCTTGATACTAATTTCTTTTGCTGTTTAATTCATTAATTTTAGTAAAATTAAGCCTTTCTTATTTAAATTAATGATTAATACGATCTAATGTTTAATAGTTTCTAGTATAAATTGCAATAATTCAAAATTTTTACTTTGATAGCGATAGCCGAAAGCCTTTACGAGGATCAAACCAAAATCTTTATTATAGGATTGCATTGATCTCCTTTCAAATAATCGGACATGGGATAGTTGTGAATGGTAAATATTTAATGTGATAAGTGATTAGTTTGTTGGTGGTCATGGAAAAAAGTGCCCCTTGGAAGACCTTGCATAATCATTTAACCTTGAAAGTTCACCCCCAGTTGGCATAACGATAAACAGAATGTAAAAGGAGTCACATTGCACATCAAGACGAGGAATGAGCAACATTAAAATGGAACAAGGCATGAAAGAACGAGTAAGTAATAATTTTTTGTACGTCAACATTAAACTCCCTAATATTAATTTAGTTTAAACGAGATGGCTGTTACGTCATTGAGAACTTCCTATCAGAAGCAGAATGTGATGTTTTAAAACTCGAAGCCGAAAAGTTAGTTAGAAATATGCCTTCCCAATCAAAGCGTGCTGTGCTTAACATGACCGATCATCGACAGGTAAAATATTTTATTTTTACAACTTTTTGTATATTTCCCTTTTTTTTTTCTTGAAGAGTCAGGACCAATACTTTCTAGACAGCTCTGAGAAACTAAGTTACTTTTACGAAGAAGATGCTTTAGGCCCGAAAGGAGAATTATTGGTCGATCCGTTGGTTTCTTTGAATAAACTTGGACACGCGATTCATTTACATAATGAACCGTTTCGAAAACTAACTTTCGATCAACGAGTTAAAAACGTTTGTAAAGAATTGGGTTTGATTAATCCCGGGGTCGTACAAAGCATGTTAATTTTTAAAAATCCCCGAATTGGAGCCGTGGGTATGAATTAAAATGAAAGGGAGAATTTAAAAAATGATTTTATTTGGTTCCAGTTACCCCCCATCAAGACGCATCGTATCTTTATTCGGAACCCTTAAATTTAGTAGGAATTTGGATACCTTTAGAAGATGCGACTTTGGAAAATGGATGTTTGTGGTTTTTAAGGGGTTCCCATAAAAAGGGTGTCTTTAGGAGATATATTAGAAACCCCGATAACTCATCCAATAATCTTATGATTTTTGATAAACCAAATCCAGAATATAATCTGAACGAGTTTACTCCGGCCCCTGTAAAAAAAGGTTGGCGTCGTGATTTTACCGAAGACAAGAACTAATCCTAACTTGTTTTTCAGGGTCGTGTGTTTTAATCCATGGAGCAGTTGTTCATTATAGTGAACCGAATAAATCGGATAAGTCCCGATATGCGTATACCTTCCATATTACAGAACAACGTAACACGAAATGGGCCGATAATAATTGGCTTCAAACTTCCAGTGGATCGTTTTTAAATCTTTATGACAATTGATTCGTTTTCATTAATGATTTTTGTCTGAAAGAACAATAATTGTTGGGGTTAGATTATTAGAAAATGTAAGTTTATGCTTCGTATTTTAAGAAAATGGGGTTTATTTTTACATAGAGAAAGTTTTTAAATTAGTTGTAGGTGATTATAATCTCACTTTTCTGTACTTTATCTTATTTTTCTCTACTTTTACCTTAATTTTTTCTTCGTAGAACTAATTCTAACCTCGCTACAATGAAATCTAATGGCAATCAATTCTTAATGACTTTATTATTAATTTATAACATAGAAAAAAAACATAATATTTCTTAAATCTAGTCTTAATTCTAATCGTCGGGACATGCAAGATTAAAATCTAACATTTCATCACTGGTCAAGAATCTTACATCACTTTGACTATCGCTACTTCGACTGTGCCTTTGAATTTTTCTACATCCAAAGAATTTATACCTTCGTGCAAGAAAAACTGCACTTAAGACAGTCATGAGAATGAAGGAAACGGATGCAACGATCACAATTATAAATTTCATGTTCGTTTGTGGCTTTTCTTTGATTATTTTCTGATAACTCTTAATCGACGATGGGTTTGAATCGGGTGTTATTTTCACTGTGGTTAGTTTCGCTAACGTAAAGTAAGTTTTATCCTCTTCGGTTTTTATTTGTGGCACGGTTATAATCTCGTCAATTGCTTGCGGTGTCGTCGTAGCAACTTGTTTTTTTGTTTGTTGAGTCTTCCTTGTGGTTACTAAGGTTGTTTGTGGTCGCTGTGTTGATGTTTTGAGATTAATTTTCTGTATGATTATTGGGGATGTAGCCGGGGTAAGAAATACCAAAGTTGGCTTTTTCGGTTTCGGAATAAACGGTGCAGGGGTTCGATTAAAATTTGTTACATTCATAAAGTTATATTTTTTTGGTAATACTGAATTAATATCGTTTGAGATAATTTCGTTTGTTTTGTTTTTTTTAGGTACTGGATTAGATATTACCGTTGGTTTTTCCGTAAACTCGGTTGTGTCAACGATTTTTTCATCCGTCACAGTCGTAGATGCTTCAGCTGTGGAATAATCATCCGTTGGATCTAATACGCAAATTGCAATGTAATCAGGGCAGCATGTACTATTATCCACGCAGCTTTCGTCACAATCACAGCTATACATGAAGCTAGCGGCAGGAGGTTCGATGTAGTTATCGTTATCGCAACGATTTAGACATGATTGAAAGGTTTGGAAACCATCTGTATCCGTAACATCACTGAAAACAAACAGATTTTAAGTCCTCTGTGGAGTATCCGATCCAGCATCTGCCGATAAGAACCAACAAAGACTTAGAAGAATTTGTAAAAGGAAAAGAAAATGGTAATGGAGACAAAATGGAGTAATTTTGGTTCACCCTGTATATATCGATAAGGTAAGGTATATCTATTTACAAAAATTGATCAAAATAAGTGTTTGTTTGGAAAATCTTCTATCTCCCCACAATTTCCTGTGTAACCACAGATTGATTGATCTTATCTTTTATTTTTATTTACGAAAATATTTACCTTTCTGTTGTCACATCCTCTTCTATGGTACAATTTTCAAAAATTTTTACATCATCCACTGCGATGTCGCTGAAATAACTCGAGCCTCGAATCCCCTCGATTACGATCTAAAACGAAACCTTATTTTTATAACTACCCCGTTTATAAAACTCAAACAAACCTGAAAATCTTCATTAATCGGTCCGATCCGATTTAAACTCCTCAACCATTTATTTCCGTGATTTTGCGAAGACCAAAATAATGCTTTTTCTGGCTCCAAAATCCAACTCTCGGACTCTTTTTTCAAATAAACACGCAACTGTCCAATTGAAGCTCCGTACATGTGATAGAAGAATTCTAAACAAACATTCCTGTTGGGCATTTTATTATAAACGGGGGAAATTAATCGTGCGGTATCGTTTTCGTTCCTTGAAGACGATTCAATGTACATGTAATGTCCTAAAATATTAAATTGGGATTAACTAGGGGCTAAAAAGTAAAAAAAAATTATTACCATCTCTCCCCTCCCCTTTCGTGTGATCGTACGCCGGTCCTGTTCCTAAATGTCCGCTAGGGGTTGCGTGATTCATTCGAAGCCAATCAAAGTCATGACGGACATCGTGATTCCATCCACATAAGTCTTCTGATTCGAAATCACAGCTTAACGATGGTTTTGTATTCGAAGCTAATAGGGAATTAAACGAAACCAGAAATATCCAAACTAGCACCTCGAGATTTAATTTTAATTCTTACCAATACAAGCGGGTAAATTATTGTCCCAATTCCTACCATCACAGTAGGTTGTGTTAGGGCCCCAAAGTTCGTATCCAGGTTTGCAAAAAAAATTTAAAACTGCTCCTCTATGGGACGGATAAATTAAGCCGTTTATTGGAGGGTTAACGGATACACAACTCGCACCTAAAGTTAAACTTATTAGAAAGGAAAAAAAATGTTTTTCGTAATTACTTACGGACACATTTTGGTACCGGGCTTTCCCACGTTCCATTTTGACAAGTGCTGATTTTTTCCCCGGCAATTATATACCCCGTGTTGCATGTAAATCTAACGAATCTACTTTTTTGTCGATACCGGACCCGACCGTATTTTAATTTTAATGTCGGACATGCTAAGAAAAAATTCATAAAAACTAAGAATATTAAATGTAGAAAAACTTACCTGCACCTCTTGGAGCTGCGTTAACTTCACCTAGGAAAACGTAAACTAATCCAACTCCTAAAATAAGTGATTTTAAATACATTTTTTGAAATGATTGTTAAACGGGGATTGATAATGAATGAGTTGGAATTGTGAATGAATTCAACGACTGGCGCTTGCAGAGATAAAGTCGAACTTGGTTCATCTTTATCAGTGATGCTTCCTGAGGAAGCTGATATGGAAAGGAAACAAATATCATGTGAATATGCGAATGGATCCTTGGGGATAACGTTAATTAAAAAATAATTTTATCTTTTTTTGCATTATGATAATTTTTAGAAATATTTTTATTTGCTTTCAAAAATGCATTCATTAAACAAATATAAATACAACGCATAAAATATTTCTTGTTGGTCCAAAAAGAGCATATTATGCTCCCTAGTAATAATTATTCTTCCTCAAGTTACTATTTTAATTACCGAATTACCATAAAATACAACTTGTTAAACTGATTTTCTTCAACTTGCACAACATTGTGCTTTGTCCTGTACATGTTTTAATCACAGGTTTTAAGCCGTCATTAAAAATAATGCAAAGTAAAAAAAGAATGCAATGTAATAAATAGAATACAAAGTAATAAAACCTAACAGAATTTTGCCGTGCCTGATAGATAGGCAACCAAACGTACTTCAGAAGAATGCCGTGCCTGATAGATAGGCAACCAAACGTACTTCACAACGAGTATAGCGGACTCCTCTGATTGGTCAACCAATCGGGTGAACTTCCTTCACAAGTGCACTGCAATTTAATTTAAATAGAGTGCTGCCATCTTTACGGATTATGACTGAACCCTTTAGTTCAACGCTTAGCCGATTCGCATTCGATGGCGGGCGCTGCGATCGCTGCCAAAATTAAACTGTCATAACCCACATCATAACCATAAATAACCTCAAAACATCAGTCGTAATTAAAAATTTTATTCAAAGCAATGTTTAATAAGCGTAAACTGTGGGGAAGGTGCCGAATCAAAATAATGTGACCGTTAAGTTGGATAGTTTTTCTGCTGAGACAAGTCTCTGAAATATTCAGATCCTCCATAGGGATCCTTTTACATGTTCACAACACATGTTTGCTTTTAGATTCCCTTGCGAACGAGTTTCAGGGCATGTTTGAAAATTTAGAGCAGTTCTTTTGCACAAACTGAAGCTATTGAGACAGTTGTCCTCGTAAATTAATGAATATTGCTTTATAAGCTCAGGAAAGGAGTTTATTTAACGCTTACAAGTTGTTGCAGATGTACATTGTGGAGGTGTGTTGTTTAGACGACGACAGATAGTTTAGAATATCCTTTTTGATCCACCAGATCCTTCTACGTGCCGAAAGAATTCTTTGCGTCCCCATGTACACGTACTCGCTTGAATGTAGTGCAAACGGAAAATACGTAATTACAAAGGCAAAAGTTAACAGTGGATTCGGTGACAAGTAATGCTTCATTTGCGTGCATAAATGGTTTAAATATTGAAAGACCCTTTTCGCTTTTCCCCCCCCCGCTACGACACTACTGGTTCGCTCTCTGTGCTGCACCATCCAAAAGAATTCTGTCGGCACACGAACCATACTTGCACCATGTCCCCTATAGTTTTAATTGCAGTTTAATAATAGTTGCTGCATTACAGGTTTACTACCTACATATAAGAAGAGATCATCTGATCCGCAGGCCCCCAGAACGGTGACGTTGGAAAGGCTTTTCCGCACCACCTTCCGAGTGAAGTTTCTTTTTATTAACAACATCAAGGCTTGGTGGACGGCAACAGAGGAGACGAGCTCTGATTTTTAGCACGGTAGGAACTTCCGACTGTATTGCACCAGAAGTGTTGCGATTGGCGCTCGCTTAGGGTAATCTCGTGTACGAGATGCTTCTAAGGTACTCCTTTGTGTTTTGACACTTGGAAATTATAGGGCAAACTTCCCTCACCCCTTCCCACTGCTCCACACCTGGCTAGGAAACGTTCAGAATTGGTTTTTTTCTGAAACCTTTCTGAATTTTTTTGGACCAGACTGGAGGGGTTGGGGGATGTTTGGCACATATTTTTCAAGTCTTTAGGGTTCATATTACATTCTGAAATTTTCCTAAGGAAATCGGAGAGGGTCAAAAAATATTCGAAAAAAAAAGGAAAGACTATAGTCTTTGCTCATTTTTTGGAAAAAAATTTCACCCCTTCAGATCTCGCCCCGATTTTCCCAGAATGTTATTTGGAGGGTATACACTTGGAAATTATGGGGCAAACTTCCCTCACCCCTTCCCACTGCTCCACACCTGGCTAGGAAACGTTCAGAATTGGTTTTTTTCTGAAACCTTTCTGAATTTTTTTGGACCAGACTGGAGGGGTTGGGGGATGTTTGGCACATATTTTTCAAGTCTTTAGGGTTCATATTACATTCTGAAATTTTCCTAAGGAAATCGGAGAGGGTCAAAAAATATTCGAAAAAAAAAGGAAAGACTATAGTCTTTGCTCATTTTTTGGAAAAAAATTTCACCCCTTCAGATCTCGCCCCGATTTTCCCAGAATGTTATTTGGAGGGTATACACTTGGAAATTATGGGGCAAACTTCCCTCACCCCTTCCCACTGCTCCACACCTGGCTAGGAAACGTTCAGAATTGGTTTTTTTCTGAAACCTTTCTGAATTTTTTTGGACCAGACTGGAGGGGTTGGGGGATGTTTGGCACATATTTTTCAAGTCTTTAGGGTTCATATTACATTCTGAAATTTTCCTAAGGAAATCGGAGAGGGTCAAAAAATATTCGAAAAAAAAAGGAAAGACTATAGTCTTTGCTCATTTTTTGGAAAAAAATTTCACCCCTTCAGATCTCGCCCCGATTTTCCCAGAATGTTATTTGGAGGGTATACACTTGGAAATTATGGGGCAAACTTCCCTCACCCCTTCCCACTGCTCCACACCTGGCTAGGAAACGTTCAGAATTGGTTTTTTTCTGAAACCTTTCTGAATTTTTTTGGACCAGACTGGAGGGGTTGGGGGATGTTTGGCACATATTTTTCAAGTCTTTAGGGTTCATATTACATTCTGAAATTTTCCTAAGGAAATCGGAGAGGGTCAAAAAATATTCGAAAAAAAAAGGAAAGACTATAGTCTTTGCTCATTTTTTGGAAAAAAATTTCACCCCTTCAGATCTCGCCCCGATTTTCCCAGAATGTTATTTGGAGGGTATACACTTGGAAATTATGGGGCAAACTTCCCTCACCCCTTCCCACTGCTCCACACCTGGCTAGGAAACGTTCAGAATTGGGTTGTTCCTGAAAGGTTTCTGAATTTTTTTGGACCAGACTGGAGGGGTTGGGGGATGTTTGGCACATATTTTTCAAGTCTTTAGGGTTCATATTACATTCTGAAATTTTCCTAAGGAAATCGGAGAGGGTCAAAAAATATTCGAAAAAAAAAGGAAAGACTATAGTCTTTGCTCATTTTTTGGAAAAAAATTTCACCCCTTCAGATCTCGCCCCGATTTTCCCAGAATGTTATTTGGAGGGTATACACTTGGAAATTATGGGGCAAACTTCCCTCACCCCTTCCCACTGCTCCACACCTGGCTAGGAAACGTTCAGAATTGGGTTGTTCCTGAAAGGTTTCTGAATTTTTTTGGACCAGACTGGAGGGGTTGGGGGATGTTTGGCACATATTTTTCAAGTCTTTAGGGTTCATATTACATTCTGAAATTTTCCTAAGGAAATCGGAGAGGGTCAAAAAATATTCGAAAAAAAAAGGAAAGACTATAGTCTTTGCTCATTTTTTGGAAAAAAATTTCACCCCTTCAGATCTCGCCCCGATTTTCCCAGAATGTTATTTGGAGGGTATACACTTGGAAATTATGGGGCAAACTTCCCTCACCCCTTCCCACTGCTCCACACCTGGCTAGGAAACGTTCAGAATTGGTTTTTTTCTGAAACCTTTCTGAATTTTTTTGGACCAGACTGGAGGGGTTGGGGGATGTTTGGCACATATTTTTCAAGTCTTTAGGGTTCATATTACATTCTGAAATTTTCCTAAGGAAATCGGAGAGGGTCAAAAAATATTCGAAAAAAAAAGGAAAGACTATAGTCTTTGCTCATTTTTTGGAAAAAAATTTCACCCCTTCAGATCTCGCCCCGATTTTCCCAGAATGTTATTTGGAGGGTATACACTTGGAAATTATGGGGCAAACTTCCCTCACCCCTTCCCACTGCTCCACACCTGGCTAGGAAACGTTCAGAATTGGTTTTTTTCTGAAACCTTTCTGAATTTTTTTGGACCAGACTGGAGGGGTTGGGGGATGTTTGGCACATATTTTTCAAGTCTTTAGGGTTCATATTACATTCTGAAATTTTCCTAAGGAAATCGGAGAGGGTCAAAAAATATTCGAAAAAAAAAGGAAAGACTATAGTCTTTGCTCATTTTTTGGAAAAAAATTTCACCCCTTCAGATCTCGCCCCGATTTTCCCAGAATGTTATTTGGAGGGTATACACTTGGAAATTATGGGGCAAACTTCCCTCACCCCTTCCCACTGCTCCACACCTGGCTAGGAAACGTTCAGAATTGGTTTTTTTCTGAAACCTTTCTGAATTTTTTTGGACCAGACTGGAGGGGTTGGGGGATGTTTGGCACATATTTTTCAAGTCTTTAGGGTTCATATTACATTCTGAAATTTTCCTAAGGAAATCGGAGAGGGTCAAAAAATATTCGAAAAAAAAAGGAAAGACTATAGTCTTTGCTCATTTTTTGGAAAAAAATTTCACCCCTTCAGATCTCGCCCCGATTTTCCCAGAATGTTATTTGGAGGGTATACACTTGGAAATTATGGGGCAAACTTCCCTCACCCCTTCCCACTGCTCCACACCTGGCTAGGAAACGTTCAGAATTGGTTTTTTTCTGAAACCTTTCTGAATTTTTTTGGACCAGACTGGAGGGGTTGGGGGATGTTTGGCACATATTTTTCAAGTCTTTAGGGTTCATATTACATTCTGAAATTTTCCTAAGGAAATCGGAGAGGGTCAAAAAATATTCGAAAAAAAAAGGAAAGACTATAGTCTTTGCTCATTTTTTGGAAAAAAATTTCACCCCTTCAGATCTCGCCCCGATTTTCCCAGAATGTTATTTGGAGGGTATACACTTGGAAATTATGGGGCAAACTTCCCTCACCCCTTCCCACTGCTCCACACCTGGCTAGGAAACGTTCAGAATTGGTTTTTTTCTGAAACCTTTCTGAATTTTTTTGGACCAGACTGGAGGGGTTGGGGGATGTTTGGCACATATTTTTCAAGTCTTTACCCTTCATATTACATTCTGAAATTTTCCTAAGGAAATCGGAGAGGGTCAAAAAATATTCGAAAAAAAAAGGAAAGACTATAGTCTTTGCTCATTTTTTGGAAAAAAATTTCACCCCTTCAGATCTCGCCCCGATTTTCCCAGAATGTTATTTGGAGGGTATACACTTGGAAATTATGGGGCAAACTTCCCTCACCCCTTCCCACTGCTCCACACCTGGCTAGGAAACGTTCAGAATTGGGTTGTTCCTGAAAGGTTTCTGAATTTTTTTGGACCAGACTGGAGGGGTTGGGGGATGTTTGGCACATATTTTTCAAGTCTTTACCCTTCATATTACATTCTGAAATTTTCCTAAGGAAATCGGAGAGGGTCAAAAAATATTCGAAAAAAAAAGGAAAGACTATAGTCTTTGCTCATTTTTTGGAAAAAAATTTCACCCCTTCAGATCTCGCCCCGATTTTCCCAGAATGTTATTTGGAGGGTATACACTTGGAAATTATGGGGCAAACTTCCCTCACCCCTTCTCACTGCTCCACACCTGGCTAGGAAACGTTCAGAATTGGTTTTTTTCTGAAACCTTTCTGAATTTTTTTGGACCAGACTGGAGGGGTTGGGGGATGTTTGGCACATATTTTTCAAGTCTTTACCCTTCATATTACATTCTGAAATTTTCCTAAGGAAATCGGAGAGGGTCAAAAAATATTCGAAAAAAAAAGGAAAGACTATAGTCTTTGCTCATTTTTTGGAAAAAAATTTCACCCCTTCAGATCTCGCCCCGATTTTCCCAGAATGTTATTTGGAGGGTATACACTTGGAAATTATGGGGCAAACTTCCCTCACCCCTTCTCACTGCTCCACACCTGGCTAGGAAACGTTCAGAATTGGTTTTTTTCTGAAACCTTTCTGAATTTTTTTGGACCAGACTGGAGGGGTTGGGGGATGTTTGGCACATATTTTTCAAGTCTTTACCCTTCATATTACATTCTGAAATTTTCCTAAGGAAATCGGAGAGGGTCAAAAAATATTCGAAAAAAAAAGGAAAGACTATAGTCTTTGCTAATTATTTGGAAAAAAATTTCACCCCTTCAGATCTCGCCCCGATTTTCCCAGAATGTTATTTGGAGGGTATACACTTGGAAATTATGGGGCAAACTTCCCTCACCCCTTCCCACTGCTCCACACCTGGCTAGGAAACGTTCAGAATTGGGTTGTTCCTGAAAGGTTTCTGAATTTTTTTGGACCAGACTGGAGGGGTTGGGGGATGTTTGGCACATATTTTTCAAGTCTTTACCCTTCATATTACATTCTGAAATTTTCCTAAGGAAATCGGAGAGGGTCAAAAAATATTCGAAAAAAAAAGGAAAGACTATAGTCTTTGCTCATTTTTTGGAAAAAAATTTCACCCCTTCAGAACTCGCCCCGATTTTCCCAGAATGTTATTTGGGGGTTGTACACTCAATTAGTTCCCTTACGATGAGATGTGTGTCTGTCCGAATAAGAATTACGAAGGCTTTTCCCCAGCTACGATTTAGACATATCCCCAGTATCTGGTTAGAAAATTTTCAGTAAAACAATTGCCTAAAATGTCTCGTTTTTTCAGGCTTTCAACTGAGTGATGGAATCCTGCAAGTGTTGTATATGAGGTCTTGATATGGAACGATTTTGAAGTTGTATTAAGAGAAGCAGGAACTGTGTCTGCGGTGCCGTGTTGGCGTTCCACCACAACAAACTACAACCCTGTCTGTAGTAAGTTACTTGTTTTCTTATACTCAGTCTTGTAAAAACTGTTCTATTCCTTGATTAAGGGGAAACTTGTTATGTATTTTGTTTTTAAATTAGAGATGGGGAAACCTTTCGGGACTGCCAAAAAATTTAACGATTAATGACAAGGGTATATCTAAAGAGTCCATTATGTGTTTCAGATAGAAACTGGGGAGGACGGCCCTCGCATACAAGGGAGATGACAAAAAGGAGCGGGATGTGTATTGCAAGAAGATTTCAAGTTCTGGAAACAACGAACATGTTGCCGCTTCCTGTCTTACAGGAATAAACAATTTCCTGACCGTTCTGAACATTTCAGAGCAAACCTTCCCACCTAAGGAATGGTCAAGCTTTTATTTCTTCCCATTAAAGGGAATATATTTCTCTCAGTGTTTTTAGAAGTAGATTATTGAATTATTTTCAAAATAAATGTTGTATATGTAAATTAAGTAATTAAGTTTTATTTTCTAATTAGTACTTACGCCACTTGTATTTATTTTAATTGAAATTTATCCGTGTAAGTGTAGATAGTCACTTTCTAGTTGCAAATTCTGTATGTATTGTGTAAATGAGATGTATAAGAGCTGTTACAAATACAATTATAGATTGCAAGTCTTTGTTTTATTTTGTGTGTGTCGGTTCAAACCCTGCTCAAGTTTACTTTTTTTTTAATTGCAAAATTAAAATTATACTGTTCAAATACGTAAATATAATAAAACAATCAAAATACTTCAATTAAAATAAAGAAACTAATTGCTTTTATGTGTTAAAAATTTCCCCTTTTAAATCAAAATTTGAATTTCCCGCCTATGACGTCACAAACTACTCCTGATCAACCTCCTCGTACATTCTGTGCTCCTGATACCAAGAATCAAAATTTATCTTAGTTCAGCTGATAAGACTTAAGAAATTTGTTAATAAACGTGGTCTAAACAAGTTTACCCTTGCGTTTTTAAATTTTTGGGCAGATACGCAACGGTAAACTCCATCAGAACCATTTTTGTAAACATGGTTCGGAACGAGTTTGCCGTTGCGTAAGAGGGCAAAAATTGTTGAACGCAAGGGTAAACTTGTTTAGACCACGTTTATTAACAAATTTCTTAAGTCTTATCAGCTAATATTAGATAAATTTTGATTCTTGGTATCAGGAGCACAGAAGGTGCGAGGAGGTTGATCAGGAGTATTTTGTGACGTCATAGGCGGGAAATTCAAATTTTGATTTAAAAAGGGAAATTTTTAACACATAAAAGCAATTAGTTTCTTTATTTTAATTGAAGTATTTTGATTGCTTTATTATATTTACGTATTTAAATAGCATAATTGTAATTTTGCAAGTAAAAAAAAAGTAAACTTGAGCAGGGTTTGAACCGACACGCACAAAATAAAACAAAGACTTGCAATCTATAACTGTATTTGTAACAGCTCTTATACATGTCATTTACACAATACATACAGAATTTGCAACTAGAAAGTGACTATCTACACTTACACGGATAAATTTCAATTAAAATAAATACAAGTGGCGTAAGTAATTAGAAAATAAGTAAACTATTCATTTTTATCAACAAATACACAAAACTCTTACTATATTTCTTCTATACATATACAAAAAATGACAAAAATTAATATAACTATCATCAAAATTGACTTTGCAACTTTTTTTTTTAACTATTTTTATACTTGAACCAGTAACAATGTATTTTCTCTAACAATTAGTACCATAAACCATTTCTAGACAAAATGGTTTTGAAAAAGTTTCCTGTAACCACGAAAAAACTGTATATTGTTAATACTACTCGCTACTTTTATCATACAAAGAGAACAAACACCGGCACCCGTACGGTCTTGCAAATCGAACCTTAGAATAAAAAGCAGAATTAATTGACGACTTGAGCGCATTCAAAACAAAAGCCAAACCTAAAGAACAATTACAAAGACCGTACAAGCTTGATTTTTCTAGTCGTCAAAACCATTTTGACTACAAACCCATGAAATTTGTTTTTATTACAAAAATACTTCGTGAAGTGAATACATTCGGGCCCTAGTCGAGTTTTTTTTAATATATTGTCAAATTTATGATCCCAAACGGGTTCTGAGAAGTTCATCACGGACCCTTAAAGGATAAAATATAAAAACAAGGGGGGAAAAGGGGGCCGTGACAAACTCATTCCTCCTCCATGTCTTAAACAAGTCAAAATGGTATTTGACAAGTAGTCGACGGGTACAACAACCGTCATGTTGTAATAATACGGACACCTACACCTTCATTTTTTTCCACAACATTTTTTAAAGGTGAATTATTGCAAATCACAAAAATAAAAGAAATAGCCTAAGCTAAATTGGGAAAACGGGACGAGATGAAGCACAATCTGCCCCCGTATTTCCCAAATTTTTCTCCCGGTTTACCCCACACAATTATCTAATTATAGAAAAATTATAATTTACATAAGGCAGAAAAAATTTTGCTAATAGAGGAATGCTGAGAAGGTTTCAGTCAGAAAAACGGCTTAAAAAAACAGAAGCGAATAGAAAAAAAACCAAAACTTGCAAAAACTGTGCAACATTATTAATTACATTTCTAGCCGTTAATTTTTCTCAAAAAAACCAACTCTAAAAGGCGACCCTGAACATCTGACAACTCTGAACTAAGAACAAAAATTACGCTACTACATGGAAAAAACAAAAGGCAATACAGTAAACTATATATTTTTTAAAAGAAGCTAAAATTTCCTAAAAATTGATTTAAATAAAATTCCATTAAAGTCTTGAGCACCAATCCTTAAGTTTTTTTTAAAATACAGTCGGTAAGTTCAGAATGGTCAGAAAATTAGTCATCACTAGAACAAAAAAAATAAAATTTCTTAATCTATTTGTGTTTGTTGCTTAATCTGACTCTGCCTTCATTCCTCGCACTTCGCCCTTTTTACGAAGAGCCTCCAACTCTTCTTTCGTCTTATCTTCTATGGCGCGAATGTCCTCCATTGTCAGCCCGTGCCAGCGGTCCATCCAACAGAAGACTTGCCTAAAAATAATCTAGTTTTTACGTATTCTAAAATAATTCCCATTTTCTTACGGTGGAAAGAAATCAGCACAGATTTTTTAAATTTCACAAAATAAGTTCCCAACCGAGGTGGAATTGCAAAACGGTCAAAACAGAGTTTTGCAATTCCACCACGGTTTTAAATTAATTTTCCGCCACTTTTTTTTTAAATAATTCAAGTCTAAACCGAATGGAAATACAATCAGCCTCTTAACAAATTTTCTAATTCTACTACGGCTTAAATTAAAAAAAAAAATGAATACTTACCTATGGAAATTGGTAAACAGCCGCCTTTCCGATTTCTGTATAAAATTTTCTACCTTCGTCTGCAAGCCAAACCATTTAAATTCTACGGTAACTAACTTATAGCACGTCATCACAGGTTGAACCTTAGATTGCCAATCGGGTCCAACAAGAGGGCCCCGACCAGTTTTCTTTGACTTAAACTTGGTGGGGTCTTCGTCTTCCTTGAAATCGCTTGTAGTGGTGGGGTCATTAGCTATGTCGATGTGGACAACTTCTCGAATTTTCAACTTTTCCGGCGGTAACTCATGGACCTGGAAATTATCGTCCCAGGGGATTATTTAACGGAACTGTAATAATTAGAAGCCAAACAAACGTGCACTTAAACAGTTTAACAAAAGAATATCACACATTACGCTAGCCATACCCGTGTAAATTAGGAAAATCTTGCGATCGATACTACGGCGAAAGTCAAACGGATGCATTAGGCACTCTAAAGCACGATTGAAAAGTTTTAGTAGGCCCCTATCAAAGTTTTTGGCGGAAAAATAAGCAATTGAATACAAAACACAAATGAATAATGCATAAGTCGGTGTAAAACGGAACAGAGGAGGAAGAAACAACTAAAAATTAAAAGAAAACTCGGTTGCAATCTAAATTACGTAGATTTAAGCCTTCATTTCTAAACAAAACAATTAAAAACATGTTCAAATTGCGTCATTTATTGCGTAATTAATGTACCTCAATAAAAAAGCTTGTAATATATAATTTATACATCATCACAAATTGAATATTTATAAGATTTTATAATTTAAAGATAATCTTAGAAGGTCACGAAGCAAGAAGAGCGAAAGAATGTAAAGCGAATGCAAGCAAAGCGACTTACGTTTTCTTGTTTCCCCATGTCGCCGATGTGCATACTTTCTATACAGATCACGAAATTCTCCTTCATGTACCCGGGGTTCTGACCCGCAACCCACACCAACACACATAAATCACACACAATCGGGGAATCCAATTTTATTGCCCAAGGACCACAGCGTTAACCAAAAACAAGAAAAATATAACAAATTAGTACTCACATTATTCTGGTTCCCTGCGTCGCTTATATGAAACGATTCAATACAGATTTGAAATTTCTCTTTCATATAACCGGGATTCTGAAAAATTTAATTTTTCACATTAAACTCAAAATAAATTTTAAATCCCAAACTTTTCTTTGCCATTCCACCACCAATATTTCTGTAAAAACAAATACAACTCTTTCGAAACCTTAAAATGAATCGGAAAAGTGCATTAAATTATTATTTTCTATGTAACGTAAAGGAATTTAGAATTAACGTTAAGACGTACCGTAATAACAGTTTTACAATAGGGATAAGCATTCCAGGCCTCCTCGTGTATTTCAAGGCTCCCTTTAGGGGCTAAGTATCTTATAAAGGATGGTACTTTACTGGCGAGATGGTAAATTTTATATGTATACTGGCCGGAGTTGTATTTTCCTCCGAGTAACGGATAATTCGTAAACGGTTCATTTTTTAGGACTTCGATGCCTTCACCTCCTCCTGTATTGTCCTTGGAAGCTTCTGCTACGCTGTACAACTGTGCTACTTGATACTAAAACATAGTAATTACCGATAAAACAATAATGGGAAACTCTTGTCCGTTGATAACAAAACTTACCTCTTCTACGGTCAGGGGCAAAGTTACTCGGCTGAAATCACACGAATACTAATTATTAAGATAAAAACACTATTCCATTTGATCTAATGACATAAATTAACATGACAGTTGCAAAATTTCAAGGTTGTGTTAGAAAAGTATTGGAAATTAGATTAAAATGTTTCTCGAAGGGTTAAATGTTATAGCGGGGGCGGAAATTGGTTGAATTTCAAGTGATACGCCCAGATTTGAGTAAATTTCCCGAAAATTTTGACACTCAAACCTAAAAAAGGATTGGATGTTCATTTCCAAACATGTTACCTTGTGGATGAATGAAATTGTTATCATGAGTGGAGGTGAATGTAAATAACACTTACTATTCTTTAATTAGCATCTTGTTCTCACAATATTTAATATTTTGCACATGGAAATGTTCGACCGAAACCACGAACTGATTCACTCAATGTTATATCGGATACATATTGCGCCTGTGCGGTGACGCAAAGGTCTTACGTCAATAGTTCTTTGACAGTCAACCTTGAACCCATTGAATCAAATATGAGGTCCCATTACTTAAATCCTAACCCCTTCATCGAATTCCCTTTACTTAAAGAATCTAATACATCGAATATTTCATTAAAGAAAATCACAGAAAATTCAAAATTTTAACGCCCGAATACCAAAAAAACAATAGTTTAAAAGCAAAAGTGGCCCCAGAAACCAAAACCCAGTAAATTTGGCTTTACAAATCCAAAAAGTAGGAACTAACCTTTCTTGCAACGGGTCAAAATCTCAGGATGCTGATCACTGGCATCTCACTCCACTTACGCTTCCGGTTCCTGCAGTTTACGGTCCTCCTGTGCTTAAAACTCATTCCACGTTTATAAAAATATTACAAAGAAGTTGTTCTAACTTCAATAATAAAAGTTAAAACTTGGATCTTTCTTATTAACCACAGATACATTCTTAAAATTACAAATTTAAGTACAGAAATGCAACTCCTAAGTGAATCTAAATGGAGAAAACATCTTCGCAACCTCAAAAATGTATACTGTACAGTTAAAAATTCAAATTACGTTTAAAGAAATGAAAACGACGTGTACTTACCTTATTTTGCAAACCTTAGCTAAACCTTAAAAGGATCTCGTAACCCCAACTACGTCTCAACTCAACTCAAGTGTATTTATAATATATAATTAGATAATTATGATACAATTATAAACAATCACTATACAGCCTTTTCTCACTTGATTATTATGAATCATGTTCTTGATCCTTTTGTGACTTTGCACCGTCTAGAAAACAAACAATAAAGTAATTCTTTTTATTTGTAAAAATATGCCAAGACTTACCGGTTGCGATGGTGCCGAAATACTCCAATTGTTGTTTTCGGTGTGCCTCCAACAGCGCGTTAACTTCAGCCTTTTGCCTATTCAGCATTTCTACGTAGGATTCATTCTATTGCAAAAGCAAAACACAGCTCAGACACAAGAAATCAACTACGACAACATTTGTTTGCACGTTTTAAGGTGCCATTTTGGTTGTTGCTAAGAGATAAAAGGCTGTGCCTACTAATTATTTAGCTGGTAATCAACTAATATCAAATAACCAGGTGTAAAATAACAGGTATTCAAAGCATAAAATGCTCCCATATGTTTTAAAAGCAAGCAGTTGACAATGACCAAAAAAAACACGATATAAGTTTTAACACAGTTACCGTTGCAAAAGGGCTTAATTTTCGGCTAAGGCGGTCAAAGTTAACTCTATCTTTGACATGATAAGTACTCTTTCTAACGATGTAAACCGCGTTGCTCTAGCTCTTTCAGTTCCTGAGATATAGGGCCCAGAAACTCAACTGTGCAACTGCAACGTTATCTGTTTCAAGTTACCATGGCAACGGGGTTAGTGTTGGGCCAAGGAAATTCTATTTTACGACATTTTAAAATAGTTTTCTGTGTTTTAACACAGTTACCATGGCAACGGACTGATTAAACAACCTAAAAACCTCCATTTTGTACCACATAACCTCAAACTTTACTATAAGTGGATTAATTGTTATCGGTTTGCAGTAATAAAAGAATACACTGTTATTTTACAACCGTCCAACATCGACTCTAATTATAAATCTAACATACATAGAAGCTTGGTTAGTTTCAGCATGACGTGACAAAAAGAATGCAACATAGACACATGCAAACGGATAAGCGCAAGGGTGTCCATGTTAAAAGTAGGAGGTCTAAACAGCCAATACAATAATTTGCCATCACCACCGACCCGGGCCCATAATAAAATTCTTACCGTCTTGGTGTAATAAGTTTCCAAATAATTGTTGATTGGCACCACTGAGCTACAGTGCGGGTTGCCGCAGCAACATTTGAGTATTGTTACAGTATTGTGCTGTTGGGTGTGAAGTTTGCTCTTCGGATAGAAGGTTTCTAAACTCCCGAACCTTGCTTGTTCGCCCCAGTGACTAGGTTGTCTAGGATCAATACTACCGAAGGTAACGTTTTCAGTTATCGTCTCGAAACTACTGCACTTACGATCATTTTTGTGATTGTAAAACTTAAATTCGGTAATATTTTGAGGAATATCCGTGCTCGTGTGTATGGTATGATGATGATTATAATCCTGTACCGAAGGATTCGTCGCATACAAATTATGCATCGATAACGATTGTTTTAATTTATATTTTAAAATATCCGTCGGGGTTATATCAGTTTTTTTACGTCTCAATTTCGGTTGAGTTACGTTTGCTACTGCCTCGCTTTTTTTAATTTCAATACGTTTGGTCGATTCCTTCCGTTGTAATTCCCTCCTTCGACCTTTCCGTGCTTTACTCAAACCCGTCCATTTGGGTGCTTTAAACGAAACGGGTTTACATAAACATTTCTCGACTAATTTTTGACAATAAGCGCAGATTTCAATCTCGCTTAAGGAACTTTGTAAGGATTTTAGTTCCTTCATGTAAATCCGACACGCGTTTTTTTTTGAAATTGGTGTAAAATCCTCGGGTTCGTTATAATCCGGCCAACTAGTTTGTCGGTGTAAAACCGGTCGGGAACTCTGACACGACTCGAAACTTTCCACGCTCGAACTTTGACTTTGACCGAACCTCAAACTATCAAAATTTAAATCCGGACAACTATAATTTAAATCGCTTACGGAATTTACAACGGATTCGGGTTTGTTATTAGAAAAAATCATGTTAAGATCTGGTAAACTGTTTGTAAGGTTCTCGTCGGGGGGGTGAACTACAATCTCGGGTGTACGCCGGAAAGTTTTGGACATGCGACGTACCGCAGTTTTCCTAGGGTTAAGCGTGTTAATATCCGAGGTAATACTATTCTCGGAATCAGATTCAGAAGTGTTACGTAATTTGGGTAATAATTTTTCAATGGCGGCAACAAGATCGTTGTAGGAACGTGCTTTTTTTATGTCGTTAGAATGTGTTATGGTGTTAGTGTTTGTACGGACAGTGGTGCCAACGATTGTGGAAGCACGGCGCACCGCATGCGGCTATAAGAAAAACACACTAACTACCGACAACAGAAAAAAAAGTAACTAAATAAGTCGCACATTAAAAAATAAATTAATCGTCATTTACAGTCAAGCTCAAAACTATTTGATTAGAATACAGGGATTAATAAAAAAAAACAAACAAATGAACTAATAAAAAAAAATGCACTGCCCCACTAAAATTTTTTCATACAAGCGAATTTTAAAAAAAAAATAAATGATAATTTTGAGCCGAATGTTTCAACCAACTACCACACAGATTAGTATACAAATGTTTAAAAAAAAACAATTGAGTACTTACAAGTGCTTCGATATTACTAGCGGAATCAGCTGTAACAAAAAAAAAGGAAATTAGAGTGCGTGCTTAACGTAACCACAATTATATTAAAAAGTAACATTAAAAAACCGTAACAAACCTTGTTTAGGGGAATAAGAAGCGGTGATATCTTTTTCTAATATGCTGAAAGTTTTATTAATAATAGTTCCGATGTCTTTTTTAACCGGCTGCTCCTGCTTCTCCTCGACTACGATTTTCTCGGTATGTTTCTCGGGCACGTTCAGTTTACTAATATCAGGCTCGGTAACGACGCTCACTTTAAACCTGGAGATTTTTCGTTCCATTTTGGGTTTAGGACTTTCAGTCTTCACTTCTTCCTTATTGTTATTCAATAAATTCGTGGTTGTGTTTTCTAGAGGCAAGTTTAAGCCGGAAGCGGTGTGTTGTTCTTTCGCGACTGCTGCAGGTTCGTCTAAGACGGTGTTGGTTATAGTTTCTTCTTCTATCACGTTCATGTCATTGTTTTCCAGCACGAGGTGGTCCAAAGGAGGTGGAATTTGACTGGTTTTGGAAGAATAATGGGTGCTGATCTCGTGTAAGACATGCACGTCTGGATCGGTTGTACAATACTGAGTATTATCGATGTCACGTACTGGTGAGAGCATCTCTGCAGTAGCGGACCCGCTAGTTGGATAACTCGATTCGATATGCTGAGAACATTAATACAAACATTGAGTATTTTTTAAGCTTTTGCAACATCCTGTATATAACATTTATGTACACAATTTTCAAATAATTAAGCCAGGATGTAGATAGAAATCTGTTTTTCCTCCATTTCAATAATTCATTTAAAATATACAACAAATTTCGCAACACCCTATGTATAAAATTCAGGTTTTTGAGCACGAAAAGTTTTCTGAAATACATTAAAACATAGAATATTATAAAAAATGTGTAGATGAACACTTTTTGTACCCATTTTTTTCTGAAAGAACAACAATTTTGCAACACTCTGTATATGAAATTCGGAATTTTGAGCACCAAAGGTATTTTTAAAGAGTCTAATACATACAAAAATACAAAGCATGTAGACGAAAACGTTTGTTGTTCATTTTCAGAGAACAAAAATTTTGGAACACCCTGTACATAAATTTCGAATTTTTTTAAGCACGACTTTCCCGTGGACGTTTATGCATAAAAAATTGCTTAAAAACCTAAAAAACTCTCCACAAGGGTTTTTATTTAACGTTTAAGCAATTTTAACGGGTTTTAATTTTGCAACACCCTGTACATAAAATTCGGAATTTTGAGCACCAAAGGCATTTTTAAGGAGTCTAATGCATACAAAAATACGAAGCATGTAGACGAAAACGTTTGTTGTTCATTTTCAGAGAACAAAAATTTTGGAACACCCTATACATAAATTTCGAATTTCTTTTAAGCACGACTTTCCCATGGACGTTTATGCATAAAAAATTGTTTAAAACCCCAAAAAACTTTCCACAAGGGTTTTTATTTAACGTTTAAGCAATTTTAACGGGTTTTAATTTTCAAAGACTCTGTATATAACTCTAAAATTTAATATGAAATTATTTTTGCCTTACCGTGGTCACAGATGTAATAAGAGGTTCCACAGCAACTTTAGGTGAATCCAAAGGTGTCGTAGTGGTTCCCTAACGCACAAAACAATAAACAAAATATAAAATTTCGGTTTAAATCAAAAATTTAACTTCTGACCACTAATATTTACCTTAACTGTCAAAATATTAAGACAGAATCAGTTTTTTTTTAATTTGACACACAACCAAAGCAAGCCGAGATTAAATTGTAATACGTACCAGTTGCGTAACGGACGACAATTTACGCTGCAAATTTTGCAAATGAACTGCGTAGGATGCATCGCTTTGAGGTGTCGAAGCCTGACTCTTAGTTCCACTAAAAACAAAAGATAATTATAAATTTTGTAAAAGAAACAGGGCAGGAAGGTCAAGGGGGATAATAAAAACATCGCAACCGCCTGCTTGACCTTCTCTTTTTCGTTTAAGAAAAAGGGGAGAGAGTGGGTTACAAAAATTACACTGCCACCTGAGCCTCCTTTTTGTTTGAACAGAAAAGAAAGAGGGTCAAATTGGCTACTAAAAGTTACAGCCCCCTGCCTTTTTTATCACAAACTACGGAATATTTTAAATAATTTACCTTTCTCCGCCGAGTTTTACGGCTTGTGCAAATGTTTTTTGCGTGGAACCATTATCCGTAATCAAAGTTTGATCAATAATCTGGTTGTACCCTAAAACTTGTTCCTGGGGTGTAGAAACAGCTGCGACGGTTGAACCTTGATTTGGAATTGCAACGACTTGCGGTTGGAACTGTATTGGCACTGACCCATACGGTATCTGAGGCTGAGCGGCAACGGGATGAGGCAAACTCTGTTGCACCGGATAAGCGCTGGAAACGGGAAACGGTTGCGCCTGACCAACATTTTGCGTCTGTGCCGGATATCCTTGGGTCTGTGGCGGTTGCATAATAGGCATTTGGGTTATCAAACTATTGGGCGGAAGTATTGATGGTTGTGACTGAGTTACGCATTGTGAAATTGGAGGAATCCCTTGCATAACTGAAGTGGGAGGCATAATAGGTTGCGTTGTAGTCGCCATTGTGTACAACTGTGTTTGGGGTTGTACAACAGAACTGCCCACGGAAAGTCCCGGTTGCAATTGGGGTTGCTGAACCGACATTTGTGGAGGTTGTTGTTGTATCGGCATTTGGAGTTGTTGCTGGATTGGAATTTGCGGTTGAACTGTTTGTTGCGGTGGTGGTGGTTGCTGGGGTAGATGTGGTTGTACAGGTAATTGTTGAATGGAGTCTTGCCGTTGCTGTGTAGGAGCTGCCTGTGACACGGCTGTCGCCATCGTTTGCTGGGGATGTTGTTGGTAGGTCTGTGGTATACTCGCAACTGGCATTATGGGTTGTTGACTTTGCTGCTGCGGTTGAACTTGCGGAATCGGTTGAGACTATAATAAAATAAATTAGTATTGATTTTGACTTCAAATAATAAATACTGTACCTGTTGTTGACTTTGTTGAATAACGTTTGGAATCTGTGCTTGCTGGTTTTGGGCCGGTATCTGGTGTGGAATTTGAGGAACATTTCCCTGTGGCGTTTGCTGAATACCTTGAATAACCCCTGTGGGTTGGGTTTGTTGTTGGGGCGCCTGGATCAGTTGTTGTGGTTTCTGACCAACGGTCGGTACCTGTGGCGTCTTCGCTTGTTGTTGCTGAGGCGTACTACTTCCGCCTTGAGTCTTCAGATCACTTCCTTCACTAGAATCTTTCTTATGGGACGAATGCGAGTGCGTTAAGTTCTGTAAACTTATTTTAAGCTGCTCCAAAGTGTTAATCATTTCGGGACCGCAAACTTTAGCTTCTTCCACTTTTTGTGTACCGTCTTTTTCCGAATCCGCCTTTCTTTCCTCCGTTTTCGGGGTGATGACCAATTTTTCCGGAATGTCCGTCGTAGTTGGAGGTTCTTCCGGTTTTGCGACATCACCCGATGTACTACCGTCTCCATAATCTTTATCTTTAGGAAGGTCGAGTTTACCCGACAAAACGGGACTGACAAGAAATCTTGAAATTTTACGTTGCGGAACTTTTAATTTAGTAGTACTTTGAGATTCGGCTTCTTCCTTTGTTTCCGGTTCCGTTTCTGTTTTCGAGTCGGCTTCGCATACACCTTGTTGATCGGCGTCTACGCTTATAGAAGACTCGCTGTTAAGTAGCGAGTCCTGTCTTAACAAAATAATTTTTAAATCAACTTTTTGACCTTGTTTTGAGTTTCCATCATCTTCCCCGTCAATATCGAAATGTTCCTCATTTGTTTTTTCGTTTGGAGCGTCCAATTTTTTTAATTCGTCGGAGATATTTAATTGGGACGCGTTCTCAATGTTCTTTTTTATAACCATGTCTTCAGAGTCTTGTACTGAACCACCTTCAATTACGCTAATGCAACTTTCGGTTGAAAACGAGACACTTGTTTGGTCAACAAACTGTGCTCGACTGGATTCCGTGAAGGTATGTTCGGGGGTATACTCACTCGCGGTGCTTGTTTTACGAGAAACGGTCCCGCTACTGTTTAGACTTTCTCGACAACGAAGGTTTTGACTGATTTTTTCCGCTAGGGTTGTTTTGAGACCTTGGAAATCCACATCGAAGCTATCCGAGTTGGCTTGAAGCGAACCAGGTTTAAACGATTGAATAATTTGACTGTTTGTATCATCTCTCTGTATAAAAACAATTGAATTAATTTCAAAATCGTTCTCTACATGGAGCATTTCCGTATGAAGTCATAATATTCAAGATGGCTGCTCTGTAGGCAAAACCTGATGAACAATATTTTCTACCGTGACGATTTTTTGAAACGTGTGATGCACGAATTTTATGTAAAATTTCGTAAGCTTTCAATCTAGACACATTTCAACATCCCTTTATTAATTTGGTGTTTTTTTGAAAAAAATGCGAATTTGTGTAACCGTTCCTTGATTGTGGCGCCCCCTATAGGAATTGACAGCTAAAAACATTTTTAAACGTTTTCTCATGCTCGATTTACTCTAAAATATTTTTTTCCCGTTAATGTGACTAATACTTTTCGAGTTACATCCCCTAGCCACTTTTTCTGAATCACCCTGTATAACATTTTTATATCTAATACACAGGAAATGCATTTAATACAGACTTCTAATTTGTTTATGTCTAAAATACATGCACTAACACGGAAAAAACAAATTAAGATTTGCCTACAGAACAGAAAAGGGGGCGTGGCTTAAGTGCCATACTTGGAAATGCTCCATTACGTTGTTTTTGAGATTTTTTAAGATTATAAAGGTAATAAATAATCCTAAAAGAACTACCTTGCAAACAAATAACAAAAAAAAAAGTGGAGAAAAACTTACAGATCGGTGCCGTCGATGAGTTTTACGATGAGGGTGCCTCGTCAATGATGCATGTCGTACCTAATATTGCAGCGTGCAAAAAAATGGGTAACGATAATAATTACAGTGACATATGGTCAAATATTTATCGAGTCGAGGACAAAAATATGACGTAACGAGCATAAAGTGAACTTTGATTGTGCTCACTAATTATTTTAACATTTACCGTGTAACTAAGAATTATTTGAAGACCCTACTAACCTTCTGGATATGCGGAATGCGAAGAGGATTTTCCTCGAGTTGTCTCGTAATATCTTTAAGTTGCGCTACGAGACTATCATGGGTACCGGGTTTAAGCAACTCTTGCTTGACCATTCCCTCGATAATATCCATGGGTGTAGTATCAAATCGATTAAATTTAAAGCTAATAGTTTTTTGTTTGCAAAGCAGTTGGCATTGTACGGTGCCGTCGCCATGTACAGACAGGACGTTCAATTGTTTTGAATATTTAGACGAACGTCTGCGATGGCTTTTCTCTGTAGAACTGCTCTCCTCACTTACTTGCTCATTGGAGGACATCTCTTGCTCTTCCAGACTTTTTGTATGAGTCAATCGTGCTTCTTCCGGACCCTTCGGTGGCTCCGCACCCTCGATTGGAGACGTAGATTCCTTAACTGTAAAAAGTTAAGTTAGGTTTTGACAAAATTTATTATTCAACAAGAAAGTTTTAGTCAGGCAAAACCAAATTAGTTACGAACAACACGGCTAACAACCTAAGACACTAAATTTTTTAAGCAAACCACCCCAAAAGTTATAAAAAACAAAAACAACACGTTACCGTTAATAATAATACAACAAGTAAGTTTGAATTACTTACAAAAAAATGACGTTAGAGCTTTTAGAAACGCACGAACCACTGGTCAATAACAAAATCAGTAAAATTAAAGTAAAATATTTTGAGGTTCGATACCTGATTCCACCCGTTCTTGAATCGTCTCTTGCTGGCCGTAGTCTTGTTGAGATGGAGGTTGTGAAGCTGAGGAAATACGTCTTTGATCTTGAACATCGGACGTCGACATCGGAGGTAACGACATCGTTGACAACTTATGAGCTTCTTTTGTTTGTTGTTGTGGATAGTCCTGGATTACCCGACTTAATTGCTGGTGCAATTCAGCTAAGTTAGTTGGAGGAATATCCGTAGACAAACGATGCGCCGAGTTATGTTGTTGAATTTCCGGTTGTTGTTGAGGAATAATTTGTGCCTGTGGTTGTTGAAGATCTTGTTGGGTAATCAACTGCGATTGTTGTTGAGGCATAATTGGTTGTTGTTGAGAAACAATTGGTTGTTGTTGAGGAATAATTTGTTGTTGCTGAGAAACTATAGGCTGTTGTTGAGGAATTTGTTGCACAACATTTTGTTGTGCAATTATTTGTTGTTGTTGTTGAACAAGATTCGGTTGTTGTTGAATAATACTTGGTTGTTGTATGACGCTCGACTGCTGAACATAATTAGGCTGTTGTTGAGCAGCATTCGGTTGTTGTTGAACAACGCTCGGTTGTTGATTCAACTGAGCAAAGTTAGCCTGTTGCTGAATTAGATTCGGCTGTTGTTGCACAACACTTGGTTGCTGTTGAGGATATCCACTTTGATGATTAAAATTTGTTTGTTGCTGAACAATATTCGGCTGTTGTTGTTGAATAATACTTGGTTGTTGATGGATACCTGTAGGTTGTTGCTGGGCCTGGACAATACTTCCTTGATGAGTCAAAGTATGTTGTTGTGGTTGTACAACACTCGGTTGTTGTTGAATAACGCTTGGTTGTTGTTGGATAATACTTGATTGCTGTCCCAATTGGGCAAGACTAGGCTGCTGTTGATTATAACTTGTTTGTTGTTGCACAACACTCGGTTGTTGTTGCGCCTGAACATTTGGTTGCTGCACCACATTTTGCTGTGGTTGTTGCTGGATACTCGGTTGTTGCTGCTGAATAACACTTGTTTGATGAGTAAGCGTTGGTTGTTGCTGTTGTTGTACAGCCCCTGGCTGTTGGACCACGCTTGGTTGTTGCTGCATCACTTGTTGATTAAAACCTTGTTGTTGGATAATATTTGGTTGCTGCTGAACAGAAGCAGGTTGTTGTTGTTGTTGAATAAAAGCTTGTTGATTAAGATTTGTTTGATGCTGAACATTAGTTGGTTGCTGTTGTTGGACAACACCCGTTTGTTGTTGCTGCTGGGGAATATTCATCATTTCAGGCTGTTGCTGTACAATTTGCTGCTGTGGTTGAACAACTTGCTGCGAATTCTGTTGTTGAATTTGTTGTTGAACATACTGTTGTTGTTGCATTTGAAGCAAATCTTGAACATTAGGTTGCTGCGTAACAGAAACTCTATGTTCAGATCCGAGTTGCTGATCATGTTGTTGTGGAAACTGTTGCTGAGCAAGGTTCTGTTGTTGCATAAGATTTTGTTGCTGCACCATATTCTGTTGCATTTGAAGTAATTCTTGTACATTTGGCGGTTGCGTCACCGAGGTCCGATGTTGATGCTCTTGACTAAGTTGTTGGACATACTGGGGGGTAACGCTTGGTTGTTGTTGTGCCTGTTGTTGTTGTTGAATGAGCACGTTTTGTTCTTGTATGGACGGTTGAGAAGCTGCAATTGCACGGTGTTGTTCTTGCAACATTTGTTTTTTCTGTAGATCCAATTGACTGTCGACGCTCAACCTAACACCAAAAAAAAATGTTAGATGAAAAATGTACAGGGTGCATCAAAATAAGATAAATACCTGTGCTCTTGTGGCGCCACGGGTGTCTGCAACAGATCTGGTTGTGAAACGGTAGAAAGTCTATGCTGGTCCTGAACTTGCAACAACTCGGCTTGTTGCGGTTGCTGCAAATGTGCATCCGTGAGATATCCTTGTTGTACAAAAGGTTGTTGTTGTTTATAAACAATCGGTTGTTGTTGTACTGGTTCCGCAGAACCTTGCCTTTGCAACACAGGCTGAATTTGTTGAGTCTGTTGTTCCCCTTGTGGTTGTTGTTGTTGCTGCACAATCGTTTGTTGATTTGATGCAACTTGCTGCATCGCTTGTTGTTGTTGTTGAACCGATTGCTGTTGTTGATAAATTTGTTGATCTTGTTGTTGATAAATCGGTTGCTCCTGTTGAATGGGAGGTTGTTGGGCAACACCGAATTGCGTACCAGGATAATTTTGCTGCTGCTGTTGATAGGTAGTTTGTTGTTGAGGAGAACCTCCCTGCTGCTGTCCTTGAATAATTGCTTGTTGTTGAGTGATATGTTGTTGTTGTTGCTGTGCAGCAATATCCTGTTGTTGGGTCACATTCTGTTGTTGCTGCCCAACCGATTGTTGTTGCTGTTGCGTTTGAGCGATGCTTTGTTGTTGAGCCATCTGTTGCTGTTGTTGTTGGGCTTGTTTCTGGGCCTGCTCAACTTGTTGTTGCAGAAAGAGTTGGTACTGTAGCTGCTGATTAAGAGCCTCTTGTTGTTTTTCCTGTTCTTGTTTACGCTCTTTATCGATTTGGGTTAACTGTGCCTTGAGGAGACGGCCCACTGTCTTGGCGTCATCTTCGAAGATGATACCAGACTTAGCCTGGTGATAAAATTATAATTAGGGTTTAAAACTCACTCGAGGAATGAAATTAAGAACAATAATTTATTATTATTCCCTGGTAATTGAACAATTTATGTCGATAAGGCAACTAAGGTCTAGCCCTACCCTTAGTATCAAAGTTCGGAATCCATTGTTTAGTTCCCAACCTTACCACCTAAATTCACCATTTTATATCCTAACCAAATTTTTTGTACCTCTCTCTCTTGGCCTCCGTTCCTATTCTTATCCCTAACTTCTTGATTTACTCCCGAAGCCCCACACTATTTTACACCCAAGCCCTATGCAAGTATTTTAGTTCACCGTGCATTTATCTTAGATTAAAATAAGTTACGTTAAAATTTTTTTACCATTTCCTCAGAAATTGTGTCATATCGATCGGATTCCAAATCAAAATCAAACTGAATAGCTTCATTTTCCTTATGCTTGTGTGTTCGTTTCTTGGGATCTAAAACTCTTAACCGGAATACAATTTTCTTTTCCTCCTGTGACACAACTTCCACTCGCAAACCGCAATCTTCTTCAAAAAAGGAATGCATTAAAAGCTCCTTTACGCTTGGACGATCTTCTCGTTTTGGTCGGATGCAATGTTCTATTACGTCTTTCACACCCGATGCTTCTACTTTATCGAAGCTTGCAGGTTTTACACCCTTAAATAATTAAATGTGAGTTTTAAAAGGGGAAAATTGGTTTGTAAACTTACCGAAATAACTTTTTTGTATATCTGAGCAGGACCTGTGCATTCGGAATAGGGATATTCATTCGTTGCCATCTCTAACATGCACATTCCGAATGCGTAAACGTCTACGCCTTCATCGTAATGCTCTTCATACATTTCCGGAGCCATAAATTCAGGGGTTCCGATCACCTGAACATAAACGGTACAGTAGGTTAGCAAAATGTAACTAAAAGTAAAAGTAAAAGGTTGGTTACTTACAGATTTTGCAAAGCTCCTATTTTTTAAAGTCGCCAAACCTAAGTCGCCGATTTTAACAGACCCAGTAGTTCCCGTAATGAAAATATTATCACATTTCAAATCTCGATGAATAATTGGAGGGGATCTTGAATGTAAAAAAGCCAATCCTTTGAGAATTTGTCGGCACCATGACTTCAAAACCTTGGGATTAATTTTTTTGAACCTTCGGAGATATCTAAAAACATTTTATTATAAAATTAAATCCTTACGTTATGTTTTAAAACTTACGTTTTTAATGTTCCACTTAACATAAGTTCCGTTACTAAAACAATGTTCTTTTTTTTATTAAGCGTGGACTCCCAGTAATTATAAAATCGTACGATATTGGGATGTTGAAGTTTTTTCAACATTTCTGCTTCTTCTCGGAAACGAAGACGTTCTGCTTTGTTTAGTTTTTTTTCTTGTAATTCACACCAAGCTACAGCAACTCCGGTTTGAGTATCCAGACCACGATACACTGTTTTAAATGAACCACGACCAATCTGCGTACAAAACCGAGTTTAAAAGGAAGTTTAGATCAAAGAAAAATAAATAAAGCGTACCTCTTCTTCATATTTAAAGAACCGACCACATGGACTAACAGCAATAGGTTTATAAACATCGTCGTCGTCTTCCACAGCATAATCCTTGGCTTTTGACGGTTCAAACACAATCACATCCGTAATCAAATCCGGATTATTTTCATTTATTTCAACGTTTTGATGCAGCACATCGATGTTTTGATCCGTGATCTCCACCATGGCATCGGTATTGATTTTACTAAAAAGCGCCTTCGGAAGATTGTATTTTGCATCGTACGGCACCAATTGGAGCTCACTTGCTGGATAATCCGAATCGTCATCAACGTTAGAATCCATCTCAATGGGAATGCAATGAGTAACCCCTCCATGTTTAACCGACTTATCCTTTTTTTTCCTTGGTTTGTGTTGTTTGTCAATGATTTCTTCTACGTTGTCCGTAATCTCTGTTAATATTGCCCCGGCTGCTAGTTCCGAATCGGGGATCTCGGAACAAGAATCGTGATACTCTTCATAATCTTCCACGAAATTCCTAGCGGTTAATAAATCCGTGGATGGGGTTCGAGAAAGAGTGGATAATTTTATTACCGGAATGGTCGGATCCATCGTGTCACATTTTATACAACTTTTGGCCATGTCTTCGAGACTTCGAGGTTTCTTTTTTAATTTTAAGTATTCTAAATACGCGGATTTTTGTCTAACGTCTTGGTTTGCACCCGTTCCTTTAAGACGGTTATCGATTTGGTTTACGATGTTGGTGGCTGATTCAAGAATTTCCGTGACGAGTTCGGAAACTGCTGGTTTAAGCTCCTGTTCCGAGAACATTTTTGGTTCGATTAGCTTTTCGGAAATTTTTACTTTTGGTTTTAAGGTTTTTATACTATCCGGACTTGATTCAGAAGTGGAACCTTTTGACGAAGTGTCTGTTAAAAGAAATAAAGTGTAACGTAAAGTAAAATCAATCACGGAATGCATAAAAGAAACAAATTCAGGCCAGGGAAGTGTTATATTCAGTTAATTTTTATATAAAAAAGTACTTACCAATACTTTTTCCATCCGATTCACGGAAAAGTGTCAATCCGGCATCTTCAAAAATCTGTACGTTATCAAAACTCTTTCGAAAAACAGCCAATTTCTCAATAATATCCAATTTATCATCTAAAATAGAAGAACAACTCTTCGTCCTGGTTTTCTTCTCTTGTTTTTTATCCTTTCCATTCTTTTCTTCATCAGAGATTTTCGTCCAAGTGTACCGATTCATGCTAGTTGTTGTTGTAACAATGTTGGTTGTCTCAACATCCGTCGTAAGAGTCTTCACGGTTGTAATAACCTCCTGCTTTGGTTGTGACGTTGTTAAATCAGTGCTGCTGGGCTCGGTGGAGTCCGTCGAAAAATCAGTACTTCTCGAAGGCATCTTTTTTTCTTTTTTGGTACGTTTTTTAGTACCTTTATGTTTCGCTTTACACCCAGAATTTTTTAACGTACCATCGTCAGGTGATTTTTGTATATTTGTAGTGCTTCCGCTGGTTGAACTTGGTGGGGTGTACGAGCTGTCGTCGATCGTGACATATCCTTTGCTTGTTGGCTTCTCCGAACTTACAATTCCGCCACTTGGCGGCTCAAGATGGTCAATGTATTCGATACCTTCGAGCTTGCTATATAGGTTAGGCGTTTCTTTAGGTGCGTTGCAGTCTTGGGTTTCATCAGTTCTTTCATTTTCCGGTTTCGGTGGTGAGTTTTGTTCTTTCGGTTGTGGATTAGTACTGGGGTTGAGTTTCACTTGTTTCTAAGGAATTAAAAAAAACTATAAACCGCAATTCTTGACTGGTCGAGTCTAATTATACATTTCTAGGGGTAAAAACTTACATCTAGTTTCTGTGAAGGGGAGGAGGGGCCTGAGCTAAGCTCGAGAGCCACGTCCTCCCCTGTTTCGCATGACTTGCTGGAAGCAGTGGATTGTGTCCTGCGATGAGGGGTGTCCCTGGTTGTGGGCTCCGTTACTGACTTCCGGGTAGCATTTCTCCCACTGCCACGAAAACTGCCTTTGCTGCCACCACTACCACCACTACCCTTGCGTGGAATTGTCGGACTAGAATCTCTAAAGTACGATTTAAGCTTAAAAAAGGTTATCAGAAGGAAAAACTTACACTCCTTGCTCAAATTTCGGGCACGACTGCCCCGTCTTTCCGTGCTTCTTTAGATAGCACGCCGTACAACGTTTAGATCTCACTTTCCCGAGTCCATCTGCCACTTCTGGGCATAACTCGTATGGCACGAATGTGGGAAATCTACCTCGCTTTTCAAATTCCAGAATGAACGGATAATTTAAAGTGTAAAGAAAAAAAACTTAATATTAAATGCACCAACTCACGTATACAATTAATTTATAAATATTTGCCTAATATTAAACCAATTAAACGAACTACTTAGTATCACAAATTGAATCTCTCGATATTTTTTTCTCAAATATGATTATTTTTAACAACATTTTGTGTGGATTATTGTTGAAAGGAAATCAGTTTCTTGCTGCCACAACATCCACTTATTAGTTATAGAGTACCTGAAAAGTGAAAAAGACAATATAGAACCCCCTTTTACAAAAAAAACCTTAAAATAATATCAAAGCGTACGCCACTGGTTTGACATGTCAAAAAATCGACAACTAGTTTTTTTTATAAGTACATTAAAAAAAAGAGCAAAACCTGTTGAAATGCATGCAAACGGATAGGAAACCGCACAATACACGATTATTTTGTCAAAACCAGCCAAATAAACATAAAAATTGAGCACTTTCAGAGCACATACTTGCGACGCAGAATGTTAACTTTTAAGGAAAAATACTTGGAAATATCATCGGAACAGGCATTTGAATGCCTAAACATGACTCCCAACTAATCGGTGCACCACTTTAAACACCGATTTCGGTCAAAAACGATCCAAAAACACCAAAAACTTACAATTTTTCAATAAAAATGACAACACCCTTCAGTGACGACGTTTAACTTACAGGGTTTGCCGATAGGTGGCAAAAACGTCAAAACAATAAGGTTCTCCAACATCACCAACATTATTTTTTTCCCCCAAAAATATCCCTAAACCGGGAAAATTTACTTAACCTCACCTTTTTCATAAAGAAATTTAAAAATTAACAGAAAAACGCACTTATAACTCTTAAAAGTCATTAAAAAATACTCTAATTACATCCTCAATTAAATAATTAACACTTTGTAACGTAAAAAAACTTTAGTAAAGTTTCAAACCAATTAAAACTAACCTCACATATTTTCCAAGAAAAAAATTTCCAGTGCTATTCTTAACGATGACCGCTTTATAATTCCAATTTAAAGTGATATAAAGTGGAATATGGCAGCTTTTAACCCAGGAAATGTCAAATACAACCACTGAAGCATGCAATAATGTAACAACGACAACGGAATCGTCGACAATTTTCCATCCAGTATTAAAGAACGATATAAAATTTCTCGTAATACCATTGATTGTTATTCTGCTTGTTATGATCCTCTCTGCGTTGGTAAAAAGGAATTTACTTGTTACGAATTAAATTTAAAATTCTTTTTCCAGGTGTATTTAATGGCGAAACGAAAACGTCTTGAATTAGTGCGAGAAAATTTAATGCACTTGTACGAATTCGATTCAAACGAAAACGATTGGGAGACACCGTTATTAAATAGTGAGGAAAGTAACGGTTCGTACAATGATTATGGTTCGACTGTCTTGTAATATTTAATAATCAAAGTCAAAAAATGTGTGATATTGAATAATTTAATATTTATTTATGGAATAAACCGATTATTATATCCTTTTTTTATTCTTGTAATACCCAAGTCAGTACTTACCATGGAAAAACAACACCCGTATTGATAAATGATAGTCCGTTAATCATTCGTATCAGCCCGAGGCTGATACAAACCTCATGTAACGCAATACCTTAACTATTTATAGAAACTAAATCTGCATGCTTTAAATACTTGGAAAAAAATAGATATCTTGACTCGTTTTCTAGTTTCACTACTAAAAAATTAAATAAACTCAAGGTTGAAATCACAAAGAAAGATATTATCGCAAAAAAGCATCGGTTTTACTTTAAAAAAATTCATCACAGTGTAAAAGTGTAAAAAAATAAATCTTACGCTAAACAATACGAAATAAGTGTTCACTTTTAAACCTTACCTTTTAATCTCGTTAATAACGGAACGTACTCGACCATAAAACTCTCATCCGAGTCCTCGCTCCTCTCATTAGCTTTAAGATTTTCTTCTTCTTCGTCCTCTTCACTAGAATCGGAAAGCTTCTCACAATGCATGCTTTTCTCGAACTCGTCATTCTCTACAACGTCCGTCATGAAAAAACTTGATTCCTTAACATCGCTTCCGGTTACATGACCTAACATATTTAAGTTTTCTTGGATATAACTCGGAGGGCTTCGGTTAACAATATCTTGCACAATATCGGAGATATCGAGATCGTTTTCGTCTCCAAACCCAGACAAGTCCAAATTAAAACTGTCGTTATGTGTAATTTTTATTTCTTCCACTGGATTTTTCGCTTGGAAATTATTTAAAACGGCTTTTTTAAAATACGAATCGATCGGTTTGCTTTTTGGGGGCTTTTGAATGTTTTTTCGTTTTGTTTTTGGTTGTGGTTCGGAAATTGAAGTATTTTGGAGCATCTTTTCGATGTTGTCAATTGGATTTTTTGGTTGTTTACGCTTTGAAGGTTTTTTCGGTTTGATTTTTGATTGTTCAAAAGCATGTACTTGCTCCGGATAGGCTTTACGGAAAACTTCTTGCGGTTCAATCGTTGACCATAATTTTTCTAAATCGACGTCGAGTAGTTGATTGGAAGGTATGAGATCTTTGTAATGGCCTTCTGGATCCTTCCAAATTATCTCGTAACTTGGGATTCCTACAAGAAAAATTAATATACAGGGTGTTTAAAATGAAATGTTTTTAATCTAATGTCAAGACACAATATTATATTCCTTACCTTTTGGATTTCTAACTTTTTTAATACGTTCTGGCATTAAAATCCCCTTTATTTTCCCATTAACAGGGAAATGTTCGAAATTTAAAAGCTGCCATCGAGTAAAAATAGGTAAAAACTTCTCGAAAGCATAAATCTGTTCCCATTGCAAGTGTTTAAGCGTAAATTTCTAAAAAACACATTTTTATTAAAGAATTATGTAGGGAAATGTAAACATACCACAAAATGGATTAAATTTGGTTGTTTCCACTTTAAATCAAGCTTCGAAATATTATCTTTACGTACGAGAAATTCTTTTACTATTTCTTCGTTTGGAAACGTTGGATCTGCCATTGCTTTGCCGCGCATGGCGACCTCGTTCTTTATTTCCAAACGTTTGTCTTTGAATTTGGAAAAATCACAACCTTTAGCCATTTTACATTCATTACAACCTAAAAAAAGTATTTGAGCTTAAAATTTTAAACAAATTCTTGTATTTTACCTGTTTTTGTATGCGATTGTAATTTCCCAAAATGTCCGCAAGAATTACAAATATTCTTATCATTCAATTGTTTATAAAACCCTTCATATAATTTATCATTTGTCTTCCAAGATCGTAACCGGTCTAAAATTTCTTCGTCTGAAACATTTTCAAACAATTTCATTGCAGCTTCTTTTCCAATACCGTAAACCCCATCTGAATAATCACTTCCGCATAATAAAGCCAAGGCAATGATTTTATTTCTTCCGAAATTTAATGCATCCTTCGCTTTTTGAATATCATAAACGTCTACGGCACCACCACTTCCAGCATGGACACCTTGTTGGGAAACAGAAAAGTTGCGGTAGACAACTTTGGCTCCGTATGCAAAACAATCTGAGTCTTGGCTTATACATCCATCGACCAACTGGAAAAAGTTAATTAAATTCAAAACCTTAACAATCTGTTATAGTTACCTTATTTTCGTTAAGGTAAGCGCAGAGGGCTTCCGCTTCCCCTTTTCCTTTTACACAAACCAAGCCCATAAGACGGAGCATTTCTTCGCAACGTTGTAAAACAAAATGAAACCGTGAACGATCTTTAGATGTTTTAACGTTCGTTTTAGGTTTTGCCCCTTTAAATTGTATTTCGTTTCTTGCTGCTATGGTGTCGAATTTAAGCTCTGGGGCTTTGCCTTCTAAGACGAAAACAGGATTAACATCCATTAAAAGGAGGTAACTAGTCCGAAAGTATAAATTCCTGCAATTGAACTAATTAATAAGAGAGTAAATTGGTTTTTTAAAGTAAAAAGCAATTCACTAAAAGGAAAACTAACCTCAAATACATTTTTGGTTGAATGTAATATTCGGTTACATTTTGTGCTTCACATATCCAGCATGATAAATCTATGGCTACAGTCTTGCCTTGGAGTTCGTACAAAGGTTTCCGTTCCCCAAAAGGGGTTAAAATTAACCATAAATGTTTAATCCCCATTTTGACGTTTATCTAAAAAATTTTAAATTTTGTATGAAAAATAACCACAAAAATAAGTGAACATTTGTCATACTGTTGAACATTATTCATAACGGTTACTTGATTTCCACCTTTCTTGTACTGCTACGGCTTATCACCAACGTCAAAACATTGGGAAACAACTTCGAGAAAAAAAATTAAAAAATAAAGGGGTAATAATAAAAAAAATACATAAAAACTATATATTTAAATAAAAACAGAATATTTACCATAACAATAATAAGACGATTCTTACTGTTCAAATTCTTTATGACGATCCATACTGCTCTAAAAACGTTTTCTGGGCTGGGCTATCTTTAACCAAAAGAATAAACGAAGGTGTGCCTCCTCGAACGACAAATCTTTAAAAGAATTAAATAATTTTACACTTTCTTTGTTCCACGTTCTTACACTTACTCTTTCAATTTTAAAATATCAGACAAACTTTTGTCCAAATCGACTTCAAATAACTTTGATTTCTTATGGCTTTCAAAATAAACAATAACATTAGTTGGAATGTATTTCTTTTCAATGTCCCACTGGGGACGTTCCTCTAAAACTTGTCCGACGTGGTCTCTGAAACTGTACGACGACAAAAATTAAAGGAGAAATTAATTGGGAAAGAAAACTTACGTTTCGCCTTCTGGAAACGCTTGCAAAAAGTCCATTATACGATATTCCGGGTACATAAATATTACAGGCCAGATTAGAATCCCGTTTTCATTTAAAAATACTCTATTATTAGCTAATTCGGGTACACGAGGCTCTAATAATTCAAGTTTTAATCCGACTAAATAAAGAAAAAAGTATTAAAAATAAATAAAACAAATAAAAACCAAGAACAAACCTTTTCCATCTTCGATGTTAACACCACGACTTAATATTTCTTTAATTAAATCTTCATTGGCTTTACTTTTCTTTGATTCAAGTTGTTTTTTCTTTCTTAAATCTCTTTCTTTATCCTTCATAGCGTTGATACTTTTCTGTCTTAACTGCAAAAGTTCTTCGTCTTCCGGCTTTTTACTTAATAACGCATCACAATATTCGATTGCTTTTTCATGTTGGTTTGTTTCGTAACAACAGTTTGCTGCTCTTATCGCTGCTTTGTCATAATCTGGTTTAAGTCTAAGAGCGATTTCGGAATCTCTTAGTGCCGAACTAGAATACTAAGACTAAAATAATGAAGGGGATTAACTCAAAGCCTCACCGATAATTTTTTAAATAGTAATTAGATGCTGAGCGATTATTATGTAGTGTTGCTTCTATCACCGGGTTACCACATTTAACTTTTATAGCTTCCGTGTAAGCAATAATTGCTAATCGGTAATTTTTATGCTTGAAATTAAAATTTCCATCTTCCTTATACGCATTTGCAAGTTCTACAAACAACAGTTTAAGTTTTAGATAAATCAAATAGATAAAACAAACCGTCGGGGGAATTTTCATTCGGATCGTACTTCAACTGTTGTAAACCTTCCATAAGAGGATGCACGTCCTGCCCAGGTTCTGGAGAATTCTTCATAAAGAAAGGATGCTTTTCCATTTCCTACAAAACAAAACTAAGGTCTCGAGGGATTTAAAAAAACCAACCAACCTCTTGCCACCGATCTTCGGGCCACCCTTCGGTATAAGGACGTTTTTCAAGTCCATTGATAAAATTATCCAAATCTTCATCAAGTTTTGCTGCTAATTCAAGCCTTTCGGCTTCGGTCATTGCCTTTTTCCCTAGATTTTCCATTAAAATTATTTATGAAATTACGTTACATGCGAAAAATTTAAGGTTATCTCAGAGGTTATTTTAAGTAATCTAAAGCTGGATGCACACGGCACAATAAAAATTTAAAGCTGAATCCGCACCGAAAAACAACCTAAAGCCGAATTCGCACCAAAAACATATTAAATCAATAAATAAAGGTTTTTTTATAATAAACAACTTTAATAAAACATTTATTTCAATGATTATTATGATAAAATTACTTAACAAAAGGTAAAACAGGTATTTTTTGCAAAAGAGTGAACGATCCCGTGCCTGTATTACAAGGTTTGCCCACCATGAGACAACTAGAAGGGCTTTGAAGTTGATCTTGCTTTCCTGTAATCATTTTTAATCGTTATTTACCCCTACTTGACATTTATAAGCTTACCTTGAACTGTAGCCATTTTTAAGAAGTTAAGCGATGCTTCAAAAGACATTTGTTGTAACGGTGAAGCACTACTAACCATTCCTGTACGGTTTAAAGGTTCAAACGTTCCATTAAATGTCATGTAATCAGCAATTAGGAGTAAATGACGCGGATCTACTGTGATTCCGTAAACTTTAAACACTTCTTGGACTTCCTGTTTTAAAAAATTATCATTAAATTGATGAAATATTAAGGTTCGACTACTTACTTTGACTACTACTTTTCCTGCGGCTTCAATTCCATATGTTTCAGCAACTTTATGGATATCGTTTGAGTAGAGTTTGTTTAAATCAAGGAGTTTGTTGTATTTGAACATTTCCTAAAAGAATAAAAAATGTTATAAACGTGCGGTAATTTATAATATAACACATTAGGCATCCTTACTATTATATTAATTCCATCCGTTCTTAAGGTTAACTGATCATCCTTCATGTATGTAATGGCACGTTTTATGCTGGGGGTTTCCCAAACAACAGATTTATTCGCTACTTCTCTTAAAATTGCCGTTAAATCTAATTTTTTATGCGTTAGGGGTAGCTACAACACAAATACAGTTAAGCTTTGTAATAAAACCCTCTTTAAAGACTTACTGCAAATGTTAACTCGCACCAAAGATGTTTCTTGGTGTCGCAAGTATAATTTTGAGCTAAATTATAAGAATTAACAACGGTTGCGGCTACTTCTCTGCTATCTATTTCGTCTTCCTCCTCCTCCTCATCGCTATTTTTATCTTTTGCTTCTTTACTGACGTTATTATTGTCTTCTAAAATCTGAGATTAGAAATGAATTTAACGTAATGTGAAGGGACTAACCGTTATCGGAAGCTTCTTTTTCATCGGCTTCTGGTTCTTGGTCTTCATGCGCTTCTTGAAATTTTGTTGATAACTTTGCATCTTCTGTATCTTCCGGTTCTTCATCCGATTCATCTGAATCTTCATTGGCATTTGGTGCGGTAGGTTCAAGAGTGATGTTATCATCCTCGTTATCTTCATTTCTTCGATTGTTTCTATTCTGTTCTTCATCTTTGTCTACTGCAACACTATTTAACGTCACATTAGGACATTCTAACTAAACTTTTGAGACTAACATACATAACATAAAGTCCATAATTCTCTAAAAACTTACACGTTTGTGTTAATTTTCGTATATTTCTTCAAGGTGAAGAACATTTGTTTGAAAAAGGTTTTCGTCATGTGTTTTAAAACATGTTTCGGCTTCACATTATATTTCGTCTTGTAAAGATTATGCGGTAAGAAAGAAAACGTAAGTGTGTAAACCATTTGCCTGTAATGTCCCATATCCAGTTTTCCGTTGACCTCAATTTTTTCCAAAACGTCGGCTACTGTAACCCTTGTTAGGACTTTTCTTAAATGTTCGGCTTCTTTCTCAAGATTCGGAACGTTAAGGAAGGGAATTTCCATTGACGGCGTCTTTAAATTTTTAGAAGCCATCATGAGAATTTCTCGGAGACGTGGAATACCTAAAGTAACGTTCATTTCACCTCTACCAGCGAAATGGAATGTGTTCAGTGTCATCTGAGTCGAAGGTTCTCCAATTGACTAAAAGAAAAATATAATCGGGTTGGAAAAGGAATCTTAAACCTGTGTCTCACTTACTTGAGCTGCGAGGAGACCGACAGGTTCTCCGGGGTCACAAAGAGACTGCATCGTCTTAAATTTCCACATATTTTTAAATTCTTCTTGTTTTTTGCCTTCACAGCCTTTAAAGTTTTCCATTAAAGTCCATAATTGTTCGTTTAATGCACCGTAATATCTATCGGGTTGTAAATTTGCATTTAACGGGTCCGGACAATGTTCACATTGCTTTTTAAAACTGAAATTAAATTTTTTAATACATAAACTTTTCAACGAAAATGAAATACTTACGCCTCCTTAACGTTATCATCGGCTGATTGCCATAAACCTACGATGCGTTTGGTTAACTTATTCCGACCTGTTTTATGGCTACGTTTTTTAGGGCTTGAGACTTCAAGTTTACCTTTAACGTATTGGGAGAAGAGCGAGAACGGACTTACGTGTTGTTTTCTTAAAGGGTTTCCGTTTTTCAATTTCCATGACTCAAGCTAAAGGAAAGTTAGTTAGGAATTTTTTTTAAACATTCCGATTGATTTACCTCGGTTACATGATCGTCGACTGTAATTTTTTCTTCACCACTTTGCAAAGATGTAATGACCTCGTTGTCAATTATAGCTTTGGAATTTTCCGATAAGAACTTTAGTTGCTTGGAATTTAGGAACTGGGCTTTAGAAACGTCCATTCCGTCTTCTCCGTACAAAAACTATTATCAGAAAAAATAGAAACTTATCTTAAAACGTAATTTGAAATAATTTACCTGAATTACACTACGGTCACTATCTCGGACAGTTAAATCATAACCGACGGTAAGACCTTCAAGATGTTTAATAAGACATCTTTGTAAATATCCACTACGACTTGTTTTTACGGCGGTATCGATCAAACCCTTTAAAAGAAATTAATAAAAAAATTATTTAAATAAAAAAGAAAAGAATGTAATACCTCACGTCCTGCCATGCAATGGAAAAAGAACTCTTGTGGTTGTATACCCGTCATGAACCGTCCGTCAATAAAACCTCCAGCTCTTGGAGCGAATTCAAAAGCCGGAAAGCTTGGTAATGATTTTCCGGATATCATCATAGGAGGACGTTTACCTTCCAATTCGATTTGTCCGAGCAAACAAGAAATCTGCATAGTATTAACGGTGGAACCTTTCGCACCCGATTGTACCATAAGCTGAAGGTTATTCTGCGGGAATTTACAAATCAACCCGGCAGGTAAACAAGTCCTAAAAAATAAAATTACAATCAATGAAGGTCCATTCACACTTTAGTGCCAGGCACAGCCAAGGCAGGGGCACGGCAAATTATTTTTCACAAAATCTATGGAAGACACAGTCACGCGAGTCATGCCCCACACGTGCCTTCGAAAACGTACTTGTTAATATCGTTTGTGTACGAATCCAAAGCAGATTTATATTCTCGGTCGATTATGGCTCGCATCTTGGCATTCCGAAAACTTGCTTCTTCAATTTTTTCTACAACTTGATCAAGAGGGGTGTTCTTGGGAATGTCTAAAGCAGCGGCAATGACATCGTTACCAATTTTACGAACGTTCTTGACAATTTTTCTTCTTTTTTTGTCGGCTTTATCAAGAACTAAAATATCGTGCACGCCAAGAGTAAAACCTTCCAATTGTAGGAAGTAGGTAAAGAGTTTAGCAAAGGAACTGAGAAGTTTTGTTGCATGTGTACCACCATAGAGCTATAAAAAAAAGATTTCAATGAACGCACTCTCTACACAGTTCTAAAGACATGCACGGTACCTCATACATGCAGTGTACAAGTCCATACGGTGTCGCACCATAATGCGTCTTATCTAGAACACCTACAAGAAGCTCCCCGTTCCTTATAATAACTTCAGCTTCGGACATATCCTTCTCATCTGTAAACTCGGTTCCTCCTGCCTTCCACGGTCGTCCCGGTTCGGTTTGCCAAGCCTAAAACAAACGTAAAATAATAAATGTGCCTTAAAATTCGTTTTTATAACTTTACTTTTGCGCTAATTTTAGCCCCCGATGTTAAATTAATAGGATGTCGACCATGAGGAATTATATTTATAATAACCGTGGATAAAACTTGCTTTCCTGACCATAAACAAACGGGTTTAATTATAGCCGGTGGTAAAAGTTTAATTTTCAAGGTTTTACGAGGGATTGCTTGAAAAACTAATTGTTGGTAATCGTCTTTCGTGAAAAATCGTCCACGGATCGATAAACACACCCCGGAGATCACATGGTCTTGAATAAGACCGCTTAAGGGTGTCCCGTCTTTCGGTACCAAATATTGATTGCAAACGTTCGCTAAAAAAAAGAAGGTTAACTTTTTTTAATCTAAAACTAATGTTATACCTAAAGTGTAGCCTTCACTGCGGGCAAGCTCGTTTTGGGGAAAATGGGCGTTCATTTCATCCCCGTCAAAGTCAGCGTTGTAAGCCTTACAGTTTGCGTAATGCAACCGTAACGTCTTCTCCCCCTTTAAGATACGAGCCGTATGGGCCATTATACTCGGTTTATGTAGAGTTGGTTGCCGATTTAACAAAAGAATGTCTCCATTACATAAATGTCGGTGAACCTATAACAGATATAGAAGAAAAAAAAACAATGGGTGAGGTAAAACTTTTTCCAGAGGTTGTACAAAAAAAAAAAAAGGTACCTTCTTGACACCCATAAACCCTTTTTCTTTATCATCCGGTGTTAATAAACGTTTAACAATGCTTTCTTGTTGCGTTTGATTAGCGGGGTTGATTCTAGTCACCATTCCGTTTTCATATTCAACCTGAACAGCTCTAAAATAATTTGAAAAACAAAAAATAAACAAAATACAAATGATAATCTTACCCGGGATGAACGTTCGGGCCATTAAGAATCATTTTTCTCAATTCAGTCACGTTCCAAGACGTAACCGGGACAGGATACGTTAATTTCTTTGCAAACTCTTCAGGAATTCCAATTTCATCGATGTTGAGATTAGGATCCGGTGTAATTACGGAACGTGCAGAAAAATTAACCCTTTTTCCCATCATGTGCATCCGAATCATTCCCCCCTTTTTTTCTATCGTCTATAAGGGATAAAAATTAACGTTGTGTAAGTAAAATTTTTTTTTTAAATTCTCACTTGCTTTAAACCTTCCCCGATTGCATTTCGGCCATTGTTTTCCTTATCGATAAGGCAGTCGGTCTTTAACTGTAACGCTTCCCATGCATTGTTTAATTTTTCCACGGCCGTACTTCCCATTGCGGATGTGTAAGCACCCTACATTGGATAAATTAGCTCCTGATGGAATTTTAAAATAAAACTTACTCGGGATTCCGTAGGCAAGCTGGTTACATCACCATCGTTTTGTACAACTGTTATAATAACCCGCACGAGGATAGTGGTTTCCATTATTTCCTTGTATAATTGAGTTTGATCGTGTTCCATCATTCTACCACCAACTACGTTAACCTAGAGACAAAAATCTTAACTTTCTGACCATTTTGGGTAATTTTTTTACTTACTGGTCGAATATTTGGAGGCGTTACAGGAATAACATCAAAATAAAACACATCCACTGGATTCTCACACGTAACATTTTTCAAAACGGGAACTAATTCCCTCAAAAATTCACTTTCGTTTTCCCATATTTTCCTCATATAACGTCTACAAATTTTTTTATTAATAAGAGAATTTTTTAATCACCAGACTTACCTTGACTCTTCGGGATTTACGTATTTAGATTCCTTTGCGATAACACGAGATAAACGGTTTGAATTTTCTTCTCTAAAATTTTGATTTGTTATAAACGGAAGTTGTGACATTAAAAACTTACGTATTTAGTTTGTTTACATCGAGTCTTATTCGGTTTTTGAAGGCCGTCTTCTTGTCCCAAGGTTTTCTACAATGCATACAAGATTTACGAACCCGAACCGTCGCTAATTTAATGTTGATAAAGTTGTTTTTCATTGTTTCGATATTCTTGTTGATTATTATTTTCTCGTTTGACTCTAAAAACAAAGTTTTCCTAAATTTTGTTAGAAATTAAAAGGATTTTGGTGTCTGTACCTGAATTTCCATTAACGAGCGCTTCGTATTCTTTCAAAAGTTCTCGATCTTCTTCAGGGATACTTTCCAAGTTTTTATTTTTCGAAATCAGACTTTGAATTTTAACTTCAATGTTATTAGCTTCTAACACTAACCCACGATTTAATAATTTCATTTGAATCGACAAACAATATTTCATATCGCCTAAAAGAAAATCAAACTACAGTCAACAGTAGATCGGATTGAAATCAAACTTACTCGACAATTGGAGAGTAAAACAATTCAAACATGCTAGTCGTATAATTAAAGAAATTGTTTTATGAAAAACAGGGCTAGCAACCGGCAACGGTAATTCAATGTAACCAAAGTGCCCCGGACAAAAATAAATGCTTTTAAAACATGTTCCACATGGTTCACTCCGATCTGTTAAAGGTCCTACAAGAAGAAACTATATACGTTATTCAAATAGAATTAAGCTTGATAAACGAACCTAAATTTTTATCGTAAAGCCCTCCGTCTAAAGGATGTCCCATGTTATTAAACGTTAAAGGAGTATGAATTTTCATAACGCTCATCTTTTTTATGTCCTCAGAAGTAAACACAGAAAAGGATATTGCATCAGGATCCAAGTGCTTGGCACGCATTATATCGTTTCTGTTGAAGAAACGAGCCATTTTCGGAGCCCTAATCAAAAATATAAACATTAATTTTTTAGTAATGAAAACTATTTAAACATGAATATAGTGTAGAAAAGCAAAGATAAACCTTAATTTTCAAAATAAAACTCAACAAAAAGCTAATATTAAGAGGCCGAAAAAACTAACCTAACCTCAAATTTTTTTTAAAATAGAATTTACTATGGATTTTCTCCAAATGTACTAACTTCTTTTAACATTTACATGATAAAAACACTTCTTTTAAGACTATTTCCTTATAAAAAATCGGTTTAGTGTTAATTTTAAATTCAAAAATATTTTGAGGTTAGATCACATTTAATTTAAACTAAAATCAATAAAACTAATGGGAAATTAATAAAATGATTAGAAATACTTAAAACATACCTTAATTAGCAACTAAATCAATCAAATATATGTTAAATACTCAAATAAAAGTAATTAATTAGTTCCAATATACCAAGATCAAGCATGATTAGGCAATTTCGCTTGGTAGGACTTTGGTAGGTTTTGGTATATTGGTAGAAATCTTAATTTAAATTTCTCCACGGTTTATATCAATTTTGGGGTTTAATTTTAGTGTTATGATTGATTAATGTAAACTAGGTGAATGTTAAAGGAAGAATACTACGAGATTTTTGTTAATAATCACGAAAAGAGCAAGATTCAAATATTTGCTTGAATAAAAACTCCCTTAATTTTAGTAGGTCTAGTTATTTTCCCCTAGATTCTAGTGCTTTTACCGGTGTAAAGCAATTGGTAAACCTCGTTATAAAACACACTAAACTGTTCGTTCCTTTTACATGGAAGTTTTGCGTACGACCACGTGCTGCAAAACGTAAATTCTAATAAATAGTTGTGCAAACTGAGAATACAAAGTAAGTACTGCTTTTAAACAAACCCTCAACCCTTCAGTAACTTTTTCAAATGATAATTTTCCCCCCGGTTCGAGTTTTTAACTAATCATCTTCTTTTCAGATGCCTCTAGCAGTTGATTTGTTGCATCCAAGCCCCGAAAAGCAACGTCGGGCACATAAGCTGAAAAGGTTAGTCCAGCACCCCAATAGTTATTTCATGGATGTTAAATGTCCAGGATGCTATGCAATTTCTACGATTTTTTCCCACGCCCAAAGTGCTGTACCATGCAAGGGATGCTCGACGATACTGTGTACGTCTACGGGTGGAAAAGCTAGACTCACCGAAGGGTGCAGTTTCCGTCGAAAACAACACTAAATGTGTATTACTTGTACTATGATAATGTAATTATTAAATTTTGTTTAATAAATTGAGGTCTCCTACATCAAGTCTTTTTTTATTAGATTCGAATAGAGAAATCGTGGCCAATTTTTCATTATCGGAAGGCTTTCTTTTTGATGTAATATTGCACAATATGGAGAAAAGTTGTGTGCTAGAAGAATTAAATTGATGCAATTATGGTAAATTAAAGTAATATTGTGCAACCCGATGTAAATAATTCATAAGTTTTCCTTTTAATCTTATCTTTCAAAAACATTTTTAAAGTTTTATCTTATCATAAATATTATTGTTTGGAAAATTTGTTTCCTGAATGAAAAACTACACCTACAAGGGAAATTTTTATCATAATATTACTGTACTTCCTCATCCATAACAACAATCGTAGCAGAAAATAGTAAATCAAAATATTTTCCGATCCAAAATCTATTATCGGAAGGTACCACAACTCCTTTATTTTTAATGGTAGCAAAAACATGTGTAGCAGAAAAGTTATTTAAAATTGTGTAATGGAGTTAATTAAACTATAATAGAAGTTCTAACAAGTAAAGTTTGTCCGGAAATTAAAATTTTCCACAAAAATTCAGGAGTTAACTAGTCCTAGTTATGAAAATATTTAAAAATTTTATAAAGAAAAGTTGTTTAGAATTATATTAAATGATTAAATATGAATTTTAAAGGAGATTTGTGAAAATTTACAGAACGGGGGACTCCCATTATCGGAGCATCATACACAAACCCGTAAAACGTAAGGACAAGCAAATACATTATGCTTTATTCTCGAACGTACAGATATAGTTAAAATCCTTAAAATAATAACATATTCCTCTTATAGAAGATCTACAATCCACTTTCAATCAAATATAAAAACCAAATGGAATGACATCTCGCCTAATAACATATTTTTTCTAAATTTACTTTTCAAATAACATAATCACATTTAAAGCAACTTTAAAATAGCTTCGTATGCTTGGAAAATAGGGCCGGCAACTTCGACCGATCTTGATTTTAAACTTAAAGTAGCGTGAGTGGCGCCGGGTTGCAGTTTCAGTTCCAAGAGGACCCAAATGTTGTTTGTAAGCTTGAGGGACTGATAAAGCATGTCTTGACCTTCCACATTACGTTTTGCAATCGTGAATATGTTGTTTTGCGTCATCTTCGCTGCAAGATTATCGGCAGTGCCTTTCACCTCGTTAAGTGTATACTGCACCTAAAAGTTGTAATGTTAAGCACTTTTTAGGGTAGTTTTATAGAAAATTATGATAAATCATACCATAGTTGGCTTAAAAAAACCAACTAAAAGCGATTCTAATCTGGATTTTTTTTTTTTATACTTTAAAACCGACCAAACGGACTTTCTACACCTAAATCTAAATTAAAACATAATTTTCTCTATTTTCTCTTACATATTAATCTTAAATCTAAAGAAATAAAGGTCCGAAAAAATATTCTAAACTCACTTACGCTACCTTTAACCTTTTTCCATATTTTGAGTTATTCTAACTCAATTTTTCTCTATTTTTAAGTTCAAATTCTAAACAATACCTCATTTGCAGCTGGAATATCCTTCCAAGTGGTTAAAAATACCCGTTTATCAAGTTGTCCGTCTTCGATAAACAAAATTTGTATTGGAATCTGGCAAGCGTAATAGAAAATGTCTACGTTATTCTTTATTGCGACTTGGAGCGTTGCTAGAGGCTCCATCCGTTGTACAGGGCCACTTGTATTCAAAATTAAATTCGTTTCAAGGCTTTGTCCGGGTTGTAGGGCCCCGATATTTAAAGGTGAGGCCGGTGCAAGCCCGAAACTGTTCTTATTAAATTGAATTGCGAAAGCACTCATTGCCTAAAAAACAAATGTACTTAATAAAAGCTATAAAAGATTTATTCTGAATAAAACGTACCTGCATTGCTTTGTTTGTGAACGTTAAATCCATGGCTATTTGTCCGGTCCGTCTTGAAAAGGTTCCCCAAATTTCCAAACCTTTGCCTTTTTCCGCAGGCAACCAACATGATTTCGGTGGGGTGTGCATGGTTGATGCAGTCGTAATTCCAAATATATCACCTAAAAGACCCGTGGTTGTTGGCACGGGGCCTGCAGATAAATCTGGGCCACTACCTCCACCTCCTCCAAGCTAAAATTTGTAAAATCGAAGTCTTTACTCATCAAACCAAACTTTCCTTACCAATGAATCAAGGCCACCTCCCAATAGGTCGATATTGCTAGCTTGTTGGGCGGAAGTAGCTGGAGCAGCAACGGTGCTACCGATATCCATTGATAAAAGATCGCCGATAAGAGATTCTTGGTTTGGAATAACCGTAGCTTCAGGTTGCCCAGCTGTAACTTCTTCGGCAGAGCCTTGTCGGGCTGGTAGAGACTTACGAATGCCTGTGAAAGCAAAACGTATTATCACGGTTGATTACGTAACCAAAACCTATTACCTGCACTGCGGCCTTCAACAAACGCTGTAGGTGGTTTATGATAAACGCTAGCCAAAGATGAAATGTGACAGATAAGCTCATCTAATAACGTTGGCTCTAACAAATCTGTTTCTTCGGAAATCAACGGCTTGTCAGCCAAAACAACCTCTTTCGCAGCAGCGGGATCGGTACTTAACAACCTAAAACAAATCATTTAGTCCTGGAAATTTCCAACGGTTCAAAAATGCAAACCTCCAATAAATGAATCCACGATCACGTAAATCTGGATTATCGGAGTCTTGCGTGGCTAAACTCAAGACATGTTGTACAAGCGCCTGGGTATGTGCTGGACGTTTTAAGAATAATTTTACAACAGCGGTTAAGAGCTGTAACTGTACTTGTGCGTTCTCATCAGCAAATCCTTCGAGGAAACTATCGAGGAGTTCATCTGCGTTATCGATACGTTCTGCGTACTCTCCGATAATCCAAACCATGCTGGCCCTGGCTTCAGGTTCGTCCAACGTGTCTAAATTCTCGCAAAGGGTACTGATGATGCTTTCGTATTTGTTCGGATATTTTCTGAAACAATTTAAATGAAAAATGATGTCCCAGTGAGTCAATGACGTGGAAACAAAGCTCAAAAGCTAGTAATTGTCTCCCAATCCAATCTTACCAATAAAAACATCAAAATATATTTAAAATTTTTACAAAACCTTACAATTATTAGCCGCATATTCTAAAACCGCAAACGTATTCACAAGTTTTGACATTTGATTATAAAACGCAACATTTAGATGCATAACCAAACCATTTTCACTCGATATTAAATAAACCCCGTGATCTTGACAATAATTACAAATCCTACGCTCACATTGCAATCGTTTATTTTTAGTTTTATACGTAAATACTTTGTAAGGCGAGACAGGATCACTATGGACGATGAAGTTCGCACTTCGATTTAAAACTTTATGAACCTTCCTGGATAATAATTTCAAGCGAAAAATCTCATCGTGGCTTGTTTCTAAGATACTGACGGACATCAAGGCTGCTTCGGCTAGGAAGATCGGTAAAGGGGCGGAGCTTGAAACTCGTAGCTGTTCGATGATGGTTTTGGAGCCAACGCAGAAGCTTCCAATCGTTCCGATTGCACCTTCAAGACTTCCGATTATCAATTCAACTTCGTTGGGGTTCAAACCGAAATGTTCGGTAACTCCACGGCCGTGCTCGCCTAACACCCCAAAAGAAATGCTTTCGTCTACCACAATTTTCATTTTGTATAACTTTGCGACTTGTATTAATTCTAATAACGGACAAACTGATCCTGTTTTAGCATAAATTCCTTCGATTAAGAGAAATTTTCTTGAATTACAAATCAACGAATCCGTTATCATGGCCATGTTAAGTTTCTCACGTAAATCGTACACGTTATTATGTTTAAAGTATACAATAGTGGCTTTGGTAGCTAAAATCCCTTGTTGTAAGACGAAATTAATTTTTTTATCACAAAATATTACGTTAGTATCCTTGCAATACGTAAAAACTGAGTTTGAAGGAGCTGCAACGCCGTAGGAATAAATTATTGCTTCTCCCATTCCAAAAAACTTTGCTAATTTTAATTCGAGATCAAAATGAACCTCAGTTGTACCTAAAAAAAAAGAGTAAGTGATGGAAAAAGCTGTATTACGATAATAAACTTACCGAAGAATGCACGAGGTCCACAAGTACCAATTCCATATTTCCGAATGCAATCAATTGCAACTTCTTTTATTTCCGGACTGTTTAACATGTTCAAGTAGTTAACTTTTGCTAAATCGACTCCAAACTCATCCATTTCGTCGATTACAGACCCAATTTCTCTTAATTGTAATTCATGATCACCTTGACCGCACAAAAAGTGGGGGTAAAATTTACCGACACCCTTCTCCGATTTGACAACATACCGCCAAAAGAATTTTACGATAAATTTAATCACCGTGTATATCGTAAAGGTAATTATGGCTATAACGATAATATCTTCTACCTCTTCAAACATAATTGCAAAAAATTTGACGTATGACACAAAATACACACACAAAAAATAGGGAATAAAAAACAACAAAATTTGGCGGGAAATTTGAATATCCCAACCTAACATTTAGAATCTTACTTAAGCCACACCCCCTTTTCTGCTCTGTAGGCAAATTAATTTGAATTTTCTATCTTAGTGCACATGTTTTTTTATCATTTTTATACAAAAAATATAAATCCTTACCTGAATATATCTTTAATTACGACTATAGCTTCTTGGACAACGTAATTAACCTTAGTTTGAATTAAATCCAATAAAGTGGAGACGCAACGTTCAGCCGATGGTTCTACTTTGATGGCACACCGTCCAATAGCACGTACAGCTTTACGTACAAAATCAACATCAACTTCTGTCGCGTATTCTTTTAACTCGCTTAGTACTTGTGCGATGTTTGCTTGAGAAGCCAATCTTATCATTATGTCTAGCTTTTCCAATTTTACGTAAATCGGATCGTTGTACTTCACGAAAAACACCTGAGAAACGGATTAAAAGAAAAAGTTACATTTGTTTAGTTTAATTACTCAAGTTTTTACCTTCATTTCGTGTTTCAGAATATCGGGTCTCTTCTGAACGATCAAATTAATATTCCTTAAGGCAACGTATTGGACTTCTGGCTCCGAAGACAAAAGTGTTACCAAAGGCGGAGCTAATTTCTTGCTTAAAGTCGTACAAAAATCACTATCGCCAGATAATATTTCCATTAGCTTCATTAAGACCTAAAAAATAACCAGTTTTTAAGGTCGAGATATTTTAAGATTTGCAGGTTTTACCTTAACGGCTGACAGGACAACAGCTGCATTTGCATGTGCAAGCCTTGGAGTTATACGCTCGCAAATGCTTTGGGCTTCACGTTCGTCCTTAGGGCTGTAATTTGCAAGCGAATCCAAAATGAAGACCTGTCCCCATTCCGTGCACTCATTAAGGGCAGTTAATAACTTGTTTATGGTGTTTGTGTTAAATTCTAAGACAATAAAAATTAAATTACGCATTTTAAACAAAATAAAAAAACGTACCGACAAGAGGTTGTCCCGTAGGGCTACTTTCGTTAATTTCAGACAAAGCAGCAACAGCGTTAGCAACAACCATTGGATTAGAATCGCTTAAAAGATCCTTTAATTGATCTAAAAATCCTTGATCTTCTACCAAACCTTAAAGTAAGAACAAATTTGGTTAAAAATTTTTTTACAAATCGAAATTAATTTGGTTTTGATGTTCACCTGTTTCCGATGACTTACTTGAAGATATATCGTACAGTTTTGCAACACAAACAGCTGCAGTTTTACGCACGTATGGATCTTCATCCTTTAAACATTTGCGTAAAGGTTCGCAAAGATATTCCGTGATTTTATCAACACGGATGCAACCCATTGTCCTTACTGCAAGGGCACGGATCAGTGGATTAGGATCTTCACAATCCTAAATTAAATTAATTTTATTGCATGTTGGGATGAAAAAAAGAAAACTTACTTTCACAAAGGTGTTGACAGCCATTATCGCCATATCAGGTTGGGATTTTGCATAATTCATGAGATATAAGTAAACAAGCTTTTTAAGCTCTAAATTATCAGTTTGCATACAATTTACAACGTCGGGGAATAAAGCCGAGACATCTTTACCAACCGTCATGCTGGCAATTACCTAAAATGTAAAAAATTTAATTTTTGGTTTAAAAATAAGTTTAAGGGTACCTTTTTAACGGCTTCTTTTTTCTTTTCCTTTTTATCATTATTTAATTCGGATTTTAACTCAAATATTTCTCCTTTTTTAGTGGTTGTGAAATATTTGGAATCCGTCATTTTGAGGTTAGGTTTTCTCTTACCGCTTCTAATCGTGACAGAAGTTGTTTGAAACTTTATAAATTGAATAAACAGCTAAAAGTAGCTTTAATTTAAATAGAAATTTATCGATAAAACACTATGGATAACGATTTATTTTAATAAATACATACAATCCGCCCCTTTTAACACATCAATACTTAAATGTCAAGTTTGACAGCTTGACAGTTCAACAAAACACACCCTTGTGGGAATTGTTGAAACTTAAAACTACCATTGAATTTGTATCAATTAGAGTAGCAAATTGAAAAAGTTATTGGAAACGAAATTAACATATTACAAGCGCATTTATTTAATAAAATGGCACCACGGTAGCATACATTTACAATTTATTTAATTATGTATTTATTTGCAAAAAAAATTAATATTATATGGAATTACGTACAGTCTTATGTCTCACTCTACATCACAAATAAAGCAAGACACACACATAAATGTAATAACTCTAATGGAATATTATGTTTACAAATATCAGGCTTGAATAAAAATATTTTTTAAATAAGGCTGTAGTCAGTAGTATCTCACGTAATGCACATCTTACGGGTTCATCTTTGGCTTTATTAATTATCCTGTTTCGGTTTTTATAATCAGCAAGAAAAAGCAATTTTAAGTAAAGACTTAAAAACTAAAAACTTATAAACTAAAATAATCTCCACTTTACGGCTAGAAAATACTTTTTTAAAATTACTATAATACAAAAATATACAAAATATAAAGAAGATTGGTGGTTTTTTTTTATATTTTCGTACCCATAACCGATGGTTTCCTTAATACCCAGTTCGTTCAGTTCCGTTGTCTTAAAATTTGTATCAGACTACGTTTAATAATAAAAATACTTATTTGCTGTGAAACCGTGGTCAAGAAGCACCAGATTTTCAAGGGGGGAGGATAACATTTATGCTCGGAACTTTCTCTACAAATTATTTCTGCTCCCTGGTCGCTTTTTAAATTTATAAGCTCCGTTATATTATTACACCTTATTAACTTAAAAATTTTGAAATTACAATCATAACACAACAATAAATTATTAAAAAATATGAATACGTTAACAAACTTTAAATATAGATCTGAAAAAATGGATTTATCACCAAGAGTGTGTGCTGAAAAATTTGACAAAACGTACTTCCTAACATTTCCAATTGTTTATAACAAAACAACATCGATTGGTTCATTTGTTTATATTCAACTGTTTCTTTCACTAATTATTTACAACATTCAATTGTTTTACATTTACAACCCTCAAAAATCAATCTACGGTAAAGTTTTTTAAGCTCACACTCAAAAAAAAAAAAAAAAGATTTCTTATAACAAGTTAAAGATTAAAAATTAATATCAATGAAAAAAAACTTAAACAAGAATCAACAAATTTACTGAATCGAACACAACTGTTTGCGTAGCTCGGATTCGTTGTCTTCCAGCTCGACTTCGGGTACAGATTGGCCGTTTGTAACAACCTCCGGTAAATACGGCTTATAATTAAGCCCTGATCGCTCGTAGAACAAAATGTAAGCGTTACTTGTGTCTATTTTTGGTATCTTAGCATCACTGTAAGCACATTTAAAACTATTCAACGACGACCTGGAGGTGTGACAATTATTGTCGGCGCCGTTATTAAAGTTTGAGGGTTCTTCCACTTTTTTAAGGGATGATAAGTCTGAGTGAGATTCGTCATGATGGAACGAATCGTTATTCAAACCAATGTTTTTATCACTAACACTATTTAAACTAACACTGTCACCATCATTTGTTTTACCGTTGTAGGTCTTTCGCCTAATTAGTGGAGTCGTATTTGCGCTCTTACTAACCTTACAGGAATATTTATTGCTATATTTATACTCGTTGTTGTTGTTATTATTTTCAATGTGGAGTGTTTCAGTGGAAGAGGCGGGGTTCTCTGCAGGCACTTCACGGCAGGAGCTGTCATTGTAACAGTACCAGTGTCCGTTAGGGTTACACGCATACGACACATAGTGGCCCCCATTCAACAGACCAGAGTGACTCTAAAAAGAAAAACAAAATGGAAAATAACAAAAAATGTATGGGTTGGCAGAAGCAAACAAACGAGGGTGGAAGGGAGAGGAATGATGAGTTAACGAAAAGTGAGGGGAGAAATACAGGTAGACGGAAATAAAGCTCCACTTACCACAACCGCATACAATTGATATTTCAAATCAAACGGATCCTGTCCTTCCAACAACTTATGTTCGTGAAAATCATGAAGGTTCTCATCAAGAATGGGAGTTTTTTGTAAACTTGTCGATATTAACCGTTCACGAACTTTACTCAAATTCTTCTCCTTATCTTTAACTACTTTTTCAACGTTCTTTGTATAATTGGGTTTGTGCGGCCCCGATTCTACAAGCCGACTCGTTTCGCTACACGTTCCCCCATCCTCACTAACACCGTTATTATCATTTTGCTGACTAGAAATTTTTAAACCATCTTCAGCTTCTTCGATGACGGTGGTATTATTTGTACTACTCTCGCATGAATTTTCCAATTGATCTAAATTTTGTTGCTTTTCCAATAATAACTGGCGATGACGTAAAATTGTTTCTTGGGGAACCGAAGCAAGGTAAGCGGTCGGATCAAAATTTTTAAATGGAAAATTCACCACTTTTTGGGTTTTAACCCATTTATTGTTAACGTAATCAAACCGTTTCAAGTGAATAATCTGGAACAAACAAAGTTTTATTTTGTTTAAAGGGGAGGGGGAATGTTTGATTACCAGAATCGGGGGTAACCTCCATATTTGAAGCTTCTTCGTTGCCGGTTGTTTATCCTGGCACTTCGAGCAATGATATTTGGCTTCTAAACGCTCCTCCGACGTGAACGCTTTTAAACAATAATCGAGATCGATCGGTTCGGTATGTAATTTCCTGCAAGTTCCAATCGATTCATGTTCTAACCAAACCTAGAAATATAAAAAAAAAATTAAAAGGGGGCTTATTCGAGTTTAAACGGTTGCAAAACCTTTTCCCGACTACTTTGGTATCTTAAATGCAACGCAGTAGGGTCCCAATCGATTGCAATACACATCGCATGTTGCCCAACGTTACAAACGTCAAACAAAAGATCATCGCTGCATGGTAAGCTGCATCCACGACAAAAATGCGACCAATGGCATAAGGCACAGATTTGGCCCCCTTGTAAAACTGCTTTCAGGGTGAACGGGAACTCGTACCCCAAGGAATCGTCACTGTAAAATATAAAACAATAATAATTCAAACCTCGTCTACAAAAAAATAATCCCTACCAGTCCATGGCATGATTTGTTTGATCACTTTGCGGAAGTGGACTTAAAAGTCTTGTGACTTGGCCCCAAACGGCTTCGTATAAACTTTGACAGGTACTGCTTGGGCCACAACCTAACAAAAGGGGAATCCCGAATAAGCTCGGCTTCGTTTTATGTTGTGACAGGAAATAAGTTTCTTGACGGACACATTTACGATGTACCGCTATTAGGTAAGTCGGAACTTTTACCGGATTATCTAAAGAAAACAAACGGTTAGAGAAGTAAAGCAAATGAAACAAAAGAAGATCAAACTTACCGGTATAGAGACTGCCTTGAGTGACGATAGATGGTTTTTTCCGAACTTGGTCACTATGACGTGAAACATTTGAAGCTCCGTCGCTTGATTTAGTACTCTACAAGAAATTATTAAAGCAAACGTAAAACAAAAGTAAAAATCAAACAAAACTGTTCACGACAATCACAAAAATATTTATTTACAATTTGCTACGTAAACCCTTTTTTAAAAAGCGTATAAATAAAAGTCAACCCTTTAGCATCAAATAAGCATAGGTACAAACTATTTTTAGGAATTTTGGGAATCCCCCATTGTTATTTTTTCTGTAAATGGGTCCAAAATAAAATATCGTGTAAGCACATCTGGAGGAACAGACCAAAAAAACAAATGCAAGTGGGATCGATGTAATTATTTAAAATCGTTAACCATTTTTATATAACATCTAATCATAGCCCTACATTTTTACGTTACTATGGGAATACAACTAAAGCAAAAGTTCGAGGAAGCTTAAAACAAAACCAAAACTAATAAGAACTTCCGAATTTACATTTCTTTAAAGATTAACTAACAAAATAAAATACACACGCTTGCAACATAAAAACAAGTGACAGAGCGACGCGCGTGCATACCTTAAAGCAAAGAATGTTGGGCATGCAAAGGGCCGAGCCGCCTCTTACCTCTGGGCTTCGTGCTAGGGGGCTCTGAGATGTTTCCACCTCCATCTCTGCCAACAAAAGAAAGTTTTTAATCATTACTTTACGTCTTACCTTTACTCACCGTCATCACCGTTGACGTAAGTTTTGTCTGCGCTACCATCACAGGATGGCAATTCATAAGCGTAAAGCTCCGTAGCCGTCATGGGGCTGATTTTTGCCTCATCCGACATCACTTGTCTTATTTGTGAATAAGCAACTTCGGCTAAGAGAAGATGGGCAGGCGGAATGTCACATAGAAGTTGTAATTGTTGTTTCAATTCGTAATATTTTTCTTCAGAGTTTAAACGGAGACCGTATTTTGTAGGGGTTTCCCCGTTTAAGCGAATGACTAAAAAACAGACAAAAAATTAAGACATTTTAAGTTACATAATCTAAAACGTACCTAAAACCTCACAAAGGGTGAAACTTTCCATCGGTAAGGGCAGACTAAGAAGGTTAAAAGCATCAAAACGTACCGATTCATGTCCGCAAGTCTGGCACATTACCTAAAAAAATGCAAATTCATTTCATAAGGTGTTAAATATATTTACGGTCCATTACTTTGCTTTTAAGTTGGCCATAAAATAAATCTGTGATAATGGAATGGTCCCGAGCAAGATGCTGTTGCCAAGCTTCTTCCGCGACTATCGTATCGGGTCTTCCATCAGAGTCACGTAACTCCGTGTAATGTTTCTTGGCCACACGATTAAGATCTTCATGTAACGCATCCAAAAGCCAAGCTAAAAGTTCCTAAAAAACGTTCACGTTCAGAATCCACATTTGCTACACAGCGGGTTTTTTTACCTGAGAATCATGTTGTCCTCCTCCTCCAAGATGTGGAGCATGTTTTGTAACACACCATCGGAGTTTTAAAGGTGCAACACTCCTTGTAGACCCAGCCCATAGTTCTCGGCAGAGCTCCGCATACCTTCGTGCAACTTGACCGCGAGTTCCAAGCGGATTAGACGAGTTCAGTTCGCAAAGCTGAAGATCTCGTTGGAAATACTGAGTAAGGGGCCTTGTGTTGGATACAGCTTGTAGTGCGGCATTCATAAAACACGTGTTTCCTAAATTATGCAAACCGGACGCACCTGGTGGTAAAGTAATTGTTGGTCTCCGATCCATACTAACAAGTCCGTGCATCCCCGTAGCCCCAGAAACAAGTGCTCCGAGTTCTTCAGGCCACGTAAGATCTTTATTACGCACTTCTAATAATATTTGATCACTATCTTGAATCCCTAAGTCCTGTAACGTGGCATTTTCATCGTCCATTAAAATCGTGGTATCTTTCACATGCCACAACCTCACGTCTTCAATACGAAGTCCCAAACGGGATGATAAAAATTCAATAACTTGTCTCACGTTAGCTAAACGACTAAATGCAGCCATATGAGATAAATATCTTCTAGTAGACGCAACAGGGGTCGTAGCAAGACCAGCGGTACTCAAGGCAGCAGCCCCATATCCACCCACCACACTCGTCCAAGTATTTGAAGGATTCGATTGTTGATTTTGATGTCGTAAAATCCTTAAATTAAGCGGATAAAGCTCTAATTCGACTTCTTGACTCCCAGGCGGTCTTATAACCTGACGAGGAAGGGGTAGGGGGCCTCCATACCATAAAGCGAGGGCTTTCCATAGGGAATCGGGTATAAGTTCGAAGTCACGATGTTGAACCAAGGGGGTATCCCGTTTTAATCGTCCACCTTAAAAAAATTGAGTTTAAATAAAGGAAAAAATTAAATCCCGATTAAAATACCTTCTCCCGTTAACGTTCCGACTTTAAAAAGTGGTTCAGCAACTAAATTCAGGTTATCGATAGGTCCGGGGGCTCCTTGGTTTCGTTTGGAACCACTTCCGGAACTACTTGAGACACCCGAGCTAGAAGCGATACTACAACTATCTCCACGACTCAATAAATCTCCCATAGAATCTGTACTGTTGGATGTAAACTCATTTGAATGGGACGAGGTATAGTCCATGCTACTGCTCGTGAAGCTTTCATCGCAAACGATTCCTTCTTCGACTGGAATTCGATGTTCTAACCTACAGGAACAGTGGTCGTAGTTCGTACGAGATGCAGTGGTGTAAGTAACCCAAGTTTGCCACCAATCGGAGGATATTAGGTACCAGAATTGTCCCACACGGTATCCTCGACATTCTTCACGAGATAACCAGCCCGTAACTGTAGGAAAAAATATATTCATGTAAAAAAAAACAATGGAGGTGTTTCAACAACATTTTACAAGGGTACCGTTAGATGGCCACTCGGGTGGTGCCCTCTATTGTGAAAAAGATATGAAAACGCTCAATACATACCAATCTCATATTCGTGATGCCTACAATGCGGTTTAAGCCCCAACGAAACATGACAAATCTCAAAGAGTAACTGTAACAAAGGCGACACCAAACTATTCTCGTCAACGCCCCAAATCAAAAAATCTTCTTGACTTAAACATTCGCCTTCATTCAATCTCCGCTTCAAGTTCTCCAAAATCTTCTTATGCTTTTCTTCAAGGGAATTGCAGCCTTCATCCTGGAATGTTTGTTCATGACTCGCCAGCGGAGCCTTTAATTCTTCGGGCACGCCATTTTCTTTGGGAAATTTATTAGAACTTGTGCTTCCACGACCATGCTTCATGCTGTTTCGTTCTAACGTACTGAATATTGGTCTTACGTTATCGATATGCATTTTGTTTTCTTTAGCGACAAACAAAAGAATGTCGATCATGTGTTGCAGTTCCTTGGGATTGAGAAAACCATCTCGATCCATATCAAAAATTTTGAAACAGAATTTTATACGTTCTGCTGTGGGGCCTCGACAAGCAGCCGAGATTCCACAACAAAGTTCTTTGAAATCTACGTGACCATCTCCGTTTACATCCAAAGCCATGAATAATCTAGATTTGGGAAGAAAAATCAGGTTTTAAAAAGTAAAAAGGCATATGGGGGGGGTCTTGAAATAGTTTTGGGGAGGACTGGAGTCTGGGAATGTCAAGGGGGTCTCAAGACTGTCGTAGAGCCTCCCAACGGTCCTGGAAGGTGTCTAGCCAGTCCTGGAGAAATCTAGGGTGTCTTGAGACGATCCTGAGAAGCTGAGAGAGTACTGGAGACACTTGGGTAGTCTCAGATTGTTGTGGGAAAATTTGGGGCGTTTCAAAACGGATCTCGAAAGTTTATAGACAGCCTTAAAGAAGCCTGGGGAGCTGGTGGAAGTTTTAAGACAGTCCTGGAGTCTAAAAATCATTCTAGAAAGTCTCTACAGTCTTGGGAAAGGCTCGAGAAAGTCCCAGGGAAATATAGGAAGTCTTACAATGGGCTTGGGGAAGGCTAGATGGTCGTAAGGCTGTCCTGAAAAAGTCTAAATTAAAAAACTTACCCCATACAAGCACTGGCTGGAACAGGAGGGCTGACGAGAGCGCTCACACAAGCCAAATCCAACTGCCCACATGGTGACGCACTTGATAATGACCAAAAACATTTTTCCAATTCGCAAATATCCTGTTCTTCCAAGTGTGTGACTCCAGCTAATGTCTGATAAAAAGTTGGCATCTCAAGTTCAGAGCTTAACGTGACACAAGAATTTGCCAAAAGCCATTTCGCCAACACAGTTGCTTCCTTATTATACTGAATCCAAGCACGGAAGTGTTCGAAACCAACCCGATCTTGCCCAACACCAAAAAGTGATATAACTGTACGATCCCACCAAATGTTTGGTCTATTACAGTTTGCCGGAAGCGTCCCTTCAATCTGTAGGGCACTTTGGAATTCTATACGGGTTATATGCGTCCCCGCATCGTTCGAATATAAAGTCCATAAGAATTTTATTTTTTCTTCTTGAGTCCCTTTGGTGAGGAGGACGAGTCCGCAGATTAGATCGCGGAGGGCTATGCCCCGAGCACCTCCACCGCATGCTGTATAAAGCCAATCTGCTATCGTGATCGGGACTCCATCACCGAGGACGTTTTGAGTAAAGCCATGGCGACTAAGTAATGGGCCCCCTCCGGTTAATCGTTTGAATGCTTCGCAGACTCGTTTGAATTCCACATCGGACACTAAAAATTAAATGTTTAGAAGACAAAGATAAAACGTTTGTGTCGTTACTCGTTAGTTTGTAATCTATGATAAATCTAATCAGTACTTATTATAAACTTAACTACCCACTAATGAGAGCAATTGGATAATGGTCGGGTCGAGTCGAGTCAGAGTCAACACTTACCGTACAATGTTGGGAAAAATTGAATGACTATGAATAAAATCAAATAATAAGGGAGGTGTCTCGAACCCAGGGCGAAGGTTCTAAATATTTACATTGGATTACATCACATGATAAGAACACAAAGTCAGGAAGGTTAGGTTAAAGAATGTCTCACAATAAAAAATACTTACTGCGCTTTATGGCGTCCTCGTAGCTCAAACAAGATCGCTTAGAGTCTTTTGCGCCCATTTTATACGCTTTTCTAATTTTCTTTACATTTTAACTAGACAAAATTTGCATTTCCTTTCTCAACCCATCAAAAATGACACTTTATTTTATTTATTAACACCGATCTGAAGTTCGTATGAATCCGAAACAAAATTCAATGACGTACGATACATACACTGTGCGTCACAGGAAATGGCTACAACCTAAAACGAGGGGGGCTTTCCCATGACCACTAAGGCTTTCCCAGGACTGCCCAAACTTTTTGACAGCAGCTTCCTCGAACTTCTCAGGAACCTTCCTAGTCCTATCAAAACTTCTCCAGATCTACCCCACGATTATTCTGACTAATCCGACTTCAACCTAATATTAATTTCGTTTATTGTGCCCCAAACTGTATATAATAATTTCCACGCATGTGCACTCTACTTTTCTTACCTTGCAGCTAACTTCAAATTGGGGTTACATCATCTGTCAGTGGATTTCCTTAAACCACAAGAATTTTCCTATTTTCTTTGGAAAAACCAATAAAACCACTAAAATGTCTCTTTCATCAACGATTAACAACATGATTTTTAAAAGGACGTCAACATTTGGCTTAGCTGTAGTTGCCAGTGTGTTCTTCTTCGAACGAACTTTCGATTTGAGCACCGAATACATTTTTGAGAAATATAATGAAGGGGTATGCTATTAATTACTTATTTTATTGAGAAAATGAGGTTTAATGTCTGTGATTTATTTTACAGAAACTATGGAAGGACATCAAGCAAAATTACGTTAATTAAGAATTTAGTTTTGTCATTAGCCGATTATAATTAATAAATGTACAGATCGAATTATTGTTTTAATATAGATTAAAAAAGGTTTTGTAGTTTATTCGTAAATAGTTTGAGCAAAGTACAAGCAGAAAACCCTCCTCACTAAACGTTATATTATGTTTATTGAGAAATTTACGACCAATACAAAAAACTTGTGTTTTTAGGTTTATAAACGTTTAGATTAAAACTAGAAACTATTCTGTAACATCCCATGGTTTTTCTGGTCGTTCCCGTGTCCATGGAAGCACAGTTTTGTACTGTTCCGGCTCCTTAAGGCATATTCCCGCTTCTTGTAATGTTTTCATAAACAAAGCAACCTTCCCGTCTTGATTTCCAGTCTTAATATCGCAACTCATTTCAGTTAAACCACTTTCCATGCATCTTTGGGCCAACACCTTAAATATTTCAAACGTTAAATTCACCGATGATGGTTAAAATCACTAAAATCGATCTTAAAATTATTGTAATACTCACCCGAGCTAAATTAATATAAGCAGAAGTATCAATAGTTTTATACAACTGTTTTTTTATGGCCCATTCCTGTGTGCTTGCTTTTAAAACCTCTCCGTTTTGGTAATGTGATACCGTAGCGGTTATGTGACGGGATGTTTGCTTTAGATTCAACCTGCAACATGTTTATATTAAAACTAAATAAAAAAAGTTTGTTATATGACTTACTTGTGCCAAAATGTCTTTCCAGGTTTATCAACGTAATAACCATCAGGTTTATAGGCGATTCGTAACCGTTCCAAATTTCTCGGATTACGATTTGTAAAAATTGGAGATATTTCCCCATTTTGTGATAAATCTGAGCTTGAGGACCTAAATTGTGTTAATTTAGGAGTCAAAAGCTTTAATTTATGCCTTAATAAAGACATGATTTTTGAATTTTAAACTTGAGATAGGCTTAACCTAACTTTTTTGAGAATTTTACAGGAATTTCGATAAATGAATAGAAGAAATTGAGCACAAACGTGAATTTACGTTAAATATTGCTAAAAACACTTTATTTCAGTTGTATTTGCGTATTTTAATCGAAAAGAAAGAACAAGATTTGCTTAGATTTACATAACCACACTTTTTAAACCTTGAATTTCAACACTTTTTGGCTTTAAACGTGGTTATTAAATAGAAAAGACGTTAAAAAGGTAAATTTAAGACAATTATGACTTGTGTTATCATAATATTACATAAATTTGGTTGTCTCCGATGAAAAATCGTATTTTGCAAATTTTAAAATGGAAACCAAACGATAATAGGTTTGTATTTTAAGAAAACGACAAAAACAACAAACTAAGAGACGAAAGTTTAAGGTAATTATGATTGTTTATTATAATTATTGCTTAGTTTATAAAAGCTATTATCTAATCAGTTTGATTTATAAAATTTTTTCTATTTCGGATGCAAATCGTGTTTCGTAGATTTTAAAAAGAAAACAATGGAAAAATAAGCTTAAATTAGAATAAAAAGACATAAATATAGAATAGTTTTTATTTGAAGGAATCAGCAGGGCAAAAAACCTTGAAGTACACAAGCTTCGTATGAAAACTTGGATCTATTAATTTTTAAAACGAACATCTTTTAAACATAATGGTATTAAATAGAAAATAAAGTACACCGAGAAATTAAAAATAACAATTTTAACACCAATTTTCTATTATTTTTTTTAATACGGCAAAAAGAAAATTCCCCACAATTTAAAATTTTCTCAAAATAATAAAAACTGGGGTGTAGAAATTAAATGTTAAAATTTTTTATATACAAAACCAACTTACAATAAAATGGGCTACAATTACGAGTTTTAATGTCCACTGAATTCAAAAAACCGAACGTTTCCAAGCAACCAACGTTTTGTCCTCCGAATACTGCCATCTTTTACCGATTGCTTGGGAAACGTAAGGTTTTAAGAAAACAGTTAAAAAATGTTGTACGTACATATCCTAGCCTAACCTACAATAAGTTATTCACTTCTTTTTGTTTTTATTTGTGGCACCCCGTGGTGGCGTCACAGGTCGACCAGCATTCAAGCCCCCGTATTGGAACTTCCGTTTATCTGCAGGTTTCAGTATTTGAAAACTGCACATTAAAGTCTCATCCACTGACATCATTGCTCCAGCATTGTCAAATTCACCTAAAGACAACAAATTCAAAAAACGTAACGTAATTTTTTTTTTAAATACAAACCGCAATAATTGGGGGCACTGAATAATGTCACAAGTTGGCGCTTAGCAAAGAATTCATAACCATCTTCTACGACCTGATGTGCCCGACAAATCAAGTCAAAATCGTGTTTGTGTAAAAATTTACCAACAACCTAAAAAGTAATCAAAACCGGTAAGAATATTTAAAAAGTAAAAAACTAATGTTACCTCGGCCCCGAAGGTAAAACTAACACCTCGATCGTTTTCCCCCCAGCCCATCGTATCTTTATCGGGGTCCGACCAAAGTAAATCACACAACAGTCCTTGGTCTGGTACATCTGTAGGCCTCATTATCCGCCGGATCTGCTCCATCGATTGTAAATCCGGACTTAAACCTAAAACCAAACCCCGTTATCCTAAATCACAACCAAGAAAAGCAAAACGCACCTCCGTGACAGCAAAAGATCTTTTCGTCCACTATAGCGGCAACAGGTAAACAATTGAAACAGTCTGTGAAGGTCTTCCAAAGCTTAATGTTATACCTAGAAAGAAAAAAAATGTTTTAATGTAAAAAAACAAGGGAATAGTAGTAACGAACCTCCTTTTGCACTCATCGTAGAATCCGTAGATACGATTAATGGACGCACATTCATGGTTGCCTCTAAGCAAGAAGAAATTTTCGGGGTATTTGATCTTGTAGGCTAACAATAAGCAGATGGTTTCCAGTGATTGCTTCCCGCGATCCACGTAATCGCCCAGGAATAGGTAGTTGGATTCTGGGGGGAAACCTCCGTACTCGAAGAGACGCAATAGATCATAGTATTGCCCGTGTATATCCCCTTTGGACAAAACATTACATTAGACTTACTTTTTGAGAAACGGGAAGAAGAAACAAAGATTTAAAAACAAAACGTAAAAGTTACGTTAGAACTTTAGAGATTGGATTATTTACGTCTACACAAGTATCAGTGAGCAAAAAATTAAATATTTCCAAGGTAAAAGGTCAATCTAACTAGAATTAAAAAGTTTCCCAGACAGATCTGGGTTAGTGATTTGCACGAGTAAGTTCCAAACAAGTTGCAAAACGCATTTAAAGTCATGCGGAATAAAGAAATCTCTTAAAATAGATTGCTTAAGGGGTTTGTAACTCCCGAATACGTCAGATAACAGTGGAACATAATAATTTTCCGTAGGTTGAGTTATTACACCGAATAATAATGAACAAAAGCTTGTATAAATATTGCACCGCGTAATGTAAACGTAACTGATTGTTTTCAAATCAAGTAGGCGCTGTTATCTTATCTTAAACAATAAATATTTCCTTTATTGTGATTCAGAATACTATTGTATTATTATCGTAACGTGTCATATATCTCAAGCATTAGCAATACTAAAACAAAAAGGAGTTGCAAATAAACAAAAGGAGCAAACGTAAAACAAATGAATCGATAGAAACAAAACTAAACACAAGCGAAACATAGTTTGTTTAGGAAAAAACTTACCGCAAATCTTAAGTGGTGCCTCTAACTCCAATAAAATGGGTTGAGACAAGAATATTTCCCTCGATTTTAAGCATAATCCTCGAATCTCATTTTCGGTTAACTGTACATTCTTGCCAGGTCGTGCTCCGCGTACTAGAAAAAATAAAGGACGTCATCCTAAGCCTTCTTTAAATAAAAAGCTTTCTTTTTTAAACAATTTATGTAATTGGGTTATCAAAAGTGACTTCCTGAAGGAGTTAAATTTTCTGGGTTACCCCAAAAATTAATATAAAGGAGGGGAAGATGAATAAGGGTTGAGATGTAAAGGAAAAGGGTTAAAAAAGGAAATTTAGGGAAAATTTAAAGGCGTATCCAACAGACGCCATTGATATGACAACACAGAGTTGACCTTCAATTTCGGGTCATATTTACCTTCTAAAAGACGGGCAATAATACTGTCGATATTTAATTTATCAGCTTCGGCCATTTGATAGATTTGTTCTTTATACTTTGAAGCACTTCTAAACACTTAAATCTACAAGATGGCTCGGATTTTAATGGAAATTTGCCGAGCCTATTACACATAAACACTATTTTTGCTTGAGAGACCGCTGATGCACCGCTGTACTCTTCTTCTTTTACCCAACTTTCTTTATACCAATCTTACAGGAATAAATTCACTAAAATCACTAAAAATTACACCAAAACATTAACCCCCCTAGATATTAACACGGCAGCGGCCCCCTGTTGACCCCCCTAGTTTTTCTTCAACAAAAATTGTCGGTCAACTGCTGATTACTCACTGTACCTTTATTGTTCTTTTACCTAGAATCCTGTACTGATGGAGTTATGGTTGCCCCCTCACCATAAATATGGGCCCCTCAGTGAACCCCCCAATTTAAAATGCTAGCGCCGCCACTGCTTAAATTGTAGTAATTTTTCTAAAACAGGCTTACCAACTTAAACGAAACGTCAACGTCTGACGTCTGTCAAATTTGCTACTAACATGCCAACTTGATAAGTCCGGTTGTATGTAAATAATAATTTAAAAAAATCTAATAAACCTTAAAATGCAAGAAATCTAATCAAAATAATGTCGGAATTAAATGAAGACATAAAAAATTTACACGTTTCCGATCTAATATTTAAAAATATCAAGTTTTTTGTAAGCGGTGAGGTTCAAGACAAGGTAAGACCGAACTCTAACAATTACGAACAAACTCAAGTAGTTTTATATTTCTAGGTCGTAGAATTATTAAAATGTGGGGGTGCAGAACGTATGAATTACTTCACTGATTATGTAACTCACTTGATATGCGGATACGATGCTGAAGAAACCGACGTCTCGGATGCAAATGATTTATACGAAATTCCTGCAGTTACACCGAAATGGATATTCATGTCTGTTAAACTAAACAAGCTTTTAAACCCCAAAGCATATGCGTATGATAATAAAAAACTCTTCTCGAATTTAATCTTCTGTTTTTCAAAAATCGCGACGGATCGGAATATTTTATGGAGCATCATAACGTACCACGGTGGGATTGTGCAATTAAATTTAACTAATCTCTGTACACATTTGGTCACGATAAGTACAAATTCTCCTAAGTATATTAAAGCGTACAATTCGAATATTGAAATTGTTACACCAGACTGGGTTATCGAGTCGGTTCGGAATAAATCCCTCGTCCAAGCTGATTTGTTTCATCCCAAGTTAATTATACAACCTAAGGTTATTAAGCATGAAAGTACAACTGCGATTACTGGGTTTGAACCTGAACCGTCGGACGTAGACGACAAACTTGATCAAGCTGCCGATTCGACTCAAGCTTTGCTTGACAAATTAAAACAAAGAATGCCTTGGAATCAACCACCAACAGCAACAACAACAAATAAAGGTAAAACACACTTGGTTTTGTAATAACAACCTCGTTAATATTTCTCTTATTAGACGTAATCCCCCCAAATGTGGTCGCTCCAAGCTTTACCGCAACACGTCTACCATTAACCTCGACTGTACAACAAAACTTACAACAGGCCCAACAACAACAACGTGTTTTCGCACAGTTACAGCAATCACAATCACAACCCCAACAATTCCCTACAAGTATTGTCTCTGCTAATCAAATAGCCCGCAGTGTTGTTCATCACACTCCCCAAGGAACATTAATCGGACAACCCCAACCCCAACTGAGTCAGTTTAATCAACAAAATCAAATCCAATTAGCCCAGAATCGGCTACAACAACAGCAACAGCAAAGAGCAAACTTGATATCGCAAATAACCCAACAACAAGTTAATAAAGGGTCTCATTTAGGGTCGATTGTACAACAAACTCAATTTACTAATCAACAAATAGTTCAGAGGGGTCAGTTAGGGCAAATAACGTCACAAATCGGACAAATTACTCCTGGGCAAATGTCTTCGGGGCAAGGACAAATTGCTTCTGTCGGGCAGATTACTTCAGTTGGACAAATTACCCAAGGGATTGGGGTGTCTTCAACACATCTCGGTCAAATTGCCCAACCGACACCGCAATTGAGCCAAATGGTTGGGCAAAATCAATCGATTATTCAAAGGGCGCAAATGGGACAGCTTGGGAAGACACCTGTGAGTATACAACAGCTACAGCAACAATTGGCTAATAGACAACAACTTGGGCAGCCATTAACACAACAACAACAGGTAAGTTAGAAAAGTTTCTGGGTGAGATCGGGCTAATATTTAATCAGTCACGTTAGGTTTAGCTTAAACGGATTTAAGAGACAACAAGAACTTTAATTTGTTTTTTTTCCTGCAATTAGCAATTCGTTAATGCTACTCAACAACAACAACCCACACAGCTAATAAACCAAAATCAACAATTCACTACCATCAATCAACAACAACAATTGTCCCAAGTTTTAGGGCAGCCTCAACAGCAACTGGGGCAAGTTTTAGGACAACCCCAGCAGCAACAACAATTGGGGCAGGTGTTAGGGCAACCTCAGCAGCAACAACTTGGGCAAGTGTTAAATCAACCTCAGCAACAACTGGGGCAAGTTTTAGGACAACCCCAACAACAACAACATTTAAATATGCAACAGAATAAATTGTTACAAAATCAATTTGCGCAACAAAATCAAAATCAACAACCGGAACCTCAACAACAGTTTGTAAATTCTTCTCCTATGGGTCAACAACAGCAACATCAATTTGGGCAGAATCAACAGTTCGCTCAATCATCCCAACCGCAGGTGTTTAATCAAGGAAATCAACCCCAAATTGTGCAAAATCAGTTCGTACAAAGCCGGCCACCAAGTCAGTTTGGTAATCAACCGTTACTGGGGAATGTTTCGCAAATTAGTGGACAACAACAATTGGTAACGCAACAACAATTGGTTAATCAACAACAATTAGTTAACCAGCAGCAACAATTAGTGAATCAACAACAATTGGTTACGCAACAACAATTGGTAAATCAACAGCAATTGGTTAATCAACAACAAATCGTTAACGTAACTCAACAACAACAACAGCAAATTGGTGCGCAACAATTGGTTAATCAATCGCAAATTGGTAATCAGCTCGTTAACACAACACAGTTGGTTAATCAAGCCCAAATCGGTAATCCACAACTTGTTAACACAACCCAACAGTTGGTACAACAACAACAACAGCAACCACAACAGTTGGTTAATCCATCTCCGATTGGAAATCCACAATTGGTTAATCAATCACAACAATTGGTTAATCAAGCGCAACAGTTAATCAATCAACAACACTTAACGGGTCAACAAACAGGTCCGCAACAACAATTAATCGGGCAACAAGTAATCAACCAACAACAACAAATTAATAAACCATTGTTATTGAATCCTTCAGGTCAACAAAATGTGCAGCAACAACCTCAACAAAATCCACAACCGGGACAACCAAATCAACAACCAAAGCCTTTATGGCAACAGCAACAACAACTGGGGATAAGACATCCGACAGGGATCATACAACAACAGCAGCAACAACCACAGCAAGGTCCGAGGGTGCAATGGTCACCTACCCAACAACAACCTGCAATGCCGCAAAGGCAGTTGATTCATTTAGATGCCCAAACGCATCAACAGTTGCAACAAATGGGGCCGGAACAACGAGCGTTGTTTATTGCAAAGTTACAGAAACAGCGACAGGTGTTTTTGCAACAGAGACAGATGCAGATGCAACAACAACAACGTGCAGGACATGTCCTTATTAGAAGTGAGTATATCGTAATTAAGACAAAATGTTTAAGTTAGAAGTTCCGATTTTGTTATTATCGTCAAAAATATGAAAACCAAATGTTTATTGCCTTTTCTTATCATTTCCAAAAGGCATTCATGGTCTTATCAGACTGGTGCTATCACACTGCATGTGTTATTTACATTAATGTCGAACCTTCAGTATTTTGCGAAACTTTCTGGTCTTCAGGTGGACCCGTGCCACAAGGCTTAAACCCGCAACAACAAATGCAATGGCTTCAGCAGCAAGCCAAACAACAAGGAGTCATGTTGCAGCAATCAAACGTCCAACAACCAACCTTACCACCTACAAACGTTGTCCAAAACACAACCATAACCCAAAACCTCCCACACGCACCTGGATTAAGTCCGATTCAACAAAACGCTCCGCAATTTACGGAACAAAATCAACAACTGCAACTTCAAAGACAACAACAGTTCCGTTTACAACAGTTACAGTTACAAAGGGAACAAGCACAGAAAGCTGCGCCTCAACAACCTTTACCGCAACCCAACGTAATTCGACCCATTGGGCAACCACAAACCACGGAAGTTGTAAATCCAACCACGGTCGTCGATTCAAATGTATCCCAACAACAATTAGTTGTAAATGCCAAGACCAAGACGGCTTTGGCTAATATGTTGAGTATTCGATTGCAGAGTGGGACTACCACAATGGGACCGACCCCGGAAAACATTACCGAACCCTCCGCTGCTGGAACTTTAAGGTAAATTAAAGTTCTTTTAAAGGTTTACATAAAACTTGATTCATATTTTTAGACTTATGACAGCCCAGCACAATGCTGCCTTGAATTCCAATAATCGCCCCCAAGATATTTTAGGGCTACCGCAACGGAGACCCATTACAGGTCCTAACGGGGAATTGATTAGACCCGCTCCTGCACCTTCCGCGCCGCCTGTAGTACAACCGGAACCACCTAAATTGCAATTTTCACCCAGGAATAATGTCCCGGTACAGCATAGGCAGGGACCCTTTTACGGACACAATCCGAATTTAAAACGTAAGCCACTAAATATTGTCTTAATTCTAAGAAAAGTTAGCACTATTAACAGAAAATTGTTTGATTACAGTTCCGCCGGATTTATTTCTTCTTGGATGTATATTTGTGGTGGTAGAACTGGATCGGTTCCTTGAAGAATCCATTCCGGATTGGCAACAACAAATAGAAAAACACGGAGGGGAAATAGAAAAGCAGTATTGTTCCCGTGTGACTCACGTTTTGTGTGAAACCCAACGCCACGGGGTAGTTATGCAAGCCTTACGCGATTGTAAACGATGCGTTACCCTTTACTGGCTCTCCGATGTGATGAAACGCAAGCAAGTTTTACCACCATGGACCGCCTTACACTTACCGACTATGTATTTGGATACCACACCCGCATCCAAACACTTAATTTCACTAACGGGATTTATTAATTCTGAACGAAACCGTATTAAACATATGATTAAATATATAGGGGCTACGGTAAGTTATCTTTGTGATTAGATTGTAAGACCTTACATTTTATATTTTTCTTGTAGTTTACGAGTTATTTCTCTAAACACAACACTTTATTGATTGCGTCGAAAGCAGAGGGACCAAAGTTTATGCATGCAAAAAAATGGGGTACTCCCGTAGTTAACGTACAATGGTTAACGGATGTTATGTTGGGAAACTTCAGCGCCCTGAATCAAATGGAACATATAAAATATCAGCAATTTGCTAATCCCCCGATATTTAATTTCGAACCTAGTTTGGTTCCCAGTCTAATGCGTAAGTATTTTTAATTTTTTTTATTTTGCTTTTATATTTCTTTTAATTTCGGTAGACGCATGGAAAATGCCAATAAACATATCACAAGAATCTTACGAGAGGGTTAAACGGAGCCCATCACCTGTAGTGTTACCAAAGAAAGCCAAAAAAATGAAGACGGAACATACAAACGATGAGAATGAGAATCCAAATGAACAAATACTTCCTAGTGCTACCCACAGAATATTATTTTCTATGATTGCTGAAACAGACGATTTAAAGAAAATGGTTAAGTAAGTATTCTACCCTCCGTTTTATGTACATTCAATTAATAATCTTCCTGTTACAGAGATTTGGGTGGTTCGTTGGCTAGAAACCACACAGATTGCACGCACCTAATCATGCCATATCTAGCGAGAAGCAACAAACTCCTCCACTGTATCTGTCTTGGAATTCATATCCTTCCTGATACTTGGTTGCGTGATTCGCATGCAGCAAACAAGTTCCTCGACTATTCAAATTACGCTCTTGATACAAAAGAATTTAATAGCGAATACAAATGTGACTTCAATCAAACCTTAGCAACACGGAACAGAAACAAACTGTTTGAAGGAAAATTTTTCTACATTACTCCAAGCGTTTATCCGAGCAAGAGTGTGCTGACAGAACTTATACGAAGTTGTAGCGGGATCGTGGAGAAAAATAGAAGAACGGTTATGCAGATTGAGGCTACGAATATTAATTCACCGTACAGTTATATAATTTTAACACACGCTAACGACTTGCATTTGGTTTACGATGTATTGAGGAACAAGAAGGATCAAATTCGGACTGTTTGTAACGTCGAATTAATTTACAGTGCCATTTTAAAGCAGACTTTTGAGGTTGAACCTTATGCTGTACAAGTATGTGAAGTTAGACGTTAGGATTATTTGTTTTTAGGCTTAAGAAAACTGAATGTTGCTGTTTTAGATAGGAGAATGCGTTTTTTTGATTTTATCCAATGCATCTGTACCTGATCTAACCGAACTTAAAAAATTATCTCGTAACTTAATCTTAATCTCAAGAAAATATTTTTTTAAATGTGTATTAATCGTGTTCTTCTATTTAAAACTATAAACAATCAAAGTATAGTTATTTTTTTGTTCCAAAGGGTCTCTAATAAGTATCACGATTTAGCACTCGATTGTTTTTTGTTATATTTTTTAGCACTAATTGGATGTAAATCGCTAATGATGTTTCGTAATTTTTGGATACATAATTTGTAATATCTTCTTATATTCCTATTTTATTATTGTGTTTAATAATATACAACTGAAATATTAAGCATTTGTTTTTATTTTTAATGTTACGTGTTTTTCTTAAATATCTTTACAAGTTATGAAAATAAATATAGCAAGTTACCTATCGTTGAAAAGAGAAAAAAATAAGCTTTCTAATGACATGGCTACCTACATGACGAGAAGGAGTTTGAAGTTTTATAAACAAAGTATTTGGGTCACCCTGTATATAAATTTATTTGTCAATTTTGAACAATTAAAATGGCGCCAAAATTACAGGTAACTGTAGTTCAGGTAAAGTGTCAAAAACACATAACTGTCACTTGTGTCATCAATAATGGCTGTCAGATTACAACCTACGGTGAAAACAAACAGTTATCCGCATTAAAAAAATGATGCGGAATCCATAAAATTACGTTAAAAAGAGTGGTCATTGAGTGAAAAATGGCTACAGCAGTTGAGTCGCCGTCAAACGACGGTGCCTGGATGGAATTCTGCGAAAGACATGCCACAGCTGCAGCTCAAGATTTCTCCAAAAGTTGTGTTCAGTTTATTTCTGTAAATTTACCTGAAAGTGCAAGAGCAAACATCACACACAAAGACTTCCTCAAGAAATTTTTGGAATGTTTCGCAGAACAATTCGAAATCGACATTTGCAAACGTAAACCTCATAAATTAGTAAACGGCACAACAAGACACTCGGACGATTCCAATGATTGTGCTTCAGAGAACGGAGACACCTCACCAAAACTCCATCACAAACCGTTCTTTCGCAGGTAAATTTAATTTAAGATTAATGTAATCCAATGAAACACAAATTGTTTTTAGGTTGAGCTTTAAAATGCTCCGGAAAGGAAAAGGGCTTTTCCCCAAACAGCATTCAGATGAAGTCGAATTAGCCGGTTCACACAGTAAAACAAAATTAGCCAAAATCGTAGTCGAATGCCGTAAAGAAGGGATCGTTAATTATTCCACTCCGGAAAGTTTAGATCAGCCTGGAGGACCACCAAAATGGGAACGGTGCAGGCTAGCTCTTGTAAAGGCAGTTGGAGGGTATATGCTTGAATTTTATTCACCTCCAAAAAGTACGAAGGTTGGTTTATTATTTTGAAACTACGTTGAAATTACGTTTTTGTAAGATTAAGTTGCTTGGGGAAGGTTCTCTTACGTTTTAAGCTAAGCTAACCACTTTCTTCATGTTTCAGCCTCGAAGTGGAGTATTTTGTGCTCTCATAACTGAAGCACGTGAAACAACTGCTCTCGAAATGCCTGACCACGAAAATACTTTCGTATTAAAGGCCGTAAACAATATGGAATTTGTTATAGAAGCTCATGACACAGACGATATGAGGTTTGTCCTTTTCAAACCCCTAATTTTCTCGAGTTAACCCAAATTCTTACAGATCGTGGCTGGCCACAATCAAATATTGCATTCGATCGGCTCCAGGCGGCCCCGATGGTATTCCCTCTCATTTAGACCACTCCAAACAAGATTACCATTGCGATGCCCCTGAATTACCTCCACGACATGCAGGACGGGGTGGAGATCGATTGTCTTCCAATAGCAACTTTGAGATTTGCCCGCAAGGGGAGGATGGAATTGAAAATGACATTGGACAAACGTTAAAAAAAGAATTATGGTTCCATGGGACGTTGGGGAGGTCCGAGGCCGCTCAATTGGTGCTACATGAAGGTGCCGCAGGACACGGGTTGTTTTTAGTACGACAAAGTGAGACCCGTACTGGGGAATTTGTGCTCACTTTTAATTTTCAGGTAATTAACGGGAATGATTAGATTTTGGGTGTTTTGACTTTTATTTTTAGGGACGAGCGAAACATTTACGTATGACAATAAACGAGCAAGGTCAATGTCGGGTCCAACATTTTTGGTTCCAATCGATTTACGAAATGTTGGAACATTTCCGGCAGCAACCGATTCCGCTTGAAAGTGGGGGTAATTCCGATGTGACGCTTACGGATTATGTGGTAAATGCTGCTTCTCGTGTCCAACTGCAGGGTTCAGTTGGACGGGGCGGGCAACAACCTGGAGGTAGTACAACTCCTGGTGTGGCCCCAACTGCAGAACGTCGAGTTCCCCCACTCCCAGAAGTCAGACAAGTGAGATAGTCTTATGTTTGTATCAACAATTATTTGTGTTCTCTTTTCTTTAAGGATTAATCGTAAGGCGACCTTAATGTGTTTTGTTTGGGCGAAAGGTCGCCCTGCGACCGGCTCGCTTAGATTTTAATTTAACGCGACGACTCGTGTATTGTAAATATTAAAAAAAAGATGCATATTATTAATTTTTCGCTATTATTTTATTGTGTATGTATTTATATGTGTATCGTCTTTTAAGATTTATTTTTGTGAATGCGCTTTTTAGCTGTTTATTAATTGTAGTCGTCTATTTCTCTTGTGATCACAACGTTTAGCTGTTTTTTTTACGTAATGTGTTAATCGTATTTTTGTGGTTGATGGCTTTACACTAAGACGTTGCAGCTCTAAAGTGATTTTTCGTTACTTTTAAGATTGGCATGTACAGATTTTGTATTTAGAAAGGCAGAGTAGTTGCACTGTAAATAATTTCTGAGTAATATTTATTTTTATAGCACGTTACTCTTTAAATTTAATTATTATAACACACGCATAATATAAACGTCCTTAAAATTTAATTTTAATAATTTTATAAAAGTACAAATTGTAAATACAAACTGGAACAAGTGTATGGAATTTGTTTTATTTAACAATCTCCCCTGTCCGGAACGCTTTACGCTTGATTTTTCTTTTAAATATTCCAACACCACTTCTTTTCAGGTACAAACGCATAACGGGAGCGTACGAACACAGGAAACGACCCTCGAACAGATCGCAGAAGCTTCCAACAGAGCCATCGAGAACCAATATAGCTTCGTTTAATCACATCTAGTCCAGGCAAGTGAAGCCGCAAACGCTAACGACCTAATCGACAATATTGAGACATATTTTTATGTAGTAGATGTAATTATTATTGAACGTTGCATCCTAAAAATATTTTAAACTTCATTTTTATGTCGCAAAGAGATTCTAGGCTCGGTTATTTAAGCGGAAGCTCAAGGGGTTACAAGTGATAACGGATAGCAACGAAATTGACCACTTGGAATCGAAATTGTAATGTGTTTTTGTTAAAATATGAACTTATACCTGAATTATTTCGTTTAAACCAGAAATTTGCTAGAAACTTTTGTTACGTGAAGAGTGGCAGGTTTTTCTAGAACGTATACGTTATATTTTTGTGGTAAAATCAATGTTCTTATCATGAAAAAAACAAAAAAAAAATGTATATTTAAACCAGAAAAACCCTAATGTAGTTAAAGATTGTAATTATAAATTATTATGGTGCAGATTTAAAGACTTAAAAAAATAAATACCTTTTGCGTCCACTTTTTTTTATATTTCTCCTTAAATTCGTTCGAAATAACTAGGTTCCTCTTCCATTTGATTGTTTAATAATTCCACTAAACACCTATCCTCGATTACTTCCACTTTTATTTGTCCACTAATTTCCGCTAACTTGGCAGCAAGGACATGTTTGCAAGTTAACGCACTTCTTGTATGTAAGACTTGATATTTAAATGCTTGACAGTGGCAGAAGTTTATGTTAGCAAATAATGTATAATGTTCGTTACGGTTTTCCACTTTAAGTACTTTCCTTTGATTGGTTGATTCGTAACGGATCACACGTCCCTTTTCAAGTAATTCCGTTGCACGGATAAAAACACTCCCAAAAACTGAATGTAATGCTTGAAGGGTGTCCTGGGAAACTACAATAAAACGAATTAGAAACACAAGGAGTAAAAGGAGGGTTGATTTAAGATTACACTTTCTTTCCACCTTGTATAGGGCTTCCGCATCTTTCAATAAACCGAATGCTATTTGTGATAAAATTTGTGGACTTCTAGAACAATAAAACGAATAATAAGCAGACATTTTACTCTTTAAAAATACTTACTTTTCGATTACTGCACTCATTTAAGGAATCTTTAAAAATCAAACAAAAAAGTAAGGTTAGAAAAAAGCAAGGTTAGACATTTTAAACCTTTTCTTTATTAAAAGTAGATAAATTATTAATAATTAAGCACATTTAAACTTGATAATAAATATTTTAAACATTTTTTGGTCTAATTAGTATAATTTTAAATGTCCGGTAATTTGATCTAAAACGCTTTTCGGTGCAGGTCCGATTGCAACGACAGTTCGACTTCCTGGGGCCACTTGGGTTTGTCCTGCGTCTCGTATAATGCTTGACAAAACATCAATTGCTTTAGCAGACTTATCTAGATCTATTAATTCTTGTTCCGAATCAACTTTGACAGTGATTTTCGTCCCACCTAAATAAACAGTTTTAATAATAAATTATTAACTGATTTTTGATTTATACCGTATCTCATCCAACGTGATAAAGTTTTCGGTTTGTTTTTTAAAGCTTTAGCGTAAGCAGCTACAGCAGCATGTCCACATTGTGCTGCGACTTTTCCTTTTTGCATTTTAAGATCGTTCCGAATAGCCATGATTAATCGGTACTCGTCTTTTGGATCAGGAAACTAATGAAAATAGGTTTGTGAGGCATTGAAATTAAGGTAATTAGGAGTTTTACCTCAAAACGTTCTTCGATTGGTACAGCGGTAGGAGGGTCAAACTTTCTTCGCATACGAAGGAAATAATAAACAGAACTTGCACCAAACACCGTGCCTAATGAAAACAAAGCTACGGGGTTTGCAATTGCGTTAATTGCTATAATATCCATGATTTTAAGGAAAAAAGAAAATTTAACATAACCTCTTTTTATGTTGTCAGCGAGAAACGTCAAATTTTCCGATCGGGAATGTTCGTGTGTCATCTGTCATATTCGCGTCGAATCGGAAAAGGCGGAAAATTCAAATTGCTCAATATAAATGTCAGTGGAGTTTTAAGAAATAGAAGTTTATTTTGCCTCAATATTTTACCGTAAAATTGCAATTCATTGTTTGTACTTGAAGATAAAGCAAATTTTAGATATATTATAGTAGTATAATCCCGTTAGTGGGTACAAGAAAGAACGTCATTTTTTATACGTCAACATGTTTTGTACTTTGAGTTAGAAAACGTCAAATTAATGAGAGCTATTAGATAATACTTCCAATATGTGCACCAAAAACAAGAAACACTCCTAAATATGTGATAGAAATAGTATAATAGAGGTGTTAACAGTATTAAAATATTTATAACCTCACTTTATACAAGATTTCCTGCCCTAATTAAAAGTGCAAATTAAATATTAAACCATGACTTCTAACAATTCGATGTATTTCTTGGGGGCTGCAGTCGTGGGAATAGTTAGTGCAGCAGGGGTATTCATTGCAGAACACTTTCGACAAGAACGTAGAAGACATGCGATGGCGCAAGATTTGGCACGGCTCGACCAACAATTATCGGGTATGCGAAAGGAACTGGAACAGCTAAGACAGTTGCAAAAAGAAAAGTAGGTGAACGTAATGTATGTCCATAACTAGATTAGATTTTTGTAATTAACAATGGGTCTTAACCGTAATGCATGCAATTAATCGCTTTTTTTTTGTAGTTTTTACTTGCAGGGTTCAAAAATTCCTATGAAATCCACCAACGTATGGAATACGTGGAATACTAACCCTGAATTACAACCCCACCTGACTTATCGACTTTTTATAAGGTGTGGAATTATGGTTAGGTCAGGTTGGGTGCATAATTCGCACTTTTATGTTTGTTTTTTGGGCTATTCGCTTAATATTTTAATGTTGTTTTATTCTATTAACCAAATCACGTTTTTTAGAAACGCACAAAGACTGAGAAAAAGCAAACGTCACACGAATCGAACACTTTCGTCCCAATCTTCAGCATCGGAGGATTATAACAGTGCTTTAGATATTGATAGTTCCGATTTGGAATTTTATGATTTGAGCGATGATGAAGACACTGTTAGTACCGTTACACCTATCGATCAGGTCCGTAAACCTAAACGACGGTTTATTAATAATTTGGCAAATAGTATTCGGCAGCTACGTAATTTTTAAACATTTATTTTAAGTAATCCCCTGTATTGTTCATTAAATTCAGTGTTTAATGTTCCGTTTTGCTTTTTGTCTAAGTAGTTGTAGTTTTGGTTGTGGGTTTTCTATTAATTTTACATGTTAATTGTGTTCTAATTTAATTTACTGATCCAGAGCTAATCCGACCTATAGCTTTACTCTTTATGCACCCCTTTCAGCATTAATCGAACTCCTCTTACTACATAAAATCAATTTTTAACACGATTATTACAAATTTCAGTTTTTTTCAGGTAATTTTGAGCACCCTATATATTGTATTACGTTGCAACTTCGGATATATAAACAAAACTCTATTCTGAACAATTTTTCTCTGAGAAATTATTTCATAAAATCAATCATTAAGACAATTATTTCAAATTCTAATTTTGTACACTAAAGTTTGAGCACCCTGTATATTTTATTCGTTTTTAACTTCGGATATATGAACAAAACTCTATTCTGAACAATTTTTCTCTGAGAAATTATTTCATAAAATCAATCTTTAAGGCAATTATTTCAAAATATAATTTTGTACACGAACTTTTGAACACCTGGTATATTCTATTGGGTGGCAACTTCGGATATATGAACAAAACTCTATTCTGAACAATTTTTCTCCGAGAAATTATTTCGTAAAATCAATCTTTAAAGCAATTATTTCAAATTCTAATTTTGTACACTAAATTTTGAACACCTGGTATATTCTATTGGGTGGCAACTTCGGATATATGAACAAAACTCTATTCTGAACAATTTTTCTCTGAGAAATTATTTCATAAAATCAATCATTAAGACAATTATTTCAAATTCTAATTTTGTACACTAAAGTTTGAGCACCCTGTATATTTTATTCGTTTTTAACTTCGGATATATGAACAAAACTCTATTCTGAACAATTTTTCTCTGAGAAATTATTTCATAAAATCAATCTTTAAGGCAATTATTTCAAAATATAATTTTGTACACGAACTTTTGAACACCTGGTATATTCTATTGGGTGGCAACTTCGGATATATGAACAAAACTCTATTCTGAACAATTTTTCTCCGAGAAATTATTTCGTAAAATCAATCTTTAAAGCAATTATTTCAAATTCTAATTTTGTACACTAAATTTTGAACACCTGGTATATTCTATTGGGTGGCAACTTCGGATATATGAACAAAACTCTATTCTGAACAATTTTTCTCCGAGAAATTATTTCGTAAAATCAATCTTTAAAGCAATTATTTCAAATTCTAATTTTGTACACTAAATTTTGAACACCTGGTATATTCTATTGGGTGGCAACTTCGGATATATGAACAAAACTCTATTCTGAACAATTTTTCTCCGAGAAATTATTTCGTAAAATCAATCTTTAAAGCAATTATTTCAAATTCTAATTTTGTACACTAAATTTTGAGCACCCTGTATATTTTATTGGTTTTTAACTTCGGATATATGAACAAAACTCTATTCTGAACAATTTTTCTCTGAGAAATTATTTCATAAAATCAATCTTTAAGGCAATTATTTCAAAATATAATTTTGTACACGAACTTTTGAACACCTGGTATATTCTATTGGGTGGCAACTTCGGATATATGAACAAAACTCTATTCTGAACAATTTTTCTCTGAGAAATTATTTCGTAAAATCAATCTTTAAAGCAATTATTTCAAATTCTAATTTTGTACACTAAATTTTGAGCACCCTGTATATTTTATTGGTTTTTAACTTCGGATATATGAACAAAACTCTATTCTGAACAATTTTTCTCTGAGAAATTATTTCATAAAATCAATCTTTAAGGCAATTATTTCAAAATATAATTTTGTACACGAACTTTTGAACACCTGGTATATTCTATTGGGTGGCAACTTCGGATATATGAACAAAACTCTATTCTGAACAATTTTTCTCTGAGAAATTATTTCGTAAAATCAATCTTTAAAGCAATTATTTCAAATTCTAATTTTGTACACTAAATTTTGAGCACCCTGTATATTTTATTGGTTTTTAACTTCGGATATATGAACAAAACTCTATTCTGAACAATTTTTCTCTGAGAAATTATTTCATAAAATCAATCTTTAAGGCAATTATTTCAAAATATAATTTTGTACACGAACTTTTGAACACCTGGTATATTCTATTGGGTGGCAACTTCGGATATATGAACAAAACTCTATTCTGAACAATTTTTCTCCGAGAAATTATTTCGTAAAATCAATCTTTAAAGCAATTATTTCAAATTCTAATTTTGTACACTAAATTTTGAGCACCCTGTATTTATTTATTGGTTTGTAACTTCGGATATATGAACAAAAGTCTATTCTGAACAATTTTTCTCTGAGAAATTATTTCGTAAAATCAATCTTTAAAGCAATTATTTCAAATTCTAATTTTGTACACTAAATTTTGAGCACCCTGTATATTTTATTGGTTTGTAACTTCGGATATATGAACAAAACTCTATTCTGAACAATTTTTCTCCTAGAAATTATTTCATAAAATCAATCTTTAAGGCAATTATTTCAAATTCTAATTTTGTACACTAACTTTTGAACACCTGGTATATTCTATTGGGTGGCAACTTCGGATATATGAACAAAACTCTATTCTGAACAATTTTTATCCTAGAAATTATTTCATAAAATCAATCTTTAAGGCAATTATTTCAATTTCTAATTTTGTACACTAACTTTTGAACACCTGGTATTATTCTATTGGGTGGCAACTTCGGATATATGAACAAAACTCTATTCTGAACAATTTTTCTCCGAGAAATTATTTCGTAAAATCAATCTTTAAAGCAATTATTTCAAATTCTAATTTTGTACACTAAATTTTGAGCACCCTGTATTTATTTATTGGTTTGTAACTTCGGATATATGAACAAAAGTCTATTCTGAACAATTTTTCTCTGAGAAATTATTTCGTAAAATCAATCTTTAAGCAATTATTTCAAATTCTAATTTTGTACACTAAATTTTGAGCACCCTGTATATTTTATTGGTTTGTAACTTCGGATATATGAACAAAACTCTATTCTGAACAATTTTTCTCCTAGAAATTATTTCATAAAATCAATCTTTAAGGCAATTATTTCAAATTCTAATTTTGTACACTAACTTTTGAACACCTGGTATATTCTATTGGGTGGCAACTTCGGATATATGAACAAAACTCTATTCTGAACAATTTTTCTCCGAGAAATTATTTCGTAAAATCAATCTTTAAAGCAATTATTTCAAATTCTAATTTTGTACACTAAATTTTGAGCACCCTGTATTTATTTATTGGTTTGTAACTTCGGATATATGAACAAAAGTCTATTCTGAACAATTTTTCTCTGAGAAATTATTTCGTAAAATCAATCTTTAAGCAATTATTTCAAATTCTAATTTTGTACACTAAATTTTGAGCACCCTGTATATTTTATTGGTTTGTAACTTCGGATATATGAACAAAACTCTATTCTGAACAATTTTTCTCCTAGAAATTATTTCATAAAATCAATCTTTAAGGCAATTATTTCAAATTCTAATTTTGTACACTAACTTTTGAACACCTGGTATATTCTATTGGGTGGCAACTTCGGATATATGAACAAAACTCTATTCTGAACAATTTTTATCCTAGAAATTATTTCATAAAATCAATCTTTAAGGCAATTATTTCAATTTCTAATTTTGTACACTAACTTTTGAACACCTGGTATTATTCTATTGGGTGGCAACTTCGGATATATGAACAAAACTCTATTCTGAACAATTTTTCTCCGAGAAATTATTTCGTAAAATCAATCTTTAAAGCAATTATTTCAAATTCTAATTTTGTACACTAAATTTTGAGCACCCTGTATATTTTATTGGTTTGTAACTTCGGATATATGAACAAAACTCTATTCTGAACAATTTTTCTCCGAGAAATTATTTCGTAAAATCAATCTTTAAGCAATTATTTCAAATTCTAATTTTGTACACTAAATTTTGAGCACCCTGTATATTTTATTGGTTTGTAACTTCGGATATATGAACAAAACTCTATTCTGAACAATTTTTCTCCTAGAAATTATTTCATAAAATCAATCTTTAAAGCAATTATTTCAAATTCTAATTTTGTACACTAAATTTTGAGCACCCTGTATATTTTATTGGTTTGTAACTTCGGATATATGAACAAAACTCTATTCTGAACAATTTTTCTCCGAGAAATTATTTCGTAAAATCAATCTTTAAGCAATTATTTCAAATTCTAATTTTGTACACTAAATTTTGAGCACCCTGTATATTTTATTGGTTTGTAACTTCGGATATATGAACAAAACTCTATTCTGAACAATTTTTCTCCTAGAAATTATTTCATAAAATCAATCTTTAAGGCAATTATTTCAAATTCTAATTTTGTACACTAACTTTTGAACACCTGGTATTATTCTATTGGGTGGCAACTTCGGATATATGAACAAAACTCTATTCTGAACAATTTTTCTCCGAGAAATTATTTCGTAAAATCAATCTTTAAAGCAATTATTTCAAATTCTAATTTTGTACAATAAATTTTGAGCACCCTGTATATTTTATTGCCCCCTTTTATACTTTTTTTTGCGCATTACAGGCTCTAATCCAATTGGATGAGAAACTAAACTCAGGAAAACTACCATCCATAACAGAAGCCCTTGTACGTTTAGCCGATCTGTGCCTGGAATCCCCAGAAAATGCAGAATTACTTTGGAGAATCGGTAAAGCACACCATAAAATTTCTTGCACCGCAACTAACAACGAAACAAAACAGGAAAACATTAGCAAAGGGATAACAGCATGCGAACAGGCTTTAAAATTGAATGCGAACTTATCTGAAGTTCATAAATGGTTAGCCATATTAATTGGTGCACGATGCGATACTGATTCGGTTAAAGAAAAGATTAACGGAGGATTTTTATTTAAACAACATTTAGACGCAGCTGTAGCTTTAAATCCATCGGATCCGACTTTGCATCATTTATTAGCAAGGTTTGCGTATGAAACTGCTAGTCTTAAATGGTAATTCTTTTGTTGTTGAGGGGTTTGTGTTTTAATTTGTTTTTGTAGGTATGAGCGTAAAGTAGCTGCAACGTTTTTCGCAGAGCCCCCATCTGCAACGTACGAAGAGGCTTTACAATACAGTCTCGATGCAGAAAAATTAACTAAAAGTGAATGGAAAGAAAATAAACTTCTTATAGCAAAATGTCAGCTTGCTTTAGGACAGTACCAAGATGCTGTCGAGACTTTATTAAAGGCTGATGAAATGCACGACGAGGATTCTTTGGTTAGTTTAAATATTAAAACCTTATAATTTTTTTTAATGCACAATTTTGTTCTAGGACATGACAATCGGAATCCAAATTAAGGCTCTGCTACAAAAATATAATAGTTATAGATAAAATTTTAATTTACACGCCTAAATAATGAGACTTTTATGCATTTTAATTTAAAAGTATATTTTTTATAACTTTGTTATAACATTTTATTAAGCGTAAATAGTTTTTATCCTGTTTTTAGTATTTATATTTGTACAATATGATGGTGCCCTAGGATTTTATCATTTCTCTTTATAATTATAAGTGTTGGTCATTATTTAAGAGGTGTTATATGTTACAACAAAAAAAAGAGAAATAGAGATGGTTTTAAATGGTTTCTCTTTCTTTTTTAATATTTTTGTGCAGAAATGTCTCGTATTATTTTTATATATTTAAACCAATTTAATTGGAGGTTGTACATTGGGAATTATGCGAGGGGATGGGGGATGTTTGGCACATATTTTTCAAGTGTTTAGGGTTCATATTACATTCTGAAATTTTCCTAAGGAAATCGGAGAGGGTCAAAAAATCTTCGAAAAAAAAAGGAAAGACTATAGTCTTTGCTCATTTTTTGGAAAAAAATTTCACCCCTTCAGATCTCGCCCCGATTTTCCCAAAATGTTATTTGGAGGGTATACACTTGGAAATTATGGGGCAAACTTCCCTCACCCCTTCCCACTGCTCCACACCTGGCTAGGAAACGTTCAGAATTGGATTTTTTCTGAAACCTTTCTGAATTTTTTTGGACCAGACTGGAGGGGTTGGGGGATGTTTGGCACATATTTTTCAAGTCTTTACCCTTCATATTACATTCTGAAATTTTCCTAAGGAAATCGGAGAGGGTCAAAAAATGTTCGAAAAAAAAAGGAAAGACTATAGTCTTTGCTCATTTTTTGGAAAAAAATTTCACCCCTTCAGATCTCGCCCCGATTTTCCCAGAATGTTATTTGGAGGGTATACACTTGGAAATTATGGGGCAAACTTCCCTCACCCCTTCCCACTGCTCCACACCTGGCTAGGAAACGTTCAGAATTGGATTTTTTCTGAAACATTTCTGAATTTTTTTGGACCAGACTGGAGGGGTTGGGGGATGTTTGGCACATATTTTTCAAGTGTTTAGGGTTCATATTACATTCTGAAATTTTCCTAAGGAAATCGGAGATGGTCAAAAAATGTTCGAAAAAAAAAGGAAAGACTTTGCTCATTTTTTGGAAAAAAATTTCACCCCTTCAGATCTCGCCCCGATTTTCCCAGAATGTTATTTGGGGGTTGTACACTTGGAAATTATGGGGCAAACTTCCTTCACCCCTTCCCACTGCTCCACACCTGGCTAGGAAACGTTCAGAATTGGATTTTTTCTGAAACCTTTCTGAATTTTTTTGGACCAGACTGGAGGGGTTGGGGGATGTTTGGCACATATTTTTCAAGTCTTTACCCTTCATATTACATTCTGAAATTTTCCTAAGGAAATCGGAGAGGGTCAAAAAATATTCGAAAAAAAAAGGAAAGACTATAGTCTTTGCTCATTTTTTGGAAAAAAAATTTCACCCCTTCAGAACTCGCCCCGATTTTCCCAGAATGTTATTTGGCGGGTGTATACTCAATTAGTTCCATTACGATGAGATGTGTGTCTGTCCGAATAAGAATTACGAAGGCTTTTCCCCAGCTACGATTTAGACATTTCCCCAGTATCTGGTTAGAAAATTTTCAGTAAAACAATTGCCTAAAATGTCTCGTTTTTTCAGGCTTTCAACTGAGTGATGGAATCCTGCAAGTGTTGTATATGAGGTCTTGATATGGAACGATTTTGAAGTTGTATTAAGAGAAGTAGGAACTGCAGTCTACGGTGCCGTGTTGGCGTTCCACCACAACAAACTACAACCCTGTCTGTAGTAAGTTGCTTGTTTTATTATACTCAATCTTGTAAAAACTTGTTATGTATTTTGTTTTTAAATTAGAGATGGGGAAACCTTTCGGGACTGCCAAAAAATTTAACGATTAACGATATATCTGAAGAGTCCATTATGTGTTTCAGGTAGAAACTGTGGAGGACAGCCCTCGCATACAAGGGAGAAAAAAAAAAGGAGCGGGATGTGTATTGCAAGAAGATTTCAAGTTCTGCAAACAACGAACATGTTGCCGCTTCCTGTCTTACAGGAATAAACAATTTCCTGACCGTTCTGAACATTTCAGAGCAAACCTTCCCACCTAAGGAATCTTCAAGCTTTTATTTCTTCCCATTAAAGGGAATATATTTCTCTCAGTGTCTTTAGAAGTAGATTATTGAATTATTTTCAAAATAAATGTTTTATTTTCTAATTAGTACTTACGCCACTTGTATTTATTTTAATTGAAATTTATCCGTGTAAGTGTAGATAGTCACTTTTTAGTTGCAAATTCTGTATGTATTGTGTAAATGAGATGTATAAGAGCTGTTACAAATACAATTATAGATTGCAAGTCTTTGTTTTATTTTGTGTGTGTTGGTTCAAACCCTGCTCAAGTTTACTTTTTTTTTAATTGAAAAATTGAAATTAAGTTGTTCAAATACGTAAATATAATAAAATAATCAAAATACTTCAATTAAAATAAAGAAACTAATTGCTTTTATGTGTTAAAAATTTCCCCTTTTAAATCAAAATTTGAATTTCCCGCCTATGACGTCACAAAATACTCCTGATCAACCTCCTCGCACCTTCTGTGCTCCTGATACCAAGAATCAAAATTTATCTTATATTAGCTGATACGACTTAAGAAATTTGTTAATAAACGTGGTCTAAACAAGTTTACCCTTGCGTTTTACAATTTTTGGCCAATTACGCAACGGCAAACTCGTTCAGAACCATGTTTACAAAAATTGTTCTGATGGAGTTTACCGTTGCGTAATCGGCCAAAAATTATAAAACGCCAGGGTAAACTTGTTTAGACCACGTTTATTAACAAATTTCTTAAGTTTTATCAGCTAATATAAGATAAATTTTGATTCTTGGTATCAGGAGCACAGAAGGTGCGAGGAGGTTGATCAAGAGTATTCTGTGACGTCATAGGCGGGAAATTCAAATTTTGATTTAAAAGGGGAAATTTTTAACACATAAAAGCAATTAGTTTCTTTATTTTAATTGAAGTATTTTGATTGTTTTATTATATTTACGTATTTGAACAATTTAATTTTAATTCTGTAATAAAAAAAAAAGGAAACAGTGACCAGGGTTTGAACCGATCCACATAAAATTCAGGGACACAAGAAATGACTGGGGTAACGTCTTTTACATCGATCGTTTATTACATTTGATAGTCTTACTCGCTATTAATAAAATACAAATGAAACTGTAATTTTTAATTAATTAAGGCTATATACAGCAGCAAGGTTACAACATACGTACAAGAGCAAATTGATAATATTGTATATTTCTTTAAGTAAAATTACACCCTATGAAGTGCCTTAATAATTTGAAAAAACCTGTCCGCAAACATTATACAGACAACAATTTTAAATTGTATAATTATAAAGAAAGCAATTCTCATACGAATCTTTTAATTAATTAACAACTTTTTTACAATAAAGGATGGGGGAGCGGGAAGGGAGCGAAAACTTTAAAAATTAAATCAAACTAAAAAATATAAGGAATCAAAAATACACTTATAACTTTGTTAAACTGCTGAATTTTTGTAGAAAATCTGTTAAACAAGGAGCAAACACAATTAATCGTCGAAATTTTGAGAAAGCAAAAAATTAGCTGCAAGATTTTCATTCTTCTCACACGCAAAGTATGCTTGCACGACTAGGTGTTCAGGAAAACCCAAGGCTTTTAATCGTTCAATCGCATCTTTATCCTGTGGGGTTACTTGGATCATTCCTGGCTGTACACCTGCTGCTGCCTGCGTACCAATCGGAGCAGCTAGAAAAAATAAAATATAAGTACCCTGTATATTCTTTCACGTTGATATTTCGGACACACACACGTACAAAACCTTTGTTTTTGAAATTATATAAAACATTTTAACAAATTTAAGGGTAGTTTGGTGACAACAAGGGCAACGAATATACCAATGGAGCATGCGTTATTAATGTTATAGAGTATAAAGAGTTATAAAATCTTAACCTGCTGGAACATTTCCTTGTGCAGCTGCAGGAGCCCCCGGTGTGGGTTCGTTTAACATTCTAACAAACGCCTCTTGATTTTGTGATATAAGTTGTAACAGAGCAGGGTTCGTATGTCCGATCTGCTGCAAAACGGCGTTTAAAAGCTGAGGATTATGTTGGATAACGCTACGCATCTGCTGAAACTGGGGTTGAGTTCGCAGAAAGGCCAAAGGATCATCAGCATCAGACTGTCGCTCGTCAACACCCGACATATCTGCCGACTCATTAACCTTAAATCGTTAATGTCAAAAAACAATTTTTAAATCAAATCCATCACTTACGGCTTCTTGTTCATCTAGAATCTGGGGAATTCCATTGATGAGATACTCGACGGCCCGATCGGGGTTGTTAAAACTAGCTCTAAGGGCGGCTTCAACTTGTTCCCGTTCGTATCCCATATCCATGATATTTCTTACCATATTTTGATACTCTTCGCCCATTAAAAGTGTTGATTCAGCACTTGTTAGGTTAGAATCACCGGGTACACTTGGCGTTGTGATTGTGGTAGTAGTCGATTCTGACGTAGGGGCTGATGATGTGGTCGACGATGTCGTGCTTGTAGTCCCACTACTAAAAATTAAGTTAAAATTAAGGTTGATTTTTAAATTCTTAAAAGATTTACCTTGGAGTCGATGTTACACAGTTTCCATCACCACCATCAATTTTTTCAGACTTTTCCACCTGCTTAGGCTTCGTGACCATAACAACGATGAATTTTTTTTCATCGATGTTGTATTCGGAAATAGCATTGTCATCGGTTAAGATTTTACCTAAAGGTTTTGGGAGGGTTTATTAGATTAAATTAAAATTTACAGGAGTCATTTACGAATCATCTATGTTACCTGCATAAATTAGTCTCTGATTTTCGGCAGGATATTCTTTCCCTTTCTCGGCTTCAATTTTTTGCTTTAAATCTTTGACCTGGATTGAGAAAAGGGGGTTAGGTTAAGATAGAAATGCCGCATTTTTCGGCTTACCAATTTTGTTGCATCAATTTCAACCTGGAAAGTTTGCTGTTGTAAATTCTTCAACGTGATCTTCATTGTGGTCGATGCTACTGGACAAACTTGAAAGAAACGTTCGAAAATAATAAAACTACAGTCTGTTGTACTTCTTATTGCGCACTTTTGAGTATTTTTGGCTATGTATTTTTCTTCGCGGATGATAATGCACAACTCACAAATTTGGCGGCCATGTTATTTTGCCTGTCATGACGTTTGCACATTTTATATAACGAACAATTTACATACAATCACCATTTTACATATAAATTAAAACCTCTACATCTGATTCGTTAATCCTATTATACAAGACAGAGAAAGAAGGGAGAGAGAGAAAGAAGAGTACTTTATTGAGTTCTTTTTTATTCTCCAATAGAAAATTCGTGTTTAACTCGAATTTGCGGCGATTTTGGTACGCCTCTCTATCAGGAGCACAGAATAGTATAGGAGGTGGCTGAAAATTAAATTTTAAATAATAGATCTTCGCGCGAAATTTCTCCTATTGACATACAAAACTATAGAACTCTGAATACATACCAAAAATCCCCAAGGAACAGCAACAGAAACGAAGACACTACAACCGAATCTGCCTCTATATCCTTCCGAATGGTCCGCTCTATTCTGCTTTACTCCCACAGTTGCTTCTTCTAACACTATTTGGGGCCTGTCAGGAAGGATTTATTTTAAATTTTCCGATACACACATAGCCCTTCCAATTGCCTTTTATAACAAATGTGTCCCACAACCAAGACTTTTCATGTAAATCGTAAACAAATAAAGATCGTTTTTTTTATTAAAATTTTATTGCTTTTGAAAAATAGGTAGATATAACATTGGTATAGATAACATTCTTTTGTGTAAAACCTGAATATATCAGGTACATGTAATTATTCTTATTGTAACGCGAGTAAAATAAATTAAGTACGTTAGTATAAAATTTTTCTAAATTAGTAGCCACAACCGTACCCATTTTGGTAGGTCCATGCACCTTTGGCAACAATCCAAACCGACGTAAACAAATTAAATGTTATAGAGAGAGAAACAATCGCCATATACTTTTGTTTGTTTCAATTGTTTACGATTTGCCTTTGAGGCGATTTAAAAGAATCACAAAAACGTTACAAATAAAACAGGAAAACCCCCGTACAGCTAAACTACTAAAGGATATGTCTCGGACAAATCCGTTTTTAGGGCACAAGAAGACTTTAATCACAGATTATGTAAGGCGTTCTTTTGAGCAGGTTTTTTATCATATAATGGAAAAAAGTAAAATTGAATTGAAACACAAAGTGTTTTTTGAATTAAATGAAGTAAAATCAATTTTTTTAACTTATACCTTACAAAATCATTAAAATATTCAATAAAAACACCCCAAACCACCACATTTTACATTAAAATAGACCTAAAAGTAGTTTTAGTAAAGCTTTGGAAGATTCTAATCACAGATTTTAAATAAGACACATCTAGGAAGATATTTTCATCAATAAACGATGGCATCGGTTATTTCACATTGATCCATTGTAACCCGATGAATCGCCAATTCTGTCATGCCATGGAAATGCACCAACGCAGCTCCAATTACAAACATGTGGAAGATTTGATGGGAGTGTAACCAAATATCAAATTTACCTGGAAAGAATCGTTCGGGGATCCTAATCGCATATAAAGCGGCTCCGGTTAGATACAACACAGCCATGAGGACCAACCATCCGAAACTCTTTTGGAAGACTTTGCTAAACCATCCCTCAATGAATCCGTAATGGATTGCCGGGATAACGCTGCTTAATCCAAACGTAGCAAACGTCCCGGCTCGAATTGGCCTCCAAGCAGGTTCAGAGAATTTATCCATGAGGCTGACAAAAATAGTTGCGATACCCAGCGTGCAGACTAGGATTAAATAAATCAGTTTCGGGTGGAAGTGACAGTAGAATCCGTAATAAAGCCATGGTACAGAAGAACCCATTATAAGGAAGGATATTCCGCAATAATCCAGTTTGGAAAATATTTTACTCACGAACTGGGAATGGCAACTTACAGTGTGGAACGTAAAGGAAAATCCGAGGCAAATTATAGCTCCTGCGAAGAATATTCCAAAAACTATTTTATCTTGCGGTTTGATTTCCAGAGCCGGATTGATTAGAAAATATGCAGCAATACCTGACAAAAAAAAAAACAAATAAGCTTTTCCAAAAGAATCTAAAATTTAACTTAAAAAATGGGCCTCGCAAGAGGAGAATTTTCTTAAATCTGTTTATAGTTTTTATCATTGACGATTAAATTTAAAACACGGGATTGGGTCAAGTTCCGTTAAGTTACAATACTTGATAAAACAATTTAGAAACTTCAGCTAATTTTGCTGATAAGATAACCAACCAGGATGCAGTAAAAATATAAATTTTTTATTATCTGCTGATTTGATATTTTAGATTTATGGACAAAATTTTATTCTGTATTTTTGTACAATCAATTTTGGACACCCTGTGTACAATCCCAATGCTTAAAACAATTAATTCTAAACACCCTGTGCAATATAAAAAGAAAGCAATAAAATTACTTACCGATAAACGCAAGACAACCAAGCATATGTGTCCAAATATTTCCCGTTTCCGTATGAAGCCTAAAAATACTTTGGAAACAAGCCCTGAAGCTTGGTAATGGAGGCCGGTGTCCATGGAACAAGAAATCATTATCTTGAAGCCAAGCCGGAAGTTTACTAAAATGACAAGAGTTCCATCCGTCTTGAATAAATTTTTTAACGGCTTCTTCGGCTTGGTCTACCATGTTATGGGCTTGGTCAACCATATTATGGGCTTGATCAATCATGTTATGGGCTTGATCCACAATATTGCTGGCCATGTTTTGAGCCAACGTTGTAATGTCCAATTCATCTACAAAAGCAACGGAAACATTTTTAAATAAAAACAGAAATTTAATTAATTTTGTGAGGGAAAATACTAAAAGGAATTCAAAAAAATAAGTTTGACGGATTGTCTAAATGACTTTTTGGTTAATCAACCATGTTTAAACGAAAAAAAAGGTTAGATTGATTTTTTAAAAGGAAAATTAGGTTAGAATCATTTTCAAATATGATCTAAGGCTTAAAGTCGATTTAGAGCGGAAAAATGTTAATTTCAAGCAATTATTGCAAAAGAAAAACATGAATAATCCTAATTTAAGGCACGACGTGTAATTTTTCTTACCTTCCTCATCATTTATATTCTTTTCAGCATTCAAGAGATTCGCTTCGATCTAGAAGGGTAATTTAAATTAGAAGAGATGTTCTAGAATATTCTTAATTCTACTTACAAGCTTAGATTCTTCAGAATCGGAATCCTTCACCGTATGTCTTATTCGTAAGCCTTCGGTTTCCATGGTAAAGCCTAAATCGGTAAACTTCTAGTTCGGGGAGGAAATCCCACAAATTCACACTCTGTTGGGTGGACAAAAATAAACTGAAGCTCTACAACACGTGAATAAAATTTGGATTATCACAAGGCCACCTTTGGACTTTGTAACATAAATGATTTTTATCAGACTTTATCTTTTAAAGTTGGATCAAATAAAATTACCTTGTATTTCTAGAACCTAAATTATTATTATGGCGTTGCAAAACTCCCCTTATTATTAGTTAATTGGAGTCTAATAACTCTAATAATGATATTGTTATGAACTTGACGCGGAGTAAACGTGGTAGGGATTAAACTTCGTTAGGAGAATAGGATACAAGGTTCAAGTATCGTTCAAGTTCATTATTATGTAATAATGTATCGAGATTTATCTCGATACCTTTAGGCTGTTTTGTAATTAAATTTGAATTTGGCGCGTTATTTGCAATGTTTTAAAACTTTCGATTGTTTATGAAATAAAAGATTTAAAAAGAAGCCAGGCGTACAATTAATTTTCAACACCCTGTATATTATTTCACGTTGATACTTGAGATTTTGGTGTAAAACTTCATTAAATAAATTTTCTCTGAGAAACTTTTCCATAAGATCAATTTAGCTTTAAATTTATTTGTTTTTGAACTATTTTTAAATTTGTGTCTTTTTAAATTTCCCGCTAAATCTGGTGATATTTTCTCCCTAGTTTTGTAACTAGAAATAATTGCTGCTTGTCAGCTGTTTGACGTGAAAGTAAAAACGTCAAAATTTCTCCATTTACCCAGTATTGTGATAAAGTTTTTAATAAATGTTTTAGAAAGTTTACATTTTGAAATCTTCTAATTAACTTGCGTAAGTACATTCTCCAATATTTCCATTAAAAACGCTGCAATAAAAAACCTAAAACTGGTTATTATCTAATTTACTGCGTAAACAAGTCTCTAAAATGCGTAATAACTTGCACAACATGTTTATTTTTTAATTCCTTGTTATCCAATCAATTCCTAATTGATAAATTAAGTTTACTCACCTTTATTGATGCACCAATAAAGCTTTCCGGACGTTTAATGAACTTGATGTCTCATTGAACTAGTTTTTTGTGACGTCTTTTTCTTATCACAAATTTTCCTCCTCAAGGTCACTTTTGTGTGCATCAAAGCAATGTCGCACTATAGTGATGCAGAAAATTCAATCGACTCATTCGAGGACTTACCGATGGATGCTGGTGACTCCATTTTGCGTAAGCGAAAAGTTTGGGACCCGGATAACGAATCCATTACCTCAGAAATCAAGGATCTTTTAGACGAGGATGTTAATTCGTTGGTAAATATCCTATTTTCTAAAACAAAATACATAAATTTTAGTTTGTTTTTAAGGTGGAAGAAGATTGTATTGGGTGTCCATTGCCATCGACACCGGAAGATGAAAATGTATTAGAAAATGAAATGAGCGATGTACTTAAAGCTGCTGTTTTAGGTAATTTAGGTAGTGTAGATTTTGAATATGTATTTATTTTACAAGTTTATGCAGTCTTGTGTTTTCTTAAAGGTGATGAGCTCGATATAACAACATTAGCGCAGAATGCTGCAGGACAAGCCGAACAGGTTGTAAGGAGGCTAATACAGGTTAGTTGGAACGTCTGCCACTTCAATAAACTTCCCGATTGGCTTCAAGATAATGATTTCTTGACCCATGGACACAGACCTCCGTTACCAAGCTTCCGGGCTTGTTTTCGGAGTATTTTTAGAATTCACACCGAGACTGCTAATATTTGGACACATCTACTTGGTTGCGTCGCATTTATAGGTAAGTTAATGGGCATTGGGATTCTCCCTCCTTGGTAAGTGCTGGAGTCTAATTGTATTCGTTTTGTAGGTATTGCTGTATACTTTCTAATGCGTCCGACGGTTGAAATCCAACTCCAAGAAAAGATTGTTTTTGGAGCATTCTTTGCAGGCGCAATAATCTGCCTGGGGTTCTCATGTTTATTTCACACTTTAAATTGCCATTCGCAGTTTATAGGGAAATTATTTTCCAAACTTGATTATTGCGGTATAGCCCTACTGATCATGGGCTCATTTGTACCGTGGCTTTATTACGGATTCTACTGCCATTTCAAACCAAAAGTCGTGTACTTATCAGGAGTGTCCGCTTTAGGTATTACCAGTATTATGGTTAGCTTATGGGATAAATTTTCTGAATCTGCATGGAGGCCGTTCCGCGCGGGAGTCTTTATGACCTTCGGGTTAAGCGGAATCGTCCCAGCTATCCATTACGGTATCATGGAAGGATGGTTTAATAAAATGAGTCAAAAAAATCTTGGCTGGTTGATTCTCATGGGTTTATTATATATTTTAGGTGCAGTGTTGTATGCGTTAAGGGTACCGGAAAGATTTTTCCCTGGGAAATTTGATATTTGGTTGCATTCACATCAAATTTTTCATCTTTTCGTCTTAGGTGGTGCGTTTGTGCATTTTCACGGCATATCAGAAATGGCTATGTATCGAGTCACGGTAGGGCAATGCGAAATACCTGACACACTCATTTACTAAACCAAAGATCGGGTTTTATTATTAGTTCAATTGTTTTTTTTTTGAAGTAAATTCTAGCTTTACGTGTCGTGTTGTCGATCTGATTTGAAAAGCGAATCTCATGTAAAAAAATTGTGCTTAATGTTTCGATTCGGGTTTTTTTTTTAATTACTCTTTTTTTGTATGATTTTTAAATGCTTTCAAAGCAATAAATTGTTAAGTCTGTAGTTGTTTTTTGTTTAAGGAAAAAAAAAACTTGTAGGACCATTTTTTTAGTATTAAGATATTGGTAGTGTACCTAAACCTAAAAAAACGTACAAACCGTGTCGGTTTTTACAAACTCCTAGTATTTTTTTAAGTATAGCTGTGTATTTTTTTTTTTTGTGACTGGTAATATACATTTTGAATATAACTAAAATAATTTAAAAAAAGGGTATATATGCAATGTTATATGTTGAAATAAAATTGTGATCGATAAACGTTTGTTTTACTCATCTTTGCCATCGTTTTTTTCCCGTAACATTAAAAACTGAAAATGATTCAAGCAGTCATAGGGACTGCTTTCCTTACACCGTAAATCCTCTAAAAAGGGTCAAATTTGTCCTAGAGGGACTCCATACTTGACATTTATTGACTATACAACTTTTACACCTTAGTTTAGTAGTAATTCCTTACCTTAAAGCATCGGAACCTATATGGGACAGGAACCTTCCATCTCGGCTACGTAATTCCACGTAAACATCTCTAAACATTTTATTTGTATTAAAACTACATTCTGTACATTTATAAGACATCACTAAGATTAAAAATCAAACACAGAAGCTATATTTAAGGAAAATACACACAGGAGAATTAATTTTCAGCTCTAAAACTTGACTGAGGTTATGTTAACCAAACTTATTTATTTAACAAATTTCAAAGTTCCTGTACTTATTTTCACTTAAATATAGATACAAATCCATTATACAGTGAAGTTCATTTATTATGCAATATAGGCATATTGCAAGTGAAATGGTGTGAGCACTTTACCATTGGAATATAGGCAACCCACTATACACTGCTAAGCACTCTTGCCCCTGCATTAATGAATGTCGAAACATACCAGTTAAGAGGGCGCTGACGAGTGGACGAAATACACAGTTGAAAACAAGCCTTTGCGCGTTTTTATTAATCTAAAAAACTAATCATCATATGCCCAATTATATTTTTTTATTTTGAAGAATAAGGATGGCTAAAGGCAATAACCAATTTTCATGACTTAATTGTGTTGTTTAATAGGTTAAATAAATTATTGAAATTAATAAAAATTAAAAATTTTAAGTGACGAAATAATTTGAAAATAGCTTATTGCCGTCCCCACATCATTTAATAATTACTAGCAAAATTTCACATCAATCGGTTGCAATTGAAACGAGATTAATAAAAAATCGTAAATTTTTAACAACCATTAGTTGAGATTCACACCATATCAGGGTGACATATTGTCTTAAAGTTCAGACCATTTCGGGTAGATTGCACCACGTAAAAATTCCACAACTGATTGTCAGAATGTAATTTACCGCAAAACGTCAATTTCACAATCTGTAAGGTGATGCTGATAAGTAATTTATAATTTATAGGTAATAATCAATTAAACAGCTTAGTTTATGTCAAATATTCTGTTTATCATTGAATAATGAATAAATGAAAATAACTTCGTATAGGTGAGTACCTACTGAACAAAATTAACGTCAGTTTGTACTTATGGCATTAATTAAAGAAGTGCTTACAATTCAAAATAAAACCTTTAAAAAGGGAGACAACAAGGCAAAAAAGGAAAAGAAGAAGCCATAAAAAAGGAGAAATAATGTAAAAAATGCAAAAGCGAAAATAGTAAAATACCCTCTGGCAATACACAATATGAAATTTTATCCCAAAACTGTACGACATTTCGTAAAACCACAGTGTAAAACTAAGGAGAATTATTTATGTTACTACCACTTAATAAATGATTGTGGATAATATTTTCTAATTTGTCTTAAATATTTAAAACTGACATTTTTTGTTAGGAACATACAATGCAAATTTTAAAACTTGTAAGAAATGCCGGTAACATGCAAGAGTAAAACCTATTTAAAAATTGTTATGAATAATGCAAAGTTATATCTAGAATTTATTTAAGAAATTTAGGTATAACTGGATTTTTTGTTTCGAATATTGCTATTTCAAACCAAATTTTTTTTAATTTTTTTACTTAATAAATCAACAAATTTTAAATTAAAAAAATAAAGTGTTTACATATAGGTAGTAGTTTACTGTTGGAGAATAGTATTTTTAACTTCTAAGTTCTTTACAAGACATCTCACTACTGCAAACAAGGAAAATGTTTCATTACTTCCTTTTATACATACCATCTACTACCTATATCTGTATGTGTTGGAGGCAGACGGCGAATTCTGTCCGCGGCCGTAGTATTTGAACATATCGCATATATAGGTGTTAACTAATAAGTGTGAAAAAATTCAGAAGGTGATTCTACATCGAAAATTAGCATAAGCCTTCACTATGTGAAACACAACTTTTATCAATTTCTCTTTCAGAACTTTTTGTGAACCAAGGTATGGGTTTTGTAAAAATGTGAATTACATAGCTTGATAAGTCTGGAAACTTTTTTGTATCTTTCGTTTTTCCCGTAAAGTTGATAGTTTTCAAGTAAAAAAATTACAAACCCTTACCTTGGTTCACAAAAAAGTTCTGAAAGAGAAGTTGATAAGAGTTGTAAGTTTCACAGCATAGTAAAGGCTTGTGCTAATTTTTAATGTAGAATCCTAAATTTTTTCGCACTTATTAGTTAACACTCTATAGATATATTTAGACATATAGCGATATGAGAAGAACTGATACTTGATATTATTGCTAACACAGAAACTAGAAGTGGTTACGCAGAATTGGAAACACCTATCTTGCATGACCGTAGCTGCAGTTAAGAAATTTGCATCAGAGTGCCTTGATAATATCTGTCAACTGACATTGATTATCAAGGCACTCCGATTTTCATAAGGGATCTGCCACTGCAGATGTTTGGATTTATTTTTGTATTCCAAAATCGCAATTTTTAATTTTTGTTCAAATTCATACAACTACTGCCCTCTTTACTTTTTTGTCGAAACCTTTAATTGGAAGTTTTCCCTACTAAGACAATGTGCATCCCCCACCACTGTGTCAGCGCGCCCTTAATTTCGAAATTAACAATCGTTTAGCCTTCTGTTTGGAAATGCAAGGTGGGCACTTCGAACATTTGTTATACTTATAATACTCGTAATTGCTTGCTGTTGATCCTATTTGTTTCATTTTCAATATTAAATAATCTTTTTTGAACTGAGAACATGTTTTATTTTGAGGTTAAACTTTCATGTGTTGCTGATTTCGGTTAGATCATAGATGGTTAGATAAAAAAAACTAGCTAACTGTATAATGGGTTGCCTATATTCCAATGGTAAAGTGCGTACACCAATTAACTTGCAACATGCCTATATTGCATAATAAATGGACTTCACTGTATAATAAGTTACAAACCTGAATTTCACAACAATAAGCACTGAAAAGGTTGAAAAAACTTATTCCCGCCATTCAAAATTTGAATATCCACAAACGTAATTTAAACAATTTTTTCACAATTAATAACAATCACAATACAATTTCCTTGGTTTATACTTCAATTAAATACAGTTTTTCTTTAAGAAAAGCTTAAATTATTTGAAAAAAACCTTATTTTGATTAAACGTCAAAAAACACAAACAAAGTGCGAACTGTTGTTGTATGTTGTATTTGTATCCCTTTTTAACACGTAACTTAAAATGGGTAAGAAAGAGATAGAATGTGCCGTTGGTATAAGAGAAATGAGGTTGGATTTGTTAAACGTCAAAAAGCTCTAGCGGAATGTTATGGAACTAATGGAAAAAAGTAAAGTGCGAACTGTCACGAATTTGGTGTCCTTTTCTAACCCGTAATTTTAGATGAGTAAGAAAGAGAAAAATGTGCCGCTTCTATAAGAAAAAGTTGTAGTATGTATAGTATTGTAAACTATGAATGAATTTTGAATGAAATTCCTAAAAGCGGGGGTGGATTATAGTAAACGTAGTAAAATTTAAAGAGCCCAAATAATCTAGCGGGAAATTTGAATTTTCAAATTATTGTGAACGTTTAAAAAGTATTTGTAAGCTATAAAAGATGATATTAATTAAAAACAAAGTTTAATTCTTATGTAAATATTTTTTTCTTATTGTTTTGACGGTTTTTATTTAATTTTACAAGGTATTATAGCTAATATTATTTAAAATTCTTATAAATATTTGCATTTGTATTAAGTTTTCACGTCATTGAGTTAAAAAACTTTCCTAAATTTTAGTATAAATGCTAAACAATACAAGGTTTTACGTGTCAGTTATTTTTATTAATACATAAGATGAAGATGTTACCTAGAATTGTGTTGGTGATGGCTGTTTTTGTGCCATTATTGTTTGCAGCATCCCTTAATAATGATGGTAAGTAATTTTTTAAATTGATTTTTAAATAATTCAGAGTTTAATTCTTTTTTTTCCTGTTTAGATTTAGATTTGGGTTGTTTGATGTCTTGTGTTTCGACTCTTCAAATCCCCATCCCCCCAGATGCTCTCCAGTGCTATAACGACTGTATTTTAGGGAAAACTGTTATCCTTTAGTGTAGTAATTCTTAGCCCTTCCATATTTAGGGTGTTTATTATAAAACTCATCAATAACACTTGGTTCAAGTTTATTCCCTTCCAAATAAAGTCTTCCAATTTTTAAAAGATGATCAAAAACTTTGGGATTCAATTCTTTAATCCGATTATTCTCCAAATGTAATTGAAAAAGTTCACTTAACCCATCAAAAGTACCAATTTCTAATTTTTCTAGATCGTTATTACACAAATCTAAAAAATACAAATGTTTGATATGACTAAACGCCCCAGGTTGGATCGATTTAATCCGATTCCCTTTCAAATTCAAACTATTCATTGAGGCTGAATCAAGAAAAGAGACGTTAGTTAAAATTTCCAACCGATTAAAACTTAAATTTAAATGTAAAATTGATTTTAAAGGTTTAAAAGTACCTAAAGGAAAATTTTTAATATTATTTTGGGATAAATCCAAATCATGAAGCCGAAAACAATGGGAAAAAGTATTATTTTTTAAAATCTCAATCCCATTTCCACTTAAATATAAATCTTTAAGCCCTTTAACAGGACTTAAAACTTCCGGGGATAAAATTTTAATTTGATTTTGATTAATTTCAAGTATTTTTAATTTTTTTAAATCCGAAAATAATCGTGAATCATTTAAACAACTTAAATTATTTTGGGATAAATAAAGGGAGTGTAAATTCGACAAACCTTTAAAAGAATCAGATTCAAGTTTGTGAATAAAATTTTCCATTAAAAAAAGATTTTTAAGCTTTTTTAAACCTTCAAAAGTGCCTGATCGAATTATGTTTAACTTGGTATGGGTAATTTTAAGAAATTTAAGTTCGAAAAGTTCAACAAAACTATCCTTACGTAACTCTTTGATTAGATTATGTGACAAATCCAAAGTTTTTAAATTGGGGATTCCCTTAAAGCAACCCTGATGCAAAGAATCAATTTTATTAAAAGTTAAATTTAATTTTTTAACCGAAACTAACCCTTCAAATGTCTTTGATTTTAAATTCTTTAAGGTGTTGTTATTTAGGGAAAGGTTTATAACTTTGTGGAGGTTTTTAAAAGCCCCACTATTAATCCTATCAAGATTATTATTATGAAGACTTAACTTAGTTAGATTTTTAAGGTCAATAAAAATCCATTTCCTCAAAACCATTACACTATTGTTATGTAAATGGAGCTCGGTTAAACCTTGAAGGTCCTGGAAGACCCCTAAAGGTAACCCCATAATTTTATTTGATTGAAGAAAAATTTTTTTCAAACAATTTTTTTTCTTAAAGACATCAAACGAGTCGCTTCCTAGGATTGAAATATAATTTTTCTCTAAATGAAGCTCTTCTAATTTTTTTAACCCTTCAAAAAGATTCGGGGTGATACGTTCGAGTTGATTTCCATTTAGAAATAAAATTTTTAATTCTAAATTATTTTTAAAAATCCCTTCAGGTAAGGTTTTAATTTGGTTTTGGGATAAATCCAAAAATTCAAGAAAAATTAACCCTTGGAAAGCTTCGGGGGTTATGAGGGAAATTAAATTCTTTTCTAGCCTTAATTTTTTTAACCCTTCTAAACCTATAAAGGATTTTTTTTCTAAAATAGTAATTTTATTATGTCCAAGGGAAAATTCCCTTAAATCTGAAATATTTGCTTTAAAATTCAACCCCTTCAAACCATTATCATCCAAATACAACGAAGAAACCCTCTTAAGGTCTTTAAATAAACCTTCAGGAAAATTATTGAGTTTGTTAGAAATAAAAACTATTTTTCTGAGCTTCTCAAGGTGTAAAAAAATTTTTCCTTCAATTTTCCCAATCATATTACACATAATTATAACTTCTTCAAGTTCGTTTAAGTTTTCAAATAGTTCTTCCCCTAATTTTGTAATATTATTATGAGAAAATTCAATTTCTTTCAGCATTGAAAAGTGTTTAAAAATTCCCGGGGTTAAATAATCAAGTTGGCTGTGTTCGATTCTTAATTTTTTTGTCCCATCTCCAAGGCTTTTGGTTTTGTCTCTGAATTTTTCCAAAGAGTTTGTTCGTTTACAACGGGTGAATCCCCATAAATCAAGGTTGCAGTACCCTGCATGGATTGCTTGATGCGTTATTGTTAATAAAAACAATTGGAAAAGTAGGCGGGGATAAAGCATTGTTCTAAAACAAAGAAATGGGATTAAAAAAAGAACATCGCTGCTTGGTAATTGGAGGAAAATCAAAACAAATGCGTAACATGGCCTCCATGAATGGTTTGATGCGTTTTTGTTAGGAAAAAGGGGGAGTGGTTTGTAAAAACAAAGAAATGGGTCAGAAAATGAGTTTCTTTTGTCTTGAGATGGGGGTAAAAAACGTAGAAAAAACATAACTTACCAAGAATTGTGTTTCTTGAGTCTGGAAACGTTTGATTCTCTCCTTATCTGCTCATGTGAGAGACAACTGCGATAAATTAATCACTCACTTAATATTTTCTTTATGTATACCAATCACATTTTATTTAAATTTTGTTAAAACAAATGAATTTCTTGCTTCCATTTATTATAACTATGTTTACCTAGATTATTTATTTATTTTTGTGTGTCGTAACAAAATCTTTTGATGTTCACCACAAGAAAACTGTTAAAAATTTAATGTAATTTTAAATAAAGATAACAGATTTATGTAATACGTAATTTTTTTAGTTTAAATTAGTATTAATTGCAATTTATAAGCTTATTTTTGTGACCTTTTAATACTTTTATTGATACCATTTGATTTTACTCAATACTTACTCGTTTCTTTTTTTGTAAATATTGTTTATGATGGATTGAAAACATTTTGTTTGGCAACAATAAAAGCTAAAACATAATTGAAAAACATTCCATGGAAGCAGAGGAAGTTCTTCATAAATGGAAGCTTAAGAAAACTGAATTTTATATTGTAGGGGTTAAATGGGTTGAATGTTCATTTTATGGAAAAATTGTAGAGATAACAATTGTTCAAAATAGAGTTTGCTACAGGCAAGTGAAATTTCAAAGCAATAGAATATACAGGGTGCTCAGAATTTAATATTCAAACTTTTACTTTGCAATAATTCGGTTAAAAATTGATTTTATTAAAAAAATTGTAGGAAGAAAATTGTTCAGAATTGACTTTAGTATATACAGCTGAAATATCAAACTAATAGAATATACAGGGTGGTCAAAATTTAATATTCGAAATTTATTTTTGCAATAATTCTGTTAAAAATTGATTGTATGGAAAAATTTGTAAGAAAAAAATTGTTCAGAATAGAGTTTTATATACGTATCTGAAGTATCAAACCAATATAATATACAGGGTGGTCAAAATTTAATATTCAAAATTTCTTTTTGCAATAATTCTGTTAAAAATTGATTTTATGGACAAATGTGTAAGAAAAAAATTGTTCAGAATAGAGTTTTATATACGTATCTGAAGTATCAAACCAATAGAATATACAGGGTGGTCAAAATTTATGTTTGCAATAATTCTGTTAAAAATTGATTGTATGGAAAAATTTGTAAGAAAAAAATTGTTCAGAATAGAGTTTTATATACGCATCTGAAGTATCAAACCAATATAATATACAGGGTGGTCAAAATTTAATATTCAAAATTTCTTTTTGCAATAATTCTGTTAAAAATTGATTTTATGGAAAAATGTGTAAGAAAAAAATTGTTCAGAATAGAATTTTATATACGTATCTGAAGTATCAAACCAATGGAATATACAGGGTGGTCAAAATTTAATAGTCAAAACTTCTTTTTGCAATAATTCTGTTAAACATTGATTGTATGGAAAAATTTGTAAGAAAAAAATTGATCAGAATAGAGTTTTATATTCGTATCTGAAGTATCAAACCAATAGAATATACAGGGTGGTCAAAATTTAATATTCAAATTTTCTTTTTGCAATAATTCTGTTAAAAATTGATTTTATGGAAAAATTTGTAAGAAAAAAATTGTTCAGAATAGAGTTTTATATACGTATCTGAAGTATCAAAGCAATAGAATATACAGTGTGCTCAAAATTAATTAGGCAAACAATTTGAAAATCCTTGCTTTGCATTAATGGAAGCTATGAAACAATTGCAAACGTTATATACTGAGTATTTATTTCTTAATTAGTTTTTAAAACAAAACATATTATTGTACATTAATTACCTACCCTGGTAACAACTTACAACAAATTCTTATAAATATTATTAACACATTTTAATTGTTTACTCATATTGTCGTAGAAACGTACATCAGTTATATTAGAAAAAACAAAAAACTCATCACTTAAATTACCCTCATCCACATAAACTTCATTAAGGGTGAGATTTTCAAAAATATTTCCAAAAGAACTTGGAATATTATTTCCAAAAATATGTAATCTTTTTAATTTCTTTAATTTTTTAAACGTGTTGTCTTTAATAAATGTTATTCCATTGTTTTGTAAGTAAAGGGATTCTAAATTTTTCAACCCTTCAAACATAAACGAAGTTAATTGTTTAAATTTATTGTTAAATAAATATAAATATTTTAAATTCGGGGTGTCGTGAAATAAACCTTCAGGTAAGGTTTCAATTTGGTTTGAACTTAAATCCAAGAAAATAAGGGAAATCAACCCTGAAAAGGCACCGAGATTTATAAGGGAAATGGAATTTTTGTCTAACCTTAAGTCGTTTAATTTATTTAAAGATTTAAACGTGTTTGCTTTTAAAATCTCAAGCTTATTCCTTTCTAATGATAAATAAGTAAGATTCGAGTTTGATAAATTATCAAAAATAACATCCCTTAAAGCATTGTTACCCAAATCTAAAGCAACAATGAAAGATATGTTATGAAATAAATTTTCAGGTAAATTTTCAATCTTATTCGAAGTAAAATATAATTTTCTTAAACTATTAACCCTTAAAAACACCCCACTGTCTAAATTTTCAATTGAATTAAAGTTAGCGCTGATTACATTGAGTTTGTTTAATGTTTCAAACAACCCCCAAGGTAAGTTTGTTATTTTATTAACAAAAAGTCTTAAAACTTTTAAATTTTTAAAGTCTTTAAAAAGTTCAGGGGTTAAATAATTTAAGTTACTGTTTTGTATTAATAATTCTTCGGTTTTTCCACTGCAATTTTTTGTTCCATTTTGGAATTCTTCTAAAGAATCCACCTTGGTACAGCGAACCAAACCCCAGGAAGTAACATCACAAAATTGGGCTTCTGTTAATTGTTGTAGGGCTAAGAATAATATCAGAATTTGATACTAAAAATTTAAAATGTTTAAGAGAAAAATTAAACGTAGAATAAGGGAGGAAAAAATCTTACCATAATTAAAGTGTTCGACTACGATACAATTTAATATGAACTGGTTAGAAAATATCTGTGTAATCGATATTTATAAACATTTACTATCAGTAAAGTGCAATAATAGTCGTATGATAATAAATATCAGTGGGATACGAGCTGAGTCAACCAATGTGGTTTCGTGTTTTCCATACCAAAGGCATATCTACATTAAATCAAGTCATTTCCAGGAAGAATAGATTAAACTTAATGTTACAATTTAAAATACTTCGACGAATTGTATCAAATTTGTATTAAAACACCTTTTTTTTAATCCAAGGCAAGTTTGAATATACCAGATATACCAAGGTGTCTGGTAACCAAAATGTGCCTAAGCGTCAAACTTGGTATCAAACATAACCTAACTTTTGAAAATCAAAATCAACCCTTTCTCTTCGTGTTTTTAATTATTTAAAACAATGAGCCACGGTTTGGCACCCAGTAAAAGTACAGTTTATGTCTCTAATTTACCCTACGAATTAAAGAACAACGATCTCTATAAAATATTTGAGAAATATGGCAGGATTATAAAGTGAGTAAAATTCCCCCCTTTTTGTTGTATTTAATTTATATTTAAGGGTTGTTTGTTAATTTTCTTTATTAATTTAAGGGTAACTGTTGTTAAAGACCGTCAAACAAGAAAAAGTAAAGGTGTAGCATTTATTTTATTCTTAAATCGTGACGATGCCAAGACCTGCGTACTGGAAACAAATTTAAAAGAGGTACATTAAATCGTTTAAAAGCTAATTTTTCAATCGTTATACCTTTTATATTTTGTAGATGTTTGGACGAACACTTAAATCTAGTATTGCTAAAGATAATGGAAGAAGTACGGAATTTATTCGGCGCAAGGTAATAAAACGTTTTTGAAGTTTTAACTGCCGATACTATAATATTTTTTGTACTTAGAACTACCCTGACAAATCTTATTGTTATGAATGTGGAGAAACAGGGCATTTAAGTTATAAATGTACCAAAAATCTTCTTGGAGAACGTGAACTTCCTCCAAAGAAAATTCGAAAACGGAAGAAAAAAACCACAGATGAAAAGGTTGAATTAGAAATAGTTTTATAATAGTATTATTGGATTAACACTAGTTTAATTGTAGGGTGGAACTAGTTATTATGATAGTTCTGAAGAAGAACAGGAAAAAATTAAAGACGGTGCCGAGGAGGAGGAGGAAGAGAAAACCGAGGATTGTGAAACGTTAAGTGCAGCTATTGCTTTAGAGGTAGGTTCTTATTTTTAGTGTTTTTTTTGTAGCTATTTGATGGTTTTCTAGCAAGAAAAACATGAGTTAGAAAAATATCGATATAAAGTAGCGATCGGTGATTATAAAGTCGACGATGACGAATCCGCACCAAAAAAAAAAATTAAAAAGAGTACATACTTCAGTGATGAAGAAGAAAGTGACTAGTAATCATGTTTAAACTCATTTATTATAGGCTTGTAATAAAAAATTACAATAATAAGATCAACTTCGTCATTTTTGTTAATAAAAATACAAGAAATTGCTAGTAAAATTAAAGCAATCTTGCTTTTATTTAAACAAATAAAATAAAAATATTCTTTTTAGTGCATCATAACGTTTTATAAAAAGGTTTTAGTGTAAATAGGCGTTTCGATAAAAAAAATTTAAAAGGTTACTCCCCAGTGTGCGAAATTTAAATGACTTTTCCCTAATTTGGCACTTTATAATTGTTTTATACTTAAATTATCTAATTTTATAGGATTTTGATGTTTATTTCTTATCCGTGTTGACGTCTCCTCTGAAAAAAAAAGAATTATTAAAATTTGTTCGGATCGGGCACTTAAATTTATTTTATCGTACCGGTGGTTGCGGGGCAGTTTGCCTAGGTCTAGTTTGTTTAACTTCGCAAACGTTTTGAGCTGAATAAGCTGTCTGCATCTTGCATTTGCATTCAAGCATCTGTTCAACGTGAGTTAATTCCTTTACAATCGTCTGGGAAGCGATTTGAACAAATTGTTGCTTGCTACGTCCTTGGACGAAATTATTAGTCACGAAAACATTTCCACGGTTCTAAAAATAACAAACCTTTTACGATTTCCTTGAAAAAAGAAAAATTTATTACCTTCAAAGCAAATTCAACACAAAAGTTATCGTATTTGATTGCATTATTTTGTTTACTACCCGTAGGATTAGAGAACGAATAAATTGTGTGTTCGTTAAAACCGATAATATTGTTTGTGGTAGGATTTCTTGGATCGATACCCTTGAAGGGAGTAAACAAGTTCACTGTAAGTTGTTCGTTAAGTACAAACAACGAGCTGAGGACTTGAATCTAAATAGAAAAACAGATTTATTTTAAATTTAAAACAAAACTACAAAACTTACCACTTCTAACTGGGCTTGATCGCATGGTTTACCATTAAGAACAACAATTGATTTAAGCGCATTAGCTCTGAATGGGTAATCGACTGCTTCTAAGTAAGCCTCGGACAACATATCTTGACCTGAAAAAGGTTAAAAATTATATTTGAGGGTTCCACATTGATGGGGAGGCATTAGTATAAGATTGGAGTGTTAGAAAGAGATAGAGGAGGCCTAGGCTTCATTTTCGGAGGTTACAAAAAAATGGAAACAGCCTTGGCTTTTAATTAGGAGGTCAGAGAGAGATGGAAGAGGTCTTGGCTTCAGTTTTTGAAGTCAGAAAGGGATAGAAAAGGTATTTTTTTTCAGTTTAGGTTGTTAGAAAGAGATGGGAGGGCCTTGGCTACAGTTTAGGAGATTAGAAGGGATGGAAACAGCTTTGGCTTAAAGTGGGATGGATGTGGGATACCCCCATTTGCGATTAGTGCTTACCAGTAAGAAGTTCGGCTTCATCGGTAAGCCTTTCCACGTATTCGAGGAAAGTTTCCTTGGCGGTTTCTTTCGGTGGATTGGAGAAATGCAAATTTGGTGTTCTTCCTCCCTTGAATGTTAATTTTCCTATGAATAAAAAAAGTTTAAAGTTTAAAATTTCCCAGTTTTACCTTTTTTCCTACTTACCATCAACCGTGTAATGGGCAGGACGCTTCTCATATTCTCCTCCATATCCAATAAGATGGAATTCAACATCACTGAAATAAAAAAAGATTCAGAAAAAGCCCCAATTTTCACCTAATCCAGAAACCAACCTAATTCCTTCCCGACCAAGTGCATTGGTAAGATCCGTTGTAAGAGGTTGGATCAATTCCCTGAAAGCGTACTCGTTAATCTTGTCTTGATCAATTAAGAGAACAATATCGGCACTTCTTGCTGGTGTTGACACCGTAAACTCTTCATCAACACGTACAGGTTTCTCATGATTGTGGCACATGACTGGGAAAAAAAGTGTAAGTTTAGTATCGTCCATGTTTGGAAAATTTGAAGGCTTACCTAAGTTTGAAGGAACTTCAACGGAGACACCTTTGGTGGAGCAAGCTGCAACGTAAGCGACAGCGATGGCGTGTTGGGTATCGCGTCCACCTGCAGCTGTACCTCGGTCACAAGCTGTTCGGAAGATGTCAGGATTGACGAAATTGAAGCAAGAGCTATATAGGAGTAAATAATTAGATTTGGACATGATTATAATGTCGGAAAGAGATGGAAGAGAGGTGTACGGGGCTTTGGTTTATGATAGGGATGTCGGGAAAGCGTGGAAGAGGTCTTGGTTCAGGGTTAGGTAGTCAGAAAGAGATGGAAGAGGTATTGGATTCAGTTTAGGACGTCACCAAGAGATGTAGGAGGTCTTGGCCAACCTTTGGGATGTTACCAAGACATGGAAGACGTCTTGGTTTAGGGTTATGAGGTCAGAAAGAGATGGAAGAGGTATTGGCTTTAGTTTAGGACGCCACCAAGAGATGTAAGAGGTCTTGGCCAACCTTTGGGATGTTACCAAGACATGGAAGACGTCTTGGTTTAGGGTTAGGAGGTCAGAAAGGGATGGAGGAGGTATTGACTTCAGTTTAGGACGTCACCAAGAGATGTAGGAGGTCTTGGCCAACCTTGGGGATGTTACCAAGACATGGAAGACGTCTTGGTTTAGGGTTAGGAGGTCAGAAAGGGGTGGAAGAGGTATTGGCTTCAATTTAGGACGTCACCAAGAGATGTGGGAGGTCTTGGCCAACCTTTGGGATGTTACCAAGACATGGAAGAGGTCTTGGTTTCAATTTAGGACGTCGCCAAGAGATGGAAGAGACCTTGGTTGAAGATGGGGATTGGTTTTTAGTATGAAATAATTACCTTAAGGGTGATCCAGAGCTAAACAAGCGAGTGCAAGTGGGGTTACGTTGACGTACACGTGGATCCGTTGTCCTCACATCCGTACAATATCCACCAATCTTGTAAGCGTTTCCAAATTCATCTTCTTTCATTACAATCTGTCCATTGGGCAAGGTATAATCATCGTAAGGTTCATTATTACCATTTCCTGTCGATTTTTACATTCAGTTATGGTATTTTAAGGGATTTATTAGAAAACTTACCAAGAAGACCCCTGATTTGGGCATGGTAGTAACCAGAAATGTGGAAACCGCAGACCAAAAGTTCGGGACCACAGACAATCTTAACACCAGCTTTAGACCAAACATTAACGCTTTCGTAATCACGATGAACCTCCAAACGATGTTGTCTACGCACAGGATACTCGGCAGGAGCTTGATTCAAGAGGACTTGTCCACCTTTTCTAATTGTAACGGAGTCATGTTGGTCAGAGAAGGTAACGGAAGTTAGTTCGCCATTTTGATAACCACCAACAATTGAGAAGTTCCCATTAACTGCGTCTCGGGCAAAAAGATAATCACAGTTTCCTGGGAAAAGCAAATGTTTTCCATCGAAGGTGAAAATGTGTTGTCCTTGCGCGACGATGGCGTCCACTATAAACATTAGGTTATTATAAAGTCCAAAAAAAAGGGTTTTGTTTCTCTTACTGTCTTCCGGAATGTTCCAATCTTCGAGCTCCAGAGATGCAGATTCAAGGTATTCTTCTAAATTGGGCCAATCACCATAGAAGAGATACGTAATTGGGGAAAGCTCAGCTTCGATGAGTTTCGGAATAGCATAAACAGCTTCCCATGAGACTTTCAAATCATCTTCTTCATCACCAAGATGTTGATAAATTTCTGCTAAAACATCAAAGGCGGCACCGAGGATGCTTTGGAGAGCAGCTGCGTCATCAACAGGTTGGCCTCTTAATTTCTGAAAAAAAAAAGAGTTAGGTACGTCCTTTTTTCCCTTCAAATCCCAAAATCCAAACCTGTTCAATGTAATCGCATAAAACGGAGATCAATTTTTTGAGTACTGGGGAATCGGTTGAGTCCTTGAGATTGTTAACAGCTTCCCGGAAGTTGCGGATGTAGGATTCGGGGATAGGTCTTCCTTCCAATGCTTGTTTCAATTTTGCGTCAAGTTCTTCGAAAATTGCTATGGATTTCAGTTCCTTGTACATTTTGTTCAATTCTTCGGTTATCTCTTTTTCTATTTCTCTTTCAAGTTTAACAGCGAAGATGATGACGTCTAGAGGAAGAATAAAGATTAGAAAATGGGTTAGATTTGATGTAAAGGGCTTGGTTTAATATTGGAATGCCAGAAGAGTTATGAGGAGGTCTTTGAAGAAATGGGAAAACGTAGGGGAGACTTTGGCCCAATATTGGGATGTTGTGAGAAGAAGGAGGAGTCTTGGGGAAGGTCTTGGTTTAACATTAGAACGTCTGAAACGCTTGGAGAAGCGAATATTAGGTCAGGAAGTGATGGGAAAAAGATTGGGGGGATCTTGGTTCGTAGCTAGGATAGGCGGAAGGCCTTGGTTTAACATTAAAATGTCAGAAACACGTGGATAAATGATGGGGAGGTCTTCAATCAACGTTAGGATGTCAGAAAGTGATGGGAAAAAGATGGGGAGGTCTTGGTGTGGTCAGGAAAAGATTGAAGAGTTTTGGGGAAGGCCTTGGTTTAATATTGGAATGCCAGAAGAGTTATGGGGAGGTATTTGAACAAGATTAGGATGTCAGGAAGGGATGGGAAAACGTAGGGGAGACTTTGGCCCGATATAGGGATGTTGCGAGGAGAAGGAAGAGCCATGGGGAAGGTCTTGGTTTAACATTAGAACGTCTGAAACGCTTGGAGAAGCGAATATTAGGTCAGAAAGTGGATGGGAAAAAGATGGGGAGGTCTTGGTGTGGTCAGGAAAAGATTGAAGAATTTTGGGGAAGGCCTTGGTTTAATATTATAATCTCAAAAAATCATGAAAGAGTTTGGGAATGTGTTTAAACAAGATTAGGGTGTCAGGAAGCCATGGGAAAAAGATGGGAAGGTCTTGGTCCGTGACTAGGATGTCTGGAAAATGTAAACGAATCATGGGATGGCTAGGGACTTCCATTCTCCAAAAAAGTCTTACCTTCGAAGCTTCTAACAACCAAGTTTCCAATATTTTTAATCTCCTTTTCGTGTTTGTGAAGGAAATTGACTAGTTCGTCCATAATTGAGAAGATTAGCTTTTCACCACTTTCCCAACTGTTTTCAGCTGCTACTGCTAGTTTATCTGAATTTTCCCTTATCCATGGTTGAATTTCCCTTTCGAATTTTTCTAATAATTTTCTGTAATACTCATCGGTTGTTCGTTGGGAACTTGCAGCGATCTCTTCCATACGTTCAACAACAACCAGAAGCCATTCAAAGGCTGGTCCCAAGAATTGATTTCTGCAAAAGATTTTTTATTAATACGATACAAAGTTTCGTCCATGGTTGTTCAAGACATCATTAAGGTTGCGGTTTACCAAGGAACTTACACAAATCTGGAGAAATCTTGTAGTGCACGATCGCTTTCCAATTCCCGTTTGATTTTTTGAGCCTCACTTTGATAGTATTGCTTGATGGGTCTAAAATCGGGCAAGTCCCATTTTGCGTATTCATCGACCATCTTCAATTGAGTATTCAAGTCTTGTTTGGCGCTTTCTTTAATTTGAGACAATTGCCTCTTCATGTTGGCATACTCAGCTTTAGTTGGTTGGATAATGAGTCTCTGGATGCTTTCTTTATCGTACTCGTAAAGTGTTTCCAGTTCATCTCTCGAGTTAACCCTGAGATAAGCTGTCAATAGATTGTATGGACGACCTCGTTCGTAGTATTTAGCATCAACGTCAAGAAGGGTTCCTTCCAAGAGTTTAGCGTTCAGTTCAAGTCTTTCCGAAGGGTTATCTATTGGAATATTCACCATGAGATGTTTTTGTAACAAAAAACAAAATTAAGGGTCTTACCAATCCGGCTGATACTACATTTAAAGGAAGTATCGGTTACGTCAACGTTGACGATGGATGGAGGGAATCCCAAACCCCTTACAGTGGTCACAGAATTAGCACTGTTACCCCTTTCGTTAAATTTAGAATCAATGTTCAACACTTCCCGGTTTAGGACCTTCAAGAGTAATACCACGTGTTGGGGGTTTAGTTTGAAAGTAACAGCACTGTCATACGTTGCTCTTCCGACATGGTATCTTACTAGGTAGTCATATTTTAATTCACGAGCGTATTGAGGGTCGTAAACTAAGGTTTCTTCGTATTTGATGTCGATATCCAAGCCCTGAAACAATTGAACATTGTTTATTAACCAAAAATCGAAACATTTTAAACAAAAAATGGATGGGAAGACTATTTCCCATGGGTGGGATCTCAGAAAGAGAGGCTGGAGGTTAGATAGGTATGGAAAAGTGATTGGAAAGGCTTTTTCCCAAGGTTAGGATGCTAAGAAGAGATGATAAAGTAATTGACGAGCGTGTTGTCCAAGTTTTCAGTGTCAGAAAGACTTTAAACGGTAATGGGGATGTCAGGAAGACATGAATTCGTAATGGGGAGGTCTTGGTACAACATTGGGACATCGGGAAAATTCATGGGAAAGGGTTTGCCCAAGTTTGGTGTGTCAAAAGGACTTTAGAGAGTAATAGGGAGGTCTTCAGACCAGCTTGGGATGTCAGAAAGACGTGAAATCGTGATGGAAAGGTCTTGGTACAAGATTAGGACATCGGGAAAATTCATGGGAATAGGTTTGCCCAAGTTTGGTGTGTTAAAAAGATTTTACAGAGTAATGGGGAGGTCTTCAGATCAGCTTGGGATGTCAGGAGAACATGAAATCGTAATGGGGAGGTCTTGGTACACGATTTGGACATCGGGAAAATTCATGGGAAAGGGTTTGCCCAACTTTGGGGTGTCGAAAAGATTTTAAAGAGTAATAGGGAGGTCTTCAGATCAGCTTGGGATGTCAGGAGGACCTTAAATCGTAATCGGGAGGTCTTGGTACAAGATTGGGACTTCGGGAAAATTCATGGGAAAGGGTTTGCCCAAGTTTGGTGTGTCGAAAAGATTTTAAAGAGTAATGGGGAGGTCTTCAGATCAGTTTTGGATGTCAGGAAGACGTCAAATTGTAATGGGGAGGTCTTGGTACAAGATTGGGACATCGGGAAAATTCATGGGAAGGGGTTTGCCCAAGTTTGGGGTGTCAGAAAGAGTTTAAAGAGTACTGGGGAGGTCTTGGTTTTAACTTTTGATATCACGTAGGTTTTTTCCCAAGGTTGGAATATTAGTAGAATTGATAGCAAAGTCTTTGCACATGTTTGGGGTATCAGGAAGAAATTGAAGCGTAATGGGGAGGTCTTCAGACAATTTTGGTATGTCAGGAAGACATCGAAGAGGAGTGCCTTTGCTCAATATTTGATAAAACAATTGAACAATATTCTGAAATCCTACTTACTTGACTCTTGATTTCGTACAAATTCTTAGCAGAAGCTCCCCCTCCTCTAATCCTTTGTCCTGCGAATTTTCCAGTAGCAACAATTTTGTTATTGGGATTATTGAAAATATCAATAATAAGATTGTATTCGGCATTGGCTTGTGGATAATTATAGTTGGCGGTGTAAACAACAGTCATATCCTAGGGGAAAAAACGATTAGACTTGGTCTTAGGGAAAAAACTTTCTTGTACCTTTCGTAAGGATGGGTCGGTAAATTTAAACTCGATGTTACATTTCCCGATGTCGTCTCCTCCACGACAATCGACAAGACCTGTCAAGGAAGATTTTTGACGTGGATTCTTTAATTTGTCAAGGTAAAAATCGATTTGGATGTTGCTTGGTCCTGGTCTGTATCCACTGTAAGCTTGGACTTTTCCTTCTAACGAGACAACCCTTGAAGGTGTCGTGAAGGATGCTTCGAAGGCTTTGTCATCCCCAAAGAGTTTGTATTGGTATTTGTTCCTTTTGTCAAGGAACAAATGACCGGTAGCGTCGAAAACGTTGTTTTGGAATTTAATTGCTTCGCTGATACCAACTTCTGCATATCCTAAAGTACGAAGATCAAATAACATGGTTTGGTCAATCTCAAAGTTGTCAGGCCCAAAGAGGAAGATCCTCGATTCGGCTTGAATTTTGGCACATTGTGAACGTTGCTCGCAGTAGGTAGTCACAAAATTAAACTCCCTTTCGGTAAGCCTAAATTTACCATTAAGGACATCTGAGCCCGCTTCCAAATTCCAGGTATACTAAAACAGTTGAAGGTTAGGGAAAAAACAATTTAAAGGTTTAAAGGGTTTTACTTCAATTCCTTCTCCACCTTCCCTGCTTGCGAAGACCTTTTGGCGAACAATTTTGTAGATGTGCTGTTTGGGTTGTCCTTCTTTGATTTTCAAGGTTCCTCCTCCTTCAATGGTTACCATCTCGCCTTGCACATGGATTTGGTAGCTTGCACTGTAAACCAAAGAAAGTTAAAAGGGTTCAAAAGGAAAATCGTTGGGGTTTACCTTCCGGAAAGCAAGTTTCTTCCAGCGAGTTGGACAGAAACTTGGAGACGTTCCCCGTGGCTCTGGGTGGGGGCACGTCTTGTGTTTTCATAGCCTGGGTCTCTTCTCCTTGTGTCACCATAGCCTCCTTGACCGTAGGTTCGATCTCCGTACCTATTGTCTGCGTTTCGTTTGTATCTGTAGCTTTGATGGTCGTAACGATTGTCATGGGCGTCGTATCTTGAATCTTGACTGTCACGCCTTGAGTCATGGGTGCCATACCTTGCATCTTGAGTGTCGTATCTTGGATCATAACTGGGATCTTGACCATCGCGCCTTTGATGTGGACTGTTGTATCTGTCATGCCTTGGATCTTGAGTTCCGTATCGTGAGTCATACCTTGGATCTTGACTGTCGTATCTTGGATCTTGACTATCTCGCCTTGGATCTTGACTGTCGTATCTGTCATGTCTTTGATCTTCTGTGTCTTGTCGTGAGTCATACCTTGAATCTTGATTGTCGTACCTTGTGTCATACCTTGGATCTTGAGTTTCGTATCGTGAGTCATACCTTGGATCTTGACTGTCGTATCTTGGATCTTGATTATCTCGCCTTGGATCATGACTGTCGTATCTGGTGTCATGTCTTGGATCTTGAGTGTCATACCTTGGATCTTGACGGTCGTCCCTTGGATTGTTATACCGTGGATCATAAGTTGAATCTTGACTGTACCTTGTATCACGGTCTCTGTATGGGTCTTGGTAATATCTAGGATCTTCGGTAGTATACCTGGGGTCTTCGGTAGTATACCTTGGATCCTCGGTTGTGTACCTTGGATCTTGATATCCAAACCTATTATCAAGAAGATTTTCAGGCGCCGAATTTAAAGGTTTGTTTTCGATATCCACAATCAGGTTGTTTATTTCCCAACGTGGACAGTTAGCCGTGAATTTAACCGAAAAATCTTCTTCGCTATCAATCTTAGCATCCAAACGACTGTCTAAAACGAAGTTGTGTTCGTGGAGCTTGATTTTGGCTTCACCTTCAAGCGTTCTACCGAATTTAAGTTTTGCAAGGACTTGATCCACTTGTCCATTTGGATACGTCAATTGTACGTTAAAACCAGGTGAGTTATCTCTGAGGTCTATTTCTTCAACCAAGACGAGTCTGGTGTCTTCATAGCTTAAGATGGTTTCCCCTTTGTAAACTTCCCCGTTTTCGGATTCTTTAGCCACGAGTTGGATACGGACTGGTGGGAATTCGCGCGTATGCAAATCGAAACCGAAATCCATTTTGATCTCATGTTCATTTGGAATGTCAATTGTTAAGTCCGTGTCGAGCTTGCGGTACCTTTCATATTCAACATGTGCGTTTCCCTTGAATTTAAGGCTTGTGTCTGTTTCGGCATAATCGTAATTTGCGGTTATAGTAATGGGGTCTGCGTTACGATCGTTTACTGTAATCTTTGCTGTTCCATCGTTAAGCCCAAGCTTAAGATCAGCATCACCTTTGAAGCTGATTCCGGAATCTCCATAACGCGACTGGAAAAAGGTATTTTCGGTTAATTACAGAGAGAAAAGAGATGGGGGTCTTGGTTTAACATTGGAATGTATGTAAGTACTGGGGAGGATTTTAAATAAAATTAGGATAGGGGAAAAAGATTGGTTCGAGGGTAGGATGTCGGGAAAAGAAGGAAAAGGGATGGGGGAGGTCTTTAAAGAAGATTCGGATAGGGGAAAAAGATTGGTTCGACGGTAGGATGTCGGTAAAAGAAGGAAAAGGGATGGGGGAGGTCTTTAAAGAAGATTCGGATAGGGGAAAAAGATTGGTTCGACGGTAGGATGTCGGGAAAAGAAGGAAGAGGGATGGGGGAGGTCTTTAAAGAAGATTAGAATAGGGGAAAAAGATTGGTCGGACGCTAGGATGTTGGGAAAAGAAGGAAGAGGGATGGGGGAGGTCTTTAAAGAAGATTAGAATAGTGGAAAAGGATTGGTCGGACGGTAGGATGTCGGGAAAAGAAGGAAGAGGGATGGGGGAGGTCTTTAAAGAAAATTCGGATAGGGGAAAAGGATTGGTCGGACGCTAGGATGTCGGGAAAAGAAGGTAGAGGGATGGGGGAGGTCTTTAAAGAAGATTCGGATAGGGGAAAAGGATTGGTCTGACGCTAGGATGTCGGGAAAAGTAGGAATAGGGATGGGGGAGGTCTTTGAAGAAGATTAGAATAGGGGAAAAAGATCGGTTCGACGGTAGGATGTCGGGAAAAGAAGGAATAGGGATGGAAGAGGTCTTGATGTAACATTTGATTGGCAAAACGGCTTGGAAGAATAATAGGAAGGTCTTTAATCAAGATTATGGTGTCAGAAAGGTTACTTTCGACTTACCCGTTGATTTTCGTTGAGGGAAAATCCACCGGAGCCTTTAATGAGGAGGTGATCTTCAGGCCAGTTTGTTTCAGCAAGCGATACAGCTAAGTTAACCTTCATGTCTTGTAATTCAGCGTTTGGTGTCCTAATGGCAAAGGTAACCTCTTCGGATAAGGCACCATTACCAAACAACCCATTAATGTCGTATTTACCATCCATATCAACTGAATAACGACCTCCTTCGTATTTTGCAAACCCATTGTATGTTCCAACATCATCCCCATAAACATAGGTGGCTTTGGCATCTAACCCATCACTTTCCCGATTACCATGGATTTTTATCCTGGCTTCTTCCATAATCTTCTCATCGCCTTGAATGGAGCGTTTGGCACCGACTTCGGCATGAGCAGGACGTCCTTCCCCATCATCACTGTCCACAATATAAGTGTAGTCGTAAGTGTTTTCGCTTTCGTCCACGTCTTTCAAGATTTCTTTGACGATGATTTTGGCGTTACGCCAATCGTACAAACCACGAGCTTCAATGATAAGGGATTGTTCACTGTTAACCTTATTGTTGTGTTCGTTGTGATTAAAGCCATATTTTATGGACCCAAAATCACCATCAGGCATGGTTACATCAAGTTCTGCAGCTAATTTACGATTACTCTCCCTTCCTATTTCGGACAAAGCGTAATTGACTTGCATTTTGTTTCCACTAACATCCAGGGTGTTCCTTAAAAGACATACGGTTAGGATTAGGTTTGTTCCCAAGCCCAAAAGTTTATTTTTTAAGGCGGTTAGACGCAAAACTTACTTAGAGACTATGGTGTCGTCCGTGACTTGATTATTCGAGGTCACACTAAGGTATTGCCCACGATTTCTATGGAAATCAGGATAAACCGTGACCCTCACGTTATAAGTCGGTTCAGCGATGGTAAAAGCGGTATCGGCCTTCAGGGACACGCTATCTGGGATGTATTCGATCGTAAGTTCAGCATTTCCAGTACCACGAGTTTCCCTACCATGAGCACTAATCACCAGCTGTCTTGGTATGTTAATCTGGAACAAATCAAAAGTTTTTTCCCTTGCCTTAGTCTTAAGAAATCAGTACCTTAACGTTTCCATTGGATGTGTCATGGATATTGTTAACAGTTATATCAACATATTGTTGGTAATGGTCGTTGATCTTTAATACCATATGGATTTGGTTTGGATCCATTTTCCATTCCTCATGAACCCTAAAACACCCCCATTAAATAAAAAGGAAACTAATAATTCAGAGCTGCGTTAAATCGGACAAAGTACCATGGCTGCGTTCAACGGTTGCTTGGAGTAGAACGCACCCAGACGCGGGGGTAAACAAATGACTTACTGTAAAGGTTCTCTTGATTGTGGTATCCTGAGTAAAAGGTCCGCAGTGGAATCCAGGTCATGGGGGCTGCTGCGGTAGGTAACCGTCCCGCTAAGCTCGTATTTTTTACCATTAACCACCAAGGCGTTATCTACCTTATACAAATCTCCTTGAATATCAAGCTTCGCCTTTAATTCGACCTCGTCATCAGCATCGTAAATTTGGAAGTCGAGATCATAATCGCCTTCGACTCTCATCGAATGTTTTAGATCCAATTCGGATCCGATTACGTAACGTCCGTATTTTAGTTCCATGTCGTAAAGGAGTGTCTTAGGGGTTGCCGTGTAATCAAATTGGGCGTCCAGACTAATCAAGGGGTAGGAAATCTTATTCTTGGTCTTTACTTCGTAGTCGTAGTCGCTGATCCGTCGGTACATCAAACTATCGCTGATCGTCAGTTTGTTCTGTTGGGAATGTGGATCCGGTCCATGGATCAACTGGAAAATGCTATCAATTTCTTCAGGTTGACGTTTAAAGGCGTAGATCACATGGACGTTGGATTGTGGATCACGATTGTTCTTGACTTGCGCATCTAACGTCATCAAATTTCTGTCTAAATGGAATTTACCTAAAAATTTGAGTTCAGATCAGTTTCTCCCCCCTGATTGAGAAAAGGAAATACTTACCAAGAAGTTGAAGATTGGTGTAACCTTCCGAGAAGGTAAGATCGGAGAAATAATCATTCCTCATTTGTCCTAAATTACCATTGATGCTATAAGTCGTTCCTCTACTAGCCCGATTGTTCGAACCCGCGTCATCAATGTGGAGTTTCAAGTCTTCGAAGATAATTTTCGCGTCTTCAGCTCGTCTTGATTCAATCACAAAAGACCCTTGGACGCTAATCGGTAACTTATGCTGACCATAACCTCCTGGTGTGGTAAATTCGGAAATGGGGGTGAATCTAGTACCACCACCTGTAGGTGACATAGCTAAACCTGCCTTTCCTGTATACCTTTGCCTATCTTGTTCCAAAGTATACGAAAGGGATATTTCGTTCTGGTTATTAGTAATTCTTGTTTCAAAAGAACCAGTTGTAACGGGGGAGATAAAGCTTGCTTTAAGGTAAGCTTCTGGTTGGTAATAAGCTTCAAGTTTAAGGGCTAATTTTTGATTTTGTCGTTTTCCAATCACTTCTGCTGAGACTTCTCCTCCCATTTTTCGGCGAGGCTCGTTATGGTATTCTTCTTTGTAGTGGAAGAGCGAAAAGTCTTCGTTGTCGAGGGTGAGGTCGAATTTATAGTTACCAGCAAGTAGAGGACCTTCTTCGCTGTTTGGTGGAGGACTGTTTATGTCCATGCAGAGGTTGAGACCCAAAAATGGTGACAAATCGTTGATGCAAAGGTTGAAATCTTTGTTTTGGGTAAAGGTAATCGGAGTAATTATTTCAGGCTTGCCTGTTTCTCGTGTGTTGAGGACTACCTCATGGGTTGCAGAGATAATCTTTTGTTTTTGGATTGGTAAGGTAAATTTGGCTTCCATACCTAGAAAAGAATGCAAGTTGGTTATGGTTGATGGTCCATATTTCAGGCCAAAAGCTTACCTCTCTCACGATCTTGTAGATTAACTTCCAAATCTCCTCCAGTAGCCGTATAGAGATTAGAAACAACCTTAAGTCCACTTTCAAACACCTGAGCGTCTAATGTAATACTTGCAGAGACCTCAACACTAGCACTTGGAACAATGGAAAGCTTGAAAATTCCACCATTAGGGGTGTCATCCATTATAGCAACCATATCGATATCCCCTTTAGTTTTAACTTGAACCGAGGAGGTGCCTTCAATTCCTAACCGCAAGGGGAATCCCATAGACGTCGGATAAGTAAATTCGGTATCCAGGAAAAGAGTATTGGTTTGATAAGTCTTGTCAAAATTACGGTATTGGGATAAATCCTTCTCGTAATTATCAAACATTCTATCAATAATGTCTTCAGGAGAAAGATTTTCCGTATCGTCACTGATACTCAAAAAGAACAGTTCCGAACCAAAGAGTTTGATACTTAAATCAAGATCAAGTTCGTTGTTTAATTCATTTGTCCTGATTTGAACTTGCCGCCCAAAATTTTCAATTTCCGATTTTGAGACATCGCGTTTTCCCCTTCCCCTACTTCCTGCTTTAACACGATCAAAACGCCTGGTAAAATGTTCAATAATTTTGTTAAAACTATGCATGCTTGATTCTTTTAACTCTTCAGGGGTTGCTTGATTAAATACACCCAAGGGTCCAAAATAGTGTTCCAAAAGCCTGTCCAAATTTTGCTGACGTGTTCCGATCTCCAAGAAGTTTACAGAATGGCCGAATAACTCAGCAGTGAGGTTCAAACTCGTCGAACGTGGTAGGAAAGAGTTTTGGGAATAAATCACATTGGCTTCCATTGAACTCGAAACGCCTAAATCGTTTAAATCGTAAGAAAACTCCCCATTAAAGGAATATTTCCTTGGATCTATGGGGAATTTCTTGTTGGTGCTGATTCCTCCCAAGACATGTTGAGCAGCAGCTCGGTCCGGGTTTGCAGAAGCCTTTAGGTTACGTAAATGGGACACAATGAACCCGCCAACTTGATAACTGGGTTCTTCGTCGAGGATTGTTTTAAGAGAACGTGCGACGTTAGGATTTGGGCATTTGGCTAAGACCAAATAGGCTTTAATTCTTAATTCGGAGTCTTCTTGGATATCCTTAAGGATTTGAAGCGCGCCATTGCGTATGCTTTCGTGACATGCATCTGAGAGGTAGGTTTCAAGGGCGGCGACACGAAGACGTGTTGGGGAGGTTTTGTCTTGGACAATTCCTGTTACCTTAGCTAAAACATTCTCATCCAAATGGTGGATGTTGGCTAAAGCTTTCAAGACGAAAACGATTTCGTTTTCCTCCTCCCTGGTGTAAACTTTTCCATAACCCAATTTTGCTGATAATCTTTGGGTTAGTCTGTTGACGGCTTCAACGTTACATTGATGTTCGCGACAATAACGTCCAGCAAGGTTACCAATTCCCAAATAAGCTTCACGTGGAAGTTGGTGTGTATCCAAAAGGGACTAAAAATAAAAGAGTTTTTCGTGAATAACTTAAAAAGTTGAGAAAAAACTATACCGAACTATATGTCGTTGAAAAGAGAAAAAAATTAGCTTTCTAATGACGTATTCCGATTAAAATTATACGAAAAAACAAAAGCGTTTAGCGACTTTAAAGAATTTGTCATTTTAGTCATCATTTGTTTCGAAACAAAATTGAAATGCATCAATAAAAATGAGCATCAAGGACTGTCTTTTATTTTATTTCATTGAACCAATGAGCGTTATTCGTTTTGTTTTTATACCTATCGCTGCCATGGCACTCTAATAAAATAAAAGTTTCTTTCTTGAATATCTTAAAAAGTTGTGAAAATAAGTGTACCGAGTTACATATCGTTGAAAAGAGAAAAAAACAATCTTTCTAACTATATACACGAAGGTTTTGACTTACCGAAGCAGCTTCTAATGCTGAAAGCGTAGCATGTTTAACAAAAGCAAAGCTCAGATAAACAAGCTTTTCTTCTAATGGGCTCAGTTCCCTGCTCTTTAATAATTCAACCCCAACAACAATAGCGTTACCAGTTCCACATCTAAACAAAGCGTCTAGAAAGACTTTTCTCGCTCCTTCCCTATCCCTAAATCCTGCTCCTGCTTTGACTTGTCTAAATGCGATTAACATATCGTCCTTGTTGGAAGATCGAAGGATTTTGACCAAGTCCAAGAAATCTCTTGCTGCGTGTTCGCTAACAACCAAATCGTTTTCGCCTTTTAGTTTTTTGATTGCGCTGATGATGGAGTCCATGTTGATACGTTCTGCAGTGATGGGATGGGGGTTCTCGAAGATGATGGATTTGGCTTCGCCGGCTCTGATAGCTGGGGCGTACTCCCTTGAGACTCCAACGTATTCCAGTTTGGTGACAACTTTAGCCATGGCCCCAAGCTCGTCTTTGTCTTCAGCATCGGTGAAAGCGAGGTAGGTGTAATTTTCAAACACGTAGGCTTTGTCTAAGATTCCGTTTTTGATCCGTTGTTGCGATGAGTATTCCCCAGTTAACATTGGAGATGTTTTAAAGTCGCTTTCTGTGTCGAAAGAGGAGACCATGAAGTCCTAGAACGAAAATTTAGAGTTAGGATACTTAAATGTTAGGTTGGGATTATTATAATTGCCTCTTTAATGCTTTCCCTGAAGCCGCATTCATCCAAATCACGAACTTTGTTTATAACTATGTCTCCTCCTTCGCTTGTTATTGTTCCTACGGTTGGACAAACCCCAAATACGTCGGTTTCGGAAACGTGTTCAACGTCGACCTTTTAAAAAAGGCAGAAAAGTGAGATTATGTTTTAAAAAATGGTGGTTGAAGATGGACGCGGTAACCCGCATCTAAACAATCGCAGACTAGTAATACTAGTCTGTGATTGGTTAGATGTGGTTTACCGCGTTACACATACCGCATCTAACCAATCATAGGCAAGCAATACTAGTCTATGATTGGTTAGATGCGGCTTACCGCGCCAGTTGCCTTTCCACCTTAATGCGGCAATTGGGGATCCGACTTTACCTGGAACAATGATGCAATAGCCCTCTTAATATTAAGGGAATTGTGTCTATCATTAGTATCGGCACAAATATGATCACCAAGAACGCCATCATGGAAATGAAATTGTATAGGCATTGTAATTCCATCAATATGGCTGAACCTTTGGTTGTGGGAACCAACAACTTCGACATTTTCAAGTCTTAAAGTGTGGCTACAAGGAGACAAAGGGCTTAGAAAGACTGTCCCTTTGATTCCAGTCGTGCTTTGTTGTCCTCCTTTAGTGTCTGATAGCGCTATTTGTATAGCACTTTGGAAATTATATTGATAAGTTGTTCCTTCTTGATATTTGAAATCTCCTGTGCGCGAATCTATAATATAGAGATTTGTGTAAGGGAGAGTTAAGGGAAAAGTTTTTTTTTTAATACTTACAACCACGGCAAGTAGGTCTACACGCATCTAAAATAAAAGAAAAGAATTTAAATTTCCCGCGAAATTCCATTATATAAAGGTTGTGTTTGTTAGAATTTCCATTGACTAAAGTTCCTATTGGTTATAAACTTTACTATTTCCATTAATTGGCCGTTAATTATCAAAATTATTTGATCAAGGGATTCAAAATACGTTAATTAAATTTAATGAACGTGTTTTGTTAATATTTTTACTATAAAAGATAAAAATTATCAAACTAAAATGTTTTATAAATTAATTAAGATTTGACAAACATGTTTTTCAATTTTTTAATCTTGATAATGTACTGTTTTAAATGAATTAATGATCAAATTAGAAATTTTAAGAACAAATTATGTAAAAAAAAACATTGATTAATCAAAATAGGATGCGATTAGAGTTGTTTATTATCATTCTATTAAGTTTTTTAAATAGAAAAACAACATAATTGATAGCGAATTATGGAATAACAACCGAAAAAATCGTATAAATATATTAGGTAATAAATTATTTTAAAATATATCTTTATGGCCTGCTATTTCCCCCACCCAAAAATAAATATTAAAACAATTGAAAGGGAAAAACAATGGAATATAACAAAACAAATGAATATTGCAGGAAACAATTGAAGAAAACTAAATTCAGTTACTTTTTGTTTAAACAATTGTTCTTAAAACAAATAGAAATTAATTAAATCTGATTAAAACAATTATATGACCAAGGCCAGTGTGATAAACTGATAAGCCTTTCTGGGTCGTGGAAGATATTTTGAGTTGTAAACATTAATTATTTTTATAACTTTTCTTATTTTAATTATAATTATGTAACAGTTTTGAAGTGTCTTGCGGTACAATGGTCATTTTGATTGGGATTATAAAAAAATATTCAGTTTTGTAAATTTTTGATTTTTTGTTTCGTGGTTTTTACTTTAATAACTGAAAGAAACAGAAAGAAAAGTAGTTTCCTATAGGAAATCTTTGTTTTATTAACAAAATATTATTTTTCAAAGAAATATTTATTTAATATTAGGCTGAAGTTCCCATTGGATATTCAATTCCAAATTAGGGAAATTGTTAAATAATCTGCAAAATATTTGATTATTTTACCAATTTTTTCATAATTTCGTAATAATATTTCTATTAAACAATTAAATGAAAAGGATTCTTGTATTTCAATTTTAAAAAAATGTCTTACCTTCTTTGGATGCTAAATTGGGTGAGATTAACACAAAAATGATAAGGGCTAGACCCCCTTCTAATCTTCTTAGTCGTGCCATGATGCACTTGACGACTAACCAAAATTTAATTTTTTTACCGCTTTTATATCGTTACCCCTTTGACCCTAAAGTCCATGCAATATTTTGTACTTGATATCTCCTGCAAAGTTGACCCCAATTTTTATCTTTCCTAGATTCTGGACTTTTTTTTTACCTTTTTCAAATTTATTAAGAAGAACCGCCTGCGGTAAAAATAAATAAATATTTGTTATTGTTGTGCTTGAACAAACAACATCAAAGAGTGTCTTTTTTTAATTTCTTCCAAACAGTTAACAAAATAGCCTAGGGGTGAAAATAAAACCTTAACTGTTTTGATTGATAATAATCCTTCTAGGATCAATTATAATGATCCAATTAGTATCTTGAGTTAATCTAGGACTAACTAGAATTTAATTGGAGTTACTCAGGGCTCAATGGAAGGTTTTCAGACGAATAGAGACATTTCACTTTGATTTCAGTTTCAGGGTATTCCTTGATTTGCTTTCTACAACATTGAGTCAGACAATAATAACTTTTGGGTCACCCTATATGTTTCCTAAATGAAATTCTAAATTTTACTTTCATTCATGAGTCTGAAACCTTACAGATTAAACAATTAGTTTATTTTTGAATTAAAAATAAGCGTTACGTAGGAATAATTGTTGAATTGCAAGTTTAAAAAAAGACATGTAATAATATGAAAGCACCGAAAGATTAATTTTGAGGTCATGGATATGAGATAGGTACACTTTTTTTGATATTACACCCTGTTTATGCCATGGTTTTTAAATTTAGATAATTATAATTAGATATTCTTGTAAAACTGTGTTATTACAATTTTTGTACTTAAATAAATAATTATTGTAATTGCAGATAAGGTACTACCGATAAAGAAATTTAGTGTTAATAATTTATTTTTAGATTAAGATATAGGAAAAGGTTAAAAGTCAAATAGTTGCAACCATTTTTTTTAAATTAAACCTTAGTCTTTTTTAATTAATTTTTGAATTTGAATTTCCCGCCTCCCCTCTAGCGGTTATTTCTGTAACGATTCTTCAAATTCGGACTTTGATGAGATTAAAAGGGAACGAATTTCGTTGATTTCAGAGCTTTAAAGTGATTTTAAACTGAATTAGTGTATTTTTAAGAAATATTAACGTGTTTTTGTGTAAGTAGAACGTATTTTTGTCTTGGTGTTTGGTTATGTAATTTAAATTTTTAAAAAATGATTTTAAACTGCATTAGAGCGTTTTTATGCGCTAATAAGTGATTTTCAGTTAGTAATGAGTTAGTAGATCGTGTTTTTATCATCATTTTCTGATAATTCTCTAAGAATTTATGTTTTTGGTTAAAAAAAAGTTTTTTAAATTTGAATTTCCCGCTCTAGCGGTTGTTTTATTAAATTAATCTAACCCTACTTTATTAACGTAAAAAGTGAACAAGTTTCGTTAGATTTAGGTTTTTGAAGTGATTTTAAACTAAACTAGTGTGCTTTTAAAGAATAATAAGTGATTTGCTGTAAGTTGATCGTATTTTCCATGTATTTTTTGATAATTTTATAACAATTTGTTTGGTTATGAATTTTTTTATTTTGGATCAAAATTAGGTGTTTATTACATAAATAAGCAAGAATGTAAGCTTTACATGTAGAATTTGACCTATATTCACGTTTTTATTCAGTTTATGAGTAACAAGTGAAATGTAAAAAGGTACCGGAGGTGGGGGGAAAATTTATTTCTTGAAGGAAATTCATCGTCTTAGGAACGTTAGGAAGTTTGTGTTATTTGTGAGGAATAAACCTTCTAAAGTGCAAATTTTATGTGTTAAGGATTCACCGATGTTGGAATGTGTAATCATCAGGAGAGGTGTGGAGCGGAGTTGGTCAGTCTTCTGGAGCTGCGCATCTCATCTACACAGCCTAAGGAAATTCAGCCGTTACAAGTAAGTCCTAAGCACTATCTCTTTAGAAAGTAATAAATAAGTAGAATCGGAGGACGGTATCGAAAGAAAAATCCATTTCATTAAAAATATTTATTTTTTTGCCAGTTAAAATCTTAATTATTAAGAGTAACATTAAGAACACTTTATTACAATTTAATCATCGAGCTATAATACATCCTACCACATAGATTATTTAACAAAAACCATCTTAAACACTACCAGTCTTCAGCGCCTATCCTTTTTGGCCACCTTTTCTCTGTAACGAAAACGAATTAAAACCCAGAAACTTATTAAATAGAAAAGCTTACCCCTGGAACTGGTCTGTCTTTCGAATAAGTTACCCTACAGACATTTTGAGCTGTATAAGGCGTAATCAGTTTGCATTCGCAATCAAGTCCTTGCTCGACGTTGATTAATTGTTCGACAATATTATGTGCAGCAACCTGTGCGAATTGTTTTCTTGTAGGTCCTTTAGCTTGTAAGAAATTATTGGTAACGAAAACATTTCCACGGTTCTAAAAAAAACCCGATTAAGTATTTTATTTTAAAATCGGTTTCGGATTTTTACCTTAAGAGTGAAATCGACACAATAATCATCATATTCGAGGTCACCGTAAAGTTCATGGCTGCCTTCGGGTTTCTTCTTAGATTCAGAGAAGGTAAAAACGTTGTGCGCATTAAAACCAATTACGTTCTTGGTTTGTTTAGCATCCTTAGCACTGAAGTCTTCGAATGGAGTGATTAAATTCAAAGAAATTTGATTGTTAGCGAAAAGAAGTGCACGTAGTTTCTGTAGCTGTAAGAATAATTTTTAAAAAATGATTCATTTCGGTAAAATTTTAAACTTACACCAAGAAGGTTTCCTCTTTCACATGGTTGTCCAACAACGGCAACGATTGATTTAACTGCGTTTGATCTGAAAGGATATTGCAAAGCTTGCGTGTAAGTTCTTTGTTGAAGGGTTTGTCCGGTAATGAGTTCTGCTTCATTATAAACTGCTTTAAGGAATGCAACGAGATTGTCTGTGTGTTCGCATCCGAACAACAAGGGGGTTTCCTTAGGTTCCTCGGAGAATTTCAAGTTAGGACTTCTTCCCTTGAAGGTTACTTTACCGGCTACGGTGTAATGGGATGGGTAGTGTTGGTATTCACCTCCGTAACCAATAAGATGGAATTCAATGTCGCTGAAAAAAATATAACGTCACCTTTTGAAAAACGTAATCTTAAAAGTTACTTACGTGATTCCTTTAGAACTGAGTTCGGTGGTAATTTGTGTGATAATGGGTTGTACTAATTCCTTATAAACAACTTCGTTGGATTTAACCTGATCGACAATAACGACAATATCGGCAGCTTTAGCAGGTACTTTAGTACTGAATGTATCTCCTACTCCGAATGATTTTTCGCTGTTTTCACATTTAACTGTAGGAAAAAAATTTAACGTCATTTTTGTTAACGTTTGTAAAAAAATTACTTACCGTATTCGGAAGGTACATGGACGGGTACGTATTTAGATCTGCAACTTGCTACGTAACCGATAATGATAGCTTTTTCGGTATCCTTAACACCCGCAGCTAAACCATGATCGCAAGCGGTTCTGTAGTTTTCAGGGTTTACAAACTTATAGCAAATGCTGTAAATTAAAAATTAAATTAAACTTGAGGATAGGTTTAGAAAATAAAATTTTTACCTCAAAGGTGATTCTTGGCTGAAGAGTTTGTTGCAAATAGGATTGTGATGGTGGGCACTGTGGTCAACGGTTTTTACGGGAGCACAGCTAGCACCAATTTTGTATGCATTTCCAAAGTCACTTTCAGAGGTTACAATCTTTCCGGTAGGTAAGGTGTAATCGTCATAGGGCTCGCTGTTACCGTTTCCTGTAAAATAGGGTCAGAGTCAAAAAAAGTTAGGATATGTATAAAAAAATCTTACCAAGAAGTCCTCGAAGTTGTCCGTGGTAAAATCCAGAAACATGGATGCCACAAACAAGCAATTCAGGTCCGCAAATAATCTCGACTCCAGCCTTAGACCAAATATTAACGCTTTCGTACAATCTGTATGCTTCCAATTGGGGTTTACGTACTGGGAATTCGGTTGCGGCTAGAAAATCTTCATAAGCACGACGAAATTTAAAATAAATTTTAAAAAAGACTTACCGTTATTCAAGAGAACTAATCCACCCTTCTTAAGGGTAACACTATCGGTCTTATCGGCAACAGTAATTGCAGTAAGCAATCCATTGGTGAACGTACCAACAATGGAGAAGTTACCGTTGATGGCATCATGAGCTAACAAATAATTACAGTTGGCTGGGAAGGTTATATGTTTACCATCGAAAGTGAAAATATGTTGTCCTTGTACGACTACAGCATCAACTAAAAGAATTAATTTATTTAGCTTCCGTTAGAATAAAAATGAAAACAAAATCTTACGTTTGTATGGAGGAACCCAGTCTCTTGGGTTAAGCGAGAGAGCGTAAAGGATTTCGACCAGCGATGGAATGTCTCCGTATGCAATGTAACTAATCGGTGAGAATTTTACAGCGGCAAGTCGGGGCAAGTCTTTAATAAAATCGACTGACATCATTGAAAACTAAAAAAATTGAATTAATTAGAGAATGATTTATAAAAGAAAATAAAAACATACCGATTTGTCAGAAATTTGGATATCTTTGTTACCGGAAACGGAGTTGAACAATTTATTAAGAACTTCCACGGAAAGTTTGATGATATTTTGGATGGAAGCTACATCATCGACAGGTTGACGTTTCAATTTCTGTAGAATAAAATTTATTAGAACAGTTTTTAGGGAACAAAATCAATCTATTACCTTTTCAAGATAATCTCCAACAGTGCTGATCAATTTTTTAACATCGGGAGAAGGTGCAGCATCCCTCAAAGTATTAATAATCTCCTTGAAAGTGTGAATGAGCGCATCGGGAACGGTCAAACCACCGAACAACTATAAAAATCAACCGTTATAAATCGAACTTTAAATATTTCAACCAAATATTACTTCTTGGTATTTAGCTTTAAGTTCCTCAGCAATGGGAAGATTCCTAATACCATCGTAAAACTCGTTCCATTCCTTGTTAACAACGGTACGGGCTGTTTGACTGAGTTTGTAAATAAAACGGGCAAGATCTAAAAGCAAACATTTAGGTCCTGTTTATTCGAACAAATAAAAACAATGCAATACCTTGTCCGATAGCAGTAACGGTGCTTGCAATTTGGTTGAGTTCAGCTTGATGGGCTTCAAGGAAAAGGCTGACCTTAGCAATATAAGCGAAAACTAAATCGGCAACTTGTTCAACAATGGTTGCACCAGCTTCGACTACGTCTTTAGCAATTGCAGTTAGTTTGGGTACGATTTCTTTGTTGATCACTTCGATTACTCGGCCGAATTGATGTTGAAGCGTGGATGCTACTTTCTCGGTTATTTCACTGACACGAGAAAGTACTTCGTTCAGTGCATGTGCAATGGCACCAAACACACCCTTCCTGTATACAAAATAATAAATATTTTAGTAGAGTTTAAGCTACACATACCCTCAGAACATTAACATTAAAGGCCCCATACCTTCAAAGTATTGACATTAAAGGCCCCATACCCTTAAAACATTGACGTTAAAGGTCCCAAACCTTCAAAGTATTGACATTAAAGGCCCTATACCCTCAAAATATTGACATTAAAGGCCCCATATCCTCAAAACATTGACATTAAAGGCCCCATACCCTCAAAATATTGCCATTAAACGGCCCCATACCTTCAAAACATTGACATTAAAGGCCCCATACCCTCAGATCATTGACGTTAAAGGTCCCAAACCTTCAAAGTATTGACATTAAAGGCCCCATACCCTCAAAATATTGCCATTAAACGGCCCCATACCCTCAAAACATTGACATTAAAGGCCCCATACCCTCAAAATATTGACATTAAAGGCCCCATACCCTCAAAACATTGACATTAAAGGTCCTTTACTCTCAAAATATTGCCATTAAACGGCCCCATACCCTCAAAACATTGACATTAAAGGCCCCATATCCTCAAAACATTGACATTAAAGGCCCCATACCCTCAAAATATTGCCATTAAACGGCCCCATACCTTCAAAACATTGACATTAAAGGCCCCATACCCTCAGATCATTGACGTTAAAGGTCCCAAACCTTCAAAGTATTGACATTAAAGGCCCCATACCCTCAAAATATTGCCATTAAACGGCCCCATACCCTCAAAACATTGACATTAAAGGCCCCATACCCTCAAAATATTGACATTAAAGGCCCCATACCCTCAAAACATTGACATTAAAGGTCCTTTACTCTCAAAATATTGCCATTAAACGGCCCCATACCCTCAAAACATTGACATTAAAGGCCCCATACCCTCAAAACATTGACATTAAAGGCCCCATACCCTCAAAATATTGTCATTGCAGGCCCCATACCTTCAAAGTATTGACATTAAGGGCCCCATACCCTAAAAATATTGACATTAAAGGCCCCATACCCTCAAAATATTGAAATTAAAGGCCCCATACCCTCAAAACATTGACATTAAAGGTCCTTTACCCTCAAAATATCGCCAGTGAAGGCCCCATACCCTCAAAATATTGGCACTGAAGGCCCCATACCCTCAAAATATTGACATTGAAGGCCCCATACCCTCAAAATATTGACATTAAAGACCCCATACCCTCAAAATATTGACATTAAAGGCCGCATACCCTCAAAACATTGACATATACTTACAAGAATTCTCCAATTTCCTTAAGAGTTTTATCGGAAACAAGTTCTTCCCTCAGTTTTTGCAATTCCTTCTGGTAATAATCCCTCAAAGGCTTGAGGTTAGGTGCGTTCTTCTTAAGAAGTTCTACAATTTTTTGAGCTTGTACGTTAGCATCTTTAGAAACACCTTCAGCAACAACCTTAAGTTCTTTAAGGAAGCTTGCAAGGTCCTTTTTGATTGTGCCAAAGACACATTTTTGAATGTTTTCGGAATTGAAACGGGATTCAGATTTCAAGAAGTTTTGTTCGTCAAGCTTAACAGCTGAGTAGGCTAATTCATTGGCACCGCATTTAGCATGGAATTTGGCTATTTGTCCAGGAACTACGTTGGCTTGGATTGTAAGACGTTCGTTAGGTGTTGCTAAAAAAAAAGTGGATTTTAGTTACGTTGTCCTCAATTTTTTGTTACAATTTTAAAATAGTTACTACCTTTGTGTCCAATAGAGTAAGTTAAAGAGTTCAAACTCTTAATTTCAAGATGGCTGGTAAGAGGGGAAACCCCTAAAATTAAAATTTCAGTATCGGCAACATAATTTTCTTCGCTAATTTGAAGTTTTGTGTTGCTGTTAACCAAATCTTTGTTAAGAGCCTTGATTAAAAATGAAGCTTGTTGTTCGTTAAGTTTGAAAATAATTCCGGAATTGTATTTAGAAGCGGCTACGTTGTAATCAACGGTGTAACTGTATTTAATGTCACGTTTAGCAGGATCGATGTATAATTGTTCTTCGTATTTGATGTCGATGTTTAAACCTTGACTCTTAGCTTCGATAATTGCTAAGGCAGCGATTCCTGATTCGCCAAGATTGTTAGCATGGCCTTTACCGGAAACGATGATCTTTTGATTAGGATTAGGGAAGATATCGACAACGAGATTGAATTCGGAAGTCCTCTTACTTTCGTCGTATTTAGATTGGTACGTGACCGATAAGTCCTTTAAAAAAATAAATTAGGATCTTGTTGAATTTTAAAAAAAAATTCTGACTTACTTTTCCTAGAGCAGGGTTCGTGAATTTAATTTCTCCGTTACAATTGGAAGCTTTAAAATCACCGTTGCAGTTCAAAGCACCTACGATTGCGGTTTTTTGGTTCGGTTGGTTCTTTTTATCCAGGTAGAGAGCTATTTCTCCTTTAATTGGTGCATTACCTTTTCTGTAATTACGTAAAAAAAATAATTAGTCACTTTTATAGGGATTTTCTAGATCGGAGCTCACCGTGATCCTTGTAAGTGACCTTCGATAGCAATAACTCTCTTAGGGGTGGTCAATTGTGCTCCGGCTTCGTTAGGATGAACAAACAAACTGTATTGGTATTTATTTTCCTTGCTTTGGAAGTAGATATCGACGGTATGGTCAAGCACAAAGCTCTTACGGGTGGTTACACCTTTAAGTCCAAACTCGTGAGACAAACCAAGTTTACGTAAATCGACAGCGATTTCAAGTTCATGATTGAATTCTCCAGCGTCTGAAAATCAAGCAAACCTTAACGATTGAAAAATTTAAAAAAATTAGAAACGTACTGGCATTGATTGTCTTGGAATCGATTTCGATGTGAGCGCATTGTTTTTTTTCTTCGCAGTAGGAGTTCAAAAGTCTGAGTTGTTTGTTCGAGACCTTAAGTTCAGCATCAACGGCTTTGTTACCAAGTCCGGCATTGAAAGAAATCTGAAATAAATAAAGATTTATAAAGGAATATTTAATTTTAAATATTTGCTTACTTCGACACCGTCTTCTCCGTTTTTGGCAGCGGAAAGTGTTTGACGGATAAACTTAAAGTTAGCTTGTTTGGTTTCTTCCTTAACTTTGAATGATCCGGAACCTTCTACAATATATTTTCCACCTTCTTCCCGAGCCTTGTAACTTGTGCTTCCGGATAATAAATTTTTGCCTGCAGCCTTAGCGGAAACTTGAATACGTTTTCCACCCTTTGCTGGTTTATTTTGCGCTTCGAAGATTAAGTTGTCTAAACGTAAAGCAGGAGAGTTTGTGGTGATTTTAATAAAGAAATCGTCGATGTTATCAACATTAGCATCCAAGTTGCTGTCGAAAGCAAAGTTATTTTCGCTGAAGACAATCTTAAGTTCGGCTTGAAGTTGTTTATCGCTGACACGATTAAGTTTAGCTAAAATACGATCAACTTTTCCGTTGGGTAAAACAAGTTTAACGTCTAACCCGGGTGTAATTTCCGAAAGGATAAGTTCGTTGGTCAAAACGAAACGTTTCTTATCGGCTGTTAAAGCAACTTCGCTGTTGATTACTTTTCCGTCAGGGGATTTTTTAGTGCTGACTTCTAATCTAGTTCCGGGTGCTTGGGGCGAGTCGAGTTTAAGATCAACTTTGTATTCGTGATCGTTTGGTCTGTCCAGAGTCAAATCGGCTTTGATGGTTTTGCTCTTTGCATATTCCACAGCGAGGTGACCATTAATTTTTTTTTCTTCAACGATTTTGTATCCAAGATCAACACTGATGGGGTCTTCTTTTTGTAAATGCGAGACAATCTTGAGTTGACCTTCGTGGGGTTGAACAAGAGCTTCGGCATCGAACTTAAGGTTAACCGTTGCATCAGGATTAGCCTAAAATAGAAATATTTAATAAACGTACAATGTGGAAGATTACAGTCTCTATTCATTCGAATAAACATGATCGGGAAACTTACTCCATTGTCATCAACGAAAAGAGCAACGCCGGCTTTGTATTTGATTTGTTCCTTTTGTGGTCTTGCGATCAATCCAGAAGCGGAGAATTTAGCAACGTGAATGGTAGTGCTTGGTGTTGTAAGCTCAACGTTTATGTCGCCTTTAATTTCTTCATCGCTATGATCCAAATCGTACTTGCCGTTAACAGCGAGTGAAGCTTTAGGTCCGTATCTCACTTCTCCCTTGTAGGTTCCTACGTAGTCTTTGTATAAAGCACCAACGCTTACTTCCAAAGGACTTGATAAAACGGAACCATGTACTTTACCCTAAATTAAAACAGAAACGTGAGGTTATATTTTTTGCAAATGATGTTAAACGAAAGGACTAACCAAAATATCGACAGCAAAATGATCTCCTTTGACTTGACGTTGCATTGCAAGATCTCCGTTTAAGTTCTTTCCGTGTCCGTTTTCAATAACCAAATTATAAGTAACATCGTACAAACGTTCCTTAAGGTTAGCATTCTTCAAAACTCCTTTAAGGGTGACTTTACGACCTGGAGCATTCTTATTATCCCGTTGTTCGAAACTAACGAACAAGTTTCCGTTGGCAACTGTATTTATGACACGGAATTCACGATGGAATTTGGATGCGAAATAAAGATTGCTTGGTAAGGTAACTTCAAGTTCGGTTGCTAGTCGTCCGTTATTAATTGCTCCATCAAGGGATAGTATTCCGTTAACTTCCAATTTTTTACCGTTAAGTTCGATAGAGTTCTTAGAATCGATTGATTTGGATGTGACTTGATTTTTGGTATCGAAAACAAGTTTTTTGTTGTTATCTTTTTCAAAATCGGGATATAAAGAGAGAACCAAGTTGTAATGGGGTTCAGCAACGGTGAAGTCGCTCTCCGCCTTGAGTTTACGGTGGAATTTCGGAAGTTCGATGATGATATGACTGTTTCCTACACCTTTGGTTACTCGGAGTTGTCCATTAGCCACGATAAAATCTTTTAAGGTGATCTAGAAATAGAATTTGGTTAGTTAGAAAAATACATAGGTAAATCAAAGAGTTCTGCGTTACTTTAAGGTTGCCGTTAGCGTTTCCTCCTTTGGTACCCTTCAGGAAAATATCAACGTAGACATTAGCGCCTGATGAGACCTTCAAATGTGAATCGAGTTCATTAGCATTACGGACGAATCCATTTAGTACCCTAAAAAAATTTTATTTTAACATCAAACAAAATCCGTATTAGTAGAAAAAAATAAACTCACTTGAAAGGTTCACCACGTCCAGGAATCTTAACAACCAAATCAGCACCAACGTTCACATCTTCGGTCTTGAAATGATGAGTGACAGTTCCGCTAACTTCAAATTTCTGTCCGTTAATTTCCAAAGACTTTTCGATCTTTGATTTATCTCCGGTTACTTCACGTTTAGCCACAAGTTCAACTTTATTGTCAAGTCCGTAAATTTCAAATTCAATATCGTAATCTCCGGAATCCTTTTGGGCAACTTTAGCATCTAATTCGGAACCAATTTTGAGTTCACCGTATTGGAGTTCCAAGTCGTAGTTGAGAAGTTTAGGTTTGACTGCGTAATCAAATTTAGCATCAAGTTTTGCAAGGGGATAAGACAATTTATTGTTCGTTTTAGCTTCAAAATCTTCAGCGTTTTTGTATTTGTATACAACGCTGTTGGAAAGAGTAAGCTTCTGTGTCTTGGAAGCTAAATCACGTCCATGGATGAGCTGTAAGTTGCTATCGACTTGAGTCGGTTGACGTTTGTATTCGTATTTGATGTTTACATTTGCTTCGGGATTGTAACTGTTCTTAACTTCAGCGTTTAGTTTGAGTAGATTTTGTGTGACTTGGATTTTACCTGAAAAATTGAGGTTAGATTAAGAAAAATTGAGGTTAGATTAACAAAAATTGAGGTTAGATTAAGAAAAATTGGGGTTAGATTAAGAAAAATTGAGGTTAGATTAAGAAAAATTGAATCAGGGAAATTTAAATTACCTTTGAGGGATCCAGAATGTACTCCATCGGATACGGTAAGATCGGTGAAGAATCCACCGGCTTCACGTCCCAAATTACCTTGGATTGATAAAGTTTTCTGGTTGCCAGAAATAACACGAACGTTATCGAAAGAATATTTAACACTGTTAGCGCTGTGTTCGACAATAATTGCCCCTTCGACATTCAATGGTAATTTTTGTCCTTTAGGTCCAGGTCCGTTGTATTGAATCAAAGGCTTGTAAACGGCTTTAGCGGAATTTCCAGAAACACTCACTCCTACTTTACCCAAAAACTTCTGATCGTCGTAACCAACTTGAACGGAAAGTGATTTCTCTTGGTTGGTATTAATAACCCGTCCTTCAATGGATGCAGATTTAATGGGAGAAACAAGCGTGGCCTTAAGGAAAACTTCGGGGGCTGCGAAAACTTCCACTTGAAGACTTAATTTTTTATCCTTCTTCGCTCCGATTGTTTCCAAAAGGAATTCGGCTCCAAGTTTGTTTGCTTCTGTAACCGGAATAGTTTAAAAAAGTTCAGGGTTGTATCTATAATACTTACCGCTGTGTAGGATGCGTTTGTAATGGTATTGGGAAACGTCTTCCCGTTGGATTCCAACGGAGAATTTAGCATTACCGGCAAGAGGGAATGGTAAAATAGCTCCATGCTTGCTTGATACCGGTGGATTATTAATGTCAACACAGAAGGCAAGTCCGATGAATCCGGATAACTGATCCATGCAAATGGAGAAGTCCTTGTTTTGACCAAACTTGATTGGTTGGGAAACTTCGGGTTTACCGAGCTCACGGGTGTTAAGAACAATTTCATGGTTGACGGAAATAAGCTTTTGGTGTTCAACTGGCAAGGAGAATTTAATATCAACTCCTTTTCCGTTATCAAGGGAAACAATTTCTAAATCCCCACCCGTTGCAGTGTACAACGACGAGGTCACTTTAAGTCCGCTTTCGACGACTTGAGCATCCACGGTTAAACTTCCAGTGATGTCAATATTAGCGCTAGGGATAAGGGAAATTTTAAGTGGAGAACTTTGATCTTGTAAAAGTGCACGGATATCAATGCGTCCAGCGGCTTTGACTTGGACAGAAGCGGAACCTTCAACTGATAAACGTAAAGGAAAACCTAAAGATGTGGGGTAACTAAATTCGGAGTCAATAAACAAAACGTTAGATTGAATAGCCTTTTCGAAATTCTTGGCTTTGTTAATGCCGTCGTCTAAACAATCGAAAATTTGATCGATGAGTGCGTCGGGGGAGAATTTTTGATTTTGATCGTTAATACTCAAGAAAAGAAGTTCGGAACCGAAAAGTTTTACACTAAGATCAAGATCTAAATCGGTATTCAAAGTATTTGTCTTAACTTGCACTTGTTTAGCAAGATTTTCAATATCGGCTTTAGAAACGTCCCGCTTTCCTATAAAAAAAGTTTTAGTTAGAATTGTTTCAAATTACTTTTAAATTTTCTTACCTCTAGTCTTAGCAAGACGTTGTTTGAAATGTTCAAGAACCTTTCCAAAAGAAGCTTTTCCTGTATTAACCAATTCGTCAGCGGATGATTTGCTTAAAACTCCAAGGGGGCCGAAATAATGCTCCAAAACCCGATCGAGATTTTCTTGACGAGTTCCAATTTCCAGGAAATTAAAATTATGTCCAAAAACTTGTGCGGTTAAATTCAAACTACTAGAACGGGGCAGGAAAGATTCTTGCGAGTAAATAACGTTAGCTTCGACGGAACTAGCAAGCCCTAGCGTATCGACAGTATAAGAATATTCGTTATTAAACGAATATTTACGTAAATCAATAGGGAATTTCTTTGTGGTACTGACTTGACTTAATTGTTGCTTTGCGAGCTCCCTGTCGGGGTTAGCAGAAGCTTTAAGGTTGCGTAAATGAGACACAATGAAGCCTCCAACTTGATGGCTCGGTTCGTTATCTAACAAAGCTTTAAGTCCGTTAGCAATTTTTCCATTCGGGCATTGAGCAACAACCAAATAGGCTTTGATACGAATTTCAGAATCTTGTTGAACGTCTTTAAGGATGTTTAATGTACTGTCACGGACCTTATCCTTACAAGCGTCGGTGAGGAGGGTTTCTAAAGCGGCTATGCGAATACGGTTTACTGCTTTTTTATCCTGGGCGATGGCAATAACTTTACCCAAAACAGCATCGTTTAAAAATTCAATGTTTCCAAAGGCTTTAAGAACGCTGATGATTTCATTTTCTTGTTCTCTGTTACCGGCTTTACCGTCTTTAAGTTTACCAAGAAGCTTTTGTGTTAGTTGGTTAACAGCAGGTACGTTTTCGCAAGAATGTTCACGGCAATAACGTCCAGCAAGGGTTCCAACACCCAAATAAGCTTCACGGGGAAGGTTGGGTTGATCCAAGAGAGCCTACAAGACACAAATATTAAAAAAATCTGGAATGTATCTAGGATTTAATATACGAAATTGATATAAAACTTACGGTAGCAGAAGTTAACGATGAAACAGTGGCGTGTTTAACAAAAGCAAGTCCTAGGAAGACCAATCTTTGTTCAATCGGGCTTAATTCTTTATTCTTCAATAATTCAATAGCGACTTCAATGGTATCTCCAGTTCCGGCACGGAAAAGAGCATCAAGGAAAACCTTTTTAGCTCCAACTTTATCTTTTAAACCTGCACCAGCTCTGACTTGTCCGTAAACAGCTAAAATATCATCTTTCTTGGACGCTCTTAAAATTTTAATCAGATTAACAAAAGATTTAGCAGTGGTTTCACCAACGGTTACGTCAATACTATTTTTAGTCTCCTTAAGTGCACTCAAAATATTATCGGCATTGCTTTTGTCAGCGTTAACAAGATGGGGGTTCTCGAAGATGATTGATTTAGGTTCGGAACATTTACTTTGTGGGGCTTCTTTGGAAGTACCGGCTAATTGGATTTTAGTTGATACAGTTGCTTTAGCACCATTTTGACCAACAGAGAACGGTACATAAAGGTAGTGTTCAGTTACAATAGCGTGGTCGAGGACTCCGTTCTTAATTCTTTGTTCGGAAGTGTATTCGCTGTTTAAGATCGGACTGGATTTGATTTCACTGTTAAGATTAAAAGCTGTAGCCATAAAATCCTGTTTGATGCTTTCACGATGGGAACATTTGTTCAAGTTCCTGCTCTTCTGAATAATAACATTGGGGCCTTCTTTGCGTGAAACAATTTCGGTTGGGCACAAACCAAACACGTCCGTTTCGTAATGTTGTTTAAGAGCAGCCTTAAATTGCAAAAATTAGCTTGTTTTTTTTTTAAACGCTTCAGGCTTACCTGGAAGAGGGAAGCAACAGCCCGTTTGATGTTAAGGGAGTTTTGAGAATCCCCTGGTTCGGTACAGATGCTGTCTTCAACTTGACCGTCACGGAAGTTGATACGGATCGGTTTCTCAATGTTAGCAATATTGCCATACTTCTAGAAAAGTTATTAAAAGTAGTTTAAATTTTTATTTGTTGCTTAAGAAAGGCAGAAGAAAAAAATACCTTTGCATCGGGTCCGATAACCTGAACATTTTGAAGTCTTAACAATTGATTACATTGCGGTAATTGAGTAAGCAAAACGGTCGCCCTAAGTTTGGTACTGCTCTGTTGGCCTTCAGCACTTGATAAGCTCACATCGATGTTACCCTCGAGGTTGTACTTATAAGTCGTACCTTCTACGTACTTGAACGTTTGAGAATCTAATAAGAAAAAACATTTAGTAAGATTTAAATAAAAGTTAGTGATTATTATTAGAATTTAAAGTGAATTAATACTTACTTCCTTGACAACCGGATCTACATTTATCTGTAAAACGATAAACATTTATTAATACTTCGGACAACAAATTAAATAGAAACAAATTACTTCAGGGGTCAGAAAATACAACATTGTAAAGTTAAAACAATATTAAATTGCTAGATAAAGAGGTTTTATTTAAAAAACCAAGGCAAAAAGACTTGAAAAAACAAATTAGGTTAGGTCATCGCTTTTATCGGTTAAAAAGAAAAACTTGTTGTGACCTTTTAGATTTAAGTTATAAAACCATTATTTATGTGTTTTTCTTTCTTTTCAGGATATATTTAAGGCCTTAATTGCTTTTAAACACTTTTTTTTAAGAGCGTTAATTAAAAATTTGACAGTATGAGAAATATCCGTTGTATAAAAATAATTCGCAAGGGACGCCAGGTTTTTTCCTATACTAAGGATTAAAATTTATAAAATTGTATAACAAATATTCATAGTTATTTTAAAATTATTTTGATTATTTAAAAACAGTTAAGATTGCAATTTTCAAAGAAAAAATGTTATCAGAAGGGTCAAAATCCCGGATGTATTTCAAAATCAACAATTCGAATACAAGTGGCCCGCATTACATTGACCTTTTTTATTGATAAGGTAAATTTTTGATAAAAAACGAATGTCAAGTTCACTAACACATAGTTGATAAACCATTTTGTCATGTCTTTATCTGAAAATTGGATGCCGCAATAGAAAGATTATATTTTTAAAAGTCAAAGGTTATTTAAAAATTGTAAAAAAATAATGTATGTGTAAATCAGGCGCTAAAATTTTAAAGCATAATTTAGAGATAGACAGGATGAATAGATAAATTTAAACGCAACCTTATTATTCACTTAAAGAAATAATGAAGCCACTTTACTAGAAAAGAGTTACTTAAATTCGTTACGAAATCGGTTCAAACTTCAAAAATCTGCGTTTAATGAATCACAATAAAATAATAACATCCTAGTAATAATTAAACTCGGATCAAAGGTGGCTAGTGATAAAGGGTCAACAAAGTTTAAATTGATATCTTATTTACACTAAAAATTATCTTCTATTTATCTCTTTTCTTATTCTTTTAACTGTTATTTTAAACATCAAGCACTGATAAAAGAAGTTTTCTATAATTAAATTGATTTTTCTTGACGTTACTAAGCAGATTAATCACTTTTAATGGTCAAACAATCAGTAAACTAAAGAAAAATTAATGAATGTGCAATTAAAACAAAAAACAGTCGTACTCAAACAAATGAACCAGAAAAAAACAAATTATTATCTAAAAACAATTGAACTTATCGAATAAGGGAAACAAAAGAATAAAACGTTTAGAAATAACAAAGCATCAGCATCGCAATATACTATATAACTGAATGACCCCCCCCCCCACAAAACACAATAGTACTCCATGAATTGTTTAAAAAAAATTAAAAAAAGGACCCGATTGTTGATTATGAAACAAAAGAAAAACGTCCAGGATAACAAAAACCTATCGCAAGATAGTGAATGAAACACACAAACAGGGGAAAAACAAGTGACTATTCGAAAAACTAAAAAAAAAAAACTTCGGAAAGGAAACAAAACCCCAAAACTATTTTTTTTAATTAAAAAAATTAACATACCTTCACTGGCAACGTGTTCAAAAACAGTAAAAACCAAAAGTGCGAGGGCAAAGCCCAGTTTTAGGACTCCGTGTCCTGCCATGGCGCACTAAGACTGGTCAGCTCTAACCCCTAACAAGCTTTTATAGATGCCCCCGTGACCTCAGGTTCGAATACAGCAGATTTATCCGTACAAGAAGCTGCTTAGCTTAGCAGAGGTTCCTCAAACGGTGGGGACTTTTTTCCCCTTTTCCAGGAAAACGCGGATGGAAAATTTTAACCCCACCCCCTAACCACAACCTAATTTTTAAGGGATGTTCTTCCATTATTTTAATTATTTTGTTTTTTTTTTAAATGTTTTGTTTGATTATTTACCCCTTCCATTATTTTTTTTTGTTTTAATCTAACCCTACCCTAATCTGTTTTTAAGGGCGTTCTTTAATTATTTTTGTCCTTTTAGCATTTTGTTATATTATTTTGTTATTCCTTTGATTGTTTTTTTTAATTTTAACGTATTGGGGAAAAACTTTTGAGGACTTTTGGGTGACAAAACCTTGGACCAAAACAAATTTTTCTAAAACAAAATCAAAAGTCGTCGCTTTGACATAATAATTATCTATAACTTGACTCTTTATCCGTTTATTATTTTTTTTTTTAATTTAAAATAGGGAAGGGTTAGAAAAATTGTTGTAAAAAAAAGTAATTTTTACAGACACGAGTCGCTTGTTTAATGAAAATCAGCATAATTGGAAGACCCTCCAACGCAAAAAGAGTGACTTTTGCATAGCTTTGTTGTTCTTATCGTTAGAGGTAATGTTAAAGTTTAAATATTAATCCGATAAGGGTGCCAAAGTTCATACAAAATAAGTAAATAAGTACAATACGAGTAATATTAACATTTGCGTTAGATTATTACTGAATTCCAGAAAAATTCCGGTTCGAATAATACAGCCTCTCTGGGACTGGTCTCGTAAAAGAAAATAATATAATAATTTCAGACTCATTTTCCAATTAAGGCCCTTGTTTTGGCTTAATCTCCGTACAGGATATACGAATGACATTCAAATACTACCTAATAAACCAGACAGTTGTATTATAGTAGGATAGAGTCGGTGTGGCTTTGGAAATTAAATAAAATATTAAACCTTAAGGGGTATTTTAATTTAATTAACACTTTAGAATGCGAGGGGAGAAGAAAAAACAACTCCATGCGTTTAAATTTACCGCCTTAATTTGATGTTTACGTCATTTATCATAAAACAATTGACGATTTGAATTTTAAACGTTTTCCCGCCAATTTCAATTCGAAATTGTTTGGTACTTTCCCATATCACCACTTGGAAATTGAGATTTTCCCGGAAATACGTGTTTTGGACCTCCAGGAACCCAAAAAAGTGGTTTAGAAAAAATGTTGGAATTGTTCAGAACAGTATGACATCAACATAACAACCTTGAACAGGTTCATTCTTGATTTTATCTCGAAACAGCTTTGCTAACGAACGGTTTCTGAAGAAAAATTTATTTTCCAAAAACGGTCGCAACGGCGCTCTTTCAAAAAATGATGGTTGATGGTTCTATAGCTCCTTTATAATAGTGTTCGTGTACTACTCTGAGCACTATCGTTTGTTTTCAAACAGAATTTTCCTTATCTATATTGTTTTTTTTTCCTTCATTTTTTATCGATTAAATTAAACCCCCTGCAAGTTAGGTCGTGTAAAAAAATTGAAGCTCTTAAAACAATTGAGAATCAAAAATGGACGGTTATGATTGGATCTCCCAAAACAAAATCATAACACACTCATTTGTTTCCTTTAAAATCATACAAAACAATTGAATTTTTTCTTTTGTTTCATCCCAATTTGGTATCATAACCTTTAAAACACACTTGTTTAGTATTAGTCATTAAATAAATATTTTTCTTGTGCATTTCATTCGTTCTAGTTAACTTTTGAATGTTTAAACAAATATATTTATCGTTGTTATTCCCATTTTATGAAACCAGTTACAACTTCTTTTTTCTCACATCAATTGTTTCTAGGAATTTTCAATTCGACATGCAAATTTTAAATCATTAAATAATTAGATTAGATTATGCGAAGAAGTTTTTAGAAATAGCAGACCTTTGGTTATCAAGAAATGTTTCACAAGCGAATGAATGATAAAAAGAATCATTTTGTGTCCGGTCTAAAGGTAAAAAAAAAGATTACGTCTTACGAGTTATCAACTCTTGAACTTTTTGAAATGTTTTTGGGGGTCATATTTTAACCTAAGGCATTTTTAATGCTTTTTTCACACCTTAAGCAATTTTAGTTCGCTTGAATATATTTAATTTTTAATTATTTCGCGTTTTTATTCGTAAATATATTAATTTTAATAGTTTCTTGGTTTAAATTTGAAATTCGCGCCAATTTTGGGTTGGCCTAAGATCAGAAACGGAGTATACAAAAAGTAGTTGGGCGTGGAACGGGCTTTAGACAAAACTGGGTTAGTGTCAAATCAAAATGGCAGAAGAAAATGACAGCTATCCGTTACACAGAGCAGTATTTCAAAATGACCTTAAAAATCTATCGAGATTACTTAGAAAACGCGATGTTACGGAAAAGGACAGACACGGTAACGCAAATCTTTTAAAATTACCCCTTTTTAATTAAAAACATTGATATAACCTAAATTTTTGATCCCCTATCTTTTTAATTTTTTTGACAGTTAGCCCTGTTTAAACCCCTTAATATGTTCTATTTTCCAGGTAACACAGCCTTACATTTAGCAGTAATGTTAGGAAGAAAAGGTAAGTTAATAATTTTGTTCGTTCTTCGTTTCTAATTAATTTTATCCTAGAATGTGTTCAATTATTACTTAAACACGATGCCCCCGTTAAAGTTAAAAACGGTTTGGGTTGGACCGTCCTAGCAGAGGCTGTAAGTTACGGTAACAGACCGACAAGTAAGTTTTTATTCATTCCTTGATCGTTTTACACAAAAGTGTTCGTTTTTAGTCTCGTCTTTGGTTAGAAAGTTTCGACAACAATCAAGAGAACAAATGGAGGAACGGAGACCGAATTTAGTAAAAGCCCTTCATCAAATCGGAGACTTTTACATGGAACTTAAATGGGATTTTCAATCATGGGGTATGCATTTTAATGTTTTATTCTAAATACAAAATTTAGGGAGGAATTTTATTTTAGTTCCACTCGTGTCAAGAATTTTACCCTCGGATATATGTAAAATATATAAATGCGGGGCAAATATACGCCTTGACACAACGTTAGTTGATTTTTCCGATATGCGATGGGAACGAGGTGATATTTCTTTTATTTTTAACGGTAACGCTCCACCGAATCAAAGCCTTACTGTACTCGATAATGTATTAAAAGTATACCAAAATGTAAAATACGAGGTAAGAATAACAATAATATATACAGTGTTCAAAAAATTTAAGAAACTGATAAATTAAAATTTTTCCCGTTCATTTTAGGAGAGCGAGATAGAAATAGAAGACGAAGTTGACTTATTAATGTCGACCGATATTCTTTCCGCGCAGATTTCGACAAAAAATATATCTTTTATCAGAGCGCAAAGCGGTTGGATTTTCAGGGAGGACAAAAAGGTAACTATCGAAAGCTTATTTTGTTTAAAAAAAATTAATTTAAAAGTTTTAAGGAACTTGTTGCGGGGCAATACGAAAGCGAGCTTTATACGGTGCACGGCCTTGTACTGGAAAGTCGAAAAAGGCGAGAACATTTATCAAACGATGACCTTCAGAAAAACAAGGCACTATTAGAAAGCTTCACCAAGGGCTCTAATATTCAAAATTTTGACCAAAATGGAATTGTAAGTATTAAAAGTTTGTTAAGTTTGGGTAATTCCCCTAAGCCAACCCCGTAGCCAGAATAAAACTTACGATAGGCTCACTAAATCTCCAGGTAGGGCTCTGAAAATGTTTAGTATTTGTTGAAGACTTTGCCATTGTTTGAATTGCCCCCCCTTAGCTCTACGGGAATGCTCTAAACTTATTTTAACGTGTTTTAGCCTGTGAGAAGAACGAGTTTAAGTCCGCCACCTGAAAAAAGTGTAACATGGGAAGACTACGACACAGCGGAAATGAGTAACTACCCAAGACTAGGCCGCGATCTTGTTTATAAAGAGTCGACGAAATCTTTTAAAGCTACGATTGCAATGGTAAGCCATTTTGAGTCTTTCCCTGAATAAATTTTTAAACAAAACTTTTCTAGAGTTCGGATTTTCCACTGTCGGTGGAAATGTTACTAAACGTACTTGAAGTTATTGCACCGTTTAAGCATTTTTCTAAGTTACGTGACTTCATTACCTTTAAATTACCCAATGGTTTCCCAGTGAAGGTTGAAATACCCATCTTGCCTACCGTTACCGCTAAGATCACCTTTCAACAGTTCGAGTTTCGAGATAAAATGCCCAATAGTTTATTTGCTACCCCCAAAGATTATACAGAGGATCCCACAAGGTTAGTCATTTAATTTATTAACGTTTTGATTCATTTGGCTTTGTTAGTCATTTGTTTTTGTATAATTCAATTGTCCTCGTTGGTCATTTGCTTTCATTCAATTGTCGTCATAAGTCATTTGTTTTGAATTAATTGTCCTCATTAGTCATTTGTTTTCTGTAATTGTTTAATTATTCTTTTCTTTTGATGCTTTTCTTTTGATTCAATTATTTTTGTTAGTGCTTTGTTTATTTTTTCAATTGTTTTTTGCTATGAGATGTTTTATTTATTTTTAGTTTTTAAAATATGAATTTTCTTATAGGTTCCCCGACTTATGACGTCCTGAATTGTTAAATGCATTTGAAATAAACTATACAAATAAGCCCCAGTTTATCACAAAGACCGACAAGTTGACATTAAACCGGAGTAAATTTGTGACAAAGTTGCGTAAACCCAATCACTATTCGGTTGACAACTCTCTCGGTCCGATTGTGTGTGTTGAAATCCCCATGTTGTTCACGTTTGGTAGTATTTATTCTACAAGCTGCATAGTTTATGTAGAATGAGGCGTTTTTTAAATAGAGCGCTAGTGTGTCTGTGATTAGGTCCTATTCTTATGCACCTGCCACCTTTTTTTTTTCCTTTTATTAATCTCTTGATGAGATTTATTTTACAACGTGCATCTTTTACTTAAACTTATAGTCTTCAACCTCTAATTTTAATAGAATTTTGAGGATGAAGTGTTTGAATATTACCTCAAAGTTCTGCTAGGTGTGAGAACTCTTTTTTTTTTCTTTTTAATAAACACCTTAATTTTTTATTTTGTTTTGGTTGATTTTTTTTAATGTTTTGTTTGTATAAAACAAGTACAAAACCTTTTCTTAAATGTGTCCCCTTGATTAACGTTTAAACGTTTCCATAATAATATGTTGTATTGTTTTAAAAAAATAATAATAAAGCAATAGGAGAAAAAATACATCTTAAATGTGAAGTTTTCTGTATTATTGTTGATTAATTGTATAGAAAAAAGATGTTCCCCTTTTTTGCAGCAAATCCTTATTCAGTTTAGTTTTTTATTAAGAATGCTCAAGCGGAAACCTCTTAACATATCACTTACACAAAAAAAAACAGACATTCCGATTGACTAACACACCGACTGCCTATTATTTCATAGTTTTTCAACGAAATTTGTTCTTATCAAACACTTATGTAACACTTTTTTAATAAATGAAGTGTGTTTACATTATATTTCTATTCTTGTAACTTTTAGTCTAGTAATATGACTTAAGTTAAAGTTTAGAGATAGAATTTTTCCTTTTCAGTTCCCTACTGAAGATGACAACTTGAAGAAATTTCAAGCTTTAATTTAACGCGGTTTATAGATTTTGTTCTTTAGTATGAGAAATAACCACTTCGTAAAATTTATTTTGTATGATAAATGATCGGTAAAATGTGACGTTTAATCCTTAAACGTCAAAGTAAAAAGTCTAAAGTGATAGATTGGGTCGTTTTTTTTAATTTATTGCTTTAAATATGTGAAAAGAACTTGCCCTAGTCATACATCTAAACGGTAAGACTGTTTTACACTCATTAAACCTTCTTCAAATATTTATTTTGCGTATTTAAGAAATTTAAGTCATGTGACCAGCGTAGCTTGTCAAGTTATTTTTCCTATTTTTATGGATAATTGTTATTAAACTTACGTTATTTTTCTAGATGGATAAATATACAGTAGATCTGGATAAGGTTTTGAATGATTTTGAGTATAGCGAGCTGACAGATCAATACAGTGTCGGTGCAAGTTCTCAGCCTTTAAATAACGTACACAACTCCTCGGCACAAAGACAGTCAGATTTATACAAACTTAGGAATCCACCAATTAAACATACCATAAATAACGTTTTTCAAAGCTTAAATGAATATTTAAATACCGATATTGGGGTTAAAACTAAACCAAATGAATTTAACATTAATAACATTAAAGATACTAATATTGTTGCAGTCCAGGAAGGTTCGATTAATACACGGCAAGGTTTTAGCCCTAAAGATTATATTACAAGTGATAAACTGCAAGCCGGTGATGTCGGTTTGAGAATAACTGACACGAGTGCAAACCAAATTGAAGCCGCTTCAAATCTTTACGAAAATGTACCTCAAACTGTTAGTATTGAAAGTTTATCCTCGGAAAATTACATTAAAGAACCACCCGAGAATGTTCATGAAGTAGGAAATACGTTTAAGCTTGAAAATTTGTCAATAAATCCGTTTGAGGAGGAGGAAACGGCCGCTGTATCATCCAAGGAATTTCTAATATATCCAGAATTTAAAGTAAATAACCTGGAGGTAAAGGAAAATAATGCAGAAATAAGTGAAATCTACCTAGAGACAGAAGAAAGCTATGGAGAAACGAAAGAAGAGTCTTTAAAAACACTTGATTATGCAGAGGCAAAAGAAGAAGTTCCGGAAACAAAAGAGGACGTACTTGAAACCCATGAAAATGGTTCAGAAACAAATAAACAAGTCCCGGAAGCAATAGAAAACGTTCCTGAAATAAAACAAAATGTTCCGGAAGCAAAACAGAATCTAGAAGTAAAAGACGTGGTACTAGAAACAAACAAAATACAGTTTGTAGGAGCAAATGAAACATTCCCAACCGTACAAGTAGAAGAAATTGTGGAAGAGTCCCAAACGGATGTAGAGAATGTCCAACCAACAGTTGTCGGTTTTGACGAAACCTTTGGTTTGGACGATTCTGAGTTACATCATTATTTAGATGAATTGGAGAATGAATACGAATCAAAACAAGAGGAATCGACTCGAATTGAAGAAAACGTTATGCAAATTCCTGCAGTCGAAGTGACTGATCTAAACATGGAAAAAAGTGATATTAATCAAGAGACTGAACCTGATGTGGATGACAATAATGGTGTATCACGACCCAGCACGTTGCAGATAAACAATCAAACTCAAATCGACCTCATAGGTAAGTTTTTTTTTGTTACGCCTATAATTTTATCAGTGCGCAACTTAGCCTTGCCGGTTTCTTTATCTACATGTCATATGTCATTGATAAACATGGTAATTACAAAATATTTACACAACAAAATTTTATATGACCTTTTTTCATGGTAGTAAGTGAACAAAAACAAAAGATAGTTTAGATTTTTTTAATTTCAAGATTGTGTCCTTAGGTGAACCCGGTTCCACCCCATACAACAACATGTATATATCAAAAACGTTACCGGTGACCGAAGCAGCACCTGAAAGTGACTCCGAATCGTCCCCTTCGGTTTCTCCGACATTTTCCGATGTCTCAACGGATACAGCCGGTTCTACAGCGACCACAGAAAGCGTAACCGATAGCATTGACGAGAAAATTCCGCCAAAAATAGAACAAGAAAATACCATTACGGAAATTCCAGTCGATAGCACTTTAGAAAATATTTCTAATAATAACGTAAACGAAAGTAACGAGCACGTAAGTGAAGAAGTTCTTGTTGCAAACGATGATAGCGGTCTGGAATCGACTAACATGGACGAATCGGTTGGAGATGTTCACTCAGACTGTGGTGTTGAGCTTGAATCAAATATTAATCAACAAGATGTGATTCCAGAGCAAAATTCTGGTCCAAGTAAGTTTACCGATTGTTTTTTAAATTGTCTTCAAATGTTTGTTTGTTAGGTAGTTGGCTAGGAAAGCAAGCGCCGTTGTGGATTCCCGATTCGGAAGCTTTAAATTGTTTACACTGTGATACTAAGTTTACTGTAATTAAGCGGAGACATCATTGTCGAGCATGTGGATTAGTAAGTATCGCTGGAAAGTACTTAAGAGGGCAGCAGGCTTTTTGTCGATAGACGGCAGCAGCCACGAAAAATACATTTGTAATTTTTTTAGGTTTTGTGTTCAAAATGTTGTAATATGAAGTTAAAATTGGAATACCTAGATGCAGAAGCGCGTGTCTGCCTTCGTTGCTATGACATCCTCAATCGGGACACAAATAGCAGTTCAGGTAGTGAAGTGTCTCCGTCCTCGGGAAATTCCCCTAGTCGCCAACTCAACCAACCTAATCCCAACAACCCAATGGAATACTGTTCCATGGTTCCCCCCCTTCAACAAGTCAGCGGGACAAGTCAAAATCCACCTACCGTCATGGTACCTGTCGGAGTCTTAAAAAGAAAAGGTTCGGCCAAATCGAGAACTAACAAAAGTGTTATGTTCTGCGATGGAATTCGTCCTGGAAGCGAACTAACAAATTTAGATAATGACTTTAATTACAACGAATCGAGATCGTCTAATAGTAAGAAGGGTTCGTCACCGCCACCACCTAAAACTAATAGAAATGCTCCGACTATTGAACCGACAACGAAAAGTTTTATTCCTAACGCTGAGAATTGTTTACCGCCCACTGTTACCGTTTTTAAATCAGGTTAGTACAGAGATCGGTAAGTTTTAGAACCATTTTTAAATTTATTTTGCAGATATTACTTACACGGAGTGTGCAAACAATGCAAGTGTTGTCGAAATGTTACAAAATGAACCTTTAACGTTTGCTCTTAAAAGTAACCTCCACGTTCACGTTAAAATAATAAACAGTAAGTACCTTATAATAAAATAAAATCTGTTTAACTCTACGCTTTTCTTTTTTTTTAGTGGAATGTTGCATAAACAAGTCGGCTTGGTGTTTTTCAACGGAAGGAATGATCACAGTTGGTCAAGACGAGATCGTTTTATTACTGGAATTCATCGATAATGAAAAAACCGTCCCGAAAGATATGTTTTATCACATAAACGGTGTTTATAATGATGCTAAAAAAGGTACGAGTATTACTGAATATGGAATCTCACTGCACGGAACGACAAATTTCCTTGACTCAAAAAATCATATCGGATTTCTTTATATCCGGCCAACTTTCCAATGCTTACAAAACGTAATCATCCCTAAGGAGCCGTACTTGATTGGGATTTTAGTACACAGGTAGGAAATTTTTTTTTAAGGTTTAAATGTTGGATATAATTTTTTCCTGTCTAGATGGGAAATGCCCTGGGCGAAAATTTTCCCGTTACGATTGATTTTACGTTTGGGAGCCGAATATCGTTACTATCCGAGCCCGATTATATCAACAAGACAACGTGAAAGTGTTTTTGTTGAAATCGGACATACGATAATAAATTTATTGGCTGATTTTCGAAATTTTTCCTACACTTTACCGAATATCCGGGGCCTCACGATTCACATGGAAGAGAAAAACACAACGGTTACTATTCCAACGAATCGTTACGATCAGGTAAGCTTGTTTTATGATAGAAATCGTTTAATGATGTTAAAAAAAATTTGTTTCAGGTTATGAAGTCCATAAGTAACTCGAGTGATCATATTTTGGCGTTCGGAGGGAATTTTAGTGTTAACGCCGACTCTCATTTGGTTTGTATTCAAGATACACATGGGAATAATGAAAATACGTATACGACGCATGCTATCAACATTAACAACAGGCCTAGAAAAGGTTAGTTAATAATAAATGATAGTCGATAAGTAATTACGTAAAAAACAATTATTACAGTTGCTTTTTAAATCTTAAATTATTTAAAATCAAAAGTTAAATTGTTAATATTCAATATTCTACAAAAATTTTACAACTCAATGGTTTTTTCTACTTTTTATAAGTCGATGGTTGAATGATCCAGTTGACCAACCAAATATTCAAACAAACAAGAATGCAAAGTTTTAGTAAAACCCCTTTGACTTCATGTTAGAAATAACAATTGATTTGGCATCAACTTATTTGGACATTTGTAATAAAATAAATAAATCTTTTTATCTCCAAAGCTAACAACCTTCAACATTCAATAATAATAAAAATTTAATTTAATTTAGACTTGAAATTAGTCTACACCCATAACCCTACCTCCTCTGAGTAATTAACCAATCTCTTAGTTTTACCTTAAACCTATTTACATTTGCAGCTTGCTTAGGCCCGGTTGCACCAAAGTATTTGACTAGGAGGTTAGCTAAACCAGGATCAATTGGCATGGATACAATTGTTCGAACAATCGTATCCATGCCAATTGATCCTGGTTTAGCTAACCTCGTAGTCAGATACTTTGGTGCAACCGGGCCTTAATGCTATTTATTTGTGGTTATCCGATTTGTTCTATTTTTTTTGTTGGTCAACCGTCAGTTGCCATAGATATGAATTGTTGCAAGTGATAGTGACATGAAAGTTGACTGAGAGGTTCGCTTGATAAGGAGTTAACTAGGGATTGATAAACCGGCCCTTAATGTAATTTTAAGCACCCTGTATATTTTATTAGTTTGTAACTTCGGATATATGAACAAAACTCTATTCTGAACAATTTTTCTCCTAGAAATGATTTCATAAAATCAATCTTTAAAGCAATTATTTCAAAATATAATTTTGTACACTAACTTTTGAACACCTGGTATATTCTATTGGTTGACAACTTCGGATATATGGACAAAACTCTATTCTGAACAATTTTTCTCCTAGAAATTATTTCATAAAATCAATCTTTAAAGCAATTATTTCAAAATATAATTTTGTACACTAACTTTTGAACACCTGGTATATTCTATTGGGTGGCAACTTCGGATATATGAACAAAACTCTATTCTGAACAATTTTTCTCCGAGAAATTATTTCATAAAATCAATCTTTAAGGCAATTATTTCAATTTCTAATTTTGTACACTAACTTTTGAACACCTGGTATTATTCTATTGGGTGGCAACTTCGGATATATGAACAAAACTCTATTCTGAACAATTTTTCTCCGAGAAATTATTTCGTAAAATCAATCTTTAAAGCAATTATTCAAATTCTAATTTTGTACACTAAATTTTGAACACCTGGTATATTCTATTGGGTGGCAACTTCGGATATATGAACAAAACTCTATTCTGAACAATTTTTCTCCTAGAAATTATTTCATAAAATCAATCTTTAAGGCAATTATTTCAAATTCTAATCTTGTACACTAAATTTTGAGCACCCTGTATATTGTATTGGTTTGTAACTTCGGATATATGAACAAAACTCTATTCTGAACAACTTTTGGGAACGGAATAAAACAATTGAAATTGTTTCTTACTGTTGCAGTGACAGGTGCGAGTTTTATAGTTTTCAATGGGGCACTCAAATCGTCGAGTGGTTTAACAGCGAAATCAAGCATTGTAGAAGACGGTCTTATGATCCAAATCCCTCCCGAGCACATGCTTCAAATCAGGGAAACATTGCGACAAATGAAGAACTATACAATCCAATGCGGTTGCATTAACGCAACATCCGATGAGTCTGTTAATATTGTTTGGGGCGAAAACGATACTAACTTTAATACAGGGTGAGTTATTTTTTATTAGGGATTATTTTTTTATCTGTACTTTGTTGGCAGAGTGCTATCATCAATTGATAATCAACCTCTGGGGGGGATACCGTCAATTAGGGTACATAACGGAAAGGATTATGTATGCAGTAGTGGAAATCGAATGATTAGGTGGACAGAAGTCTTTATTATGCAAGTGCGTTTACGTCTAACCTGTTTTTTTTTTGTTTGCGTAAACTCATTTTGTCGTAGAATGGGGATGAAAATGCTCGAGGGCAAGACGTAGACTTCTCTAAGTTAGCCGAAAGCATCTCTAAAGCCACTTGTCAAGCTTTAGTGAAATATCTCGATCTTTTATCGAGTAATAACTTTTATAAGCTTGGGATTCGAACTACATTACATGTGGAAAACGTAACGTAATTATTTTTATAATAATTTCAAGTTAACGTTTTGATATTTTAGGTGTCTTATAGTGCAGGCAGTAACGGAATGAAGTTACCTCCGATTTATATGAAAAGTTTGGATAACGAACTTATCCCGGTACTGCATCGAATCACGTCGAATAATTTAGGGGAACATGCAATAGTATTAGAGCTGGTGTTTCGTATTTTAAATGTTTAAAAGATTGTATATAATTTCAGGACGTATTCATCGTAGTTTCCGTTAAGCTTTAAAAGTGGGCGATACCTAATATTTTTTTAAGCTTATGTTATATTGCTCAATTTTATTTTTATTATTATGCTTCAGGAAAAAAATTAGTAACTCTTAAAAATATTGCAATGTTACACCTTTTATTTAACATTTATCTACGTTACATAATAAAAGAAATTATCTGTTGGCTTTCGACATGTCGTATATCCAAACCGTATCCACACCATGTCCGATAACTTCTTGTGGTTGTAAATTAGGTAACGGAAACCGACATGCAATCACATTACATCCGTCATGGCATTCGGATAAAACTTTCTTCTCCAAATCACACATCTATCAAAAAAAACAATTATCTTCCTTAATTTCATTTAGTTTTCATTTACCATTTGGTCCACCCCGAAGATCACAACGTTATTATAAGGTTTAAGACTAAACTTCCATAAATCTCCGTGAAAAAACTTGGTCTTTGTTCTTAAACCTTTACGAAACGAATCTAGGCGAGAGTATAAGACAAGCCAAGTGTTTAATTCAATTCCGTGTGATTCAAAATTATGTCTAGCTGCCTCTAAAAATATAATTTGTAATAATATTGGGGGAGGGGTGGTTAATAATTTACCTAAAACAATCCGGCCGTCTCCGGAACCAAGATCGATTAAATTTCCTCTTCGATTTTTTAAAGCGCTTAAAACATTCCTTACTTGTACTGTAGTGGCAGGAACGTAAGGTAAGCAATGTTTTCGTAAAGCAGGGCTTATAAATGGGGCACTTACAACGGTGATAGCAATGGCAACAACCCCTAAAATGTCGAAAGACAAACATTGAAAATTTAGTTTTTTGGGTTTACCTGTGACTCCTATAAGAACTTTTCCTGTTGTACTTAACTTCTGTGTGCTTTTTTCCTCATTACTGTATAAAAATGAGTCTAAATTTGCGTTAGATGATGAAGTCATTTTCCTGTAAAATGAGGTTATGTAATTTTACGAACTTGTGATATTTCACTGAAAGTTCAGGGTAAATAGGTTTTTAATGATTTTAGGGCGGTTTTCAGGTGTATAAGGGGGTTATTGTTTACTTTAACACCCTGTATAATTATAAAATTTTGAATTTTTCATGCTTCCCTCTGTTGGGTAAACGCAGAACTTCTACGGAAAGTTTTACTATTTTGTGAAATTCTCTAGTGTACAGTCGATAAGTCAGTCCCCTTTCTTATCGGTATACAGCTGTGGATATTTTCACGGCACCGTGACTTTAAGAAACAGATTTATGCGTGTATAACTATTTTGTTTTATGGAATGAAAATGAATCTTCGTAACTGTAGTATAGCATAGAAGGTTTCCAATCCGATTTTGGAAAATTATTTTCAAATGATTGGCAAAATTTGGAAATATAGGTTTGTTATTGTCACGATGTTGTATATGGAGCCACAGCAATGTTCCGAACAGGAAACAGATAAAAAAAGGCTACATACGGTGTTGTACGTTTCCTGTATCCTGTTTCCTGTTCCAAGCAGTTTAGAACAGACAAACGAACGAGGCGTATGTGTGCAGTGTTTTATTGTATGTATTTTCCTTTATTACTCTCATTTGAACTAGTAATTTGTGGTAGTTTATATTTATATTGTTATTGTAAAGACCGTAGGTGAATTAGTAGAACTACAAAATACTTTTTAGCGTTAGAAACTTTTTCGAGACTTAAATTTTGACCTAACCACAAATTATGAGTCATGTAAGCAACAGGTGTTTTGTGTCCTGCGTTTTTTTTCTAATTTAATCTGCTACTTCTAGATGGGTGTTAACGAAGTAGATCCATGTGGCGTCTGGTCTACCGGAACCCAAAATAGGGAGTCTACCCTCTACTGTTGCAGCAGAAATCCAGAATTTGCTGGCTCCGCATTGTTAAAGAACTGATCATGAATAATTGTAAGTAGTTTTGTTCCATTGTAATGTTATTGCCTTTCAAAATATTGATTGAAATGCATGAAAAGTTTTACTGAAGAAATTTCGTAATATCACATCATTGTGTCCGAATGAAATTTAAAAAGGTTTTTCCCCACGTACCGATTTACACGTTTGCTTTATTTTTACAACTCGTTTGTATTTTATTATTACCTGCAACCCTTCCCCCATGTATTTGGTTGAAACTGTTTCCATTATCATGTGTGGTTGTCCGAATGACAATTTAAAAGACTTTTCACCACCTACACATTTACTTAAAATAATGTACATTTGCAGCGACCTCTCCATTAGTGTTTCGATTAATTCGGAAGTAGCAAACCCAAATAAATAATCTCTGGAATGTTTACTGTTCAATTTTAAACTTTCAATATAGATATAAGTTGGTGGTCATTACGATGTGTGTTCGCCCCAATGAAAATTTTCACCAGCTACCGATTTACAAATTTATTAGTGCTTGAAAAGATCCCTATCGAGCACCTCCCTTTTCCTTTGTATATTTATAATGTATAGTGCTAGCCTCTAGCTAAATTTACAAAACACTTAGTAGTAGTGTATAATGCATGTTTTTTGTACTTTGTCTTCGCAGTCGGTGAGAAGATTTTCAGAAATTGTTTTTTTCTGAAACCTATTCTGAATTTTTTTTGAGCAGATGGGAGGGGATGAGGTATGTTTGGCACATATTTTTCAAGTCTTTAGCCTTCATATTACACTCTGAAATTTTCCTAAGGAAATCGGAGAGGGTCAAAAAATATTCGAAAAAAAAAGGAAAGACTATAGTCTGCTCATTTTTTGGAAAAAAATTTCACCCCTTCAGATCTCGCCCCGATTTTCCCAGAATGTTATTTGGGGGTTGTACACTTGGAAATTATGGGGCAAACTTCCCTCGCCCCTTCCCACTGCTCCACACCTGGCTAGGAAACGTTCAGAATTGGATTTTTTCTGAAACCTTTCTGAATTTTTTTGGACCAGATCGGAGGGGATGGGGGATGTTTGGCACATATTTTTCAAGTGTTTAGGGTTCATATTACATTCTGAAATTTTCCTAAGGAAATCGGAGAGGGTCAAAAAATATTCGAAAAAAAAAGGAAAGACTATAGTCTTTGCTCATTTTTTGGAAAAAAATTTCACCCCTTCAGATCTCGCCCCGATTTTCCCAGAATGTTATTTGGGGGTTGTACACTTGGAAATTATGGGGCAAACTTCCCTCGCCCCTTCCCACTGCTCCACACCTGGCTAGGAAACGTTCAGAATTGGATTTTTTCTGAAACCTTTCTGAATTTTTTTGGACCAGATCGGAGGGGATGGGGGATGTTTGGCACATATTTTTCAAGTGTTTAGGGTTCATATTACATTCTGAAATTTTCCTAAGGAAATCGGAGAGGGTCAAAAAATATTCGAAAAAAAAAGGAAAGACTATAGTCTGCTCATTTTTTGGAAAAAAATTTCACCCCTTCAGATCTCGCCCCGATTTTCCCAGAATGTTATTTGGGGGTTGTACACTTGGAAATTATGGGGCAAACTTCCCTCGCCCCTTCCCACTGCTCCACACCTGGCTAGGAAACGTTCAGAATTGGATTTTTTCTGAAACCTTTCTGAATTTTTTTGGACCAGATCGGAGGGGATGGGGGATGTTTGGCACATATTTTTCAAGTGTTTAGGGTTCATATTACATTCTGAAATTTTCCTAAGGAAATCGGAGAGGGTCAAAAAATATTCGAAAAAAAAAGGAAAGACTATAGTCTTTGCTCATTTTTTGGAAAAAAATTTCACCCCTTCAGATCTCGCCCCGATTTTCCCAGAATGTTATTTGGGGGTTGTGGAAATTATGGGGCAAACTTCCCTCGCCCCTTCCCACTGCTCCACACCTGGCTAGGAAACGTTCAGAATTGGATTTTTTCTGAAACCTTTCTGAATTTTTTTGGACCAGATCGGAGGGGATGGGGGATGTTTGGCACATATTTTTCAAGTGTTTAGGGTTCATATTACATTCTGAAATTTTCCTAAGGAAATCGGAGAGGGTCAAAAAATATTCGAAAAAAAAAGGAAAGACTATAGTCTTTGCTCATTTTTTGGAAAAAAATTTCACCCCTTCAGATCTCGCCCCGATTTTCCCAGAATGTTATTTGGGGGTTGTACACTTGGAAATTATGGGGCAAACTTCCCTCGCCCCTTCCCACTGCTCCACACCTGGCTAGGAAACGTTCAGAATTGGATTTTTTCTGAAACCTTTCTGAATTTTTTTGGACCAGATCGGAGGGGATGGGGGATGTTTGGCACATATTTTTCAAGTGTTTAGGGTTCATATTACATTCTGAAATTTTCCTAAGGAAATCGGAGAGGGTCAAAAAATATTCGAAAAAAAAGGAAAGACTATAGTCTGCTCATTTTTTGGAAAAAAATTTCACCCCTTCAGATCTCGCCCCGATTTTCCCAGAATGTTATTTGGGGGTTGTACACTTGGAAATTATGGGGCAAACTTCCCTCGCCCCTTCCCACTGCTCCACACCTGGCTAGGAAACGTTCAGAATTGGATTTTTTCTGAAACCTTTCTGAATTTTTTTGGACCAGATCGGAGGGGATGGGGGATGTTTGGCACATATTTTTCAAGTGTTTAGGGTTCATATTACATTCTGAAATTTTCCTAAGGAAATCGGAGAGGGTCAAAAAATATTCGAAAAAAAAAGGAAAGACTATAGTCTGCTCATTTTTTGGAAAAAAATTTCACCCCTTCAGATCTCGCCCCGATTTTCCCAGAATGTTATTTGGGGGTTGTACACTTGGAAATTATGGGGCAAACTTCCCTCGCCCCTTCCCACTGCTCCACACCTGGCTAGGAAACGTTCAGAATTGGATTTTTTCTGAAACCTTTCTGAATTTTTTTGGACCAGATCGGAGGGGATGGGGGATGTTTGGCACATATTTTTCAAGTGTTTAGGGTTCATATTACATTCTGAAATTTTCCTAAGGAAATCGGAGAGGGTCAAAAAATATTCGAAAAAAAAAGGAAAGACTATAGTCTTTGCTCATTTTTTGGAAAAAAATTTCACCCCTTCAGATCTCGCCCCGATTTTCCCAGAATGTTATTTGGGGGTTGTACACTTGGAAATTATGGGGCAAACTTCCCTCGCCCCTTCCCACTGCTCCACACCTGGCTAGGAAACGTTCAGAATTGGATTTTTTCTGAAACCTTTCTGAATTTTTTTGGACCAGATCGGAGGGGATGGGGGATGTTTGGCACATATTTTTCAAGTGTTTAGGGTTCATATTACATTCTGAAATTTTCCTAAGGAAATCGGAGAGGGTCAAAAAATATTCGAAAAAAAAAGGAAAGACTATAGTCTTTGCTCATTTTTTGGAAAAAAATTTCACCCCTTCAGATCTCGCCCCGATTTTCCCAGAATGTTATTTGGGGGTTGTGGAAATTATGGGGCAAACTTCCCTCGCCCCTTCCCACTGCTCCACACCTGGCTAGGAAACGTTCAGAATTGGATTTTTTCTGAAACCTTTCTGAATTTTTTTGGACCAGATCGGAGGGGATGGGGGATGTTTGGCACATATTTTTCAAGTGTTTAGGGTTCATATTACATTCTGAAATTTTCCTAAGGAAATCGGAGAGGGTCAAAAAATATTCGAAAAAAAAAGGAAAGACTATAGTCTTTGCTCATTTTTTGGAAAAAAATTTCACCCCTTCAGATCTCGCCCCGATTTTCCCAGAATGTTATTTGGGGGTTGTGGAAATTATGGGGCAAACTTCCCTCGCCCCTTCCCACTGCTCCACACCTGGCTAGGAAACGTTCAGAATTGGATTTTTTCTGAAACCTTTCTGAATTTTTTTGGACCAGATCGGAGGGGATGGGGGATGTTTGGCACATATTTTTCAAGTGTTTAGGGTTCATATTACATTCTGAAATTTTCCTAAGGAAATCGGAGAGGGTCAAAAAATATTCGAAAAAAAAAGGAAAGACTATAGTCTTTGCTCATTTTTTGGAAAAAAATTTCACCCCTTCAGATCTCGCCCCGATTTTCCCAGAATGTTATTTGGGGGTTGTACACTTGGAAATTATGGGGCAAACTTCCCTCGCCCCTTCCCACTGCTCCACACCTGGCTAGGAAACGTTCAGAATTGGATTTTTTCTGAAACCTTTCTGAATTTTTTTGGACCAGATCGGAGGGGATGGGGGATGTTTGGCACATATTTTTCAAGTGTTTAGGGTTCATATTACATTCTGAAATTTTCCTAAGGAAATCGGAGAGGGTCAAAAAATATTCGAAAAAAAAAGGAAAGACTATAGTCTTTGCTCATTTTTTGGAAAAAAATTTCACCCCTTCAGATCTCGCCCCGATTTTCCCAGAATGTTATTTGGGGGTTGTACACTTGGAAATTATGGGGCAAACTTCCCTCGCCCCTTCCCACTGCTCCACACCTGGCTAGGAAACGTTCAGAATTGGATTTTTTCTGAAACCTTTCTGAATTTTTTTGGACCAGATCGGAGGGGATGGGGGATGTTTGGCACATATTTTTCAAGTGTTTAGGGTTCATATTACATTCTGAAATTTTCCTAAGGAAATCGGAGAGGGTCAAAAAATATTCGAAAAAAAAAGGAAAGACTATAGTCTTTGCTCATTTTTTGGAAAAAAATTTCACCCCTTCAGATCTCGCCCCGATTTTCCCAGAGTGTTATTTGGGGGTTGTACACTTGGAAATTATGGGGCAAACTTCCCTCGCCCCTTCCCACTGCTCCACACCTGGCTAGGAAACGTTCAGAATTGGATTTTTTCTGAAACCTTTCTGAATTTTTTTGGACCAGATCGGAGGGGATGGGGGATGTTTGGCACATATTTTTCAAGTGTTTAGGGTTCATATTACATTCTGAAATTTTCCTAAGGAAATCGGAGAGGGTCAAAAAATATTCGAAAAAAAAAGGAAAGACTATAGTCTTTGCTCATTTTTTGGAAAAAAATTTCACCCCTTCAGATCTCGCCCCGATTTTCCCAGAGTGTTATTTGGGGGTTGTACACTTGGAAATTATGGGGCAAACTTCCCTCGCCCCTTCCCACTGCTCCACACCTGGCTAGGAAACGTTCAGAATTGGATTTTTTCTGAAACCTTTCTGAATTTTTTTGGACCAGATCGGAGGGGATGGGGGATGTTTGGCACATATTTTTCAAGTGTTTAGGGTTCATATTACATTCTGAAATTTTCCTAAGGAAATCGGAGAGGGTCAAAAAATATTCGAAAAAAAAAGGAAAGACTATAGTCTTTGCTCATTTTTTGGAAAAAAATTTCACCCCTTCAGATCTCGCCCCGATTTTCCCAGAGTGTTATTTGGGGGTTGTACACTTGGAAATTATGGGGCAAACTTCCCTCGCCCCTTCCCACTGCTCCACACCTGGCTAGGAAACGTTCAGAATTGGATTTTTTCTGAAACCTTTCTGAATTTTTTTGGACCAGATCGGAGGGGATGGGGGATGTTTGGCACATATTTTTCAAGTGTTTAGGGTTCATATTACATTCTGAAATTTTCCTAAGGAAATCGGAGAGGGTCAAAAAATATTCGAAAAAAAAAGGAAAGTCTTTGCTCATTTTTTGGAAAAAAATTTCACCCCTTCAGATCTCGCCCCGATTTTCCCAGAGTGTTATTTGGGGGTTGTACACTTGGAAATTATGGGGCAAACTTCCCTCGCCCCTTCCCACTGCTCCACACCTGGCTAGGAAACGTTCAGAATTGGATTTTTTCTGAAACCTTTCTGAATTTTTTTGGTCCAGATCGGAGGGGATGGGGGATGTTTGGCACATATTTTTCAAGTGTTTAGGGTTCATATTACATTCTGAAATTTTCCTAAGGAAATCGGAGAGGGTCAAAAAATATTCGAAAAAAAAAGGAAAGACTATAGTCTTTGCTCATTTTTTGGAAAAAAATTTCACCCCTTCAGATCTCGCCCCGATTTTCCCAGAATGTTATTTGGGGGTTGTGGAAATTATGGGGCAAACTTCCCTCGCCCCTTCCCACTGCTCCACACCTGGCTAGGAAACGTTCAGAATTGGATTTTTTCTGAAACCTTTCTGAATTTTTTTGGACCAGATCGGAGGGGATGGGGGATGTTTGGCACATATTTTTCAAGTGTTTAGGGTTCATATTACATTCTGAAATTTTCCTAAGGAAATCGGAGAGGGTCAAAAAATATTCGAAAAAAAAAGGAAAGACTATAGTCTTTGCTCATTTTTTGGAAAAAAATTTCACCCCTTCAGATCTCGCCCCGATTTTCCCAGAATGTTATTTGGGGGTTGTACACTTGGAAATTATGGGGCAAACTTCCCTCGCCCCTTCCCACTGCTCCACACCTGGCTAGGAAACGTTCAGAATTGGATTTTTTCTGAAACCTTTCTGAATTTTTTTGGACCAGATCGGAGGGGATGGGGGATGTTTGGCACATATTTTTCAAGTGTTTAGGGTTCATATTACATTCTGAAATTTTCCTAAGGAAATCGGAGAGGGTCAAAAAATATTCGAAAAAAAAAGGAAAGACTATAGTCTGCTCATTTTTTGGAAAAAAATTTCACCCCTTCAGATCTCGCCCCGATTTTCCCAGAATGTTATTTGGGGGTTGTACACTTGGAAATTATGGGGCAAACTTCCCTCGCCCCTTCCCACTGCTCCACACCTGGCTAGGAAACGTTCAGAATTGGATTTTTTCTGAAACCTTTCTGAATTTTTTTGGACCAGATCGGAGGGGATGGGGGATGTTTGGCACATATTTTTCAAGTGTTTAGGGTTCATATTACATTCTGAAATTTTCCTAAGGAAATCGGAGAGGGTCAAAAAATATTCGAAAAAAAAAGGAAAGACTATAGTCTGCTCATTTTTTGGAAAAAAATTTCACCCCTTCAGATCTCGCCCCGATTTTCCCAGAATGTTATTTGGGGGTTGTACACTTGGAAATTATGGGGCAAACTTCCCTCGCCCCTTCCCACTGCTCCACACCTGGCTAGGAAACGTTCAGAATTGGGTTTTTTCTGAAACCTTTCTGAATTTTTTTGGACCAGATCGGAGGGGATGGGGGATGTTTGGCACATATTTTTCAAGTGTTTAGGGTTCATATTACATTCTGAAATTTTCCTAAGGAAATCGGAGAGGGTCAAAAAATATTCGAAAAAAAAAGGAAAGACTATAGTCTTTGCTCATTTTTTGGAAAAAAATTTCACCCCTTCAGATCTCGCCCCGATTTTCCCAGAATGTTATTTGGGGGTTGTGGAAATTATGGGGCAAACTTCCCTCGCCCCTTCCCACTGCTCCACACCTGGCTAGGAAACGTTCAGAATTGGATTTTTTCTGAAACCTTTCTGAATTTTTTTGGACCAGATCGGAGGGGATGGGGGATGTTTGGCACATATTTTTCAAGTGTTTAGGGTTCATATTACATTCTGAAATTTTCCTAAGGAAATCGGAGAGGGTCAAAAAATATTCGAAAAAAAAAGGAAAGACTATAGTCTTTGCTCATTTTTTGGAAAAAAATTTCACCCCTTCAGATCTCGCCCCGATTTTCCCAGAATGTTATTTGGGGGTTGTACACTTGGAAATTATGGGGCAAACTTCCCTCGCCCCTTCCCACTGCTCCACACCTGGCTAGGAAACGTTCAGAATTGGATTTTTTCTGAAACCTTTCTGAATTTTTTTGGACCAGATCGGAGGGGATGGGGGATGTTTGGCACATATTTTTCAAGTGTTTAGGGTTCATATTACATTCTGAAATTTTCCTAAGGAAATCGGAGAGGGTCAAAAAATATTCGAAAAAAAAAGGAAAGACTATAGTCTTTGCTCATTTTTTGGAAAAAAATTTCACCCCTTCAGATCTCGCCCCGATTTTCCCAGAGTGTTATTTGGGGGTTGTACACTTGGAAATTATGGGGCAAACTTCCCTCGCCCCTTCCCACTGCTCCACACCTGGCTAGGAAACGTTCAGAATTGGATTTTTTCTGAAACCTTTCTGAATTTTTTTGGACCAGATCGGAGGGGATGGGGGATGTTTGGCACATATTTTTCAAGTGTTTAGGGTTCATATTACATTCTGAAATTTTCCTAAGGAAATCGGAGAGGGTCAAAAAATATTCGAAAAAAAAAGGAAAGACTATAGTCTTTGCTCATTTTTTGGAAAAAAATTTCACCCCTTCAGATCTCGCCCCGATTTTCCCAGAGTGTTATTTGGGGGTTGTACACTTGGAAATTATGGGGCAAACTTCCCTCGCCCCTTCCCACTGCTCCACACCTGGCTAGGAAACGTTCAGAATTGGATTTTTTCTGAAACCTTTCTGAATTTTTTTGGACCAGATCGGAGGGGATGGGGGATGTTTGGCACATATTTTTCAAGTGTTTAGGGTTCATATTACATTCTGAAATTTTCCTAAGGAAATCGGAGAGGGTCAAAAAATATTCGAAAAAAAAAGGAAAGACTATAGTCTTTGCTCATTTTTTGGAAAAAAATTTCACCCCTTCAGATCTCGCCCCGATTTTCCCAGAGTGTTATTTGGGGGTTGTACACTTGGAAATTATGGGGCAAACTTCCCTCGCCCCTTCCCACTGCTCCACACCTGGCTAGGAAACGTTCAGAATTGGATTTTTTCTGAAACCTTTCTGAATTTTTTTGGACCAGATCGGAGGGGATGGGGGATGTTTGGCACATATTTTTCAAGTGTTTAGGGTTCATATTACATTCTGAAATTTTCCTAAGGAAATCGGAGAGGGTCAAAAAATATTCGAAAAAAAAAGGAAAGACTATAGTCTTTGCTCATTTTTTGGAAAAAAATTTCACCCCTTCAGATCTCGCCCCGATTTTCCCAGAGTGTTATTTGGGGGTTGTACACTTGGAAATTATGGGGCAAACTTCCCTCGCCCCTTCCCACTGCTCCACACCTGGCTAGGAAACGTTCAGAATTGGATTTTTTCTGAAACCTTTCTGAATTTTTTTGGACCAGATCGGAGGGGATGGGGGATGTTTGGCACATATTTTTCAAGTGTTTAGGGTTCATATTACATTCTGAAATTTTCCTAAGGAAATCGGAGAGGGTCAAAAAATATTCGAAAAAAAAAGGAAAGACTATAGTCTTTGCTCATTTTTTGGAAAAAAATTTCACCCCTTCAGATCTCGCCCCGATTTTCCCAGAGTGTTATTTGGGGGTTGTACACTTGGAAATTATGGGGCAAACTTCCCTCGCCCCTTCCCACTGCTCCACACCTGGCTAGGAAACGTTCAGAATTGGATTTTTTCTGAAACCTTTCTGAATTTTTTTGGACCAGATCGGAGGGGATGGGGGATGTTTGGCACATATTTTTCAAGTGTTTAGGGTTCATATTACATTCTGAAATTTTCCTAAGGAAATCGGAGAGGGTCAAAAAATATTCGAAAAAAAAAGGAAAGACTATAGTCTTTGCTCATTTTTTGGAAAAAAATTTCACCCCTTCAGATCTCGCCCCGATTTTCCCAGAGTGTTATTTGGGGGTTGTACACTTGGAAATTATGGGGCAAACTTCCCTCGCCCCTTCCCACTGCTCCACACCTGGCTAGGAAACGTTCAGAATTGGATTTTTTCTGAAACCTTTCTGAATTTTTTTGGACCAGATCGGAGGGGATGGGGGATGTTTGGCACATATTTTTCAAGTGTTTAGGGTTCATATTACATTCTGAAATTTTCCTAAGGAAATCGGAGAGGGTCAAAAAATATTCGAAAAAAAAAGGAAAGACTATAGTCTTTGCTCATTTTTTGGAAAAAAATTTCACCCCTTCAGATCTCGCCCCGATTTTCCCAGAGTGTTATTTGGGGGTTGTACACTTGGAAATTATGGGGCAAACTTCCCTCGCCCCTTCCCACTGCTCCACACCTGGCTAGGAAACGTTCAGAATTGGATTTTTTCTGAAACCTTTCTGAATTTTTTTGGACCAGATCGGAGGGGATGGGGGATGTTTGGCACATATTTTTCAAGTGTTTAGGGTTCATATTACATTCTGAAATTTTCCTAAGGAAATCGGAGAGGGTCAAAAAATATTCGAAAAAAAAAGGAAAGACTATAGTCTTTGCTCATTTTTTGGAAAAAAATTTCACCCCTTCAGATCTCGCCCCGATTTTCCCAGAGTGTTATTTGGGGGTTGTACACTTGGAAATTATGGGGCAAACTTCCCTCGCCCCTTCCCACTGCTCCACACCTGGCTAGGAAACGTTCAGAATTGGATTTTTTCTGAAACCTTTCTGAATTTTTTTGGACCAGATCGGAGGGGATGGGGGATGTTTGGCACATATTTTTCAAGTGTTTAGGGTTCATATTACATTCTGAAATTTTCCTAAGGAAATCGGAGAGGGTCAAAAAATATTCGAAAAAAAAAGGAAAGACTATAGTCTTTGCTCATTTTTTGGAAAAAAATTTCACCCCTTCAGATCTCGCCCCGATTTTCCCAGAGTGTTATTTGGGGGTTGTACACTTGGAAATTATGGGGCAAACTTCCCTCGCCCCTTCCCACTGCTCCACACCTGGCTAGGAAACGTTCAGAATTGGATTTTTTCTGAAACCTTTCTGAATTTTTTTGGACCAGATCGGAGGGGATGGGGGATGTTTGGCACATATTTTTCAAGTGTTTAGGGTTCATATTACATTCTGAAATTTTCCTAAGGAAATCGGAGAGGGTCAAAAAATATTCGAAAAAAAAAGGAAAGACTATAGTCTTTGCTCATTTTTTGGAAAAAAATTTCACCCCTTCAGATCTCGCCCCGATTTTCCCAGAGTGTTATTTGGGGGTTGTACACTTGGAAATTATGGGGCAAACTTCCCTCGCCCCTTCCCACTGCTCCACACCTGGCTAGGAAACGTTCAGAATTGGATTTTTTCTGAAACCTTTCTGAATTTTTTTGGACCAGATCGGAGGGGATGGGGGATGTTTGGCACATATTTTTCAAGTGTTTAGGGTTCATATTACATTCTGAAATTTTCCTAAGGAAATCGGAGAGGGTCAAAAAATATTCGAAAAAAAAAGGAAAGACTATAGTCTTTGCTCATTTTTTGGAAAAAAATTTCACCCCTTCAGATCTCGCCCCGATTTTCCCAGAGTGTTATTTGGGGGTTGTACACTTGGAAATTATGGGGCAAACTTCCCTCGCCCCTTCCCACTGCTCCACACCTGGCTAGGAAACGTTCAGAATTGGATTTTTTCTGAAACCTTTCTGAATTTTTTTGGACCAGATCGGAGGGGATGGGGGATGTTTGGCACATATTTTTCAAGTGTTTAGGGTTCATATTACATTCTGAAATTTTCCTAAGGAAATCGGAGAGGGTCAAAAAATATTCGAAAAAAAAAGGAAAGACTATAGTCTTTGCTCATTTTTTGGAAAAAAATTTCACCCCTTCAGATCTCGCCCCGATTTTCCCAGAGTGTTATTTGGGGGTTGTACACTTGGAAATTATGGGGCAAACTTCCCTCGCCCCTTCCCACTGCTCCACACCTGGCTAGGAAACGTTCAGAATTGGATTTTTTCTGAAACCTTTCTGAATTTTTTTGGACCAGATCGGAGGGGATGGGGGATGTTTGGCACATATTTTTCAAGTGTTTAGGGTTCATATTACATTCTGAAATTTTCCTAAGGAAATCGGAGAGGGTCAAAAAATATTCGAAAAAAAAAGGAAAGACTATAGTCTTTGCTCATTTTTTGGAAAAAAATTTCACCCCTTCAGATCTCGCCCCGATTTTCCCAGAGTGTTATTTGGGGGTTGTACACTTGGAAATTATGGGGCAAACTTCCCTCGCCCCTTCCCACTGCTCCACACCTGGCTAGGAAACGTTCAGAATTGGATTTTTTCTGAAACCTTTCTGAATTTTTTTGGACCAGATCGGAGGGGATGGGGGATGTTTGGCACATATTTTTCAAGTGTTTAGGGTTCATATTACATTCTGAAATTTTCCTAAGGAAATCGGAGAGGGTCAAAAAATATTCGAAAAAAAAAGGAAAGACTATAGTCTTTGCTCATTTTTTGGAAAAAAATTTCACCCCTTCAGATCTCGCCCCGATTTTCCCAGAGTGTTATTTGGGGGTTGTACACTTGGAAATTATGGGGCAAACTTCCCTCGCCCCTTCCCACTGCTCCACACCTGGCTAGGAAACGTTCAGAATTGGATTTTTTCTGAAACCTTTCTGAATTTTTTTGGACCAGATCGGAGGGGATGGGGGATGTTTGGCACATATTTTTCAAGTGTTTAGGGTTCATATTACATTCTGAAATTTTCCTAAGGAAATCGGAGAGGGTCAAAAAATATTCGAAAAAAAAAGGAAAGACTATAGTCTTTGCTCATTTTTTGGAAAAAAATTTCACCCCTTCAGATCTCGCCCCGATTTTCCCAGAGTGTTATTTGGGGGTTGTACACTTGGAAATTATGGGGCAAACTTCCCTCGCCCCTTCCCACTGCTCCACACCTGGCTAGGAAACGTTCAGAATTGGATTTTTTCTGAAACCTTTCTGAATTTTTTTGGACCAGATCGGAGGGGATGGGGGATGTTTGGCACATATTTTTCAAGTGTTTAGGGTTCATATTACATTCTGAAATTTTCCTAAGGAAATCGGAGAGGGTCAAAAAATATTCGAAAAAAAAAGGAAAGACTATAGTCTTTGCTCATTTTTTGGAAAAAAATTTCACCCCTTCAGATCTCGCCCCGATTTTCCCAGAGTGTTATTTGGGGGTTGTACACTTGGAAATTATGGGGCAAACTTCCCTCGCCCCTTCCCACTGCTCCACACCTGGCTAGGAAACGTTCAGAATTGGATTTTTTCTGAAACCTTTCTGAATTTTTTTGGACCAGATCGGAGGGGATGGGGGATGTTTGGCACATATTTTTCAAGTGTTTAGGGTTCATATTACATTCTGAAATTTTCCTAAGGAAATCGGAGAGGGTCAAAAAATATTCGAAAAAAAAAGGAAAGACTATAGTCTTTGCTCATTTTTTGGAAAAAAATTTCACCCTTTCAGATCTCGCCCCGATTTTCCCAGAGTGTTATTTGGGGGTTGTACACTTGGAAATTATGGGGCAAACTTCCCTCGCCCCTTCCCACTGCTCCACACCTGGCTAGGAAACGTTCAGAATTGGATTTTTTCTGAAACCTTTCTGAATTTTTTTGGACCAGATCGGAGGGGATGGGGGATGTTTGGCACATATTTTTCAAGTGTTTAGGGTTCATATTACATTCTGAAATTTTCCTAAGGAAATCGGAGAGGGTCAAAAAATATTCGAAAAAAAAAGGAAAGACTATAGTCTGCTCATTTTTTGGAAAAAAATTTCACCCCTTCAGATCTCGCCCCGATTTTCCCAGAATGTTATTTGGGGGTTGTACACTTGGAAATTATGGGGCAAACTTCCCTCGCCCCTTCCCACTGCTCCACACCTGGCTAGGAAACGTTCAGAATTGGATTTTTTCTGAAACCTTTCTGAATTTTTTTGGACCAGATCGGAGGGGATGGGGGATGTTTGGCACATATTTTTCAAGTGTTTAGGGTTCATATTACATTCTGAAATTTTCCTAAGGAAATCGGAGAGGGTCAAAAAATATTCGAAAAAAAAAGGAAAGACTATAGTCTTTGCTCATTTTTTGGAAAAAAATTTCACCCCTTCAGATCTCGCCCCGATTTTCCCAGAATGTTATTTGGGGGTTGTACACTTGGAAATTATGGGGCAAACTTCCCTCGCCCCTTCCCACTGCTCCACACCTGGCTAGGAAACGTTCAGAATTGGATTTTTTCTGAAACCTTTCTGAATTTTTTTGGACCAGATCGGAGGGGATGGGGGATGTTTGGCACATATTTTTCAAGTGTTTAGGGTTCATATTACATTCTGAAATTTTCCTAAGGAAATCGGAGAGGGTCAAAAAATATTCGAAAAAAAAAGGAAAGACTATAGTCTTTGCTCATTTTTTGGAAAAAAATTTCACCCCTTCAGATCTCGCCCCGATTTTCCCAGAGTGTTATTTGGGGGTTGTACACTTGGAAATTATGGGGCAAACTTCCCTCGCCCCTTCCCACTGCTCCACACCTGGCTAGGAAACGTTCAGAATTGGATTTTTTCTGAAACCTTTCTGAATTTTTTTGGACCAGATCGGAGGGGATGGGGGATGTTTGGCACATATTTTTCAAGTGTTTAGGGTTCATATTACATTCTGAAATTTTCCTAAGGAAATCGGAGAGGGTCAAAAAATATTCGAAAAAAAAAGGAAAGACTATAGTCTTTGCTCATTTTTTGGAAAAAAATTTCACCCCTTCAGATCTCGCCCCGATTTTCCCAGAGTGTTATTTGGGGGTTGTACACTTGGAAATTATGGGGCAAACTTCCCTCGCCCCTTCCCACTGCTCCACACCTGGCTAGGAAACGTTCAGAATTGGATTTTTTCTGAAACCTTTCTGAATTTTTTTGGACCAGATCGGAGGGGATGGGGGATGTTTGGCACATATTTTTCAAGTGTTTAGGGTTCATATTACATTCTGAAATTTTCCTAAGGAAATCGGAGAGGGTCAAAAAATATTCGAAAAAAAAAGGAAAGACTATAGTCTTTGCTCATTTTTGGGAAAAAAATTTCACCCCTTCCGATCTTGCCCCGATTTTCCCAGAATGATACTATGAGGGTGTACACTTGAAAATGACTGAGTAAGTTTCATTTTCGGTTCCCCCATATGGGTAGGCAACCCAACATACACGCGTGTATTGCGTGATGTTTATTTATGAAACTAATATAGGCGGGAAATTTTAAAGTCAATTCCATTGAGTTACAAAAAGTAGATCGTCAAACATTTTGATTAAATATTTAACACTACAATTCAATGTGTTACCTGTTTTTTTTTTTTTAATTTTTTTAGCCTCGAGGGCTAATTAATTCTAAATTTAATTATTAGTAGGTATCTCAAATTTTTAATGAAAATAATTTTCATATTGGAGACATATTCTAAAATATTTATTTCATTGGTTACTTATCACATAAATTGGTATGTTAATATAAAAAGTAGTTCTTTCTTATCACAAGGATATGACGTAGAAATTCTTCAAGCCAGGTGTTAACAAAGAGTCAATTTTATTGTTTTCCATCTCATTCTAAAACGCGTGAGTTTTCCTATTTTCTACCTTTTCTAAAAAGTGGACTGGCCCATCTCATTGTGAAATCGCGTGCTTGCATGTATTTATCCAAACTTTAGTGAAAACGTGAATGATCTGGTAAGAAATAATTCAAAGGCTATGGTATGTCTTTGCTTTTTGTGTTATTCGGAGACTATACTCTTGGAAATTATTGGCCATGAATGGATAAATAAATAAAGTTTACTTTTCTAGCTAATCTAAACCCTTGACCACTATCATCCAGTAACACTTCCATATCGATTCGAGAAAATACAAACGAAAAGCAAGACCCTCCGGAGACGTTAATTGTCACCATCACCAGACAAGAAGTCGTTTGGAAGGAATAAATAGTGGAAAATGTACAGGTGCTGCTGCTGCAGCTTAAGAATCATTTGAGAAAACAAAATTCCCGTGTGGGGTTGCTAACCCCCATCGGGCGCCTCCCCGGGTGGCGGATAGGGGCATGCTCGTCACTTAATTGTGACGGGGGCGGACCAAACTAGCACAGGATGGAGCCCACTTATTTATAAGGTAAGATGCGACTTTAAACTATTCATTTAAATTTCCTGACCAACAAAGGAAAATTTGAGTCATACAACCAAAAAGTAGTTGCACAACAGATAGGTCATAAAATTTGTTGGATCATTCAAAAAAAGTGGTCCTATTTATACAATCTTATGTTTGTGCTATTGTTTGAATTATGAGTTTCTAAGATTATAATTTTATTACAGAAGTGATCCAGTATTAACCAAGTGCTGATCATGTTTGGATGTCTACGTGTGCTTCGGAACAGGACAACGCAGGGTCCCCTGTCGGTGGAAGCGGAGTCGAGGATGAAGTCAACAAAACTAAGGTCGTAAAACCATTTTTACACGCAGCAGTACAAGCCAGTAGTTAAAACTCACCAACGACAATTTACAAAATTGAAACTGTTACCAAATTCAAGAGGTATCCCCTTACCCCCTCGAAATATTTATTAAACGAATTTCAAAAATAAAATATTAAAGTCAAATATAACTTGGTTCAATCTTTGCACTTTCTTGCGCCCATTCCCACCCTGTTAAGGTTAGGGTACTATCGTAATAATGCGGCTCCTTGAAAAATTTGCTTTTTGATTGAACCCCTCGTTATTTTCTCCTGCGATGGATATCCTCTATTCTACACACATCACCTACACTTTACGTGGTTCTAATAATTTAAAGAAGAACCTTAAAGTTTTGGAAATGCTTGTAAATAATTCTTTTCAATCAAAATTACATTACACGTCGAAAGGTGGCAGTTTTTATTTTGTAAATTACTATAATGCCTTCTTCGAATGCTCGTAATTTCATGCCCGTCCGGGAGTGTTTGTGCATCGAATGGTGGCAGCGACATTGCCGTACCGAAGATTAGGGTTGTAGGATTTTTCAGAAGCGGTATTAGCCTAAATTTAATATTTTCCAGGTACGGACCTATAAAATAAGAGTTTGTAAACGTTTCCTTTTTGAATTTTTTTTTAATTTAATGCGGCTTTTCTTTAGACTTTTCGCGATATCCGGTTAACTTTTGTGTGTTGGTATCCCCTACCTGTCGTATGAGACGACTATTTGGGCCGACCGCGTTCTTCGTTTGGCCATGTTTATCCATTTTAACTCATTTTATTTATCCGCCTGGGTTCCGGAGAAAGAATAGGCCCAGGGTATCCCCTGCCTGTCGTATGAGGCGACTATTTGGGCCGACCGCGTTCTTCGTTTGGCGTGTATTACGAGCATAAAAGGGCATAACCCATAAGAGCAGTTTTAACGTTAAACAAATACTTACACATTAAATAAAATGCTTTAAGCATTTGCATTAATTTAGAAATAAATTGATGCTTGCGGCCACACACAACAACACAACATTTTTTTTTTGTAAAATTAACTGCAAGTGAGTTTTAACTAAAGCATCCCCAACTACGCACACGCATCGTACAAAGCAGGGCGACAATTCAGAAATACGTTTTCGGAGTTTCTCGTCTTGCTTTGTCTTTTCCCTTCTATTATCGAACTTCAAACTGGCTTTGCTGCTGTGCTTTATTTTTTTTCTATTATAAAGGACCGTTTTAAGAATTGTTTGGAACTTTTTCTGTGTGTTAGGATCAGATGCGAATGTTTTTTCAGAGTGCTTGAACTCTTCAAGTTTTTCCATTTCTCTTTTTCTATTTCATAATTATTTGGGGGTGGGTTCCTGCTTGAGCTTAACGCGGAAACAAAGCGTTAGAATAGCTCCCTGCAGGAGGGTAAAAAAAAGTAGTGTGACGAGTGTTTCCCTAAATCTTCAATTTCCTCCCGGGGCCCCAGGGGGTTGGGTTTCATACTCTGAAATGTGTAAAGTGTAGGATGTACATCGTCCGAGGAGTCGCTACAACCTACCGATACTTGAGAACCTGGGCTAACTTAGTATTCCTGTCTAGAGGAACCATGTGTTGCGTGTTCTGTGATTTCTGTAGAGTGTGTGCTTAAGTGCGACTTGGCGACCTCATTTGTTTGGCCTTACGAGTGACTAGCTGGGATTCAAACACATAGGACCCAGTGGGGGTGGTCTATGAGGACGGTTTATACCAGGGCTTACTAGTGGACGTTAACCGTAAACGCTCCTCTTCCGTATAGGTGTACTGAATATGCTCTGCATGTTTCAATCCAAATAAATTTAATTAAACACAAATTAAATATTTTCCTGCCTGAATTTTTGGGCTTTCGACATTACAAGATGTCGCAGAATAATTTTCCATGTCCATTGTGCTCCTTTTACAGGAGTGCCGTCACCGTTATCTCACTCGAATTTTTCTCAACTATTTTACAGAAAAAGTTCTGCTTCTCTTTCAAAAATAAACAAACCGATGGATTGAACTTCATTATTCAATGATAATTTAAAACGGTCCTTCCTTTGTATTATTTTGTGTGCTGAAGTCGATTACCTGCAAAAATGCCGGAAAGGCAATATTTTTGCAGTCGGAATTTGTGCATTTGTTTGGGTTTTCATTTTTTTTTCTTACAGGATATTTATATTTTTTCTCTCCCCTCATCACAGTTAGGATGTTTATGTAACGTGAAAGCTCAAAAGAAATGCACATTTCCGATTATCGATTTTTAGCCTGTACAGTATTAAGGGATTAATTATTTGTAAACTTAACGTTACTTTATTTTTTGTTCATGTTAAACAGAATTCAATTTAGAAACTGCAATTTTTTGTATCTTAAATCTTTTTGCAGAAGACTGAAATAATAAAAGTCGAACTAAAAAATTAAACCAAATTAATCCTTTAATATCGGTGCAATAATTTGTTTGATATATTTTTTGTGTCACCTGTTTTTATGTATGTGGGATGCTGTCTCCGCTAGCGAGACGTTATAGCATCTTAAATTGTCACTGTAGAGGAAACACTTCAACGAAATGACATTATTTGGTTAAACGAGACAGTATTTTTCCTCCTAGAAAAATGCATTTTCTAGCTTTGGTTTCCTCAACAGTGGCAAGAGGGGATTGTAAATTCTGAAATATTTTCTGTGTACTTTCTTTTAAATCGTAAAGGTATCTCGAGTAGTTACCTCGCGCAATTTCGTGATACGCTTGCTCCTGCTATTTTTCGGTAGTGTTTAAAAAAAGTGTTTAAATAATCCAGGATAAAGAAGAAAAAGACAGCCGCCACCCTTCGGTTACAGGGTGGAAGTAAATAAAAAAAGGGCGGTTCAGAAGGGTCACTTGTTGGGTTAGCCGAAGCAGGGCGCCCACTACACCCTTCCACCAAACCCACTTCATGGTCGACGTTTCCCTAAAAAATCAAGGAGTTTGTTGGAGACTCACAGCCAGCCGTTTGAAAAAGATGGGGGGTGCAGCCCTTCCAGGACCCTTCTAGAAATGGAATAAAGAAACATTTTTTATATTTAATGTCTGTTAGTATTTATAATGAATTATTATAAACATTAATCACAAGATACTTTTATTGAAATTTCTTTGTTTTCTTACATTTTGTGTCACCCACCCCCACCCAATGATTACGGCCATTAACTTAGGATGCGGCTACTGTAAACGGGAAAACAAAAACAAAATTACAACTTTACGTTTTTAGTAATCAGGTCTACTCTGTATCATAATCGTTTATTTTACGACAAAAATTAAGTTCGTGTTAAAACATTAAACCATCGGTCTTATCCTGTATCTTCGGTTACAGTACGTAAGTACCTGAAGACATGCGATACGAACCAATCATACTTCCAATCATATATCAGATAGAAAATAAAGACTGTCTTGAAATAAACGATTGTAATACGCAAGCAGTAATTTGTTGCAATAATTTAGGGGAACACTAAAGATGGAATTTTGGACTTTCTTTCACACAAAAGTCTCGTAGTGGTGTAGTTAATCACTTTAAATAAAAATAATAATTGAAGCAACTTGCAAAGTTTTGCTTCGTGCAGATATTAAAAATGAAATGTTCAACTGTTCTTTATAGTTTTCCCCTAATTAGTGCTCTTATTATTATTCGAGTTGTCTTGGTTGTCACAAAAAAAAATGATTTGGGTAGCTTACTCCTAACTTAAAGGTCGTCGTCTTAACGCTGCGCTATCCGGTATTCATCGAGACCTCTTCTACCCATCCGCGAGGGTAAGAGGCAAACAGGTGCGATGTTCGATAAATATACAGAGTGTTAATAAAAGACTATCCTAAACTTTAAGGATATACAGTACTCAAAAAAATTAGACAACACATTCTTATCGAAAAATCTTTTCTATCATAAATATCTTGCATAAATATACTCGGGAGGCCGTGGTTAATTGCCTGTCCAACTTTTTTTATGGTAGATACATTTTTTTTAAATTCTGTTTTAAAATTATTACTTACCACAACTTCCTACAGTCCGTCAAGTCTGTGAACAGCCGTGGAACGGAACTCTTATTCCACGACTGTTCATAGACTTGACGGGCTGTACTTAAACACGTTACTTTTATTTACATTTTCACCTTTTTTTGGTAATTTTTAATTTTAAATCGGGATTTAAACAACAAGTCTTATACAAAATAATTTTATTCTTAGCCGTTGGGTCCCAAGGGGCCTGTAGGTTCCTTAGGAAGATTTTTTCGATATACGTTTTATTTTTATTAACACTCTGTATACATACGTCTTTTCAACTTCAAATTAAGAACGCAATTTGTTTCAACTGGAGAATTAATAAATACAGAGTGATTCAAAAGTACCTACCTACACCGACAACTCGTAGAGGTGATTCCTCATTAATAAATGGAAAAAAGTTTATATGAAGCATAGCTTTCAGAATTTTAAAATGTGTTTGTGGTAAATTCAATGGTGGACATGAGACCTCTACCTAGCATGGGGGTCTCAAATCCACCGTCGATGTTACCACAAAGGAAAAGACAAAAAATGTGTATTTTACAAAAACAAAGACATTTTTAAAATTCTGAATACAAGCTAACAAGTGCCTCCAAACCAGAGGAATAGTTCCCCGATGTACCAATATAATTTTTTTATTTGCTGGACGCCTTGCGAATAAAATTAATGCAGAAACGTTCCATTTTTGTCGACTGGTATCGGCAGTCAAGTATTTTTAAATCATGGGTCGTATAAATGTTTTTCCTTATATTGATCGGAGGAACTTTCGAATCACTCTGTACATTTATTGTAACAATCTTGAGGGCTGATTCAAAATGAAGTGCCGTAACTTATACAGTACATATAGTTCGTGCAACTAATAAACTGTATTCCGTGCTCTCGTCGTTTCTGATAAATGGGGTATACTTTTTAAATATTTCAGAAAACGTTGTTGTTCAAACGTAATTTGATGGACAGCTCAGTAGGTGACCGACAAGTTAACTACGGGATGAGTAGGTCCCTTTTTTAAAATCACGTACGTTACGCCACTGACAAAACTTAATTTGTTGGCAATAGTACTTGAATTTAAAATTCAGTTCAGGAAAATAAAAGTACTCGAGCATTTTTGTCGTTGAATTATCTGGAGATAGTGAAGACTTAGTGTGAAATCGTACCTGAACCATAAGGTACACATTCACAAAATAATCATTCACACTCGAAACGGAATGATCCAATGAAAAGAATGCTTTTGTAACGGCCGATAAAATTCCGAATGGCTTTACTTCTGAAATATTTAAATAAAACCAATTTTCAAAACACCCTGTATATTAGAAACGGCTAGAATTATCTATCTGCTTATAAGTTACGGTACTTAAATTTAAAATCACCCTGTATACAGAAATAAATATTTAACTCTACAACAAAGTTTAACAAAACAAAAATTCCTGTCGCTAGAATAAATCGTTGGACGTGGGACTCCGTTCGTGAGATATGTAGCCCATCCTCGGATTTTTTCCAAGCGCTTTAAACTTCTTCGATGACTCTGAAAAAGAATTTGTTAAATTTTCTTATAGACTTAAATATTTATTTATGCTTAGATCCTTGCAATACTACTCAACTCAAATTGAAGTTGTTTGTTCGTAATTTGAAGTTGACAAGGTTTGGGCAGCATCGAGCACAAATACTTACCATATTTCGGTACCAAGTCTTAATGCTGAACAAAATATTGCATATTCTATTATACCTACCCTTATATTTAGGGGTAAAAGTAGGTTTTGATGATTTGTTTTAGGTTACATCTGTCTACTTCCTGGGTTCCTTCCACGAATTCAGCCTGGAGAAGCCGCCGTACAGCACCTGGGAACAAACAACATCCATGGAGAAGCAGCCCTTTTTAGGGTTGCAAAATAAAAAACAGCTCTTTACAGAGCTAACAAAAGGTTCAAAAAAAGAATTTTCCAAAGATAAGCGTTAGCCGTTGTTTGACATTCACACGTCAAAATATGTAATCCATATATAGTTTGCAGTTGCTTAAAAATTACGGTCCATATGTAGTTTGCAGTCACTTAAAAATGGGGTCCATATGTAGTTTGCAGTCACCCGAAATGTGGTCCATATATAGTTTGCAGTAAAAAAAAAACATCCATCCCAATACTTTTTCGGTCACGTCAGCTCCAAATAATTTTCCGAGCTGACGTGACCGAAAAATTATTTGGGATGGACGTTGGGCCAAAAATCCATCCCAAATAATTTTTCGGTCACGTCAGCTCGGAAAATTATTTGAAGCTGACGTGGCCGAAAAATTATTGGGATGGATTTTATTTTAGTTCACAAAAATTCCGCAAGATGGCAGCACCGTCGATAAAATTTTTGTGCGACCGCAGCGCCATCTTGCGGAATTTCCGTGAACTAAAAAACCTTAAGGGTATAGAATTCGCTAAAAAAAGGTTGTAAAATGCGCTAATTTTTTTTTAGTTCACAAAATTTCCGCAAGATGGCGCTGCGATCGCACAAAAAATTTATCGACGGTGCTGCCATCTTGCGGAATTTTTGTGAACTAAAATCCATCCCAATAATTTTTCGGTCACGTCAGCTTCAAATAATTTTCCGAGCTGACGTGACCGAAAAATTATTTGGGATGGATTGATTCTAGGCAAAAAATCCGACACAAATAATTTTTTAGTCACAAAAATATCACCACTAATATAAACAGATTTATTTATTATTTTTTAATTAATGCACAATAATTATGAGTTATTAGTTTCAGGGTGCAAGAGATCCCTGCAAACGTAAAAAGGGCGCTTCTCCATGGATGTTATTCCCAGGTGCTGTACGGCGGCTTCTCCAGGCTGAATTCGTGGAAGGAACCCAGGAAGTAGACAGATGTAACCTAAAACAAATCATTCAAAACCTACTTTTACCCCTAAATATAAGGGTAGATATTATTTTTCTTATTTAATAATTATTTTTCTTATTTTCATATTTATTTTTCTTATTTAATCATTATTTAAGTAAGGTAGGTAAGTATTTGTGTTCGATGCTGCCCAAACCTTGTCAACTTCAAATTAGGAACAAACAACTTCAATTTGAGAATAAATAATTTAAAATTCAATGTTGAAATTAATAAATTATTTATTGCAACGATCTAAGCATAAATAAATATTTAAGTCTATAAAAAAATTTAACAAATTCTTTTTCAGAGTCATCGAAGAAGTTTAAAGCGCTTGGAAAAAATCAGAGGATGGGCTACATATCTCACGAATGGAGTTCCACGTCCAACGATTTATTCTAGCGACAGGAATTTTTGTTTTGTTAAACTTTGTTGTAGAGTTAAATATTTATTTCTGTATACAGGGTGATTTTTAATTTAAGTACCGTAACTTATAAGCAGATAGATAATTCTAGCCGTTTCTAATATACAGGGTGTTTTGAAAATTGGTTTTATTTAAATATTTCAGAAGTAAAGCCATTCGGAATTTTATCGGCCGTTACAAAAGCATTTGATCATTCCGTTTCGAGTGTGAATGATTATTTTGTGAATGTGTACCTTATAGTTCAGGTACGATTTCACACTAAGTCTTCACTATCTCCAAAACAGATAATTCAACGACAAAAATGCTCGAGTACTTTTATTTTCTAAACTGAATTTTAAATTCAAGTACTATTGCCAACAAATTAAGTTTTGTCAGTGGCGTAACGTACGTGATTTTAAAAAAGGGACCTACTCGTCCCGTAGTTAACTTGTCGTCGGTCACCTACTGAGCTGTCCATCAAATTACGTTTGAACAATCAAGTTTTCAGAAATATTTAAAAAGTACACCCCATTTATCAGAAACGACGAGAGCACGGAATACAGTTTATTAGTTGCACGAACTATATCTACTGTATAAGTTATGGCACTTTATTTTGAATCAGCCCTCAAGATTGTTACAATAAATGTACAGAGTGATTCGAAAGTTCCTCCGATCAATGTAAGGAGAAACATTTATACGATCCATGATTCAAAAATGACTGCCGATACCAGTCGACAAAAATGAAACGTTTCTACATTAATTTTATTCGTAAGGAGTCAAGCAAATAAGAAATTTATATTTGTACATCGGGGAAGTATTCCTCTGATTTGGAGGCACTTGTTAGCGTGTATTCAGAATTTTAAAAATGTCTTTGTTTTTGTAAAATACACATTTTTTCTCTTTTCCTTTGTGGTAACATCGACAGTGAATTTGAGACCCCATGCTAGGTAGAGGTCTCATGTCCACCATTGAATTTACCAGAAACACATTTTAAAATTCTGAAAGCTATGCTTCATATAAACTTTTTTCCATTTATTAATGAGGAATCACCTCCTACGAGTTGTCGGTGTAGGTACTTTTGAATCACTCTGTATTTATTAATTCTCCAGTTGAAACAAATTGCGTTCTTAATTTGAAGTTGAAAAGACGTATACAGAGTGTTAATAAAAATAAGATGAAAGTTCGTATAAACGTATATCGAAAAAATCTTCCTAATGGAGCTACAGGCCCCTTGGGACCCAACGACTAAGAATAAAATTATTTTGCAATTTTGTATAAGACTTGTTATTTATGCCTGATTAATAATAAATGGTAAACATCAATTTCCAAATTCTTTTTTATGGGACATGTTTTTTAAATCCCGATTTAAAATTAAAAATTACCAAAAAAAGGTGAAAATGTAAACAATAGTAACGTCTTTAAGTACAGTCCGTCAAGTCTATGAACAATCGTGGAACAAGAGTAGGAACCGCCAATAGCGTCCTTATGTCGAGCGTTCCACGGCTGTTCACAGACTTGACGGACTGTAGGAAGTTGTGGTAAGTAATAATTTTAAAACAGAATTTAAAAAAATGTATCTACCATAAAAAAAGTTGGACAGGCAATTAACCACGGCCTCCCAAGTATATTTATGCAAGGGATAGAATATATCCTTAAAGTTTAGGATAGTCTTTTATTAACACTCTGTATATTTATCGAACATCGCACCTGTTTGCCTCTTACCCTCGCGGATGGGTAGAAGAGGTCTCGATGAATACCGGATAGCGCAGCGTTAAGACGACGACCTTTAAGTTAGGAGTAAGCTACCCAAATCATTTTTTTTTGTGACAACCAAGACAACTCGAATAATAATAAGGCCCAACTGCACCGGTTACACTTAAATAATAAGCGTGGCTTAAAAAATCAATTGCCATGGACACAATTCTTGTAACAATTTGTATCCATGGGAATTAATCTTTTAAGCGACGCTTATATTTAAGTGTAACCGGTGCAATTGGGGCTAAGAGCACTAATTAGGGGAAAACTATAAAGAACAGTTGAACATTTCATTTTTAATATCTTCACGAAGCTAAACTTTGCAAGTTGGTTCATTTATTATTTTTATTTAAAGTGGTTAACTACCACCAGTGGTGAGAACTACACCACTACGAGACTTTTACGTGAAAGGAAGTTCAAAAATTCCGTCTTTAGTGTTCCCCTAAATTATTGCAACAAATTACTGCTTGCATATTACAATCGTTTATTTGAAGACAGTCTTTATTTTCTATCTGATATGAAGAACCATTGTAAGATAGACTGGTTCGTATCGCATGTCTTCGGGTACCGTTCGCGTACTGTAACCGAAGATACAGGATAAGACCGATGGTTTAATGTTTTAACACGAACTTAATTTTTGTCGTAAAATAAACGATTATGATACAGAATAGACCTGATTACTAAAAACGTAAAGTTGTAATTTTGTTTTTGTTTTCCCGTTTACAGTAGCCGCATCCTAAGTTAATGGCCGTAATCATTGGGTGGGGGTGGGTGACACAAAATGTAAGAAAACAAAGAAATTTCAATAAAAGTATCTTGTGATTAATGTTTATAATAATTCATTATAAATACTAACAGACATTAAATATAAAAAATGTTCCATGTCTAGAAGGGTCCTGGAAGGGCTGCACCCCCCATCTTCTTCAAACGGCTGGCTGTGAGTCTCCAACAAACTCCTTGATTTTTTAGGGAAACGTCGACCATGAAGTGGGTTTGGTGGAAGGGTGTAGTGGGCGCCCTGCTTCGGCTAACCCAACAAGTGACCCTTCTGAACCGCCCTTTTTTTATTTACTTCCACCCTGTAACCGAAGGGTGGCGGCTGTCTTTTTCTTCTTTATCCTGGATTACCGTTTTATTTAAACACTTTTTTTAAACACTACCGAAAAATAGCAGGAGCAAGCGTATCACGAAATTGCGCGAGGTAACTACTCGAGATACCTTTACGATTTAAAAGAAAGTACACAGAAAATATTTCAGAATTTACAATCCCCTCTTGCCACTGTGGAGGAAACCAAAGCTAGAAAATGCATTTTTCTTCTACGAGGAAAACTACCGAGGAAAACTACCGTCTCTTGTTTAATCAAGTAATGGATCATTTCGTTGAAGCGTTTCCTCTACAGTGACAATTTAAGATGCTATAACGTCTCGCTAGCGGAGACAGCATCCCACATACATAAATACAGGTGACACAAAAAATATATCAAACAAATTATTGCACAGATATTAAAGGATTAATTTGGTTTAATTTTTTAGTTCGACTTTTATTATTTCAGTCTTCTGCAAAAAGATTTAAGATTCAAAAAATTGCAGTTTCTAAATTGAATTCTGTTTAACATGAACAAAAAATAAAGTAACGTTAAGTTTACAAATAATTAATCCCTTAATACTGTACAGGCTAAAAATCGATAATCGGAAATGTGCATTTCTTTTGAGTTTTCACGTTACATAAACATCCTAACTGTGATGAGGGGAGAGAAAAAATATAAATATCCTGTAAGAAAAAAAAATGAAAACCCAAACAAATGCACAAATTCCGACTGCAAAAATATTGCCTTTCCGGCATTTTTGCAGGTAATCGACTTCAGCACACAAAATAATACAAAGGAAGGACCGTTTTAAATTATCATTGAATAATGAAGTTCAATCCATCGGTTTGTTTATTTTTGAAAGAGAAGCAGAACTTTTTCTGTAAAATAGTTGAGAAAAATTCGAGTGAGATAACGGTGACGGCACTCCTGTAAAAGGAGCACAATGGACATGGAAAATTATTCTGCGACATCTTGTAATGTCGAAAGCCCAAAAATTCAGGCAGGAAAATATTTAATTTGTGTTTAATTAAATTTATTTGGATTGAAACATGCAGAGCATATTCAGTACACCTATACGGAAGAGGAGCGTTTACGGTTAACGTCCACTAGTAAGCCCTGGTATAAACCGTCCTCATAGACCACCCCCACTGGGTCCTATGTGTTTGAATCCCAGCTAGTCACTCGTAAGGCCAAACAAATGAGGTCGCCAAGTCGCACTTAAGCACACACTCTACAGAAATCACAGAACACGCAACACATGGTTCCTCTAGACAGGAATACTAAGTTAGCCCAGGTTCTCAAGTATCGGTAGGTTGTAGCGACTCCTCGGACGATGTACATCCTACACTTTACACATTTCAGAGTATGAAACCCAACCCCCTGGGGCCCCGGGAGGCAATTGAAGATTTAGGGAAACACTCGTCACACTATTTTTTTTTACCCTCCTGCAGGGAGCTATTCTAACGCTTGGTTTCCGCGTTAAGCTCAAGCAGGAACCCACCCCCATATTATGAAATAGAAAAAGAGAAATGGAAAAACTTGAAGAGTTCAAGCACTCTGAAAAAACATTCGCATCTGATCCTAACACACAGAAAAAGTTCCAAACAATTATTAAAACGGTCCTTTATAATAGAAAAAAAATAAAGCACAGCAGCAAAGCCAGTTTGAAGTTCAATAATTGGAGGGAAAAGACAAAGCAAGACGAGAAACTCTGAAAACGTATTTCTGAATTTTCACCCTGCTTTGTACGGTGTGTGTGCGTAGTTGGGGTGCTTTAGTTAAAACTCACTTGCAGTTAATTTTATAAAAAAAAAATGTTGTGTTGTGTGTGGCCGCAAGCATCAATTTATTTCTAAATTAATGCAAATGCTTAAAGCATTTTATTTAATGTGTAAGTATTTGTTTAACGTTAAAACTGCTCTTATGGGTTATGCCCTTTTATGCTCGTAATACACGCCAAACGAAGAACGCGGTCGGCCCAAATAGTCGCCTCATACGACAGGCAGGGGATACCCTGGGCCTATTCTTTCTCCGGAACCCAGACGGATAAATAAAATGAGTTAAAATGGCTAAACATGGCCAAACGAAGAACGCGGTCGGCCCAAATAGTCGTCTCATACGATAGGTAGGGGATACCGACACACAAAAGTTAACCGGATATCGCGAAAAGTCTAAAGGAAAGCCGCATTAAATTAAAAAAAAAATTCACAAAGGAAACGCAGGTCCGTACCTGGAAAATATTAAATTTAGGCTAATACCGCTCCTGAAAAATCCTACAACCCTAATCTTCGGTACGGTAATGGTTCGGCAATGTCGCTGCCACCATTCGATGCACAAACACTCCCAGACGGGCATGAAATTACGAGCATTCGAAGAAAGCATTATAGTAATTTACAAAATAAAAACTGCCACCTTTTGATGTGTAATGTAATTTTGATTGAAAAGAATTATTTACAAGCATTTCCAAAACTTTAAGGTTCTTCTTTAAATTATTCGTTTAGAACCATGTGAAGTGTAGGTGATGTGTGTAGAATAGAGGATATCCATCGCAGGGGAAAATAACGAGGGGTTCAATCAAAAAGCAAATTTTTCAAGGAGCCGCATTATTACGATAGTACCCTAACCTTAACAGGGTGGGAATGGGCGCAAGAAAGTGCAAAGACAAGATATTTCATTGAACCAAGTTATATTTGACTTTAATATTTTATTTTTGAAATTCCTTTAATAAATATTTCGAGGGGGTAAGGGGATACCTCTTGAATTTGGTGACAGTTTCTATTTTGTAAATTGTCGTCGTGAGTTTTAACTACTGGCTTGTACTGCTGCGTGTAAAAATGGTTTTACGACCTTAGTTTTGTTGACTTCATCCTTGACTCCGCTTAAACCGACATGGGACCCTGCGTTGTCCTGTTCCGAAGCACACGTAGACATCCAAACATGATCAGCACTTGGTTAATACTGGATCACTTCTGTAATAAAATTATAATCTTAGAAACCCATAATTCAAACAATAGCACAAACATAAGATTATATAAATAGGACCACTTTTTTTGAATGATCTAACAAATTTTATGACGTATCTGTTGTGCAACTACTTTTTGGTTGTATGACTCAAATTTTCCTTTGTTGGTCAGGAAATTTAAATGAATAGTTTAAAGTCGCATCTTACCTTATAAATAAGTGGGCTCCATCCTGTGCTAGTTTGGTCCGCCCCCGTCACAATTAAGTGACGAGCATGCCCCTATCCGCCACCCGGGGAGGCGCCCGATGGGGGTTAGCAACCCCACACGGGAATTTTGTTTTCTCAAGTGGTTCTTAAGCTGCAACAGCAGCACCTGTACATCTTCCACTATTTCTTCCTTCGAAACGACTTCTTGTCTGGTGATGGTGACAATTGAATTCTGGATTTCTGCTGCAACAGCAGAGGATAGACTCCCTATTTTGGGTTCCGGTAGACTAGACCCCACATGGATCTACTTCGTTAGCACCCATCTAGAAGCAGCAGATTAAATTAGAAAAAAAACGCAGGACATAAAACACCTGTTGCTTACATGACTCATAATTTGTGGTTAGGTCAAAATTTAAGTCTCGAAAAAGTTTCTAACGCTAAAAAGTATTTTGTAGTTCTACTAATTCACCTACGGTCTTTACAATAACAATATAAATATAAACTACCACAAATTACTAGTTCAAATGAGAGTAATTACCTATGTTACAGTCTCCGGAGATAATAAGTTGACTCCGATTATGCGGTGTTAAAAAAAATGTTTTTTTTAAGCACTGTAACTCCGTGGCGTTTCCTAACATATACGATTGGATGATTTTTAAAGGAAAATACATACAATAAAACACTGCACACATACGCCTCGTTCGTTTGTCTGTTCTAAACTGCTTGGAACAGGAAACAGGATACAGGAAACGTACAACACCGTATGTAGCCTTTTTTTATCTGTTTCCTGTTCGGAACATTGCTGTGGCTCCATATACAACATCGTGACAATAACAAACCTATATTTCCAAATTTTGCCAATCATTTGAAAATAATTTTCCAAAATCGGATTGGAAACCATCTATGCTATACTACAGTTACGAAGATTAATTTTTATTCCATAAAACATAATAGTTATACTCGCATAAATCTGTTTCTTAAAGTCACGGTGCCGTGAAAATAGCCACAGCTGTTACCGATTAGAAAGAGGACTGACTTATCGACTGTACACTAGAGAATTTCACAAAAAAGTAAAATTTTCCGTACAAGTTCTGCGTTTACCCAACAGAGGGAAGCATGAAAAATTCAAAATTTTATAATTATACAGGGTGTTAAAGTAAACAATAACCCCCTTGTACACCTGAAAACCGCCCTAAAATCATTAACAACCTATTTACCCTGATCTTTCAGTGAAATATCACAAGTTTGTAAAATTACATAACCTCATTTTACAGGAAAATGACTTCATCATCTAACGCAAATTTACTCATTTTTATACAGTAATGAGGAAAAAAGCACACAGAAGTTAAGTACAACAGGAAAAGTTCCTATAGGAGTCACAGGTAAACCCAAAAAACTAAATTTTCAATGTTTGTCTTTCGACATTTTAGGGGCTGTTGCCGTTGCTATCACCGTTGTAAGTGCCCCATTTATAAGCCCTGCTTTACGAAAACATTGCTTACCTTACGTTCCTGCCACTACAGTACAAGTAAGGAATGTTTTAAGCGCTTTAAAAAATCGAAGAGGAAATTTAATCGATCTTGGTTCCGGAGACGGCCGGATTGTTTTAGGTAAATTATTAACCACCCCTCCCCCAATATTATTACAAATTATATTTTTAGAGGCAGCTAGACATAATTTTGAATCACACGGAATTGAATTAAACACTTGGCTTGTCTTATACTCTCGCCTAGATTCGTTTCGTAAAGGTTTAAGAACAAAGACCAAGTTTTTTCACGGAGATTTATGGAAGTTTAGTCTTAAACCTTATAATAATGTTGTGATCTTCGGGGTGGACCAAATGGTAAATGAAAACTAAATGAAATTAAGGAAGATAATTGTTTTTTTTGATAGATGTGTGATTTGGAGAAGAAAGTTTTATCCGAATGCCATGACGGATGTAATGTGATTGCATGTCGGTTTCCGTTACCTAATTTACAACCACAAGAAGTTATCGGACATGGTGTGGATACGGTTTGGATATACGACATGTCGAAAGCCAACAGATAATTTCTTTTATTATGTAACGTAGATAAATGTTAAATAAAAGGTGTAACATTGCAATATTTTTAAGAGTTACTAATTTTTTTCCTGAAGCATAATAATAAAAATAAAATTGAGCAATATAACATAAGCTTAAAAAAATATTAGGTATCGCCCACTTTTAAAGCTTAACGGAAACTACGATTAATACGTCCTGAAATTATATACAATCTTTTAAACATTTAAAATACGAAACACCAGCTCTAATACTATTGCATGTTCCCCTAAATTATTCGACGTGATTCGATGCAGTACCGGGATAAGTTCGTTATCCAAACTTTTCATATAAATCGGAGGTAACTTCATTCCGTTACTGCCTGCACTATAAGACACCTAAAATATCAAAACGTTAACTTGAAATTATTATAAAAATAATTACGTTACGTTTTCCACATGTAATGTAGTTCGAATCCCAAGCTTATAAAAGTTATTACTCGATAAAAGATCGAGATATTTCACTAAAGCTTGACAAGTGGCTTTAGAGATGCTTTCACCTAACTTAGAGTAGTCTACGTCTTGCCCTCGAGCATTTTCATCCCCATTCTACGACAAAATGAGTTTACGCAAACAAAAAAAACAGGTTAGACGTAAACGCACTTGCAAAATAAAGACCTCTGTCCACCTAATCATTCGATTTCCACTATTGCATGCATACATAATCTTTTCCGTTATGTACCCTAATTGACGGTATCCCCCCCAGAAGTTGATTATCAATTGATGATAGCACTCTGCCAACAAAGTACAGATAAAAAAATAACTCACCCTGTATTAAAGTTAGTATCGTTTTCACCCCAAATAATATTAACCGACTCATCGGATGTTGCGTTTATGCAACCACATTGGATTGTAGAGTTCTTCATTTGTCGCAAGGTTTCCCTGATTTGAAGCATGTGCTCGGGAGGGATTTGGATCATAAGACCGTCTTCTACGATGCTTGATTTCGCTGTTAAACCACTCGACGACTTGAGTGCCCCATTGAAAACTATGAAACTCGCACTATCACTTGCAAACCAAGACAAAAAAAAAAGAACAAATCCGACAATCACGAACAAACAGCATTAAGCAAGCTGCAAATTTTAGGTTTACGGTAGCTATGACATTGGTTAATTACTCAGAGAAGGTAGGGTTATGAGTGTAGACTAATTTAAAGTCTAAATTAAATTAAATTTTGGTTATTATTGGATGTTTAAGGTTGTTTGTTAGCTTTGGAGCTAAATAAGATTTATTTATTTTATTACAAATGTCCAAATAAGTTGATGTCAAATCAATTGTTATTTCTAACATGATGTCAAAGGGGTTTTACTCAAATTTTGCATTCTTGTTTGTGTGAATATTTGGTTGGTCAACTGGATCATTCAACCATCGACTTATAAAAAGTAGAAAAAACCATTGAGTTGTAAAATTTTTGTAGAATATTGAATATTAAAGATTTAAATTTTGATTTTAATAATTTAAGACTTTAAAGCAACTGTAATACTTGTTTTTTACGTAATTACGTAATTATTATTAACTATCCTTTTCTAGGTCTGTTGTTAATGTTGATAGCATGCGTCGTATACGTATTTTCATTATTCCCATGCGTATCTTGAATACAAACCAAATGAGAGTCGGCGTTAACACTAAAATTTCCCCCAAACGCCAGAATATGGTCACTCGAGTTACTTATGGACTTCATAACCTTAACCCTTTCGCTGCTACGAACGTATATATACGTTTCGGTAAAGTCATATTCGAAGTGCTATGCACGTAAATTTACGTTCGATATTTCACAAAATCGTGCTGTAGCCGTAGATATACGTACGATGGTTTTGCCGGCATAGAGGTGTAGTGGGGGGTCTACTTGAACACTTGGTACACATGCACCTGTTGTTTTTCAGATTTTTGTTTTATTTAGAATGTATGTTCTGTTGTAGTTAATGAATGGTTCTTTTGTTGTACTTAATATTTTTTTTTAAATAAAATACGTTTTGATGAACACCTATTATAGTCACAATAAATAGAATTAAAAAAAACGGTCATGAACAGCGAATATAAGTGTTGACCGTATGTACACGCACGATAACCTGTGGAAATAATTGCTGCCAACGTAAATATACGTACGAGAAATGTACGCAGCACGTTACACGGTTTTATACGTTTTGTCCACATTTTAATTCAGCACTGAGAATACACCGCGGCTCTCCTAATTCAGCAGCGAAAGGGTTAAACAAATATTTTTAACATCATTAAACGATTTTTATCATAAAACAAGCTTACCTGATCGTAACGATTGGTTGGTATAGTAACCGTTGTGTTTTTCTCTTCCATGTGAATCGTGAGGCTTCTTGCCGCTCATGCACATCTTGAATGAGGCACTTAAAGACGTTGAAGGAACCACTAGGAAGATTCCACTCATGTGCGCAGGGGGCTTTTTCCTATCATCTTATACATAGAAAACCTGTAAAGCAGCAACTATTATTAAACTGAAATTACACCTACAGATACTATATCCATGTGCCGAGAGAATTCTTCGGATCGCGCAGCACGTAACGTGGGAATTCTTTATTTTCTGTTTTTACTAAATCTAAAAGTGTGCATCGGAACCTAAAGAATTCCTTCAGTACACAGACTAGGATCGGTAAATTTGTAGTTTAGTTCACCAAATATATTCGACAATCATCGTGTCTGTCAGAAGTTCAAATGGGAGGTTTCCACGTTCTATTTTTCACGACACGTCTAGGGAGATCATGATGTTACATGCTCTTAACAATATGCATTTACAATGTACAAAAAACCCTGTATATCAAACACAATGTAGCAACCCGGCATGTGCACCTCTGACAGAATTCCCTGATGATTCCCTAATATTTGGTGCACTAAATTACAAAATTAGCCTAGGATCTAATATAAAAAAGGATATTCCCTACTATGTTTAACTTGCCTCATACTATAATACCTTGTTTGTGCAGAATAATTAATCTATATTTTCAAACATGTCCTGAAACTGAATCATAAAGGAAAGGTTGCTTAAAAGCAAACAAATACAGCAATCCACATACTTCAAATTTTATAGACAGTTCATTTTGATTTATTTGAGGTTAAATAGTAAATTTGGCGGTGTCTACTCGCGCGCACCTGTGACAATAATAAATCAATATTTCGCCGATTTGGACTTTTAATCTAGAAAAATTGCCAGTTTTAATTTTTAGACTGTTTCAGTATTGATGATAGTCAATTACATTCACATTTATTCCCGAAAAATTGAAAAAAATTTTCATTTTTGCAGAATAGCGTGAGAATAGACACATCCTTATGTCGGTAACAAGTGTCCTAATTTATCGACCGTGCGAAACGAAATTTCACGAAAAAGAAGAATTTGAACTAAAAGTTCAAGGTCTTTTTAACAGAGGGCGCCTGTAAAAATTTAAAATATTTAAAAAATTCGCGCCTGTTCAAAAATGTTTGTACAAAATACTAAATAATATAATTCAAAATAATGTTTAATATTTACCCTTATTCCAAAATGGGGCTCCTAATATACTTAAAAATCACTCTTAAAAGCAATAACAATGTGTTGTCCTATATTCACCTTTGAATTCTTTTTATAAAGGTGAAGGAAGACAACACATTTTTTAGAAAACATTTATGGAAGTTTAATTTTAAACTAACTCTTTTTATAAAGTAAAGCAAAGGAATAGAAACATATTATTTTCATTTATAATCTAAAAATAAAGAAGTCGGTGTTGTGCGTTTGAAATCGGAAGGTGGTGAAAAGCCTTCCAAATCACTTCCATTACGGGGCTTTCATTGCCTGTAAATTTCCATTCCCTTTTTTTATCTTTTTAAGTCATTTTTAATCTTTGTAATTGGCTTCCGGTTACACCGGAACTACAATATTATAGCAAGGTGTTGTGTGTGAGAAACTTTTTTAATCCCCCGAAAATGAAATAATTACGACGTGTTCGCGTTACAGAAATAAGAATCACGCTTTCATTATTGTTTTACATAAATCTACGTCAGGTAAAACGGTGATTACGTCCTTGTTTTTATAGCTTTATCGCGTGTATGCATAATGATTCCCCGATCCTCTTGTATTTAATACGTCATAATCGAACAGTATTAATTTATTAGAAAGTGGAGAGTAACCTCCAAAAACGGGATTATATGTTAAGGTCTCCAAACACCAGGAAATATAAAAACATAAAAGACACCCGCCTGTCGCCTGAGTGATCGGTCAATGCATGTGTGACGTCACAATTCGACGCCTAAACCAGTGGCGCCGCAAAAGGGGGATAGACAGTGGTAAAAAAAGGATTTTCATGCACTAGGGGTAAAAAAACCTTCCATAATTTGATCAAAGTAACATACATACAGCTCCACCCAGCTTACAAATACCCCGGAAAATACGTCAACTTCGGAAAAACAAAGAAAAACCTTAAAGAATTGAATAAAAAAAAACCTCCCACGCCGCCATTGCTTTATTCGTCATCATTCTGTGTATTTCCCCACCATCAAGCGCCGCCCCTTCCCTCTCTTCTAGGAAACAACACAGAATAGCGTATTTTTCTCATCAGTACGATTCGAGTTAATAACCGAGCGGCGTTATTCCCGAGACATATTTATTTCTACATAAAAAAACAACAAAATGCATCTTAAAGTGCTGTGTTACCTTTCTGCATTGTTGATGTGCTTTTATTTTGTACAAGGTCAAGACAAAGTGAGTAAAACAGCATCGCATCATGAATCAGATGCGATTTTGTTTTTTTCCTAAGCGTCGTCGCGTTCATTTGTTTCGCGTGCTGAAGTAACCCCGTTTAGAAAGTTCACATTTTTCTGTACCAAGATGAACTAGAAACCTACTTTTTTTGTTAGGAAATGCCACAAGTTGGATCAATAAATTTAAAAAAAAGAGAAGGGTGGTTCAGTTAGAAGATTCGCGATGCGAGATGTTGATTTAAAAAGAGGTCGTCGATGTTTTTATTACTGGGCGTACCTAGAATGATTAATCTCGGATATTCCCAGGAGGATACAGTTTACGTAAAACCCTAACCTTGCGTATCCGTCTAAATTTCGTAATTATATTTTTCCTGGAAAGTAAAAAAAATTGAGAGGAATTGTACCGTGTCCACTTTTTATTCCCTCCCCCTTATATTTTTATTTTGAATGTTTCATCTATACAGAGTGGGATTTGAATCCCTTCTCAAGCCCTACTCGGATCTTTAAAAAAAAAAACAATTTCCTAGCTTTAGGTAGGAATCAGACTGCACGACCAGAGCGACCGTCCAAGACCGACCAAAATTTCAAACATATGTACTTTTATGACTAAACTCAGACTGCAGCGGAAGCGAACGACCACGTAGGCCGGCATCGACCGTCCAGATTTGAATTTCAAATTTGTTTGAATTTTGGACGCTCTTGACCTACGAACGCATGCACAATCTTTAGGTTACCTACTAACAAACGTAAAAAATACAGCTTAGCTGACAGCATAAAATATATTATAATGCCCGACAGTATTTTGTGAATGCGGTTTCAATATTTAACATGGTTAAATAATAAGTTCTGTCACTTCAGTTTTATTTTTTACTTGACAGGTGCCTGAATGTGGACGAGCAGTGTGATTTTTAAAATTTTGGCCGGTCACGGACGATCGCTCGCTGTGCACGGTCGGTCCTGAACGATCGTGCAGTCTGATTTCTACCTTAAAGTTCCAAGGCCTAAAATAGTAATTTAAATACTTTTTGAAATTTAAATTTCCCGCCAAAGAAAATGGGAGGAAATTATCTCTGTCCAATCGGGTGCGGATAAATTCCTCCCATTTTTTTCTTTTAATTTCGCGGAAAACAATTGAACAATAAACGTGTCACAGCTGTCACGTTTTACAACTCCATATGCGCGGAAAATTTGAATTTATAATTCATGCAAATGTTTAAAAAAGTGCCTGAATTACGATCATATCCGGCATATGTTGGCGGGCGGTTTTTTTCACTGAATTTACATGAAATTAACGACTTAATGTGTGAATAACTGATGAAATATTTTCCGTAACGGAAACCGACAAAAAAAAACTTTAATTTGTCCAAAGGAAACAGTCCGAAATTATATATAACCCCATTTTTTAGACATTCAAAATGGCGGAACCATGTCCTAGTTTGTTTTTAATTAACAAATTGTACTAGAAAAGAAATATTATACCCACCCCGCAAGAAAAAAAGTAAAGCCACCCCTGAATTCTATTTGAAAAGTTACAAATCCCCCCCTTCCTGAATTTTCCACCGTAGTGTAAGAGCGGGAAATTTGAAAAATAAGATTTTCCAAAACTTTCGACTTTCATTTTCTCGAGAATTAGACGTCCCAGGAAAAATAAAACCACCCCTCAATTCCGCTTGAAAAACATTACAACCTCTAACCAGCTTGGACAAAAACAAATTTATTTATAACGAATGTAAAAGTTGTTTTCCATGAAAAAACTAAAACTATATCCTGGGGAAATCATCCGAAAATAACAAAACACAATCATCTGATAACAAATACATTCCAAGGCCGCCTCCTTTTAAACCTTTTTCAAACACAAACGATTGTTACTCGAGCTAGTAAATAAAAAAAAAAAAAACTCGTTGACAACAATTAAATGTAATAAGAAACGCGTCATCGCTGACAAGGTTGTTCGAAAATCTACGATTATAAGAAATTATCAAAACACTGTGTGCTATTTTTGTTTTGTAATCACCTCCGCGTGCGGTAACAATTTCCTCGAGGAGCACCGATATTAAATTTTATTCTTGTCGTGCCAGCAACAGTTATTTTTCACGACACACGGAAAAATATTTTTTCTTTCCTAAGCGCATAATAAACGTTTTATTAATTACAAATTTGCATGATAATATAAATATTTTTAATCTTTTCGCACCCCCCAAGGACACAGACTTTGTTTTTATTGTTCGTGTGGGAAAAAATAATATCCGAACAACATTGGAAATTATTACACGGTTTAAAAAACAAGAAATATACTTTAAAAAAAAGTAACCTGTGTGAGATTTGAACCCCAACCCAATGAAACCCTAATTAAAAGAAAAAACCGCGAAATTCAAATCAAAACAAAAAAGGGGGCGGAGTTATCAATGTCCACATTGGACACAGAACAACACCTCCACGGTTTTCAAGGGAGATTAGTAATAACTGTAACAAATAACTTGGGAGTCATATTCTACAACGCTTTAAGTGCTTTAACTGGTCAAAAATCTGATTTTGCTTTCCTTCATGTGGTCCCCTCCCTACAGGGTTTAAAAATATGCGCTATACCCACCCATTCGCTCGCAATATCGAACAAACAATCAAAAAAAGGGGTGTGTTAGCGCATTTCATGCTAATCTAAGTCAATTTGTATTCACAGGTGTCCGTGTCTGTGTATTATGAATCTTTATGTCCCGACTCCAAGAAGTTCTTCACGTCCCAACTCTACCCGAACTTGCTGAACGCAAACATCTCGAAATGGGTTAATCTGACGCTCGTACCGTACGGAAAAAGCTCGGTAAGTATATTAATTAATTAATTTACGAGCCATGAACGTGTTTTTTCAACCCCTTACGCCTCCAACCGTTGTTTACAACCCTGACTAGCCTTTTATGGGGAGGAAATTGCATGATTTAACGTAATAGGAGCGGTTGGGTAAATAAAACGGAACAGAATTAGAAATTATGCAAAGAACTCGAAAGGTTAAAGGGGAAAACACGAAAAGGGTGAACTGTAAAAAATTAGATCTCGACTAATACATATCCTAGAAAAAATTCGAAAAAAGTTTTGAATTCCTCTTAAAAAATTACATAACTTTATTTTGTTGTAAAAAAACCCTATCTAGTAAATTAAGGGAGGTACAGGACTAACCCCTTAGCGTGGTTTCGGATCGATCGTCACTTTTTCGTGTATATCTCGAGAATTAAAAATCGCAGCGAAAAAACGAAAAAAGGTCTAAGTTCGTCTTTAAAAAACGCACAACTTTTCTCTCTTTAAAAATTTACGCATCTCTAAAAATAACCGAGTTAGATGCGTTTAAAGCCTCCCCCCCTTTAGCACAAGGGAAACCATTAAAAAAAAAATCAAATATGACTGCATAACATTTAAATTAGAAACAATTGCATGCTGCAAGAAATTCATCTGTGGGCAGGCTTAGCACCCACAATCTTAAAAAAAGCAGTGAGTCACTCATCCGGTAAGAGAGGAGGTTATGAACTTGAGATTGAGACCGTTAACTTGGCTACTTTACATCATTTGCATAATCTTTACTTTGTAAGCTTAAAATAGCACTCCAGTATTTGTTTTTATATTTTACACGTCTGGGACTAATAAACATTTGAATAAATAAATAAATTTTAAAGAAAAGTTGGATTATTTTATATAAAATAGAAGACGAATAAATGATAATAAAAAAATACGATCTAATAAATCAATTGCTGCTGTACTAACAATAATTTAGGGTTAGGAAACAAAATGGCGACCAAAAAGACAACATTTTAAGGTTATGTTCACATTTGACATGCATTTTGTTTATAGAAAGAAAATCGAGACGGCCAATGGCAATTCACATGCCACCACGGTCCGTACGAATGTCTCGGGAACAAAATCCATGCTTGCGCCTTGCACGTAATAGAAAAATCAGCCCCCACACCTCCAGGTCAAGGATTCAACTCTATAACAGTGGCGTTAATCAACTGTCTTATGGACAAAGCTGAAAATGTCACGGCGCCCGGAAAAGCATCCGAGATTGATTTCCATGTCGGTAACTGTTCCGAAATTAACCATGTGCCAAATTACGTTGAGATCGAGAATTGCGAAAGCCATCCCACAGGTAAGAAATAGAAACGCGCGAGTTTAAAATTTATAAAAATATTTTTGTTGCAGGTGCCGACTATTTGGTCCAAATGGCAGAGTTAACGGAAAAATTAGAACCAAAATTGAAATCGGTTCCTACGATTGTTTTCAATGGAAAATATAAAATGGAGGAAAGTAATATGGCGGAAAAGAATTTCGTTAAAGCTTTATGTCAACATATTAAGGAACGTACTAAAGATATACCCACAGAATGTAAAGGTTCCGCTGCGAAACTAACAGTTAGCATGTTAACATTTTTATTATTAGCCACGAAATTATTTTAAGTCTTCTTTTGATTGCAGAAACCCCCACTCCTTTACATAATCACTTCTTTATTTTTATTTCGTTAGAATATGAGAATTATTTTTGTTTATAAATATTGAGGTTGGTCCTACACAAACTTAAAAAAGATAAGACGCCTTATTAAAAAGAGTTACAATCAAAAGGGGGGGTCAGATTCGTGTTTTAGGTCTCGAGATGTCATTAAATTTTGGGACGAATTTGGAATTTTCAAAAAATTCACAAGAGCAAAGTAGGCTTATTCATGTAAATATTCAAAAAAATTATAAAGAAAAGTTGTTTAGAAAGGTTTTAAATTTTCAAATATAAATTTTGAACTTTCTATGGAAAAATTTATAAAATGGGGGATTCCCCTGAGACTTAGTCCGATTAACTCCTTTATTTGGGATTGTAGCGAAAAAAATTATAGGGAAAAAGTTCTTTAAAATTACGAAAACCAATTGAATATTACAATAGGGATGTCCGCAAACTTACATTTTGGCGGGAAATTCAAAATATGAAAAAATTTGTAAGAGCAAAGTAGGCTTATTTGCAAAAATATTAAAAAAAACTATAAAGAAAAATTGTTTAAAATTATTTTAAATACCAGAATATAAATTTTGAAGGATTTTTGAAACGATTCGTAAATCAGGGGATTCCCCTATGATAGCCCCTAATTTATTTAGGCTTGTATGTTGTTTAAAAATACTCGAATATTAATTCTTGAAGCTTGTACTTCGAAATTTGTTAAGTTTCTACTCGAATTGTTACTCAAAAACGTTTTAATTTAGAGATTATGTAAGTGGGTGTTCTGCAATTATAACAAATTGTTGTATGTCGATGTTTTAGTATCCACAAATTTAGAATATAAAAGTATAATATAAATTGTGCACCTTGCGTTTTCCAGAATTGCCTTAATATATTGTCGATCTCGTATATTTTGTACAGAATTTTTGCTATTGTGTAATATGCCTTAAGAAAAGAAAAAGGAAGGATGGGTGAATATGTAAAAAAAAAACAGCAGGTGCACTATTTTTAGAACTGACTTCTTTTTCACCTTTTTACCAGCTAGCGCGCTTATAGTGCCCGTCACGTATGCAAAGATACTTACTTAACTAATATTCGTACCAATTAATATCACCGTCCCAAATGATGTAAATTTATACAAAAAATAAATATATAATAAATATACAAACTTTCTATTGTTTTTATGTCCTACCTTATTATCAAGTGGCTTTCTTCGATAGTTTCATACTCGGCAGCCAACTGAAAACGCCACCTTCCATTGAATCCAAACCATCCCCCGTTTTAAGACTCCCCACATGATTTCCTTGGGACCACGAAGGACTTGTACCTACATTAAATTTAATTTTCAAAAATCAAAAAAACAATTCTTTATTTTAAACAACACAACACAAACAGGAACAATAAATAATAACGTAAACAAAATTAAGGTTGGGTTCAAACTTAATGCGGGACAAATTCAAAATAGGATGAGGATTGGTTGTGCGGGTTAGGCTGGGTACTACTTGGGGATGGAGTATCCAATTTATGATTCTACAAACCAAAGGGATAATAACAAAACTTAAAAAAAATTAAAAATCGTACCTCATACCAATCGATTGACGAGTTACTACTTCCTGGCTGATGCGGGTGATACGGACTGTTTGGGTTATAACCCATCCGTGGTGGGTTATATTGATTAGAACTCGAAGGAGATTCATTATAAACCATTATCGGACTGGGAGTCGACACTAGAAAAAAAATTAAATAAAAACAGAAATTTGATAAAATGAAAAGGAGTTACTTTGGAAGCCCGGACTTGCTTGATATGGGCTATACTCAGATTCGGTATAAACCGTTGCAGAAGTTTCAGGTGTGTACGGTGCATTCATTTGACAGGTTGACGAAGGACCTTGAAATAGAAAAAATCAGTATAGAAACAAAAAATTAAATTTTCAAAAACTTACAAAGAGTAAAGAGGCCTTATTTATGAAAATATAAAAAAATGTTATAGAGAAAAGTTGTTTGGAATTATTTTAAATACTCAAATATAAATTTTCAAGAATTTTTGCGAAAATTTATAAACCAGGGGGATTCCCCTAAAACAAAACTTCGTTACCGAACTTCTAGTAAAAAAATTTATAGGAGAAAAGTTGTTTGGAATTATTTTAAATACTCAAATATAAATTTTCAAGAATTTTTGCGAAAATTTATAAATCAAGGGGATTCCCCTAAAACAAAATTCCTTTAATTGGCTTCTAGTAAAAAAATTTATAAGGGAACAGTTGTTTAAAATTGCATAAACTAACTAGAAATTCTAAAAAATATATTTTCTTGGAATAAATATTAAACTCACCTAAATTATAACCAGGCGAGGGACAAGCATTGGAAATCATTGCATCCCATTCGGAATGTGTACTATTGGGAGTTCTCAAACCATCATGAACGGGAGTTATAGATCCATACTGTAAAGGCGTACGAGATCCTGAATCGGAGATAGGTGTTTTACTTCCGCTTTCCCGATACAGTGGTGTTTGATTTCCAGTATAAGCAGGAGTTCTTGCATAACCAACATTGTTCATATTTCTACTTGGCATTTCTGAAATTTATTAATTTATTATTATAAATCATCTCAACAGTTAAGGGTGCAAACTTACGTAAATCCGCAATATGATTTACGTCAACCGTAATTGTTTGGCAGGACGAGTGTAACTCGATCCGTGCAGTCATTTCCGTGGCATCCTTAACAATTCCAATATTCCCTTTATAAGGTCCTTTGGTAATTTTAATTGTTAAACCGACGAGAGCACGGGGGCGGGTTATAAGAGGACGACCCCCTTCCCCTTGAGGAACATTTCCAGACTCCCCTAAACAAGTTTTGTTTTAAATCCCAAAATTTTCTAAAATAAAACACTTACGGCCAGCACTTCTTGAAGGATGCACAGGAGAATCCCGTTGCGGTGACATATATTCCATGCTTATTGTGATTGGGGCCGATTTATTCCCTCCTGCTAATTGCAAGTGCTTAGTGCGACAAACAAATATACCTCCGTTATGTAAAAATTCCACGGAATGTACAAAAGCATAGTTTCTGTATAGATGTTTGATTTCTCCGGAAAAACGGAAATGCGGTCCTTCGATCACTTTAACCATGTCCTTGCGACGAAGATTATTACGGAACGCATCTAAAGCAGCTGTGAAACGACTTAATTTACGTTTTCGTAACGAGCTTGGACGACATTCAACTATTTTATCTAAAAAATTTTTAAGTTTAATAAAACAGTGGGGGAAGGGGGGAACAATGGTTTACCATGCATGTTTAATATTTGAAAATTTTCTTGTTCTAAACGTACAATGACGCCAACTGTTTCAGAATCAAGATTAACCAAGTCACCCCATTCGAATTTCCCTAACGAATCGACTCCACTTGCCATGTCTGTGCAGAGTTGTAGGTCCTTCGGTAAAATTTCCATTTCGTGGATTGTTAGATCGGATATTAACACAACATGATTGCTTTCAACACGGATTACTAACCCGGTATCACCTTCATAACGCCCTGGAAAAATAAAAAATGTTTGCTGGTAATTCTGCAACACCTTGTATACAAAAAAATATTGTATGACTTTTGAATCAAATTAAGCTTCTTGGATATTTAAATATTACTTCATAAAAATGTAATTTCATTCAAATTTTAATATAATACATGCCTTTATATATAGGGTGCTTCAAAATTTTATTGATAATTTAGAATAACTCCGCAAATTCTGAACCGAATTCGAAAAACTAAACATGTTTAGAAAGCCCTTTAAAAAACGAAACAAATTTACTTTGGCCCTCTTTTATGATACACCCTGTGTATATTTAAAAACAATCTTAAAATGTATTTCTTTTGGTCCTTTACAACTTTTATTTGAAACATTTTTCCGTATTTGAAACATTAAAGGAGATATCATCCATTCTTTAATGCTATATACAGGATGCTATGAAATGTATGTCCCACTCTTAGCATTTTTACTCTAAATTAGTGTTTTATTTCTTTTGGACATTTTAAATCAATATTTCAAACAATTTATATACAGGCAGAATCAATATTTAAAATACAATACCTGATAAAACTTTCACGTGGTCCCCCATTTTAAAATACTTCTTCAATTCCGAAGCTTGAAAGATGAGGGCATCCTTAAGCTGATCATGTTTGGGCATAAGAGTGATTACACTTCCATCGATTGATACTATTTTCCCTTGCAAATTAATTAATTCTCCTTCGCAGACTATAACGTTATCGCCTGCACTAAACGTATGGGGTGCTAAGCCTTTATCTTCTTTTGCTGATGATAATTCAAGGTCAACTTCTTCAGGTTGTTCTTCAAAACGTTCCAATTCACTTAGAGTTGGTTTGATCCCCTCTACCGCTACGACGCTCAGGGTAAAGTTTTTGTAGAGGAAGCCTTTGCGGGAGTAACGGTTACCTTCGAATATTAAAAAGTCACCGTCGGATGTTACTTCACCACCAATGGCCCTTATAGCTTCTGGATCGAAGGGTTTACTGGCTGGAATACGTTTCTTTTTTCGTTTTTCCACATCAGGTTCCTGCATTTTTTAGGATCAAGTAAAATATTCTTTTATAAAATAGAAAACTTACGGATTGGGTTGTCCGTAAAGCCCCACGAAGCTTCGTATAATCGATTCTAGGCAACAGTTTCAAATGGACTTGGTTTTGAGCCATGTCGAAGTAATCCACCTGCGCTATGTCGTCCTTATAAAGACCTTTCCTAAGTCGTACCCATTGTTTCAACTTTATTCCTAAAATAAATCGCAAGGTGATATTTGACCTCCGCCTTCTTAAAAATCACAACTAACCTGATTGTTCCTTAACGACCCTTAAAACGTCGGTCATTTCTTTAATAGGTACCATTTGTTGTTTCCAAAGGCCGATCTGGAGATTTCCAATATTTTCAATAACAGCTTTGACGTGGGGCTGCTTGTAGGCCTCGATATAAATATAACCTTTGACGCTTTCAGACATAACGACTGATTTAATCTGAAACGGTTCACTTGTTTTCTCATAAGCTAAGAATTTACGCATTAGTAATAAAACGGTGGCCTTTTCTTCACCGATACGACACTTAACCATCCACAAATTCGGATCCCTGCAAGTTAGAATTAATTAAAAACAATCAAGGTTAAAAGGGGAAAAAACTTACTTGACTCCGGGTAATAAAGTTTGTTGGGTGATTTGATCGGACATTTCTGCACCACCGTCTCCGAAATGTCGAGCAGGGGGCCTGTCATCGGAATATTTTTTTCTTAAATATTCCTCAATTTCTTGTTCTTTTTCTGAACTAAAAGGTAAGTTATTTTCAATAGGATATACGTAATAAAATTAGTATGACTTACTCCCATAAATTTGTTCCACGTCGTCGACCTTCAATTTCACGAGCGGTGGGGCCCAATTCGTCAACTTCATTTCCAACGATTCCAATTTCTTGAGCGCCATCTTCCCAATCATCATCGTCCTCGACTTCATCATCAACTTCAGCTTCGTCAATAATAAAACCTCCATACCGTTCCTTCCTTTTACGTTTACGCCTCTGCGTGGCACCATTTTCATCCTCACTTTCATACTCTTCTGAATCGTGCAATGAATCACTTTCCTCTGAACTATTATTTAAAATTGATTAGACGTGTGAAATAAAGAGGAGAAAAGGTTTAGTTTATATACCCGGAATAACTTGAATTGGAAAGGAAATGAGTCAGGATCGGAGGGTGTGCGTTTAACTGACTACTGCATCTTGAATTGGGTGTTAAAGCCAAGGGATCATGATCTGGGGTTCCAGGTTCAAGAATTGGGCAATTACTTTCCTCAGAATCAGACATTGTAGAGAATGAAACGGTAAAACCTACAGAATGTAAAAACTTAGGTTAGGTTTGAGGAACACCTACAAAAACGAAAATTTGTAACTCCGTTTACAGATGTTTGCATAAGGAATAACATTATGTACACAAAAATACTTACATGTGCTTAAAAACCGGAGAAAAACCAAATTTCACAGCAAAAAACTCTCGTTACACAATGGCCGACTCACAAAATGTCACAAAACGGCGGGAAATAAACGGTGATATAGTGATTACCATACCACCGACGGGAATTTTAGCTAAAATACTATTCACACAATTCATGCTTTTTAAAATGACAGAATTAATAAATACTCCTAAAATAAGATTTCAGGATGCGTTTATTATAGCATGAAGATGAAATAAATGTTTACCATACCACTAGCGTGAACTTATATTCACATTAGAATGGTTTATGCAAGATTAACATGACATAACCCACAGTAAATAAAATTAATACTTCCTACATTACAATTAAAATATATCATTACCATGATAGCTGTATATAATATAAGATTATATTTAAATAAAACTAATCTGACTTTCTCATCTTACACAAGCTAGATAACGGCAAAAGCTTAATATCGTTCTTCATTTTAACGACACCCTCATGTAGATCAATTGAGAGAAGCTCTCCAGTTGCTTCGCGTTCCTCACCAATAATAACCTGATGACAATTGAGAGTTGTAAAAAAACAATAAAGCGAGGTAACGAGAAGCAATAAAGTTACGCTATGAGAAATAAGAAAGTGCAATTATGTCATGATTTTTACCTTAAAAGCATCTCCTCGTTGTGGTTGAACTGGATCCAAATGATCGCACATGATTGTAACCACACGATCTTCTTCAGGAAGAAATACAGAGCACATAGCCCCAGAAACGCTTCGAATAATTCCGGTTTGACCCACAAGACCCGGATCATCATGTCTGTCACGTATACGGACCTATATACCAAAAAAAAAGCTCTAAACAACTCAGGTTACAATTAAAGTGAGACTTACCTCAATGTCAACTGTGTGCCAATCAGTCATTGGTAATATATCCAAGTTTGCACCGGGAGTATGAGGGTTGTAGGGCATGTTAGGGCTGTAACCCGAGCTAGGGGTGTTGTAAGGATTGTTACTAGCCGGCGATTGGCTGTAGCCTGTTGCCGGGCTAGGCGTTGACACCGCACCTACACATAACATCACACCACATTAAAGAATATCGAGAAAAAAACAAATATTTACTTTGATATCCAGGACTTGGTTGATATGGACTGTAACCTGTGTCGTTGTATACCGTTCCGGGAGTCTGGGGTGTGTACGGACCGTTCATTTGATAGCCCGGAGTACCTGGATTGTACCCTGGCGAAGGATAAGTATTTGAAATTGTTGCATCCCATTCAGAATGCGCATTCGGTGTCCTTGACCCATCATGTATGGGCGTCATAGAACCATAATGCAATGGTGTACGAGATCCTGATTCTGCCATAGGAGTTTTATTGCCGGTATCACGATACAACGGTGTCTGGCTACCAGCATACGCAGGAGTTCTTCCGTAACTTGAAATGCTTCCATCCCTGCTTGGAGTACCTAAAATTTTCGATTAGAAACGGTAGTGGTAATATTTAAACGGAAACTTACCGACATCGGCAATGTGGTTTCGATCCACCGAAATGGTTTGACATGATGTGTGTAACTCAATACGTGCGGTGGATTGCGTGGCATCTTTGACGATCCCGATATTACCTTTGTAGGGACCTCGGGTAATTTTAATGGTTGAGCCGATTAGGTCACGGTCGCGGGTTACCCGACCTCGACCACCTCCTCCTCGTGGACCACCAAAACCACCACCTAAGAGATTAAATTTTGAAAGAATTGAATTTTTATTAAGTTTGATATTTTTTACCTCCACCTCCTCCGCCGCCTCCACCACCTCCTCCGCCACCTGCAGGATGCATTGGAGAACTGCGACGTGGTGACATGTATTCCATACCCGTCGACATATCCGCAGTCGGGGCTGTTTTATTCCCACCAGCCAATTGTAAATGTTTTGTCTTGCAAACAAAAATTCCTCCGTTTTGCAAATATTCTAAAGAATGTAAAAACGCAAAGTTACGATAAAGATGTTTAATTTCTCCGGAAAACCCGGAATGGGGCCCGTCTATAACCTTAACCATGTCTTTACGGTGAAGACTGTTCCGGAACGAGTCTAAAGCAGCTGTAAAACGATTCAATCTTCGTTTTTGTAATGAACTTGGACGACACTCCACGGCTTTACCTAAAATATTAAATTAAACGGGGAAAGTAAAAAAAAAGATTACTCACCGTGCATGTTTAAAAGATGGAAATTTTCTCGTTCTAAACGTACAATGACGCCTACGGTTTCAGAATCGAGGTTCACTAAGTCACCCCATTCGAATTTTCCCAAAGAATCAACTCCGCTTGCCATGTCAGTACAGAGTTGTAGGTCCTTTGGTAGAATTTCCATTTCGTGCATTGTTAGATCGGAGATTAACACGACACGGTTGTTTTCTACACGGACTATTAAGCCGGTGTCACCTTCATAACGCCCTAAAAAAAAAAGATAGAAAATATTTCATCTGCTGTTAATTCTGCAACACCCTGTATATAAATAAATATATATTTTTTCTTTTTTGAATATTTAAATATCACCATAAATGTAATTTCATTTAAACTTTAAAATAAGACATACTATATACAGGGTGCTTCAAAATTTTATTGATAATTTAGAATAACTCCGCAAATTCTGAACCGAATTTGAAAAACTAAACATATTTTGAAAGCTCACTGAAAACTGAACACGATTATACAAAAATATACAGGGCGTTTCATTCAAAAAAACGTAAGTTTGATTTGCCGTTCTTTTATGAAACACTCTGTATACTTAAAAATAAATCTAAAATGAACTTCTTTTTGCCCCCAACAACTTTTATTTGAAACATAACTCTATAAGACCTAATCCTATGTTCCTACCGTCTTATTTTTGTACATACCAGATAAAACTTTGACGTGATCCCCCATCCTGAAATACTTTTTCAATTCTGATGCTTGGAAAACAAGTGCATCCTTAAGATCGTCATGTTTCGGCATGACAGTGATCATATTCCCATCGGTTCCGATAATTTTTCCTTGTAAGTTGATCAATTCACCCTCGCAGACTTCAACGTTATCGCCTACACTGAAGGTATGGGTTAAAGTTTTGTCTTCTTTTTCAGCAGATAATTCAAGGTCAATTCCTTCGGGTTGTTCTTCAAAACGTTCCAATTCTGCTAGGGTTGGCTTGACACCTTCTACGATTACTGCACTCAGAGTGAAGTTTTTATAGAGGAAGCCTTTGCGCGAATAACGGTTGCCTTCGAAGATTAGGAAGTCACCATCGGATGTCACTTCTCCTCCAATTGCCCTAAGAAATGAATCAATATTTTACCTTTTCTTTCAGTAAATAACACAAAAAGTATAATATACCTTATAGCTTCGGGATCGAAAGGTTTGCTTGTAGGTCGGCTCTTCTTCTTCCTCTTTTCTGCTTCCGATTCCTGATTTAAATTTTTTTAGTGCTTAAAACATTCCACATTTATGTTTCTTTTTACATATTAATCTAAATTTTCTAAACCATATCCAAAAAACTAACTAAATAAAGAATAATATTGAGAAAAAGCATAAAACGGAACAAAAAACATACAGATTGTGTCGTCCGCAAAGCACCACGAAGCCTTGTGTAATCGATTCTCGGTAATAGTTTCAAATGGACTTGTTTTTGGGCCATATCAAAGTAATCCACTTGTGCAATATCGTCCTTGTAGAGTCCTCTCTTCAGTCGCACCCATTGTTTCTTCTTTAATCCTAATAAAAATTCAAATCAGAGTCTTTTAGTGTTTTAAAAATAATTTTGATTAAAAAAGGCACAAAAAAACCTTGAAAAAAATTACCTGTTTGTTCCTTAACGACCCTCAAAACATCCGTCATTTCTTTAATCGGCACCATTTGTTGTTTCCAGAGTCCCACACGTAAATTTCCAACATTTTCAATGACGGCTTTAACATGGGGTTGTTTGTACGCCTCTATATAGATGTATCCTTTAACCCCTTCCGGTGCAACGACTGATTTGATTTGAAATGGTTCTGTTGTATTTTGATACGCTAAGAACTTCCGCATTAGCAATAAAACCGTTGCCTTTTCTTCACCGATTCGGCATTTAACCATCCATAAGTTTGGATCCCTAAATAAAATTCAAATTAAAGTTTAAGAATATGAGGACATACAAAAAAACTTACTTGACCCCGGGTAATAAAGTTTGTTGAGTAATTTCGTCAGACATTTCTTCACCACCGTCACCAAAATGCCGGGCAGCTGCTCCGTCATCGGAATATTTTTTTCTTAAATATTCCTCGATTTCATGTTCCTTTTGTGAACTAAAAAAAAAATTTAAAAAGCTAATTCGGAGACCCTTTATTAAATACATACTCCCATAAGTTTGTTCCTCGTCTTCGTCCTTCAATTTCCCTAGCAGTAGGACCAATTTCGTCCATTTCATTGGCAACAATTCCAATTTCTTGATTATCGTCAGCCCATTCATCTTCGTCTTCAACTTCATCGTCCACTTCGGCTTCGTCAATGATGAACCCTCCGTAACGATCTTTCTTTTTACGCTTACGTCTATGTGCCGAATCACTTTCATCTTCTTCACTGTCGTATTCTTCGCTATCCCGTAACGAGTCACCATCTGGTTCCTGTTCTTCTTCCACATGTTCGTCTTCGGAAGCTTCACGAGCTTCGGAACTATTACAACATGGAAGCTTAAATGAAAGTATTACAGACTTGAGACTCTCTTACGCTGAACGGCTACGGTTTCTACTACGATTGCGGCTAGGGCTTCGGCTTCGAGACCTCGATCTAGATACAGAACGGCTTCGAGATCCAGATCGGACACTACTACGTCTTGAACGATTGGATACCGGCGAGGCGCGATCAGAACCTGATCCCTCGGCGTCCGAGAAATTACTTGCCTCCGAATCAGACATCTAAATGATAAAATGCAATAATTTTTTAGGTTAGGTTTATAAAATAACTTTTTGGAGGAACTTTCAAGCAAATTTAGACTTTTAAAGGATACAAACTTACCTTAAATTATAAAATATAAATTTAAAGTATAAAAATAATGCAAAATTTTAAGAAAAAAACACAAAATTAGTCCAAACTTTCCATAAAATCAAAATATTGATGACAGTCCAGTACCAACGTAAAATTACTAACATCAAAAGTTACTAAAACCCTATTAGTAACTTTTAGAAGGAGGGAAATTCAAAATAAAAATTAAATCAAGCTTTTGGTTAAATATTTTTATAAACAAAACATTAAACAAATCACCTCTTAATTATCAACACAATCCCATTTGCTTTTCAAAATCTTCATCAGAAATTTTTTTCTTTTTCAATTTTTTGCACAACGCAACATCTTTGGCTAATTCGGCCATATCCTCTTCCGATAATCCAACTAATAAACAAACACATTAACAAACTTCATTATTTCTAAAAAAAGGAGATCAAGTTGGCTGTATTTTCACCTAACCAACTTGATCTTATTTTTTAAACCCACCTTTCCGTTTCTTCTTCTTTACGGGTTCGTTTTTCGCAACTTTTTCAGCTTTCACTTGCTTCCGTTTCAATCTTTTGGCCTTCCTTTGTTCTTTCTGTTCTTTTGTTTTTGACCACGGCTCGGTTTTCTTTATGTGTGGACGGTTTTTAAGACCAGGCCATACACCTAAGAGGAGTTAAAAGTTAAAAAATATTTTTTAAATTGAAAAGGGAAGTACCTGTAGTTTTGTAAATTCCTAATTTTTGTTTCCTTTGTGTCTCACGTTGCTTGTCTCTGTATGGTATTGCGTTAAGATCTAAATCAGAAGGTGGAGAAAACTCGGAAACATCCTGATTTTTAAATTCGGGCATTTTTGGGAGTTGTAGAAGACCGTAGGTAGTTGCCATGGCTGCTAACGGAAGCTCCTAAGGTTTAGAAATTTGTTTCAATGTGTTTAATTCAAAATACATTTTTTTCCGCACTATTTTGATATACTTTACAGTTAAAACGTAATTTTCTTGATAATTTATACGATAATTACCTTAACTTTCAATAATAACGAACATTCATGCTTCGAATATGCCCTAATATGTGAAACAAAAGCTCGTGTGGCTTTCTCCATTATCGATCGATCCGCTTTTTGAAGCATTCGAAGTTTCTCCGTCAATTCCTTTTCCTAAAACAATCTCAATTTTCTTTAACTATTAAAACTAAACTTAAGAAACTTTACTTTTCCTTCTAAAGCAGGGTCGGGCATGGGTTTAATCTGTACCCGTTGATTACGTTCAATAAAATCGACGTAAGCCTCTTCAGATTCCAGTAATAAAATTAATGCCGATCCCTCATGTCCTTGTCGAGCCGTCCGTCCAATACGATGTACAAATGCACTTGCACTTGCAGGGGGATCCCATTGCAAAACCCAATCAACCTAAATCAACGATTTAAAAAAAATAATATACAGGAGCAAAGATATTGTACCTCAGGAATATCAATTCCTCGTGCCATGACATCTGTACAAATTAAAATTCCTTTCAGAGCTGTTCGAAATTTATCAAGAATTTTTTTACGTTTCTCTTTCATTTTTCCATGGATCGCCGAGACGGGTAAAGTATCGGAGGGAAAAAGGTGGGTGAAGACGTAGGACCAGTAATCGACACAAGCACATGTTGGAAGGAAAAGTAAGGCCTTTTGTACGTTTTTTTCCTTTAGGAATGTTATCAGAGTTGCTAATTTTCCTGGAAATTGAAAAGAAAAATAGCTCAAAATTTAATCCAACGTCCTAACATTACCCTTACCATTATTTTTAGTAACAATAAAATAATTATCAAGCAAAATCGGAGTACTCTGCGTAGCTTTCTCTGTTACAGTCACCGTAACAGGATTACGAAGTCCTGCACGGATCAACGCTTGAACTTCTTTAGTTTGCGTGGCGGAAAATAACCCAGTCCTGCGTTGTCTCGGTAAATAACTTAAAATATTATCCAAAGAGTTTTGGAAACCCAAATCAAGCAATCGATCGGCTTCGTCCAAAACCAAAAACTCCTAAAAATACACAATTAAATAATTTTTCTTAACGCTTTTTCCTTTCACATACCAAGCTCTTAACAGCGGCTGGTAAATTTAAATCCTTCTTACGTGTTAGTAAATCTTCTAATCGACCAGGAGTACAAATAATAATATTTGCCCCTTTTTGTTGGATTTTCTTAACGTCTTGTTCGACGCTATTTCCCCCAACGAGAAGTATTTGCGTTAAACCCTAAAGAAATACATTTAATTCAAGTTAAATTTAAAAAAGAAATTACCTTAATATGTAGTAAAAGTTCTTCTAAAACTGTATTCGTTTGTAGGGCAAGTTCTCGGGTGGGGGAAACTACAATTGCAGCGACTTGATTAGACTTCCACGGATCTTCTTCTCCTTTACGTTTTAATAATTCCAGTAAAGGAATTAAAAATGCCAAAGTCTTCCCTGAACCTGTGAATTGAAATTCCTTTGTAAAATTTGAATTTGTAAAATAAAAATGTACCTGTAACGGCTTGAGCTGCGACATCCTTCATGTTTAGCAACAAAGGAATTGTGGCGGCCTGCACCGGGGTCATGGTAGGGAAATTTAGAGCTTCTATGGCCTTTTTTAAGTCTGCATGGAGAGATACTCCTAATTCGTCCCATGTTTTACGCATTTAGAAAGTGCTAAAAAAAATCCACATGGAAAAGTTTCGAGGTTGAGGTATTCTAATAATTTTTTTATAATAAAAAGCTTGATTTTGAATTAAAGTACATGTAAAACACTTACGTTTAATATTTAATACAGTAATTATTAGAACTGTTAAGACTTGATTTATCTGAAATTTGAGGTTAGGTTTATTGAAACTTCAAAATGTTATGAAATATTCGATAAAAGTGGCGGTTCTTACGTGAAATTGGTTGGTTTTAATTAAATATTTGAAGAAATTAACAAAAAAACCATGAATTATCCATATATTTTCCTTTAAACACGTGTAACTCATAAAACCAACTTTAGGTTATTTGAACTACAGCAACACTCATGCAACACTTGAACTATTATTAGCGCGCGAAGTTCAAATTTTCGAAAATGTTCCACAAAAATATCTATTTTTAATTAAACTGTCCTTGTTGCTTAATCCCAAAAGCCCACTTAAATATTTCCTATTGTTGTTGGATCAGAGCAGATAAAATAAAACCAAATATTATAAACGAACTCATTGATGAATTTATTTCCTCAAAATGTTATAGCTGACAATTTTTTTTAAAACTAGCAGTTCTTGTGTTCAGCAAAACAGAAATGCGTTAATTTTTTTTCGTTATTTTAATTCGTACAAACTTATGAGATTAAGTTTTACAGGAATTCTAACGTCACATTTTCTTTTGATCGGTTTATCCATTCAGTAGCAAAACATACTAGTCCTGTAAAACTTTCTCACGCTAACAAACTTTTGTAAATGCATACAAAATCTTAACAAATCGAGTCCGACAAGACAAAAAAATAGATGAAGGTCGTCGTATAACGACGATGATGAAATTTTTCTTTTACGATTGTTTTTAAAGGCAAGCTTTAAATTTTTTTCGCTCGATACAATTATTCTTTAACAATGTTTAAAACAAAAAAAAAACAATGAAATAATAACAAACAAAAATAATAACTTGGAGGGAAAAAAAAGGGGGTCAAGTTGGAGGCTTTAAAAGTTACCCCCCAACTTGAAACTGTTTCCCCCTCCCCTCCTGTTATTATTCTCCAAAAACAAATGAAGAAAGTTTTAAAATATAGGATGGTGCCAAAAATTAAAAAAAAGGAGTACAAAAAAAAACAATAGAATAATGAATAAGGCACCTGCATATCCGTCGCAACTAAATATTTTCCTAATCTCTCAACCAAACTAAGCTAAACTGTCAAATCGTCAAGAGGACAAAATGACATTCACCGAAGCGCAACACCAATCGATTAAAAATCGAAAATGTAGGGAAATGGGGGCGTTATGGAGATGAGTCGTCGGAAAGGCAACAAGTGATCGGAGAAGGATCTTTTAAAGCACAGAGATGATGATGCAAGGATGATTTTAAAAAAATGTAGCCGTACCATGAAATATTGATTTGGAGAACAAAAAGTTACGATATGAAAACCAGGCCGTAAAAAAATAATGCAGGAGTAACCTTATAAAATGGAATGATTTTATGAACACCTCATTTAAGGTTAACAAAAGGTTTTGTTAACCCAAAATGAGCCTTAAAGATGATCCGATGTTTGATTTTTAATTTTTTTTTAATGTTGTTATAAAAAAATGTCTGCCACAGTTTAGAATCTACAAAAAATTCATAAAATACCTTCAATTACTATTATTTTAGGTAATCTGATAAAAACAAGAATATTTAACCTAAATTGGTCTTTAACTTGATAAAACAGGGGATTCCCCTACGAGATAACTCCTTTATTTGGTATGTTGGAAAAAACTGAAAGGGGAAAAGTTCTTTTAAAATTACATAATGATAAAAAGAAACCTAAAATGGTCGTTACTACAGGATGCGTTGCCAAAAAAAAAATGACAATTGATCCCTAGCTTCGGCATTACTAGATTTGAAATAACCGCCAGCAGCTTTTTCCATTACTTTCCAATTTATGGATAAAAATTACGTTAGGTACGATGAATAATCTAAACTGTGGCAATTGTTTCTAAAGGAAATCCTTTTAATGTCAAAATTTTCACTGCATGCAATTTTAGGCACAAACAAAAAAGTGTGCCGGGAGTTTTTCAAAGTTTGATGCAATGAATTTTCAATTTTAATCCGAAACAGAATAAGAATTTTGACTAAAAAATAACCAAGTTTTGCTCCAGGGTAACAAAAAAAAACGAGTCCTCTACCGGAAAACTTTTTTTCCCTGTTTTCTGATATGCTAAACGTGTTGGAAAATAATCCAAACATATCTTAAAATCAGACCCGACAATATTTGTGAGCTTATGTTAAAAAAATTTCCACAAAACTGGAGCAAAAAATTTTTAAAAAGATAAAAAGGAGTATAACGTGTTAGGGGATGATTTAAATACGTAATTGCTGCCTACGATTCAAAAAAATTATTTAAATCGTCCCCTAAGCTGAAAAACAATTAACTAAACGTACAAAAAAGAGCAAAAATTATAGGACACTATTATACTTAAAAAACAGGAGTTACAATTCACTAAAGGGGGGGTTAAAATTAACGCTAAGGTGCAGGAGCATGTTGTTGTTGATGTGGAGGTTGGGGAAGGAGTACTTGGATGGGTCCTTGTGGCGGGGGAGGCTGTTGGATGTAATGCATCCCGGCAGGCATCATATGCGGCTGTGTCGGAATTAACGGGCACATAATTGGAAACTGTGGAGGGCCTTGAGGTGGCGGAGCGGCCTGGTATTGTTGTGGAGGGGGTTGAGGACCTTGATTTTGTGTATATTGTGAAGGAGGTTGCGCAGGACTCGGCGCTTGTGATGGATTTTGAGGAATATACTGTATCTGGGGCGATTCGTACATACGAACCGTATGCATTTGTTGATAAGCTTGTGGATTTATACCCGGCGGATAAACAAATTGTTGAATTGGAGCTGGAGCTAAAAGGGGCTGACCTGTTGCCGCTGCCACCTGCATTTGAGATGCCATATCGGCTCGCATTTGTCCCATTGGTACTGAAAATTAGAAAAAGGCAATTGAGAAACCTGAGATTAGAAAGAAAATCCGAGTAATACGGGGGATTCCCCTAAGGTATAGTAGGATCAACTCCTTTATTTGCGATTGTACAAAAAAAATTATAGGGAAAAAGTTGTTTAAAATTACATAAGGAAACTAGATTGTACGAAAGAGATGTTCCAAAAACCAAATTATTACGAGAAATACAGATTTTCAAAAAATATGCAAGAGTAAAGTAACCTTATTTAGAAAAATATTCAAAAATGTTATAAAGAAAAGTTGTTTAGAATTATTTTAAATACTCAAATATAAATTTCCTTGGATCTACAGCGAAAAGTGGAAACAGGGGATTCCCCTAGGACATAACTCCCTTATTTGGGATTTCAGAAGAAAATTCTATGGGGAAAAGTTGTTTAAAATTACATAAGGGAACTAGATTGTACGAAAGAGATGTCCTAAAAACCAAATTAAACGGAAAAATTCAGATTTTCAAAAAATTTGCAAGAGTAAATAAAGTAACCTTATTTACGAAAATTTTCAAAAATGTTATAAAGAAAAGTTGTTTAGAATTATTTTAAATACTCAAATATAAATTTCAGTGGATCTATGGCGAAAAGCGTGAAACAGGGGATTCCCCTAGGACATCACTCCCTTATTTGGGATTGTAGAAGAAAATTCTTAGGAGAAAAGTTGTTTAAAATTAGAAAAAAACAATTAAACATATATAAAAAATGAATGTCGTCCTGAAAAAAACAAATGATTATTCATATACAACCACAAAATGCGAGTGTAAAACAAGAAACAAACCAAATATCACCTGAAAATTTACATTTGGAGCTTATGTTACCTTTTCTAATTCTACTTCCTTGTGGATGTGGTTGTGGTTGATACTGAGGTTGACTCGGCACCATATAACCCATTACAAGAGGCATAGACGGTTGTCCCGGAGGACCACTAACAGGGATATAAGGACTATGACTTGGAGTTTGAGGTGTGTGGGGTCTGCTAGCACCCGGCGTACTTGGCGATCTATAATACAATCTTTTATTACGCTAGAAAAACAATATAAATAAAAAAATATTTATCCTTACCTAGGCGTAAACGGTTTAGCCGCGGGATTTAAAACAAATTCTTTTGCGTTTGGATTTAATGTAGACTTCTTAAATGTGTTGGTAACTTTATCCATACCTTCCTGTGGCGGTGAGATGGACTGTTGTGGTTGTGGGGGCGTTGCTTGCTGGGCCGGATGTTGAACTGGTTGTGGTGGGGGCGGCATTTGCTCTGGCACTTGATTTACCATCACTACCGGCTCGGCCGGCGGAGCAGCAAGTTTAAAATCTTGTGAAAATTTATGTAATTCCTGAAAAACATGTATTATTATACATCAAATTAATAAATTTTGAGGATAACATACCTTAACGTCTTCTCTATGTCTGGGTGCTCGGCCAACCCCATCAGGTTTCTGTTGTTCTTGATATTGTGGTTGTGGTGGAACATTATTAGGTGGGAGATAATTATTTCTAGGATTTCTTTGAGGAATAGGCTTGGCCTCCCCGTTAAGTTGTGGTTTAGGTCCATTGGGTCCACCATTTGGAGGGGGTCCTTGTCTCTGCATGGGATTATTATAAACGTGTTGAGGTGGCGGGGCGTGATTGGTCATTGGATGTTGCGTTGCTACGGGTGGCATATGTATAGCACCTTGCGGCGGTAACGGTCCGTGTGGACTATGAACACTATGACTTGGCGGATTCTCTCGAGTAATATCTCTGTCTCTGTTTTGATTATCACGTACATGGGAAACAGGTGGTGCAGCATTTGAGTGAGGGGAAGGATGTGTGGGATACTGCATGGGCGGCATGTTGCCTTTTGGAGAAGGCGTCGTTTGGGCGCTGCTTCCCTGAGACGGTGGAGGAGTGCTACGCATTAGTTTTCCAGTGGTTTGATTCTTTCGTTTCGCTGGGGGTAGATATTTACCTCCGCTGGATGTTGTGTCTAGGCCTGGTTTCTAAAAATTAAAATTAATAAATGACAAAATATTATTTTTTGGGGTTTAAATAAATGGTTTACCGAATAGCTTGTGTCTGGAAGTGGCACATTCTGGCCGGGTCTTATCACAGCTGCAAATCGTTCCTCCTCGTCTCCATTTTCCAAATCTAGCCGAGCCTTGTAATTTGGCTGGCTTTCTATTTCACTTGCTATCTGTTCCGCTTTTGCTTCTTGTTCCCTAAACACAAGACACAATAAATACACGTCATGTACCCAGAAAACAAAACATAACTTCAAAAATATGCTCACCTATAATCTTGCGAATCACTGTGTTGTAGCTGAACCGTATACCCTGTCAGAGATTGATCATATGTGCTGGTTACTCCATAAACTTGCTCGTTCTTCCTGAACATGTCATTTGCATCCCACCCGTTTGCCCCAGGTTCAAGTTCGAGGGATGTTTCTCCACCGTTTACACCCGAAGAAGGGTCCCACGGTTCTAATTCTTTTTCCTCCAAAGATTTTTGTTGACCTACAGTAAAACAATATCAAAATTATACATTTTCAACATAAAAGTGAAGTTAACTCTTATGATTTTGTCTGTTCCTACCATTAAACTTAGCAGAAATGGCAGTATCGGTCTGAAACGTGTCTCTTGTGGCAAAATCAAGGTCAACGTCTTTTGCAACCATGCTTATTATATCACAAGGTTTAAAGATGAGCTTGTCAGCAAGTGAGTCCGCTGCCAAGCTAGAATTGTTAGTGTCCGGATTATCCACCTTGGCTGCAACTTCTAGCACCACGTCAAATTGACTCGAAAACGTGCGGAAAACACCTTTAAGCAAAAAGTAGGATTAGAATTTAATTACGTTAACTTAAACCATTAAAAAAAGGTACCTTCCCAAACACTTCCCGATGCCGTCTGAATACGAACAACATTTCCGACATGCGAGGTGGCAGCGTGCATGAAATGGGCATTATTGTATACTCCCTCCGTCACTACCGAGCGTACCCTTGGGGATCTGAAAAAATAATTACAATTTAGTAAGGTAAGAAAAACAATTTTAAAATGTTTATAAAAAGGCTCACAATAAGGCCATCAACAGCTAAACTAAAACCACACAAGATTTTGAGGTAATGTCCTCCTTGAATTGTCCTCCGAGTTCCTGGATGAACATCCATACAGACTACAACAACAATAATGTAAAGGTTTGTACTTTCTTTGGGTTCGGATTAAATAAAAGGAGGGTTCTGTTTCCTCCATTTTCAATTTTTTTAAGGGAAGAATAAGCATGGTAGACATTTTTGTTTATTAAGGCCGATTCTCACTTGTGTGCAAGGACCGGGATCGGCAAGCGTTCGGCCCGGTCCAGGCAAGATTTCTTTTTCATTACTCTTATGCGTTTTAACGATGTGTATTCACACTGGCCGGGCCCGGTCCGAGCCAAGCCCGCGTGCTTTCTCTGAAGAATATTTGGCATGGCCCAAGCCGAGCGCTTGTCGAGCCCGTGCCTTGCACGCATAGTGAGAATCGGCCTTTAGGAAGGGAAGAAAGGTTTTTGCAAGATGGGAAGAACAATGAGACAGGTTAGCACTGAAAAAAAGGGGTTTTTTTAAGGGAGATAAGGGGAGGGGGTGTTATGGGTTAATAACACAATCAAAAATTAGCATAAATTTTAATTAGTTAGGTTAGATTCTACAACGAGGTCTTGTAATTTAGAAAAAAAACAACAATTTTTTCTTAAGGCCTACCTTAAAGTTCCCCCTCTGTTTTTTCTCTTGTTGTTCATGTTATCACCGCCGCTACCGATCCCGGTGGTGTCGTATTTTCTCGTAGGCACGGGAATTTTGGAAAAACTTGGGGCTCACTCCTCACAAAAGAACACTGAGGTTTTAAGAAAAAACCCTTTGGCTTCTCGCAAAACAATGCGAACAAAGCTCACGATTTACAAAATGGCTTAATGACGTAATCAATAAGTACAAATAAATAGGACTTAAATCATTGCTTCCGTACTGATTTTTCTTGAACGCGTCTTCAGACTAATCGACTTAAAGTCTGGACAACTAAATACTAATTATTTTTGGTACTTAACGAAGTTAAACGTTCCGTTAACAACTGCCAAAGTACAACATTACGAGCATTACCCGAATGTCAGACTGACGTGTGTGTCAGTGCGCACGCGCAACATCCGATAGACGCGAATGGACGATTCTACAAGCGAATAGCGACAGCCCCTTCACTGACCCCAGCAGCAGAGTATATCTATTCACAAGTCCACTGGGGAATCCCACTGACTTTAAATAAGTTGCAGTTTGTGAATGTATTTTTCACAACCCCAGTGGACTTCTCATCAGCTGCTGGGTCACTGAAGTGGCTTTCGCAAACCGCTTGAGACGATCTTTTTTTAAAGTGTTTTGTTTTCATGGCGGCAAACGGGAACCATTTGAAATATGTCAATAATCCCGAGCTTGCGTGTCGCATTCCTTTTGAATACTTCGCGACTGTTTCATATCCTCTAAACTCAGCACCACCTGTTACATCAAGATTACAATTTTCTAATTCATTTCCGCTTTAAAAATAAGCGAAATAAATTAATTACAATTCCTTGCAACACATCAAAAGAAAAATGTAAGCGGAAAAGCATGAATTATTCAATGATTTGTTTTATTTTCAAAACATATGGTCTAAAACAATTGAAGTTTTAAATTCAATTGTTTTTCTTTCAAAAAATTCACCCTCCTTCAATCTACATTAATTTTTGTGGCAAATGTTTTTTGTAATCAAAAATATCAATCATTTTTGTAATTTTTATGTAAATTATTTAAAACAAGTGAATGTTAGATAAAAGAGCAGGAAATTTCAAAATTCCCTCCTTTTACTTTCCAAAAAGTGCGGGAAAATTCAAAATTTTCTTTATCAAAAAGGGCGGGGAAATTCAAAACTTTCCTTCATCAAAAAGTGTGGGAAAATTCAAATTCCTAATTGTTCAATTAATTTTCTTTCAGATAAATGGCGTCTACAAAAAACAACACAACCAATTTGGAGCAAATAAATAACGATTTAAGATCTTTTCTGGATTTTTGCAAAGAAAATCAATTAACAAACGACGAAATTGCAAAAATTTGTCAACCACTAACAGCTTCGATTAAAAAAGCAAAAATGATTCAACACTTACGTTACTTAATAATTTTTTCGTTACTCATTGCCATCGTTTATTACTCAACGTATTTGGAAACCGTATCCTGGAACCTATCAGCTATAGGACGGATAGCTCTAATCAAAATCCTACCATTTTGGGATTGGAGACCCTTAAAAAACGAAAAGTGTTTAATGGAAAATTTTTTTAAACCAAAAGAAAATCCTTCTTTAGCTTTCGATTGTGTTTTATGCGAAGCTATTGATAAAATTTATGTGGAGCCCCAAATCGACTCGAATTTTCTCAACACCCATTACATCGAACTACATAAACCGGTCATTTTATCCAACGCTTTGGAAAATTGGCCGATTTACCAGAACCCGTCTTTAGTATTAATCGAAGCCAATTCGATCCCCGATTCAATTCCTTGCAAACTCTCGACGAATATTCATAACGGAAATGCAAATTTAGCGAAAGTCTTGAAGAAACTTCATGGGTTCAATGAATACTTCCTGCATTTTCAGAACTGCGACTTCGAAGCAACCAAGGCTTTTCGAATTGTTGCTCCGAGACCTAATTTTCTCCCCGCAGAGGTATCTCCGGTGCAATATAATTGGTTAATGATGAGTAAAAATTATAATGTGAGTATTTTTAAGTCGGTTGAGTTAAGGGAACCGATTACAGTTATCGGACAAGCAATTGGGAGTAATTTTTTTAAATTAATTCCAAGACGGAATTGCGAATCAGAGTGTCCGATAGTTAATATCGAATTAATGCGGGGGGAAGCTTTAGTTTTTACAAGTCTATGGGATTTGGAATATAAACCCAATCCTGTTGGGGAAAATATTGCAGTAGTTTTAGAAATGCATTAAAAGTGTTTGGAGATTTAAATGTTTTTCAATGTTTAATGGAAAATAATAATAAAAGAAAGTTATTTTATTGTAAACAAATATGTAACTATAAATATAATTAAAGTAATTAAAACAGAATTAATAGCAGCAATTACTTGTTGATGATATTTACTTTATTCTTGCAAATTTTTTGAAAATTTGAAATTCCCGCCAAAATTTAGGTTATCTAAACTTTGGGACATTTCACCTACTTTTATCCCAGACTGTAGTTCAAATGTCATATCATAACAAATATAACCCTAAAAACATACTGGGTGTGTCAAATTTAATCAAAATCCTTTAAAATAATACAGAAAAAATGTTTCAGGGCTATATTAAAGGTAACAATTGATTAAAATAATTTTTCTGAAACCTAATAGATAATTTTTAGAAGAAAAAATAAAAGTCGAGACCCTAAACATTGTAATAAAGCAAGAACCCGTTGAGCCTCCTCTCCCTTGCTTCGAAACAATCAAAATACCCGTTAAAAAAGAACCAGAAGACATAGAATCAGAAGATAACGATGTAAAAAGTAATATCCTAGCGAATCAAACATCTAAGGTACCGATTTATAAATGCGACTTGTGCGATTATCAAACCAAAAACAAATCACATATAAATATCCACAAAATGAGACATACTGGAGAAAGACCTTACAAATGTAATGTCTGCGATTTAAGAACAGTAACGAAATACGATTTACGAACGCATGCTTTAACCCACACCCCTGACAAACCCCTTTCGTGCAACTTATGCGACTTTAAAGCAGTTAAAAAATACCATTTAAAGATTCATCAAATGGTGCATACCCCAGATAAACATTACAAGTGTAAACGTTGTAATTTCACAACGCCTTGGAAAAATAATTTGGTTCAACATGAAAAAATGCACAATGGGGAAAAACCTTTTCAGTGTCACTTATGCGATATAAAAACTGCTACCAAGTACCTCCTACAAAGACATATTTTAACACACACTGGGGAAAAACCTCTTAAATGTAGTCTTTGTGATTTTAAAACAATTCGAAGAAATTCCTTAAAGGAGCATCAAACGATTCACAGCGGGGAAAAACCTTTTCAGTGTAAAGAATGTAATTTTAAAACTGCACGGAAACGGAGTTTGGAACGGCATATGTTATTACACGATGATATGTATTTTGAATGTGATGTGTGCAGTTATAAGTCCCCTCGGAAGTATAGTTTGAAACAACACATGTTGCGGCACACTGGGGAAAAGCCTGCCAAAATAAAGTCTGATTTGGATTAAATAGGTTCCGAAAAGTAGTTTGTAATGTAAATTTATTTATATTGTATTAAGAAACGTAAACTTAAATGTGTAAAATTTAGGAAAATGTGCAAGATTTAGATTTAGAAATAAAATTTGATTTAAAACGATTTTTTTTCTATTATTTTTATAAAATAAATATAAACTAATTATTTAATTTAAAAATATTAATTACTGTCTTTATCTTCAGCCATCATTTGTTCTATAAGTCGTTTCCTTTCCTCTGCTTGTCTCATTTTTGTAAACACGACACTTTCATAATCCGACGCTTTAATCGTGGAACTTTGTGCTGCAGGTCCTTGTGGCGGTCCGTTAACCCATTGAAGCTCTAAAGGATTTTCTGCAAGACCTTTTTCCAAGTCCATAGCCATTTCTGCTGCCCGACGGGTTTTAAATTCAACCATTGCACTACCCTTCTTTTTAAGGGACATAACTAAAGCCGTGACGTCTCCATATTTGGACAAAAACCGATGTAATAACTCTTGATTATATCCTCCGTTTGTCTCGTCGGTTTTTAAGGTCTTCCATTTGATTTTAATACGGAATTGATTACTTTCCCACGAATCGTTGGCTTTACTTTTTTCTTCCCGTAACTTTTTCGTAATATAAGCCATTTCTTCTTCGACTAATCTTGAACCTTCTTTCCGTAACCGTTCAATTTCTTCTTTAAGTATTTGTGCACTACTTTTAGCATTCGCCGATTTACTGGCATGTTTTTCTCTTGCTTCGAGGTCTTCTTTTAATTTTTTCCGTTTACTGTCGAGTTCTTTATGTCTTATTGCGGCTTCTTTCTTACCTTTAAGGACTTTATCGTAAGCTTTTCTTGCTGGTTCATCTGTTAGAACTTCCAAGATTTTAGTAAGCTGGTGGAATAGTTTCGCTGCATCCGGATTGTCAGGATTTTTATCCGGATGGCATTGTAAGGCTTTCTTTCGGTAAGCTCTTTTTATGTCACTTGTGGTGGATTCAGGTCGGATATCTAATAATTCGTATAAATCTTCATCTTCTATTTTAAATTCAGTCATTTTTGCACGATTTTAATTCGAGGGAAAAGTTTTATTTTGAATAACACAAAATAACATAACCAAACTTTTAAGTTTAGACGTTGGTTTGACGTTTGACAGGTAGTGGCTATTGTACCGTCATCGAGAACTCTGGATCTACCTAAAGACACGCCTACGGCTTAATTTAATTTTTTATTTAACTATTTTTTTAAATAAATAATCATTTTTAATTTAAAAAACTAAAAATTTGCGGTCTACTTTCGCTTTATTACCAATTCTAAGGTAAAAACCACGGTTGATAAACTCAATCCAATCCCTAGCCAAACAAAAGCGTCCATTAAATGTTCAAATCCCAACACTATAACGGTTTCTTCTTCCACAAACTCATTCTCTTTGGCAAAATTCATAATTTTCTGGAAAAATCCATGTTCCCTCACAATCGACAAGAAGTTATTCAATGTTGGAATAAAATAATGACCTTTCCTCATCCCCAAACACATTTCTAACGTTAAAAAATCTGAATCCAATCTCTTAATGGAATTAAATTCCATCACTTCGAAGGTACTTTCGCTTGCCAAAACAGAAATGTTACGATTTTTAATCATTTGGGCGAAAACCTCTGTTTGATTGATTTTGGGCAACACCAAGAGGTTTCTTTTGAGATTTTCATAAACTTTTCCTGCGTGTTTGTTGAGGTAGTTCGTTTTATAGGTGTTTCCTGGTTGGATAAGCTTTAATCCTGATTCAGCAAGTTCTTCTAAGGTTCTGATCCCCTTTTCTTCAAATGGATGGGTCAAGGCGCTGACCAAATTGGCTTGGAACGAACTTGAAATTTGGGTGCAATAAATCACGTAAAATAAAGCAAGGCATTTTAAAGCCTTCCTTTTTGGTATTAACCGATCCGATCCACAAAGGGAAAATCCAACGATGGTTAAGTAACATCTCCAAAAATCTTTATATTCTCTTCGATCAAATTTTCCCATCAACCACCATATCAAAATTACTAAACCAAAGATTGCCCAAATTGGTATCCAAACATTTTTTTGGTAAATATGGCTCAAACGTACTCCATAGATCTTCTTGGGGTTTGGAACAACCCAAATCATTTTGTCCCAAAAATAAATATCGCTTATTTCGTAATCGACCAAAACTTCTTTTTCCCTTGTTATGGTAACGGAGAGCAAAATATCGTTGCTATGGTTATAATGTGCAAACCTTTCATTTTTTATCACAGTTCCTGATACGTTCGTGTTTAAAATTTGGCCCATCAAGACCATGAGATGGTACAAAAGACCAACAGGAAACGACTCGATAAAACTGTCTCGAATAATAACGTTACTTATTCGTGTTCTACATTGATTTAAATTTTTAACAGTGGAATTAAACCGAATAAAAGTTTTATAACTTTGGGCCAAAATTATTTTGGCTTGCTTTCCACAATTGTTGTGTTTTGCAAAAGGGTTTGACACGTATACTTTTTCTTCCACCAAAACCATAATGTTTATTAAATCAAACCCCCAAAACACTTCAAATATTTTCTTTAAATTCATTCTTGTGCTTGGTATGAGCAAAAACTTTCCTCTTGGGCCCCAAATGGGACCATTTTTAAGCTTGGTAAGGGTTTGATTTAAAAAATTAACCCCATTGATGTAAATAACGTAGTTATAACACACCCTTGAAGACATACCAATAGGTTTTTCGATGTTAACAACAAACCTTGGGTTTGCGATTGGGAAAAGAACCGGTACATGTATGGAATTTTCAAAAATCACACAAACTGTCGCGTTTTGGGGAAATAAAACATTAATGAAATGTAATTGAGAAACTTCCTGGGCCTTATTGAAGGTATTTAACACCAAACCACGATTGCTTGATAAAGTTAATAACAAAAAAAGAATTATTTTAGGGTTGAACATTCTCAAAGTATCGAAAAATTACAAGTGGAGTAAAAACTATTCATTTTAGAGGGTTGAAAAGGTTTAAATACTTCGTAAGTAAATAATAAATTACATAATTATACGTTTGGTACCCTAAAAAGGGGACCACACTAAAGCTTAATTATTTCCAGACAGTTTAATTAAAGGGTGTAGGTAATTCTTTTGAAAATATCCCACCCTTATATGTAATTAAAAGGAAATTCGATTTTCTCAAGTAAATTTTTAGCGTCTTAAACCATTGACGAACGCCACTGATTAAAATTTTTGACTAGGAATATCTCGGTTCAAAATAAACCAAAGATCACGATTTTTTTAAAGAAACCAACCTCTAAATGTTGGTTATCGAATTATTTTAATATAATTCAGAGAACTTTACTTTTAGTGCCGCTTTTCCCGGATTTTAAAAAAAGTTGGGGTATTCTAAAAAGAATTTTAATTTTTGAAATTATGTAAAAGTAAAACCAAAAGGCTTAGGAAGTTAATTTTTGGATTGGATATAGTATCAACCCTTGACTTAAACATATCCAAATTTCAGCCGAATCGGTCAAACCGTTCACGAATGGCATTGGTTTAACCGAAGCTCTACGTTTTCGCCCACTAGATCTCCGGCCCAAGACCCTACTAATTGTTTGTTTTAGGTTTTTAAATAAAAACTACGTGAAATATTCTTGAAAAACCTGCTTTGAATACAGGGTGTCCTATAAATGATGACCTTTTAATGATTTTACGCGAATAGTAAAGGAAATTACAGCTTGCGACATTATTAGAAAGCTGAATCGCGACATCGAAGTGCATTCTGCAGATTAAAACGACTGCATTCCTATGGGAAATAGAACTTGCTTTAAAATGCTTGAGCTGCAAGAGCATTCACCCACCTTTCCATAGTTGCAACACAAGTCATTATTATTTCCGTGTTTAAGAAGGCCTACTGTGCCATATTACTTCCTTATCTATCTATCAATTTATTTATAGATTTCCTTTGTCATTTGAAGCCCTACTTACAACGGGTGTGACCGAACAATATTAATTTTGCAAGGCCGCCTCGTTATTACAAGCTTGTGTAAGAAAAAAACATAAATAAAAAGGATAAGTACATCCAATTAGCGCTTCGACAGCTTAACATTCTTTTTATTATTCACGCTTGCATAAAAAGGAAATTGTTACAGGTATAATTTGTGTCAACAAAACAATGGAAATGCCTTCCATAGTAATCCCATGTTCAGATGTTCAAAAAAAATTAATAAAAATAATTAAAAACAGTAACTAAAGAGTTGGGTCTAGTTAGCCATGGAAATGGTTTTTTCTTAATTTACGACGTTATTTTAAATCCAAAGTACGTCATGTTGGGTGTCTTTTCAAAGGAGATTTCACGGCCTATTTGATTATAAGAAAATATTATGATTATAAAATCACGTAGGCCCTGAATGACTTTTTTTTCAAAATTGTGACGTTAATATTGATCAGAAGTATGTCGTGTTGGGTGTCCTGTAAAAGGAAATTTCACGGCCTATGTGATTATAAGAAAATATTTTGATTATAAAATCACGTAGGCCATGAATGATTTTTTTTTCAAAATTGTGGCGTTAATGTTGACCAGAAGTATGTCGTGTTGGGTGTCCTGTAAAAGGAAATTTCACGGCCCATGTGATTATAAGAAAATATTATGATCATATAATAGGCCATGATTTTTTTTAAATCGTGGCGTTAATGTTCATCAGAAATATGTCATGTTGGGTGTCTTTTAAAAGGAAATTTCCTAAGCTATTTGAATTGATTTAAAAAATTCACGTTATTCTATGTTGTTTCAAGTATCATTTTGAAGAGGATTTGATACAGAATCATTTATTTTTATAATAATTGCAAAATAAATACGTGATGTATTGAAATCTTGACCTTCAATTTGGTTTCTCTCTTAACTATCATGGATTACGCAAAAAAATTCCCAACATTTATTTGTTCGGCAAACAAATTTATTTAAAAAAAAAACACTTGGTAGTTACGTGTGCCCTGCCCACGCTACTTCACCTTAAAAAATCACTTGAAAACTTAACAAATCAAATTTTTATTAACACATAATAAATTATGGTTTGGTTCGACGTAAAAATAAATGTAAGTTACTTCGTCCTTCTTTTGTTTACTTTTCATTGAAATCTCCTTCCACTTTTTGCTTAACCAAGAAGGAGCTTTTAGGATCAGCACTTACACATTTCACTTTCAACTATTTATTTGCAATTACATTTCACAATTATTCAGTCATAGTCGAGAATTTGATTCAATCGGACGCAAATTAAATTCAATCGACTTTGAATTAATAAAAAAAAAGAATAAATCAAACCGGAGTGAAACAAAATCAAAGTTAAGGTGAAACTAATAAAGTTAAGTTAAGGAAAAACAAAAGAAGTAGACGTAAGTATTTTGTTTTGTGTAAAAACGATTGCTATTTGTTTCTTGATCTCATTCGTCTAAACAAACGTTAAATATTTAAATAAAATCCATTAGTCAACATTTATTTTTTACGCTACCGCAATCAACACAAAGTTTAGTTTGACCTGTTTATACAAAAAACTTTTCAGTGTACTAAAGTTTTAAATATTTCTACGCCACTGTATTTAAATTCTGAACCCTCCAGCTTGTACTTATTAAGCCCTGAAGATGATCTAACCCAAGTCTGGGTGTTTCAGGTCACGCAATTCTTTAAATAAACCAACAATGAGTTTTTTTTGTACATAAAAATATTTTCTACGCCACTGATTTAGATCCCTAAACGAAATTTATCCATACCCTGAAGTTAATTATTTTTTTTAGTCAAACATGCCTGAACGAATCCTTCCAACAATCCCTCAATGGTTCTCCAATCAACATGTATTAATAACGGGCGCCACTGGTTTCATGGGTAAAATTCTGGTCGAAAAACTATTGAGAAGCTGTCCCGAAATTTCTTCCATATACCTTTTGGTGCGGACGAAACGGGGTAGAAACCCCAAGCAACGTTTAGAAGATTTTATTAACAGCCCGGTAAGTCCAATTTTATCGAAACTTTTTAAAAAGTCATAAGCCCCCGATTTTAGGTTTTCGACAAGATTCGGGATTCCCCGAAATGTTCAAAACTGTTCGGAAAATTACATTGTGTCTGCGGGGACTTAACGCAAAAGAATTTAAGCCTGTCCCAAGAAGACATGGAGATGCTAGAGGAAAACGTAACCACGGTGTTTCACATGGCGGCGAATGTACGTTTCGATCAACCCCTGAAGACGGCACTGGTTATGAATACAGGGGGGACCATGAAAGTATTGGAATTGGTGGTAAACTTTAAGAAACTTAAAGCGTTCGTGCACGTTTCCACGTCTTATTGCCATTGTGATCAAACGGAACTTGAAGAGAAGACTTACCAAGCACCCCATGATCCAAGGTAAGTAATCTTAATGGTAAGTTTGAACCTGTCGAACGTTTTTTTTTTAAGGAAAATGCTGGATTTAGTGACGTGGATGGACGATGAATTGTTAGAAATCCTAACCCCAAGGCTTTTAAAAAACGCCCCAAACACTTACGCCTACACAAAATGTCTTACCGAACAGTTGGTTACTGACTATGCGTCCAAAATTCCTGTAGCCATAGCAAGACCTTCCATTGGTAAGTATTTTGGTAAGAAACAAAACTTACCCTTAAGGTCTTACCATCAAATTATTTAGTTATAGCAGCTTGGAAAGAACCAATTCCGGGTTGGGTGGACAATCTTAACGGACCTACAGGGTTATTAGTTGGGGCAGGTAAAGGAGTGATTCGTTCCATGCATTGTGATCCCACCCTTCAAGCCGATATGCTTCCTGTGGACATTTGTATGAATTCCATCATACTGACTGCTTGGAAATTAGGGACATCCCCAAGGGCAATAGAACCTCTAGTCGTTAACGTGACTGCTTCCCCAGTAAGTCCAAAGCTAGCCTAAATATCTTTGCAAATAAACTTACCACCAAATTGAGTTGATGGTAAGAAAATTAGTTTTTAGAAAATTTAAAGGGAAGTTTATCAAAGCTTGGTATTTTGTCCACGAAGTCTTATATTTAGTGGAATTTCAGTAAATTTGAAGGTAAGTCTAGACTTACCAGGTCTTGTCCAAACCCAAGAATTATTCCCATTTTCCTACACGATGTGACTGATGGTAAGAACATCATTCTTTGTCAGAATTCTAGCAAATTTGAAGGTAAGTCAAATGTATTTTGATGGTAAGTCTTTTATTATTCCAGGAAAATCCACTAACATGGGGAGAAGCCCTCGCAATGGGTCGAAAACACTTCTACGACAACCCTTTCAGCATCTGTTTATGGTACCCAGGTGGAAGCATCAAAGCAAACTATTTCCTCCACATCTTAGCCGTCTTTTTCTTCCACACCATTCCGGCTTACCTCATAGATTTCCTTCTAATGATAACCAGAGGTAAACCATTGTAAGTGTAATTTAAATTTCAACCCATCAAATATTATTTTGGATCAATATTTCAGCTTGGTACGAACACAAAAACGAATCAACAATGGACTAGAAGTTTTACAATATTACACAACAAGACCATGGAAGTTTCATAACAAAAGATTACAAGCAATTGCAGAAAATTTGGGCGAAGAAGACAAGGCGGTGTTTTATGCGGACACGTTAGGCTTGAATTGGAATAATTATTTGTTGTCTTATGTTTTGGGAGCCCGAAAGTATTGTGTACATGAAGAACCAGATACGTTACCATACGCCCGAAAGGTTTTGAGAAGGTAAGTCTTAAGTTATTATACGCTAGAAAGGTTTTGACAACGATTAGAGTTAAAAATATTTCAGCAGGTAAGTCAAATTTGATGGTAAGTACCAGGAAATTAAAGGTAAGTCTTGATTTTTCAGAAAATGTTATTTAAGGCTAGCAATGTTTTGGTAAATAGATTTGATGGTAAGCAAGAGAAAATTTGAAGGTAAGTCTAAGCCCCAAGACCCTAAAAATGCATATTATGGTTTGTAATTCGAGATTAAATTGTTTCAGGTTGTATTATTTGGATCTGGCTAAGGACTTACTTCTTTGTGGCTTCTTTATCTGGCTTACCATCACGTATTTTTGGACAATAGTCTACAAAGTGGAAGATATTTTGATTAAAATCCTTTAAATTTATTTTATTTTGTTCTTTTTCTTACCATCGCTGTCTTATTTTGTATTTATGTAGAATAAAGTTTAAAAATAATGTCGGATAGTTTTGTTACGCCCCTGGTAAAGGGGTGGTTTTAAAACAAATCCAATTAGTTTATTTAATTACAACCCTTTAAGAAGACCTAGAGCGCCAGTAAGAATAAAATAGTGCCTTGTTAAGGGTGTTTTGGGCTTAACAATGAATTTAAGTGCTAAAGACGTTTTGGTCATAAAATATTTCACCCTTTTAATAATTATTTTATTATGGTATTAAGGGTTTTTGGGAAAAAAAATCAAAACAACTTTAATTGCGCTTTAACAAGGGATAAATCAGGGTGCGTGGTCCAGGTCGTCTAGAAGGGATGCTGGGAGAGAGGGCAAATCAATAACGGCTTAGTTTAAATACGCCCCACATACGCGTCCGACTGGTTTTTCTCATTCTCAATTTATCTCGAAATGTAGCGGAAAAAATAATAATTTACTTACCCCTAATTAAGACGAAACGTTTTCGGAAATGGTCGTGAAATAATCCCTGAAAAAAAAACAGAAAAAAACATGAGTTTTGATGGGGTGCTTCAAAGGATGGATTTATTTTTTGATGTGGTACTCGAGCATTTTGGCGGGTAAGTCTTTAAACTTTTAAACTTATTTCTGACTAATTTTGGACAATTTTAGGATACGCAGGACTTTTTTGCCCTTTGTTTCCCGTACTATTAGTCTCCAATAAACTTTACAGATTTTTGGCCGACGTGCTGTTTACTTTTTGGCAATCATACCCAACGGTAAGGATATACAAGTCTCACTTACTTACCATCAATTAATTTTCCTTCATTCCAGGCCCTTCTAGAATTGGTATGTGGCTGCGACGTCCAAATCCTAGGAGATCCCATCGAAGCAAGCGAGGTTTCCTTACTGGTAATGAATCATCGCACCCGAACGGATTGGAATTTCCTCTGGCCAGCGGTTTACCATTGCACCAGAGGACCTACAAGATACAAACACCCCACTAAATTTGTGTTGAAGGATATTATCAGGCACATACCAGGAATAGGTTTGTTTTTTGGTTGCAGTAACCGTTAAGAGTCCTCAATGGGTTCCTTGCAGGTTGGGTCATGCAGTTGGCTTGCTTCTTGTACATCAAAAGGGCTTGGGCCCATGATAAGAAGAAGATTAAACAGATGATTGATTATTTTTGTGGAATTTCCTATAAGTTTAGTATGTTGATTTTTCCTGAAGGCACCGATTTTACCAACACGACCAGGGAGAATAGCAATAAGTATGCTGAAAAGAATAATTTGCAGGTAAGTCTTCATTATTTGAAGGTAATCTTTTTAAATGCTCACCGGTTTCCTTTGTATAATCTCCTGATCAATTAATGGCAGGATAATTTGGTGGTAAACCATTCAAAATTTAACGTTTGGAGGTAAGAACATTTTTGATGGTAAGCCTTCCTGATATTAGAATATTTTATGTTTAATGGTAAACTCCCTTGACGACACCGTAAAATTTCTTGCAAAATATAATCCTAATAATTAGTTCTCAAGTTCGTCTTTTTTTCCTACAGAAATACGAATACGTTTTGCATCCACGTACAACAGGCTTCGCTTTCCTAGCCCAAGAACTACTACAAAAGAATGCTCTGGATGCAGTATACGATTTAACTTTAGTATACCCAGATACCATACCTCAAACCGAAAAGATTCTCTTCAACGACGGACATTTTCCTCTTGAAGTAAAGATGCACTTTACAAGGTAAGTCCAAACACAAACTCCTTCAATCCTCCTGACTTACCATCAATTTTAGATACCCTGTCGCCGTTCTTCCAAAAACAGAAACCGAACTCAAGCGTTTCTTGGAGAAGAGATGGCTTGAAAAGGAAAAGGTCTTGAAGGAATTCCACGCCACCGGCCATTTTCTTCATGGAGAGATTTTGAAGAGATCTAACGTTTCTGATCTGTATATATCTATGATATTTTGGACCCTGTTGCCTTATGTCGTTCTATATTTACTGTATTCGTGTTTTTGGTTTCAATGTGTTGTCGTTGGACACACCGTGTTATTGTTGGTTGTTAATTATCTTTCCGATGGTTTTCCCCAATTCGAAATGGGATTGTATAGTCTTAAGAAAAAGGTGTTCCCTAACCCCTTCTAAAAGTGGTAAGACTTCTAGTGCTAAGATTTATTAATGGTAAGAGCTCTTGGGAGCTAAAATCTTCTCATGGCAAGACTTTTTGATGGTACGTGCTCTTGGTATCGAGACTTTTTATGGTAAAAGCTCTTGGTATAAAGAGTTTTTAATGGTAAAACCTCTTGGTGTTAAAGATTTTGGTGGTAACAGCTCTTGGTGGTAGAATTTCTTAGCGGTAAGAGCTTTTGGGAGCTAGAATCTTCTCGTGGTAAGACTTCTAGATGGTAAGAGCTCTTGGTTTCGAGACATTTTGAAGGTAAAAGCTCTTGGTGTTAAAGTTCTTGATGATAAGAGCTCTTGGTGTTAAGATTTCTTAGTAGTAAGAGCTTTTGGGAGTTAGAATCTTCTCTTGGTAAGATTTCTAGATGGTAAGAGCTCTTGGTTTCGAGATATTTTGAAGGTAAAAGCTCTTGGTGTTAAAGTTTTTGATGGTAAGAGCTCTTGGTGGTAAGATTTCTTAGCAGTAAGAGCTTTTGGGAGTTAAAATCTTCTCTTGGCAAGACTTTTAGCTGGTAAAAGCTCTTGGTTTCGAGATACTTTGATGAGAAAAGCTCTTGGTGTTAAAGTTTTTGTTGGTAAGAGCTCTTGATGTAAGTTTTCGTTAAAAGAGGTGTTCATGGTTAAACTTGAGTTTATGGTAAGATGTTTTCCTGGTAAGACCTTCTAATAATAAGGACGTAGATGTGGTAAATACCACTGAACCAATGGTTAAATGTACCTTAAACCTGTCAATCATATTCGGTAGACGTAGTCGTGTTCCTAAAAACTAAAAATAACTTCTAAGAGCTATATTTTTTGTTTTCGAAAATATTTTTAGACCTTTATAAAAATTAAGACGTGAATTCAACGTGCCAAATCTCTGTAAAAAAATTCTAGGGTAAGTTAATGTAAGTAATTCCAGTGGCGTACCTACTAAAAGTTACGCCACTTAAATGTTGAACCAAAAAATGTAGCAAAAATTAGATTAGTTTCATGATGTTCTGGGTAAATAAAACAATTGCAATAATTACAGCGTTTTATGTTTATTTTAAAAATCTAGTAGTACCTTCGGTTGTCTTTTCCCATTTAAATCAGGATCCATGGGGAGGCAAATGAACGCTCTATAAAATAAAAATATTAAGAATAATTCCTTTAAATATTATTTTTTTGTACCAAGTCCGTAATAAAAATTAACGTTGGGGTTATATGGGGCGTAACCAATTGGACCCACCGCAAGCAATGGGTTAGGGTTAGGTGCTGGAAGCGCCATTCCCAAAGCAAGCACAGCAAAAACCACTGCAAGCTATTGAAAAAAAAACAAAGTAATAGTAAAAACAATTTATCTCATAAAAAAAATCGAACTTACAACAAATACGGTCTTCATTTTGGGGTTGGAACTGTTGACTTAACGAAAAATGTTGAGTTTATAATTTCCAAATGATATTTTGGGTTTATATACGTCCTGCTTGGACACTTAATTTCCAGTTAGGAAATTTTAATGGCACCTCTATCTTATTCAGATAATATAACCCGCATCTTTTAATTGCTTCGAAATTAGGTAAGGATAAAAGTATTTAAAAATAATTACGGATGTGTCAGATTTAATTACCTCTAATGGGATAGAGATAATTTAAAAATCTAAGAACGATATAAGGAATTTGAAGAGAAACACAAAATAAATCTCTCTATCTCTCTTACTCTTTCCTATTAAAAAAAAATACGCAATACCTATTCGATAAAACTTCAAAGAAAACTTTATTAAACCCGAAAATCTGCAATAAATCGCAATTTAAAGCGTTTTAAAAAAATTAATCGAGTAGGCCATGGAAGTTTTTTCTTCAAAATTGTGGCGTTATTTTTAACCGGAAGTATATCATGTTGGGTGTCGTTGAAAAGGAAATTTCATGAAGAATCTGATTTGTCAAATCAAAGTTTTCATTCTCCCCTCTTTTTTCTCTACTTATCTTTCTCCTCCTTTTTTCTTCATATTATATTTTTGTTGGGTACAGCTATTTTATTTACATTTATTACAAAAATTATAATCACCATGAGCAACTAAAAATAAGTATAAAGACTACACATCGGTTACGATATTATTTACAGAATACAAACTCAAAATTTATTAAAAAATCAAATCCAAAACGGGAAAAACAAAATACTTCAAAAGAAGATAACTAAACCCAACGAAAATCAATGCTTTAGAAATCTTGTCGACCCACCACATTCTGTAATAAAAATAATCAAATTAAATCAAAAATCAAACTTTTAAGAAAACAATTTACATATTCATGTGTCTTCGCGCTGCTGGAAGAGTCTCGTCCCCTTCTTTAAGAATATACAATCGTGCTGCGTGAATACATTGCAGGAAGTAATCGTACAAATCCATTCCTTGTCCGTCTACTTTATATAAAGCTCTTTCGGTGTCGTTCATAAGCTCCCGGGCTACTAAAGACCCATCGTTATTGAAATCCCATTGGTTGTTTGCGTAATATTCAAAAATTTCAAAGCCTTTTGAGATCCTTCTCTGTATCCTCCACAATCTTAAAAAAAAATATATTACACTTGTGAAGATTTATGACCTCCATTACTTACACTGGTTTGTTTCCGGAAAGGAAAATTATAGTGTCTAGAAAAATAGCAGGAATATAATGGAAGAGGAGTACACATAGATTATGGACCCATCTAGATCTCTTCATGGAGCCTCCTGGGTACCATACAACACCATTTAAGGGCATTTTTTTATCGACAAGATCTCTTCCAATCTGGATTACTTCTTCCCAGGAGACTTTGTATTCAAAGGAAGACGTGCAGTTGTAAATTCTTCTCTCTCTAATCATAAAAGAACGAGTTAGCTTTCTTTCCAGTAGATCTAGTAGAGGGTGGGAATACTCACTTGTAAATAAAAAAATCTACAGTGGTCAATAGAATAATATTAACCGCGACATCCACTGGAAGATAATCGGCGTAACTGTCTGAATCGCAGAACATGGTCCTAATAACACCTTTTCCTGCTCCTATCAGAAGACCCGCAGGTCCATTGATGTTATCAGTCCATCCTGGGACAGGTTCTTTCCAAATAGGAACGACTGAAAGAAAAATTGGATGTACAGATGGAACAGTTGGCCCTGGCCTTTCATGATTACATACCGACTGAAGGACGAAGAATAATCACCGGAAGGTTATCCATCTCATCAACCACAAGGCTTTCTCCAAGGGCCTTGGTAAAAGCATAAGTATTGGGACAATTTGCTAAAAATCTAACAAAAATTTTCTTAAAAGTCTTTCTAATATCATGACTCAACTCACTTGTCTGTTATGGAATCAATCACTTTCTCATCCAACCATTCCACAGCTTTGATGACGCTATCGGGATCGGTTGGGGGTGGATAAGCTTTCTCATACAAAACCCTTTCACCAAGATGGCAGTAGGCTGTGGAAACGTGACTAAAAATCTAAAAAAACAACCCTAGCAAAAGGAGATTTTAAGGGAATCGTAAAAATAATACCTTTAAATTTTTGCATTCTTTTGCAAACGCAAGCATAAATTTCGTACCCCTTGTATTGAGGAGGACTGCTTTTTTAAGGGGGTCGTCGAAACGGATTGTTGCAGCAAGATGGTAAATTAATTCGACTTCTTCTGCTAACATTTTGCGGTCTTCTTTCGACATCCCCATGTCTAGTTCCATTATATCCCCGGGAATTGCGACTACCTTTTTCAAGATATCTTCACCCCTTAGTTTTATGACACTTTCGAATAACTACAAGGGAAAAATGTTGAAGAAATTGTCCCCGAGACACAAAGATCTAAAGAAATTATCTGGGGAGGGGGAGAGATAAATTATCCGGGAGGTACGCAGAACCCCCAGGCGATGATGTTTAAACGCGAAAAAAATTTGGAATTCAATGCAAGAAAGAAGTACTAAATCGTTCAAACAATATTTTTTTCAATATACAGGGTGATTCTTAAACACCGCCTCAACTCCGTAAAATTAATACCTAGGTGGTTTTAAAGTTTTGTGGTAGTATCAGAAGTGGGATCATACGTTCGTAAAAGTGGTTGGGCTTGATAATTGCACATCTTTTTTTCTTTAAGCCTACCTAACATTTGACGTAAACTTCAACCTTCAGACGTAAGGATAGAGTACATAATACGATTGCATTACGTGGATTCTAGTAATTAGTAATAAATTAATCAGAAACGATAATGATTTCAAAGCTTTCTTTCTTAATTTCGAGGAAATAAATTAGCAACACTAACAAAAATGTAAACGACTCCTAAACAATTAAGGTTACCTATTACCGAAGTCTGTTATGCAAATACAAATCACCATTAGAGGAGAAAGTGGTACAATATATTCCTCGTTGAATAATGTATTCGGTGAATCATAATAATATGGTAACATTTAACCTTTGGGTTCACGAAATCAAATTACATACAGGGTCATCACTTACAACTCCTGAGAAAATCTCCTTGAGTCTTGTTTGTGGATTGTTTCCCTTTTTTGTGCGGACAAGGACGTAAATTCTTTTTACTAAAGGAACCGTCCGTAAAATTTTTTCGATTAGGACTTTTCCCATAAATCCAGTACCGCCTGTAATAAAGACGCTTCTTCCTCCTAAACATTCTGCAACCCTATTGGGTGGTTTTGTATTATCTTCAGACATTTTCCTTCAGAATCCTATAATATAAAAATTAATTAACAATAATTATGTAAAATAGGAAAGGTTAACGTCTAAAAAAATTATGTAGTACGTCAGTGATAAACCAATAAAACAGGCTGGTTTTATTACTGCATTAAAGAAAATTGAAGGAAATAAAAATAATATTTATAAAATATACTGTATAGGTACAATATCGTCGTAAGAAGGAAGGAATATTTACATTGAGTACAGTTAACAACATTTTACAAACTTTAGAATAATAAATAAAAGACATATAGAGGAGTGCAAAAATTATTCTTGCTGAGTAAATCGACCGCGAAAAAATGTTTACAAATATTTTCAGACGCGAATTCGTATTATCGTTCCTAGATTGTGGCGCCCCCTGCAGGAATTAGGGGTTGAAAATATTTTTAATGGTTTTCTCATAGCCGATTTACCCTAAAAGAACTTTTTTCCGTTGATATAGGACCAATACTTCCCGAGTTACAACTTATTCCTACCTTATATACAGGGTGTTCAAAAAATTAGAAACTCATCAAAGTATCATGTGTGATAGCAAAACGGAATTTCTTTTTAACGTACAACGTAACTGGAAAGGTCCAAATTTAAAAAAGAGAATTTTTCAAGATACAGGGTGATCAAAAATGAAAGGTTAAGGATATGTTTTAAAACATTGAGTATTTAAAAAAAAAATTGAGATCTATGGTGATTTACTATGGGTTTGGAACCTCACACAAGGTGTTTCAAAATAAAATTGTCAATTACCAAGACGGTATCGTGGTTTGGTTGAGCACAAACACTTTAAAGTCTGGAATGCATGTGAAATTATGACGTAACTCAACATAAAAATTCCTTTACTTACAACAAATGAAGGAAAGTTATTATTTCTACAACAAGCTTACCTTGAATCGAGTAAAACGCACAATAAATAATTTTCTTTTTGCAACTCCCTTAACAGGAAATCATCTTTTTGAAAATTCCTAAAAAATCACTTCACACATTCACGATTTTACACTTAAAACAAACGGATTTTTTTTTTAAATTCGCGAAGAATAAAAAAACCAACGGGATGATCGTACTACAACCTTTAAAGTAAGTTTTCGGACAACGCATTTACTTTCCTTGGGCTCGCACTGTCGATCAGACACCAAATTTGCAGACGCATGGTAGGGAACAACTTTCATTTGTTTCAGGTGGGGAGTGAAGAATTTATTGCTAATTATTATGAAAGAATCAAGAGTACAGGAGAATTAATGAGACGTTACAAAGTTTAAGATGCGCAAATTGTTTAGATGTTCCAAAATTTTACAATACCTTGTATATACATTTTTTTTTATACAATCTCAAAATTAGAAAAAAAAAGTTAGCAATCATTATAACCTTTGTCTATTTGAATTTTCATGAAAATGTGATTATTCGGAGTACTTGGTTCGTTTCGCAATAGCTTCGAGTATTGAGTTCGAATCCCTATGGGTCTGTTCTGATCAAGATATCGGGTACATTTTTAGTACACGCATGGAACCTACGTCAGCCATAATTCCTCCAAATTTGAAAACCCTGTATCACTTCCTGAACCCTCAGAAAATACAACTCGAGTATGACAAGAGTACTTGGTTCGCTTCGTACAAACATGATATAGGCATTAATTAAATGTTTTGTATACGGAAAGAAATCTAATATTAGATTTAAAACTGTTCCAAATTTAAAACCACAATCACTTCTATAAATTATGTAACTTCCTGAATATGCCCGAAAAATTTAGGCACGCATAATTTTTACAATAATTTAAAGTAAATCAGTTTGGAAAGTCCTAATTTGTATTACCAACTTAATATTAAAATGCCTTAGATGATTAGAAAGTTCTTAATTGGTTGGGGTTCCATAGAGAAGTTCCAGATTTATAAAAGTTCTTAGACAACGTCTTTAATTTACATTTAATAAATAATTTGGGCAAATAATAAAAACTTTCTAAAATAAACGATTACGGTACACTGCTTAGATACAATTAAAATTATTTTTAATTTAAATTTAAGATACTAATTAGGAAATTAATAAAAGAGGAAATGGGAGGTAAAAAAAATTAATCTAAGCTAGGGAAGATTATTTTTCAAAATACAAGGTGGCTGTGCTTTTCTATTTTATGTAAAATTATACGGGGTATCGATCTAGATACATTTGAACCTGCCTTAATTTCGCATTTCTTTGAGAAAAACGCGAATTTGTTTTACCCCTCCTCGATTGTGGCGCCCCCTGCAGGAATTGGGGTTTGAAAATATTTTTAACGTTTTTTTAGGGGGTGATTTACTCTAAAAGAACTTTTTCCCGTTAATGTAGGATAAATACTTTCAGAGTTAGAGTCGCCATGTATACAAGGTGATCGCTAAAACCACAAAATTTAGATATTTAGTAAAACATAGGTTGGGTTATAAAATATTAAACTTTTTAAGTTTGTTTAGAAAAAATAATAAATTTCTAATATACAGGGCCTTGTAAAATGTTTTTCAAACATAAAATATTGTTTATTAGTTACATTTCCTTATTTCTTTCACCAATTTTCTTATTAGACATTACGTTAGCGAAACTACTAATTTTTTAATCGTTTTATTACAAAAGTAGCCCACCATGGGCTATGTTACGTGAAGCGTGGCAACGTAATATTTGATATTACATTATATTGTGAAGGTTAAAGAGAAAGTTTGGAGTCGAACTCCTCAATTTAGAGGCTACGGAATTAGCACTTGATCCGGTTCTTTACACCACTCTATTATCTAACCATTTTTGTAATGTACGAAAGAAATTTTCGCGTATTTTGTAAGGAAAACAAGACAGATTTCTAATGTGTAAATTACACGCAACACTGTATAGGTGAAGGAAAGTTCTTGTTTTTGATACGCAATGATAATGTAATTAGTAAATTTTATGTAACTCCAGTAAACGCACTTTTGTATCTATACAGGATGTTACCAAACAAATAAACTCCTTAACCTTACAGACCTGTTGTGGAACAAACGAAATTCGGGTCAAATATTCAAGCAAAGGTCAATTTTATAATTTGGCAAGAAAATATTTTGGGCCTAAATTAGGTCGAATATTAATGCCGTTATTTTTTGTTTATTGTTCATTTTGCGCAACTACCATTAAACAAAATTGACACCCTGTATCTACTTTGAAGCGACTATTGAGAAATATTTGTAGATTTTAGGTGTGCAGTAAAAAAAGGAAACTTTCTATCGTAAATTCGGCTTCGTATAATAAAATGGTAAAAATTGCAAAATTACAACTAACCTCCAGGTGTGTTAATGTAATCACGGACTACTCTCGTCCACCATGTTATTAAACTCATGGCTTTCATTTCATTATTACTATTACACAATAAAATTGCTATTAAAACGTCTTAGAAATTAATTTAAAAAAAAGTACTACCTGTTATAAATCATTTCTCACTCTCCTTTATTATTTTATAATCGAAAGAGAAGGCTTGAAATTGGAAATATTCACGAGAAACTTTATATTTTACTAAATCCTTATTCCGAAACACCCTGTACATATATAAAGTGGTCTCAAAACATTTTTAAACGCAAATGTTTAACCCAAAATCCAACCAGAATGCTCAACATTACAAGAACATTCATTTCTGATATACAGGGTGGACCTAGAAAGCCTAAAGCATACAGGGGAATATTTTGTAAAATACAGGGTGGTCTCACAATATTTTTCAGCCTAAATTTTTACCCCAAACTCCAATCAGAATGCTTGTCAATACAAGAAAAACAAGGTTCTAATATACAGGGTGGACGTAGAAAGCCTAAAGCATACAGGGGAAAATTTTGTAAAATACAGGGTGGTCTCAAAATATTTTTCAGCCTCAATTTTAAACCCAAAGTCCAACCAGAATGCTCTACATTACAAGAACACGCATTTCTGATATACAGGGTGGACGTAGAAAACCTAAAACAGACAGGGGAATATTTTGTAAAATACAGGGTGGTCTCAAAATATTTTTCGGCCTGAATTTTTACCCCAAACTCCAATCAGAATGCCTGCCAATACAAGAAAAACAAGATTCTAATATACAGGGTGGACGTAGAAAGCCTAAAGCATACAGGGGAATATTTTGTAAAATACAGGGTGGTCCTAAAATATTTTTCAGCCTCAATTTTAAACCCAAAGTTCAACCAGAATGCTCTCAATACATGAAAACTCCTTTTCTGAATTACAGGGTGGTTGCAAAAAGTTTTAACCATAAACAGTATCATTTTATAAGATACAGGGTGGTTGCAAATAGTTTTAAAACAATTTCTTTAACTAACAACTAGTTGGAATGCTTTTAGCTATGGTAAAACAATCATATCATGTATATTACCTCTAATTTTATGAAAATATGTTTTTTTTTGGGTTAAAACCAACCCCTTGCTATCAAAATTACTTTCTCCTTAAATCCAAAGACCTAATACCGCGTTGTTTTCCGTTGGCAGGACATTACCCTTATTTTTTGCTCATACGAACGCGGTTATATAAAAGAAATACTTTCGCCTTTAATTACCGCAAAAGCGAATCGATAAAACTACCCCAATATCCATGGAAACCTTGAATCAAAACAAGGTGTTCCGATTTACTCGTCGACGTCTAGAATGTGACAGTAAATTTATTTTTAAACTTCACCTCAATTTGGAGGTTTTATACATTTTTTAATGAGCGATTAAAAGAAAAGTGGGGTAATCATGCCAGAATTAAGGGAAGAAATGTACTGTTCGCAACAGATTTGCATTCCTCCGTCTTTCCCGTATCTTCTTCGTCAATACGCAAAAGCTGCGATTCGGACACAACCAGGAGATTTACTAAGGTAAGGAATGTTCTTGAAATTGGGGCATTTATATCCACTTTAAATTTTATTTGGATATTGTAGTACCTTTGAGAAAAAAATTTAAAGCTGAAAGTAAGTACAAATTGTTTTAAGGGACGTTTCTTTTAGTAGTTGGGGTATTTATACCCAGAAAGTTACTTTTTATAAATTTATTGATTTTGGGGCATTTCCGTCCACTGTTTTGTATTCTCCTAGTGTTCCCAGACCGTAAATTTAAACTTAATTTTTCCTAGATGGTCAACGGCTTACTTTAGGTGTCTCGCCCTTAACGTACCACCTCCAGTGAAGCCCCGTTTGGAATACCCCATCCCCAAATCCCATTTCGGACTTACCCCGGGATGGCTAAAGGCCTTGATGTACCAACTACAAAACAATCTAACCGTGCCTTTTAAAATTTTATGGGATCGATGGATTGGCGCTTGTTTGCAACATAAAAATCTCATTGAAGTCCTTCTTTTGGGTGGATTCACCAACCCCTATGCTATATCATGGTTCCGATTTGTTGCACTCTGTGCTGCGCACCTAACGGAGGTACCAAAGTCATTGCAGGAAATTTATTTGAGTTTGTATAATATTTTTTTAACAGAATTTAACCCAAACGATGATGATGGTTTGCGAAATCTTAACAGAGGAACCTGAAGGGGGTTCTGCAATGATCCCTTTGGAAGTTTTTCTTGATTTATACAAATATTTAGCATCTATTGATGCATCCGAACCGCAATGGTTGAGGAATCTTTATTTTACCGACTCTTTATTAAGTTTATACCGAGAACCGGTGGCGGATGTATCAGGCGGAACTACCCCGGAAGCAGAAGAAGCGCCTGAAGAAGAAATGTATGTGTCTTCGGCCCAATAAAACACATTTTTCTAATTTTAATTGTTTCAGTGCTGAAGCAGAAGAAGAAAAAAAAGTAGTAGAAGCAAAGAAGGGCCCAAAAAAGGTTAAGGGAAAGATTTCTTGTCCGGATATTGCAGCCGATGATTATAAAAAAGAAAAAGATTTTGCTCTTGAACCTATAGAGGGTTTACAAAACTTGATACCACTACCAGAAAATATACCCAGGTAGGTATAGGTCCACCGACACATTACCGATTATGGGGCACCACAAAAAATTCCTTCAGGAGTCAATTCTGTACACAATATTTAAAATTTTAGGTTTCAGAGATGAAAACCAGGACGTGAGAAGGGTTTCGCCGTTAAATTTTATGAAATGGGGTATTTACACCCACCTAACTTTGCCATCTTTGTTCTAAATTCTAATTAGACAAAATAACTTTATTTTTAGGCAGAGGAAATCAGCAGAAGCTAATGAAAAGGGCGCTGAAGAAAAAGTCTCTGAAGAAAAAATTTCCGAAGAAAAAATGTCCGAAGAGAAAGTCGTGGAAGGAAGTGTCGCAGAAGAAAATACTGATGTAGACACCCCATCCACAGACATACCAGAACTAAACCCTCCAACACCATCACCAAAACCTTCTAAACCAAAAGGTAAACCTTCAGCTCTACCAAAAGGGGGCGAAGGAGCTGAATCCATCGACACATTGATTGATTACATGCCACCACGAGAAGGGGATTTGGAATTATTAGAAGACTTGGAGAAATTCAAGGTAAAGTTCCTGATATCAATAAAAAATCTTCACTTTTTTCTTCATTTAGCTAGCGCAAGCTTTAGGAGCTACAGAAGAAGGGGCAGGTGAGGAAGAGGAAGAAATCGAGGACGAACTGGAAAAATTAAGACGTTTATTGGAAGGACCTCAAGGTTCCGGAATGATCGAAGCCGAACTCTCTGCAACTATAGAAACTGAAGAACAAGAGTACGAGGAAGGAGAGGAAGAGGAAGTGGAAGAAGAAGAAGAGGTAAAAAAATATGCTCGCCCTCGACTAATGCCTCGTCCACTAAAATATTTTTTTGTAGAAAGGAGAACTAGTTTACGTAGAAGCAGTTCAAGGAATCGGTGCAATAGTCCCGATACATTTAGTGGAAGCGGTGGAAAAATACATGCGAGAATGCGCAGAGTATCAACACGGAATGGTAATGCCCCGAAACATCCGCCATTACAATTGTCCCCCATTGGAAGTCTTTAACAAATGTGCATGTGTAACAAAAGTATGTTAAATAGAAAAATTGATTGGTTAGATCGAAATTTTATTATTACTTACATCATCTTATCCTACAATTAAACGTCTAGCTACAATCGTTTTGGTGTTTAAATCCATTCGTGGTTGTGCGATGTGGCTATGGGTCCTTCATTTGAGTTTTACTTATGATTATAGTCGAAAAATCTAGGCTTGACGTGACTAAGAACAGTTGGTTGTGTACTTTTTGGTTCTAGTGTGGATAATAGTCTTTATCGTCCCTTATAGAAGCTATTTCGGAGAATTCAGTTTTAAAAAGGTTATAAGATGCATCGTTTACATTAATATGGGCTTGAGGATTGTCCGAGTCAATTTTTTAAGGTCCGAGCTCCGAGTCCGTTCCTTTTGACATCCAAGTCCACCTTGAACGGCCGAGTCTGCCCCCATTGATGGTATTTTGAGGACGTGAGTCAGTCATTGTTGACGTTGTGAGTCTTTTGCAGCTCAGTCACCTCAGAAGGTCCGAGTCATTCCTAATCTAGTCGCATGTTGCACTGTTGGCATTTATGCAACTTTCTTTAAGGTCCGAGTCGATTTTGTGTGTTGGAGTCAGTCCTTTCGTCTTTAACGTGGGTCTGTTGAAGCACCGAGTCTGCATAAAACGTCCGAGTCAGCCCCAATTTAGTTTACGGTTCCATTGATGGCATTTATACGACTTTACCGAAGTCTAGAGTCAATTTTGAAGGCCTGAGTCAATAGAAGGTCCGAGTCAGTCATTGTTGACGTTAATGTAACCCTGTCATCTTTGAAGGTCCGAGTCAGTCCCAACCTAGTCATCTGTTGGACTATATGCGACTTTCTTGAAGCTCCGAGTCAATTTTAAGGGTCCGAGTTAGTTCTTCTTGACGTTAAGGCTAGTCTCTTGACGCTCCAAGTACCCCTAAAATGGCCGAGTCAGTCCCAACCTAATTATCTATTACGTCGATTGCATTTTTGAAGCTTCGAGTCAACCTCCAAGGTCTGGGTTAGTCATGACAAGGTAATCTGTCTATATACGAGCTTTTAAGAGCTCCGAGTCATCCTTAAGTCCACTATTTACTATATTGACCGCTTATTAAGCTCCGAATCAACCTTAAAAGTCCGAGTCAACCCTCCCGAGGTTATTGGTTGCATTGAAGCCACGTAGGCGACCTTCTAGAAGTTTTGAGTCGTCCCTAATGGAATAAGCGAGTCATGTGAAGTGAAATTATAATCAGAGTCAGCTCTACCTCCAGTTACTCGTTGCTTTGATGACGTGTAAAAGGGCTTGCGTAAGCTCCGAGTCAACCTCATCGGTCCAAGTTAGTAAGACTGAGTTACCAGTCTGTATAGCAGCTCCGAGTCATCCCTCCGAATCAAGTCTTTGTTAGGGGTGATAAAAGGCTTTGTATGTCAAGGGTGTAAATGGTATAATGTCACATTAACAGAATATTCGTTTGTAAAATAAATAAAAAATTATTTAAATGTATTTTGTACTGTTTAAAATAAAAACAATTGAATTGCAAATGATTTGGAACAATTGAGGGCAGACGAAGTTTGCAATTTAAGGTTTTCTTAAAGCAACCTTCGCCGAACAACTCAATTTTCCAATAAAAGCGTATAAAAATCAATGTTAACACACAAAAATGCATAAAACTGGCAAGAACGTTAGAATAGTAACAGGAAAATGTACACTCGATTAATTTCTTACTACACAAACAGTACATTTTCATTCATTTTTTACACATTTACGGTTAAAAATGACAAAAAACGATGACCTATCATATCGTACAATTCTTAAAAAAAAAAAGGAACATGAGTTTGTACTAAATATAATAAAATCTAGAGAAAAAACCTTAAATCTAAGTACGGTTGAGCTTAAAGTATAATATTTATCACTCGCTTTCACGCAATTGCAAGAATTTAAAAAATGTGAGGTTAGATACCAGAAAATTGAGGTTATGTTAATAATTCCGGATTATTATATAACCTGCAGTCATTTGTTTTTTACAAATACTTCCCCCATGGCACACTTGATTTAATTAGGTACAAGTGATAGCTCGAAACACATTAAATTAATATTAAAATAGATTTTTATATTACAATTTTCCGCTACGGTTCAACACATTTATCCCAGACCGTCTCCCCAAGCATAAATTTTTAAGAAACAACATCTACAACAAATATAAAATGTAAACAAGATACGAAAAATAAAAAATATATCTATAATAATAAGAGTCTCACCTAAATTGTACAAATCATTATCACATTTTAAAAAACAATGTATTACGTAAGAAAAGTAACTTTTTTCTTCAATTTTGGTGTTCGTATGTCCGTCGGTAAAGCTAAGAATAAGGGTCCAATTCAGCACCAAAATGAAAACTCGTTCGAATTATACTAAAACTGGCCTACTATTTGCCGTTCCTAAGCTCAATCTTTGATTATTATTTCCCTATGGCACTTTTAGTAAAGGAAATAGAAATTTTATTTACACAACGACCTTACCTAAAGATATTTTTATTAGTTTCCACACCTAGATTAACATTAGCACCTCTTCTAATCCTACTTCATGTAACATAATCACAATCAGAGCATCATATCCTTAGAATACAGCAACCGTGCATGTTTTCCAACGATCTAACCTCACAAAATCGAAAGTTAACCTTAAAAAATTGAGGTTGGCTTCCATTTACAACGACCTAACCTCACAAAATCGGAAGTTAACCTTAAAAAATTGAGGTTAGATTCCCTTTACAGTCATCTAACCTCAAAAAATTCACATTAGCTTAGAAATATTGATCCATATCCTCAAAATTTAAAGTTATTTTGATTGTTAAAGCTTCAAAGTTCAAGAAAGTGCCATTAAAATCTGATTGGGTAGGAACGGCAACGTTATTAACTATTAATTCTTGTACGAAGATGTTTCAATTACCCGTACCATCTTGTACATGAGGTACATCCTAGAAATTATCCTAAAAATTACACCATTTCTGTATACAAGCTTAAAACCCGATGTATTAGCTCATATTGTTCCGCTGTTTGTACCATACCACCTCGATTTAACCTTAAAGAGCATAAAATGGCTAAAACGTCTACATTAAAGTTACTCTTTAGCTGCTGAATTCCATTCAGAATAGCTAGAAAGCAACCAGTACGTCCAATACCAGCACTGCAATGTACTATGACGGGTATGCATTTTAAATCGGGTTGAGTTTTAAGCCGCCTGGGTGATTTTGGGGACTTATTATAAATTTGAGAGGTCATATTTTTCTCTGGAGGCTCTTTCGGGATGTTTCCGAGCATTAAGGTGTGTTTATGACCGTATTGAGTTTTTCTATGGGTCTGAGCGAGTTGTTTACCCGTTTTTGCCTTGGTATTGGACGGTCTGTTTGTAATACTGATCTCGTTTACACCTAATTTTGATTTAAAACTAAAGTTGTCATTATTTTTATGGTCAATTCTTCTAAAACTATTATTGTCAGTGGTTTGTTTCGCTTCTAGAATGTGAAGAGCGATTTGTAAAACCTGTTCAGGGTTTGCCATTTTATGGTCCTGCCAATTCGAGAACCAATAATGGCGGATCATCCTAGGTGAAGATTCGAACCCGATTTTTTCTAACTTCAGTACCCGGATGACGCATTCCCCTAAACTTTCTTTTTGAAAAAACCCAATCCTGTAGCTACCGAACTCTAATTCGTTTAATTCCTCATACGCAACCGTTTCTTCCTCAAGTGTTTGTATATTTTTAATGTCGAAAGTGAATTTGTCTTGGGGTTTGGTTGTTGTCACGTAGAAGTATGATTTGTCAGCCGGGTTGGATTTTCCAAGCGGAAAATATAGCTCGCATTTGCTTTTACCTTTTTCCATTAAGCCTGTCAACATGACGATACAGTTACACTGTAAAAAAAATAATTACGGCTTTAGTTTTACACTTTTTGCATTTCTTTTACCTCTGATGACCAAATCATCTCCCAAAAGTCCTCGCACGTGTGTTCCATCGGACCTTGAGTCGCTATGTATGCCGTTTCGGAGTAATCAGGACCCTTAAATGTTTAAAACTGAAGTTAAAACCTAAATTCTTGGCATAATGACGAGAAGCAATGGGAAAACAACTGCAAGCGTGAACTTAGAACGAAGTAATAGCCGCAATAGTGCAGTGGGATTAAGGTAATGGCTCCAAAGACCTGCAATGGTGCAGTAGGATTAAGGTAATGCCTCCAAGCAGCTGCTAGTGTGAACTTAGACAACTTAAAATCTAAACAAAAGAATTAAATTGAATGACGCACCTTAATATAATTAGCGTGAATGTAGTTTTGCGGTCCGGTAAGATGAACCCTACTGTGTTCGTTTGGTAAAACACCTTTGTACCGATTTTTGCTTTGACTTCCCGAGACTAAACATTTTTCCTGGAGATTCAAGGGAACTTCCCAGAATTCTTGATGGAGTTTTGGAACTCGATGAGGCTGTGAAAAACCTTACGCTATACATTTTTAAGTTTTGGAGACGTCCAGGTAATCTCTGAGAAGTTTAGGTAATCTGAGGATCTTAGGGAAAATTCGGGGAAGATAGGGTAGTCTTGGAGAAGTCGGGAAAAATCCTGTGGTAGTGTCAGGGGCGCCCTAGAAGTCTTGAAAAAGTCTATGGAAGTCCGTGTAGTATTGTAGGCATCCTAGAAGTCTTGGGAAAGTTAGGGTAGTCGCGGAGAAGTCTACGTGCGTGTTGGAGAGCGTGCAGAAGGAAATCCAAGCAGTCTATGAGTGTTTAGAGCAAGTATAGGTAGTCTTAGGATCCCCGAGGCGTTCGAAAAGTCTCAGGTAGTCCTGGAAAAGTGAAGGGGAATGTCTTGGGGACGTCCAGGTAATGCAAAGTGTGGGGAGTCTGATGAAAATAGGGAAGGGGAAATAGGGTAGTCCTGGAAAATTCTATTCGATTTTACTTTACAAATCCTTGTATAAAAACCAACCTGACATGAAGCCTTGAGCTCAGAGATGGACAAAACACTCCCAGCTGTCTGTAAATACTGTATATTCTGCAAATGTAGCTTAAAATCTTCCGAAAGCAACCGAGAAGGATCCAAATCAGGCTGACGGGGGTACACAGCTCTTCTACACCCTTTACAACTCCTTGAACCCCGACAATCCTTTGGTAACCGCGTACAAAAACTACAGGGTGGTACATAAAGATTCTCATTGGATAAAGATTTACGTCTGCATTTAAAATTACACAAACAATTGCATTTCTTATGAAAAGTATAACACCGGTTCCTGCAAGATCCACTTCGGGTTGGACCAGAATCATACATGGAACAAGCCTCACTATTAGCTTGGTAGCGATTTATACCCCGGCGAGCTCCTGATTGTACGTCGCATAATTTAGAGGTGCAAGAACACTTATCCGAAGAAAATGTGGTTAAATTAAGGTGTGAAGCACTTTTCGTAGTATTCAGCCGGGCTGCTACCGTAGTCTTAACCTCGGAGATGCTTGAATTTGAACCCAAATCGATTGTGAGACTTGCATTTGATCCTCGGCGTTCCAACAACCCTTTTGCTTTGATTCGAATAGGTTCAGGTTTGTTATCGGAAAAATCCTGCAAGGTCATGACTTCTGGTAAAGTTTTTAAGGTTTGAGACCCGGATATGCTTGTGTTTGATGCAAAACGTTTTAAATTTGAACCTAAACTCGGAGCTAGTAAGGGGCGATGCCCGTTGTCTTCAAAATCCAAACTGTGACGAGGTTTGATTTGCTTTTTGGGTGTGTTGGGCATGGATGAGACATCACGGGCTACCTCAAGAGTGGTTTGAGGCTTCGGAGGATCTGAATCAAGACTTACAGCTTTAAGTTTCCGGGATAAAGTTGGTGTCTTAGGACTTTGGATAACCAAAATGGGTTGGTTTGTTGTGTCAAGGGTTGTTGTATCCGAAAGGTCCAAGCTTGGAAAATTTCTCTCCCTCCGGGATTGTATTGAAGTGCCCGGATCAGTTATCGGATCAAGATCCATTTTTGTTTCACAGGATGGTACCATCATTTGTTTTTGTTTCAATCCAAATCGATTGTCATTTTTTTCTTAACACTAAAAACAAAATTCTTTTGGTAATGTTAAGTTTTGTCTTCCTTTTTTTCTTCTGTTTGCATTTTTTTTCCAACGTTAAAAAATAAAAACACACCCCTAAAACTGATTTTAAAAGGAAATTGTCACTGTTGCACTTGTTTTAACCTTGAAATTTTCACTCCTTTCACTTGTTTTTTCCTATGGGGGTTGTTAGAAATGTTCACTATCGCGCGTAAGTTTAATTTTCCCCAAAATAATCACGGATCCGGCAAGAAATTGTCGGCCATTTCTCTGATAAACAGCTGGTTTGGCGGATTCCTTTGTGGGTCAAGCGTAACCATAGGTTGGTCCAAATGTAACTACACACAGGGCTTTAAATCATCAATTTTTATAAAAAAAAACGAGGTTGGTCCGTTAAAAATCACAAAATCTACTCGTTTTAAAATATTTTCGCCAAATATTTAAATACAAAACGGAAAAATTCAATTGTTTAAGTGATCATATGATTTGCTTTACAATTAAATTCTCATACACCTAACTACAGGATGTCCCAGAAGATATTACACATAAATTTATGATACACAGAATGCCCGGTGGATATCCCAGTACTTTTCCAGACCAGACCTTAATCTATTCTGGGCCTACCCAGATTTCCTAAAACTTCCCAAAAACTACCCAGACAACCCACTGTTTCCTGGCTACTACAAAGACTTCCTCAGACTTCCCAAAGAGTTCCTATGTATTCCCCAGCGCTACACAGAGTTCCCCTGACTTCTCAAACTTCCCCAAGACTACCCAGACAACCCACTGCTCCCTGGCTGTTGACCAGACTTCCTCGGGAGTTGCTCTGACTTCCCAAAGACTTCCTATGTATTCCCCACGACTAGCTAGACTTTCTTGGGACAACTCTAACTTCCCCAGACTTCCTACGAATCCCATACAACTCCGTATACTTCGGCTGTAAATGTCGGCATTGTTTCCTCGTTTTTCCGGACGAGCTGTATATGAATGAATCAATACGTTGCGGTATGAAATTATTACAGGGATCCTTATTTTCGCTACTGCCTGTTTATTCAGAGATAACTCGTCTAACATCAATAATTATCATTTTAGAAGAGTGTCATTCGATACTTTAACATTCCAACACGTGTATTAACACGCAATGAATTAAAAGAATACCTAAACACATGGCGCCATCTGCTGATAACCTAAGAAACGGCGCCTCTTCATTCTAAATCACTTATCATTTGTTTTATTTTTAAAACTTTTATCATTCCAATCCTTTCTTGCAAAAAACTCATTTGTTTTGATAAGTTTCCGTTCCTTTGTTTAAACCAACATTAATTCTGATTGGTGGAGGCGAAACAAATGACGATCTAAGAGTGAAACAAATGAACAAAAACAAATGCCAATCGACTTTGAACGACAACAACCTGTCATATCACGTGTACGACATTTTGACAAAACAAAACTTTGCAAAAGTTTTAAGTGGTGCCCAAAAAAATAATCAGTGACGGCCTTAAAATGTTGGGAAAGTCCGCGGGCCGTCGTAATGTGTAACATTTAGTGCCCAAAGTGCAAAAAATGGACTCGGTGACGGCGGACTTGACTTTACAGGATGTTCTGGGTAAGGAGACAGTTTTACCCTTATTTTGACCAGTACGAGGCCCATTTCGTTCTAAAACTCTTAATTGTGCGCCCTAAAACTCCCCTTAAAGCCTTCCCTGGAAAGAATTGAAATTTTGGGGAAAACACAAGCGACAACCTGTTGCTTCCTAGAACTTTTTCAGGCCTCGAGGCAGGGGGAGTGTTTTTCTAGTTTGCGACCCATAATTAAGGACTTTATGACGTTCCTGGTTTGTGATAATTTGATTTGCGGCCGTATTAGCGGGCTTTTTGATGCAGCGACGATGTTTGTGTACCAAAAACAGGTGTTTGTTACGAAATCTGTTGTTTTGGTGATTATGATCTTTTAGGCGCCTGTTTGTTATGCCATTTCCTATGCTCTTATGTCATTTGTGTTGCAGAAGTGCATTATGGGGTTTTTGTACTTTAAAATAATCGCTAAATGATGACAAGGATTTGTTTTTTTTAAATTCCCCATTCTTTTCGAACGGTTTACCACTTAAAAAAAATCCTAATACTTCCCTGTAACTACCCGGGGCAACCCAGACTTTCCTGAACTTCTGGAGCGCCCCAGCCTTCCCAGGGGCTTCCTGGAGACTTTCCAAAGCTACCCAGACTCGGCCTGGGTTACACAAACTTTCCCAGGACTATCCTTAACTTCCCCGTAACCACTCAGACTTTCCTGAACCTCCCCAGAGCTATTCACGCTTCCCTAGGATTTCCTTAGCATCCCCCGAGATTTCTTCAGACCTCCCCAGAACTACCTGAACTATTTACACCAAACTTCCCCCATGGTTTACCCCTCGCGCATAATTTTGCAAGTATCTCAACAGAAACAGCACAAAAGTGTTGTATATACAGGGTGTTTGAGAATACGTGTCGAATTTCTACATTTTCCCCCAGACATTCAACAAACATTTTTTTTCGTATATAAAGTAAACTAAAACAAATAAATTTATACAGGGTGAGGTAATTTCCTTGTCATTTTCAATTTCTCTTTGAATAAATCTAGAAAATTTATGATCAACGAATAAAACAAAAAGTTATGCAGGTGTCATAGCCACCCTCGATAATGTTCTCATAACAATGTAAATTGTAACAATTATCAAACCACGTGTTCAGTCAGGTACGACCAACTAATAACAGCATTTATTTTGTAAATTTTAATCAAGGCCACCTTTATGTACTAGTATCGATTGTTTTTTTATATCGATAGGGTTTTGTTTTAATTTTCTGAATTACCATTTGTTCTTTAGAGTAACGATGTAAAAACAAAAGTACGCAGGAGAAAGGAAAAGTAGTAGATACGTAAAATTTTCCTTTGCTTGGGATGGGGGACGACAGAAAATTTGTAAATCCGGAAAGCTTCAGCTGCTATTGATCAAACTAGTTGTCATTGCTTATAAATCAACAAACACGCAAATAAAACATTATAAAATGCTCTGAACTTCCACTGTTTTTGGTTAGGCAATGATCAAGAGATTCTAACAGTAATATACAGGGTGTTTCAGTACTAGATTTTGCCCTTTTTTACAAATTATTGTCACTTGAATATTATCATCAGGAAAAAAAAAAGAATTTTTTTTCGTTTTTTCATACAGGGTGTTTCAAATTTTTAACACAAAATTTTTGAATCGAAGATATTTCTGTTATTATACCAAAATTGAAAAAAAGCCAAAGAAGCAAAATTGTTCCTCGTTTTAAGGTCTATCCAGAACCCTTTTCATTTTTTCTCTACGATGCTCCTTTGTTCCCGATTTTCTATTTTTATCTCAAATTTGTAACTTTCTTTTATTTTTATTGGCTCTGAGTTTATAAATCTTTCAAAACAAACCTCCGCTTGACCGCTAGATCAATATATTATCAACCCCTAAAACAATTTGATAGACGTACGTTATTTTCTATACAGGGTAATTTTATCGAGCAACCATCCATGACGGCAGCTTGCCCCGTTTAATAGCACCATTAAACATATTAACACATTCTTAGATATTTTACAAATAGATTGCTAAGCACTGCTTTTGTTTATACGTGCAAGAAGTTGCAGTTTACCCTTTTCTTTCTGTTATTTTTATCACCATATAAAATAATAACGTGTATCCCAAGGATTTAAAAAAAATCATAAAAACAAAATTTATGGGATTCAAACAAGAGCGCTTCGTTTGTACTCTAAACGAAACCCCCAAGGACGTAAATGGGCAGGAAACGCAGCCCTCTATGTACTCGTATAGCCGCCCGCATTCGATTCTTTCCATTGGCGCAGCGCGTGGGTGAAAGATAACGCATCAACCAATGAGAATAAAGTTAGATCGATAATTCGTTCCCATTGGACACGGCCATGTAAAAAAGTATATAAAGAGGAAATTAGGATAAGAATTATAGCGTGACTTGGGAAACTTAAAGCGTGGATCCCAAATATAAAGGTGTAGGATGTTAAAATACGTGAGAAAAATCCGGGGAAAAGATGTTTTTCCACTCTGTTTTATTTATTTTGTTGCTAGAAATAAATATAATGTTCCTTTGTTCGCGTAATTAAATAATGAGGCATTGTTTGCACTTGTTTTATTTAATTTGTTTAAATAAAATTAACAAAAGTGTTTTGTTTTAATATTTTTATGCCCTGGTTTTCCAGTTCTGATATTATTTTAAACTCTTATTTGTTGCCTTATAAACACATTCTGATAAAAATTACATTATATTTTTCAACCAAACCAAGTTTTATCTTTTTTGACGCACCCTATATACAAACTACGAGGAATTATTGCTATTTTTTCCATATTAACAGCCCAATTTTTTTTTCAGAAAGTTTCCTCTTCAAATAAGCGAGTTACACACATTCAAAGTACATATTTGACGCATCCTGTACAATATTTTCATTAAAATCAATTTCCTACCACTACATTCTTTCTTTTAATTCAACACCAATAACGTAGAAGTTTTCTTTAACGTTTAGAACACAATTTTACAAGTTTTTAATAAATTTATTATACAGGGTGTCACGAAATAAATGTTTTTTCCTATACATTTTCTTTAAATCCCTTAAAATTCGAGTTTTTTTCTTTAAATAACATTATTCTTGCTTTTCACTGAAAAAATTTTAATTTTTGTAAACCTCTACAAAAAAAAAACAAATACTAATCATTATAGTCCTCCTTCCTTTTCTATTAAACAATTGAGGTTTATTTCTGTCCAATAACAATAGAATTAAAATCACAGCCGCCTTATATACTTAGTGCAGCGACTTTCTTATGTACCCTCCTTATTTATTGTAGCCATGGCAACCGGAGGGGGGATAAATAGCGTTTAACTTGTTAAATATTTTATTAAATTTGGTATTGAATAGTATCGCACTTGTTACACCTCGGAATGCTGATTTTTTTCTGTTGTTAATAATTAACGGACCCCGAAAACGGTTTTTTAAAGCGGGAAAATTTTGTTCTTTTGTTTTATTGAGGAAAAACAATTGAGAAGGGCAATTAAGTGATTGTTTAAACACGTGTTGGAAAAATAAAGACAAATGACCGTCGGGAAAAAATAAAAACAGTTGAAAGAGTGTAATTCTTTTGTTTTTGTTCGGGGTTTCCCCCTAGACAATAATTATTTTTCGTGCTCGGGATTTTTTCTGATTAACCGAAAAATAAATAATATGTAAGTGAAGTTTTTGCAAAAAAAAAACAACAAAAGACTGTGAATAAGCTCTTGTACCTAAAGATAAAAGTTTGATTAAAATGGGACAGTGATCAAAAATTATGGAATATTGCTGGAACATGGAAGAACGTAGAGAAATTAAATCCCGAAATGCACAAGGTAATTTTTTTTAGACAAGTTTGTATTTTGTTGATGTACAGAACGAAATTTTTTCTGATCAAATAGCGTTAAAAATACGAGTTTTGTACAAAATATATACAGGATGCGCCAAAAATTTGACTTTTTTAATTTTAGTTTCATAGAAAACGGAAACAGTTTTAGGTAACCTTTGTAGATTTGGTTGAAACAAACCCGATTGTGTCGAAAAGTTAAAATGTTATACAGAGTGCGTCAAAACTAACAATTCTTTCGTGTATAATTTGCTTATTTGTTAAGCTACGAAAAAAAAGTTCGAGATAAACATTGTTCTAATTTATAAGACCAACTTGATTCCTATAGTATTTAAGACCTGCCCGTTGGTTTTAGAACGGTCACAGCCTTCTTTTATTTTGAGTCTACATAAAAATTATAAAATTAGCAAGTATGAAATTAACGGAACAATAAAAAAAAGAGTATGTACGTTTATTAAAAATCCGTCAAGTGCAATCGCCATTGATCGGTTCGCGTTATGAAAAAAGCGTTGCGCTTAACAGAGCGTGTCAAAAGAAATGCTTTTACTCCTGACTGTTATATTTTGCCGCGAAGAAAAAGAAAACGTATAACTTTTCTCGAAGGCGCTGTTACTTTCGTTAGAAAATTGAATATTCGCGGTAAAACAGGTCATCGATGCAATTGCGTGCATTTTGCTTATTGCAGTTTTACTTTTTTTATGCATAATGTATTAGTACTTGTTGACGTTTTGTGCAACCAACTGTAAACGTTCAAGTCTTTAAGAAAAGATATAAAATCAGTTCAGTTTGATCAGAAATTAACTTCGTATGTAGTTAAATAAAAAAATTATAAGCAAAAGAACATTGATTGATTTTTGACGCATCCTATATATAAATATTTAATTTTTTATAGAATTCCATTTCCTTCCTCCTTTCTCAACCCTTTCGAAATTACTGCATCCTAAATTGTTTCCCCTGATGGTACCTACTTCAAATTTGATCAATTTTATATACAGGATGCGTCCAAAAAACCGTTTAATTTTCTTATAATCTGTTTGTTTCATAGAAAATGTAAATCATTTCAGGCAACAATTATTATATTACTTAGGACCAATGCGATTGTGTCGAAAAATTTAATCTTATATACAGGATGCGTCAAAAAAGACAATCCTTTCCTCTATAACTCGTTTATTTGAAGAGCTACGAAAAAACGTTTCAGATAAATTTCCATAAGAAAAATCTAATTACGTTGAAAAATGCTTCAATATATACAGGGTGACGCGAATTTCCAGAGCGTTTTAGTTAATTTAAAGACCTTCCCGTTGGTTGTAGAATAAAAACTTTTGGGATTTATGACCACAATCTAAATAGAATCAAAAGCAAATGCAGGTTTTTATACAGGGTGTGTCAAAATTTTAAACCCTAAAAATATAAGTATTGGGAAAATTTTGTATGTACCGATAAGACAAATAAATAACATGGGACGTAATTTAGTTTCTGTTTAAAAATCCGATTAGAGGGAGTCAAAAAATTGATGTGAGACGACCTTAAAACCCATCAACATTCTAAACTTTTTCAATAATCTGCTCATTATTTAGAAAAGAAATCGAGCGGAAAAGTCGGAATTTTTGTCCAAATTTTTACCGCAACACGTGCTCCTTGTTTAACCAAGCGTCTTGGCGTAAGATACTCTTGTATAGCCGTTATAACCGTGAAAGCTGTTCCAAAAAATTCCTCTCGTTTTATAAAAATTTGAATTTGTTTCAAAAAATTCTGCGAGAAAGAAATTCAGGGAAATTAACATCGAGTTTTGTTCCTGTTGTTCGAGATATTAGTAAATAGATTTATCTCCTAGGTAACAAGTAAATAGCAATCTCTCCGCGTTATTGACTAAACAACCCCTCCGATGATGACGTGAAAGCTTAACGATGTTCGAGTATACGGGGTGATGATAATTTAAGGGAAACCGTTTTTTACCGGACAGTTCCGGGGAGGTGTGCAACTCCACTTTTCTATAAAGAGATTGTCAATTGTTTTCCTTCTAGGCAGGGGAGATTTCGTAGGAGGCATCGATAACGAAGCCTTGGACTTTTCCCAACTCGAAGCTTTTATAAACAGCGAAGGACCTCAAGGAAATGGAAGCTATTTCGGGGAATCCCTCAATTCCACAACCCCCACCACTGGAAAGCTTCTTAACGTCATAGTTGAAAACAAAAGAACCCCGGGGTAAGCTTCAGGTTTGTCTTTAAATTTTTTTGTTGTCATAACATTTTTTTCAGGCATTCTTTACCGGAAAGTCCTCCGGATAGCAGTTCCGAGCATCCATACAGCCCACAGGATAGTTGCGACCCCCCAATAACCACATCAGAAACAATTTACACCACTTTAGGTCAACCTTTGTACAAACCAAACTTGCTCAATCCAATAATAAGCGATAACCTTATCCTCGGGTCCCATATTGTGGTGACGGATCAAAGCCCCGATTCGCAATTGTTGGATAACGGAACTATCTTACAAGACAGAATTTTAGTGAATGATGATATCAGGAATAACACAAATTTACTAACAGGCCGGATACTACAAGAAAATGTTCATACGGATGCAAACCTTCTCCATGATCGGATTTTATTACCCGATTCGGATACTAACCGACAGATTTTAATCCACAATAGTTCGGATTCTAATCAGAATTATGCTGACCGGCCTGTTTTGCTTGAAACTTGTCCCAGAGGAGAAGTCCGAAGAACAACCAACGATCTCTTGCTTGTTAAAAATGGGGATTATGATAAATCCCAATTGGTACATCTTGGGTTCAATTCCAGTATCGAGATGCAATTACCGCAGCGACAGAATTTGGAAAATGGGATATGCGAGAACAGTATCGATAGCATTCAGGCGGTTTATACTAATCTACAGAACGCGCCGAAAAAGAGGAAGTTATCACAAGACATGCCGCTTGTTAAAAGTGAACCTGGTTGGTTGTGCTTTGGATTAGAAAATGTTTTATCTGTGTTTAGATAAAGTTTTTTCAGAGCACTGTTCGCCGAGTCAATTGAGCCCACCGGGTCCACTTTCGACGTCTATTGATGATGATTTTGCTGGATCTGAAGGATGTTTATCCGAAGCACAGTATCAGTGCATACGGTTTTCGGCTTTTCAACAGAGCGCATGGCATATGTTGTGCGATCAAAATCTTACCGAGTTGTAAGTCACTTAACATTAACAAACGCAACGAAAAGTTGACAATTGCCGAGGAACGTCGTTTTATCGCTTTGAAACTACTTTCTCAATCGGCTAAGCCCACTTTTGCGCTTTTAATATGCAAATATCTATTTACCTCTTTCAGTATTTTCCCCGTTTCGGTTCTCTACCCCTTTTTTTATCGCTACATCTCTCTCACCTCTGACCCCCTCCCAATCCTGGAATTGTCTAATCTGTGCCCTGCTCTAACCTCCGTCCTGCTTCTTTTATCTAACCTATGCCTTTATCTATCGCCTACCCCCTTCCCAGCTGTCTAATCTTTGCCTTTTTTTATTTCTACCCCACTTTCACATCTACCCTCCTCTACGCCCCTTTTCTTCTCGAGTTTCCACTTCCACAATGTTGTGGCTTCCACGCTCTCGCACCCCATCCTGATTTCTACCGCTTTTTTTCTCTCGCTCTTTCATTTCTGTCCATGCACCACCCCATTCCCCATCTTTCGCGTCTTCATTTCATAGTCCCAATTTTTTGTTTTTCCAGGCCTACTCCTCATTATCGTGTGGATGCAGACAAGGGTTTCAACTTCTCAAATGCCGACGATGCCTTCGTTTGTCAAAAGAAAAACCATTTTCAAGTATGATCCCTAACCAACTGAATTTTTTATCCCTCTTAACTGTTTTTCTCTTGTTTTTTCCTCATAGATAACTTGCCATATTCAATTGATAGGTGATGCCCAATTTGTAAAAACAGCTGAAGGCTTCCAAAAAATATCAAGCTTCCACTTGCACTTCTATGGGGTCAAGTACGATTGTCCGACACAGACCATAAGGGTGGAACAGAGTCAGAGTGATCGAAGTAAAAAACCGTTTCATCCTGTATTGTAAGTGTTTGCGTTTTTCTTTTTAAGTTTGTGTAAAATTTAATTCGATTGTTTGTTAGGGTGGAGCTGGTGAACTCGCAGGTTACTAAAATCACTGTCGGAAGACTACATTTCAGTGAAACAACCTCGAATAATATGCGCAAGAAGGGAAAACCGAATCCTGAACAAAGATACTTCCAAGTAAGAACTTTAGTTCTCACTTTGGCATAGTTATAAGAAATATAACCTAAGTTTTTGGGATCTAACCTTACATTTTGATTATTCTAACCCAACGTTTTCGATTCTAACCTAACTTTTAGCAATTTTAACCTCAAATTTAACTCTCTTTTAGTTAGTGGTTGGGCTACACGCTCATACATCCCATGGAAACTTTCCTGTGATAAGCCATGCGAGTCAAAAAATTATCGTACGGGTAGGTTCTAACCCCCACTTTCCTTCGCGACACTTTTAATATGATTTTGTCTTAAAGGCGTCAAATCCGGGCCAATTTGAAAACGATGTTGAACTCTGTTGGCAAAAAGGACAGACCCAGGAATCCATCTTTCATGCCGGAAAGGTTGGAATAAACACGGATAGACCGGACGAATCCCTCGTGGTACACGGAAATTTAAAAATCACAGGTCATATTATCCAACCGAGTGACATTAGAGCTAAAAAGAATATCGTCGAGTGCAATACTGCAGAGCAGTTAAGAAACGTTCAACGATTGCGCGTCGTTAGGTACTGACTAATACATTGACATAAAACTTAAGTTATGTTTAATTTTTTCCAGGTACGAATATGAACCGGGATTTGCATCACAATTAAACCGTACTAGTGAAAGCTCCGATACAGGAGTGATTGCGCAAGAGGTAGCTGAGGTACTTCCAGAAGCTGTAAGTCGTGCAGGCGACCTCATTCTAGAAAATGGCACTTCGATAGATAATTTTCTAGTCGTGAATAAAGTAAGATTATGGATCTTTTTAAGTGGTTGTGGTAACCGTTGGAATTTTTTACAGGAAAGAATATTTATGGAAAATATAGGAGCTGTTAAGGAACTGTGTAAAGTTACAGATAATTTAGAAACGAGGATAGATCAGTTAGAGAGGATTAATCGAAGGCTGACAAAGCTTAAACGGGGAGATAGCCTTAAATCTAACAGTACTGGTACGTATTAGGTGATTCTAACCTAATTTCCCCTTCGCTAAATCTATTCTAACCTAACTTTCTCTCCCCAAACTCGATTCTAACCCAACTTTTCCACATCTAAGGCTGTTCTAACCAAACTTTTGGTCGACTAAACCGATTTTAACCCAATTTTACCGAATTCCCAACCTAAAACTTACATTTTTGTTACAGTAAGTAGCAGTACAAAACACGTACATTCCCAAAAATGTCTCAAAAACCACCCCTACTGCCAAAAAGAGCAGGAACTGTGTACGAACAAATTCATACAAATTATAATCGTCGTACTAGTATTAATAATGGCATTTTGGTAAGTTAACTTTAATTTTAGCCAAACATAATCTCACAAAAATCCCTTTTTATAGCTTAGCTGCAATTACAACGCTGTACCTTATGGAAGCAGCACGGCACACACAGATAACACAAGAGAGCTTGCAAGCTGCCCATCGGTCATTAAGTACAAAAACCCCTACCAAAACCCCGAAACCCAGGACATGGCAGACCATATATCCCCATCAAACAACCGTGCCTTATAAAGAACCCGGTTTGTATTTTGATCGCTCGCATTCTTCAGTAGCTATAGCATTTTGTTTTAGAGATACTGAAAGAAAGTATTGACACCTCGAATGTAATGAAGGGCCCCTCACATATCATTGGTAGACCCCCAGATTGTTTTGGACTTGAACCCGATTTGGAGAATGCTAATATTTTATGCCAGGTAAAAGGAAATCCCCTATCACATTCAATCCATCTAACTTCGCCCCTTTTTAAGATTTACTGCTGTGTGTCGCCATCACTCGACAGTTCAGAAGAGTTGGACAGTACCATGTACAATGATCGCATACAAAGGCAAACACATAACCGCACCAAAGGAGGTTCCTTGTTGAATGTAGACAAAAATAAAGTAGTGAAACCTTTTCACACCAACAATATTGATAAGCAATCACGGCAAAAACGCGATGCTGATGATTGGAACGATCAAGACAACATATATGACGCAATGGGTAGGGTTTTTTTTACTTTTTTTCCAAATTCTAATCTGATTTTTATTATTGTCTGTATTAGATGATCATCTGCTGTCCGTAATCGTCCAAGGCAAGCATTTCAACGTTACGCTTAACCATAAATATATGTTAAGCAACAACAATCAAGCAAACCTCTCTTATTACGTTCCTATTTCCAAGTACATGGCCGACGAGTTTGTGCATTTAATTTTCAAGTAAGTCAATTGATTTTCTTCTTTATGTTTTTTATCTTTTATTTCGTTTTAGATCGTTTCAAGCGAATATAAAGGAAATTGAACACTGCTACAATGATTACAAACAACATGAGTGTCCGTTTGTAAGCTCAATGCGTTACGATGAAAATCGTAAGCAGGTGCCGCATAAAGTTAACGAAAATTTACCGAATCCACAAATTAGTTCGCAAAGCGTTGTTTTTGATGTGGATATGGTCGGATTTCAGTCAAAGATTATGACTTATCGGGCTTCCCTTCGACAAACTCAGGTCAGTTGTTTATAACCTGATTTTTTATGCCTCTATTGTATTTTTTATAAAACTATTATTTACAGAATATCTGCAAATTATCACCGACAAAGCTAGGACTGGAATTTATGGAGTACAATTTTCACTTTTATCGCCACTGCGATGAGTAGGGCTGATCTAAATTACAAAAAAAATGTAAATACCGAAGAAAAATTTCAAAGGTTTTTAGTAAAGAAGGGTAAAATGTTAGATTTAGGGTTGTTAATTGTTTTTTTTTTTGTTAAAATTTGCCTTTTCTTAACGTTGACTTCTTATCATTGCCAATATGAACAAATTTATTCTTGAAAAACCTTGAATCTCTTTGTTTTTTTTGTTTGGAAGAACAAATCCGAATTTATATATTTTTTTTATTAAAGAAATTTATTATTAGATCGTAATGTAGAGAAGAGGGGGTAAAAAAAATTATAAACAGTGGTGGAATTGAAAAGTAACCCAAAGGGATTTTTAAAATTCCACCACGGTTTTCCTTTTTTTTTCTGGGATGAACAAAAATTAGTTATTCCGTACCTACTTCTCATAGCAATAAAGAAAATGTACTTAAGTACTCTATTTATGTATTTATCCGTCCATGTACAACAATTGTTAGTTATTTGAATATAGAGCAAGAGGTGCAAACGTTTCCAACCTTGTAAGAAATCCATCCCAAGAAGGTTGTAACGTTTTGTCTAGCTTTAAGAATTTATTAAATAAAAAGATTTGTATAATTCATATAATTAGATAATAATAAACATGTATCCGTACTAGAAATTTAAAACAAGATATCTCTATTTATTGTAAAAAAAACCTGCACTAGAATTCAATTGTTTTTAACTCAGAATTTTTTAGATTAAATCGTACAAAAGAATTTGCACTTTGTTGTGTATTATTCTCTGCTTTTCGAACAAGTATTCCTAATAGAGGTGGTGCATATGGCACTTTTTTTTTAAAGTGATTTTCTTTTGTTATTAATATTATGTACAAGATATAAGTAAAGTATATTCCATGATCTGTATATTTTAGGAGTTGTGTAATGTTTTGTTTTGTGATGTGAATAAAGTAAGTGTTTAAAAACGAGTTTTTAAATCCTGGTCCAAATGTAACTGCACTGCATTGGTCAAACAGGGCAAAGTGTCGTATAGGGTTAGAGGGGCGAGGGATTGAGCTAGACACTTGAAGTTTTTTTATAAAAGATAGCCAAAGAAATTGTCTATCAGAATCCTGCACCGTAAACCGCACAAAAATATTTTTAGCGCCGCGTCCGCAGTGAAATTTTCAAAAATGTTCTTTTTTTGGGCGGTTTTGGAAGCAGCTAAAGCGAGCCTCTTCAGTTTTCTGGAATATCAAACCGATAAAAGATTAATATCTCAGAAAGAATGGGTTTCACTAATCGAACTGCACGTCTTGTATCCCACCGCGCTGGACAGGGGTAACCCAGCGCCGGCCAACTTGGCGCCAAGCCAATTCGGCGTCAAATGCTAAACAGTAGAAAATGTATCTGTGCATAGGTTAGCCAATACTTTTATTTGGTTTCCTAACTGTGAACATGGTGCCGACATCTACGTACATACAACTTATTGTGGCTACCTTGTAGCTATTTTTCCATTGGCTGGCGCAGCGATGGTTGATTGTTATTTTCGATTGTCTATTGTTTTTAAGCCCCTTTTTGTTGTTTTTGAACCTCAGTTGTTTTTTGAGAGTCTGATATTGTTTGTTTGCCTCTCTGCTGTATTTGACTATCTATTGTTTCTATTGAGCATTCCTTGTTGTTTTTAATATTGTTTTTCCTGTTTATCTCCTGTTTATTTTTAATATACTTTTCCTTATGAGTGATTATAAGTGATTAGAAAGGATATCTTAATAGGAAAAATTCGATCAATTACTCGGAAATTCTCAGTACCTAATCTATGATAAGATTGAAAATGGTTGCATCTTTCGTTTCATGATGAGTAATTATTTTATTAGTATATGGAACGATTTCTTGCAATAAAGATGTACTATTTGAAGTTCCGAATTGTATTTTTCATTACGTAAGTATAAATTTTCTACTATTCCCTCGCATTTTTGAACCTTAACCGAATTTAAATCAAATCTTAGGATTTTCATCGTATCTGTCGTCTCTGAATGCTTTTATGATGGAAAAATCTTCCAATGTTCGAGTAATTTGGCTAAAATAAACCTCAGTGAGATGTCGGATCTGAACCTAACCCACCGGGGACTCACCGAACTACCATTAGACACCCTTACTATTTACAAACACATAACACATCTTTACTTAGCATCAAACCTTCTCCGTCGGATTGAAGATCGTAAACCGTTCTTGATATTATCCAACCTCCAATACCTCGACTTATCCAACAATAGCCTAATTTTTATAAATCTTAAACTGTTCAAACAAAATCCTTCTTTGAGAATCTTAATCCTCAATAATAATCCTCATTTATTGGTGAGTCCAAGCACGGTGGACTTGCCAAGCCTCGAAGAGTTACATCTTGAAGACTGTGGCCTCGAAACGCTTCGTACGAGTATATTTCAAGACCTAACAGGATTGAAAAAATTGAATTTGCAATGGAATCAGTTTAAAGTGGTACCAGATGGTTTATCAAGAATTAATGTTAAAAGGTAATCCGATTTTAATCGATGGGGCAATAAAAGATAATGTGTTTAATTGGGAAAAGGATTATTATTTTGGATGGGCCGCAGAATTGGATGACTTGACGGTTGTGCAAATTGGTTTTTTTATTATTGCAGCGTTTTGGTATATACTTTATTATTTTTGGCGTTCTTAAGTGGTACAGCTCGTTAAGCGAGAAGTTTTTCTTCATTTCTGTTACATCAGCAGCGGATCGCATTTATTGTGCTTACTAAACGTCGAGAGTAAGTGGGAAAGTGAATGCCGTCTTACTTCTTTTTCTGCACATCACAAGTGCAACTTCTCGCTTGACGAGCAGACCTAATACATATTTTTTGTTGTGTTATTTAATTTTGTCTCTCTTTTTATAAATAAAGTATCCAATGATATTTGATCACACAAGCTTTTTGGGGAGGGGAAGTACAAACAATCAAATGAGTTACGTAACTCCAATTTTGATAAGTCCAAGGCCAACTGTATCTAATGCGATCTCTGTGGTGCCATCTATTGGATGAATCAGGAACAATTTTTTCAAATACAAAATACATAGTAGTTTCATATACATCCCGAGAGGGTACCACAGAGCGGACCCGTCAAGAGTTATTAGGAGAATGAAGCCTCCTCAGATCGCTAGTGCCGCCGGTAGAGGGCGTTGACTATAATTATTTAGAGCTGCGTAACTCCGAAACCAAGTTACTTAGAAAGTTAAATCTAGGAACATCGGAAGCGCCTTTTCGAGACTTTCGTCTACGACAAACCGACTCAGAAACTTTTTGCTACGCCGCAGATAGGAAAAACTGTTTTATGCGAGGTGTCGTTCATCATTTATTGTATAGTCCCTAATCCCTTTATGGTTATTCAACTGTCTGTGAATTAGTTTTGTTTAAATAACACAATTTGTTATCATTTACTTCCCTAGATTACCTGTTATCATGGTTGGCTAATCTTTCTTTCAGTCCTATGTAAATACTGATAAAAAAAACAACGCTTATTCACGGGTATTATCATATTACGAGTGTTTTATAACGAAAAAAATAGAAAAAAACCATTCTACATAGGATTTAAACAGAAAAATCGTTTACATAATCTCACTTTTATGTACAAAACTTACATTTTAAGACACGGAATTTCATTTTTCAGGCGCAATTTCAGTTAAAAATAAAACAAACAAGATTATTATAACACATACTGATTATTTCATCAAAAAAATACAATTAAATATTTAAATTTTCACATATAATAGCCAAAAATACATATAAAAGAATGGTGCAAAAGACAAGGCAACCTACGAGGTGAAAATTAGCGCTGCTAACTTCACTTTATAAAGTTTTAGCTATTAAAAAGATCTATGCACCGAATTGCAGTCCTTGAGGTTTAACGCATCCATCACAAGACTCGAGAAACCTCAAAGATTGATTCCTTAAATTTATAATATTTGTAACACTGCAAAGGGGGAGGAAAAAAAGGTTACTTATTTTCGATGACCAGCTGTTTAAGCTTATCGTAATTTGCACCACTGAACTGTGTCACGACATTCTGGTTTTTGATGAGAATAAAGGTGGGCATGGAGGTGATCTGGTACTCTGTAGCGATGTCTTCGCATTCATCTACGTCCACCTTCAAGACGAGGAGGGCGTTGACGAAGTCTGCCGCAAGTTCTTCTAGTTTAGGCCCAATCATCTTACATGGTCCACACCATGTAGCAAAGAAATCTACCACAACTAGTTGATCACCTGCATCCTTTAGCTTGGCGTCGAAATCGTCCTAAAAATAATCTGGTTAATTTTATTTGACGCATCCTATATAAAATAAAAATTTTGTTTCGAATTTAGTGGGTACAGTAAACGTGACATTTCTTGCCTAAAAAGTTGCCAAAACTTTTTCATTGCCCTATACATAATCAATAACTTGAATTGTAGAAATTTGGGTCAGTTGGCTAAGAAAACAAAGAACTCTACTTGACATCCCTAACAGTAATTTTTTAATCAAAATAAACTTCGCCAAAAAATTGTTTTGGACTAACTATCGATTTCAACTTGACCATCGACCTTTATAATAAATGTGGGTCAACTGGTCATGGAAACAATCAAGTTCACCTTGGACGAAATTGTAATTACATTATCTTGAAACCATCCTGTACATAAAACAAGGAATTTATTATTTATTACAGGAATGTCAGTGGGTCATGGGTAAAACTACCGACTTTGGTTTTAAACTGATTTTTTTACCCGCCCTGTATATAAAATATTTGCGTGATTATTACCCGCGAAAATTCAAATTCTTGGATTTTTTTCTTCGATATAATACGTGGAGTGGGGCTTGGCGCCGTCCGGTCTATCAGACAAGGCGCCAGAACTAGAAAAAAAATCAATAGTGACCTCGAAAGCGCGCAAACACACAAGATTTGTACAAGTAACGTTATTCTTTGTGATTAAATACGCATTAGCTAAATCATAATCAATAAAAAATATGACTGAACGGCGGTGCAACTTTCACACTTAACCTTCAGACCTTATGACGTGTCAAAAAACTTCCACATCCTTAAAAATCCTCAAAAACCATGTTTTTAATGGTCCCAGCAAAAAAAATGTTTTCAAATTACGCGCCAAGTGTTGCAAAAAAAAAAATAACCACACCTAAGCGTGGAAAACAGGATGTTCCTACATGCCGGCCTTGAAATGTCACTAGGAGCCCCGTAAAAAAATTCCCAACAAAATAATCAACTTTTAGACTTACCTTGTCTTTAATATGGATGGCCATTGTTTTTCCTCGAGATAACTTCCTTGGTAAACACACGAAAACAGGAGCAAATTCAGGAACGTGAACGCTTCACTCCACCAGCAAACCAAAAGTGAGGGAGGAAATGACTTAACGAGTCCGTTTGACGTTAGCTTTTATACCGCGATCTATTTCCGTCTCTCATTAACACATTTGATTATTACGAGTGCGACAAAGAGAGCAAATAGGAGATTTTTCTGGAAAATTCGAAATTTGCGCGCGCAATCATACCCGCACTTAATCCCGACATTCGAATCACCGTCTGTCTTTTTTTTTGCGTTCACTTCCGTATTTCTATCTCGCTCTTTTGGTTAATTATAACAGCAGACGTGATTCTTGAATAAAATATTGTAATGTCATTAAGCCACGTTCACACAGCACTATAATGTATTAATTTCAATGATTTTAATTATTTAATAGTTTGTTCTAGGAAAATTCGATGGAAATATTGGTGAGTCGGGTTTAAATATTGTATTGGATCATTATTAAAATATGTCATTATTATAAGTGCATAATTAGAGGATGAAAGTACCGTTAAGTAATTACATTTAATTATGTACCTATGCTTGGAATAATTTTAGTTTTGGTTCGGATAAGTTATAAAATTTAAATTAGACCCAAAGTACGAAAGACCGTGATAAAATGGCGTTAAAGTTGTTTTTTCGTACAAAAGAGGAAGGTTCGTGTAGACAACTATTGGCGCAGCGCCTTCCATGACTACTCGACCGCAAAGTTTAACTTGTAATGTAATCTTGTGTACACATTGCATAATCGGATGAAATATTTGACGTGTTATACTTTATCGTTCAGCTTTTAACACAGAAAACTTATTGTAATTTATTTCATTGCATTTTAGTATTTAATGTGATTTTTCCAAGGTAATTGCCGTGGGCGTAAAGAATTTATAAGCGCGTCAATTATTTCCAGTTAAATGACTCAAGTGGTTTTTTTGTATGAAGATATAATAAATATTTTATTTACTTATTCATAAGTTATTTATAAATACCTATAATAGAATAGGTACTATAAAGAAAAAAATCCGCATTAGTTGTATAAATCTTGATACCATTTTGCTTTGATTTAATAATAATTAATAAAGCGCCCGACTCCGAAGTAGTTGTGTTGTTGAATTATTTTAAAAGCAGCTATAAACAATTGACGATCAATACAACTGCAACGTAAAGGTGTAATACATTTTATAATAAACACCCTGTATAATAGACCTAGTGCTATTAGTCTATTAAAAAATTATCGCCCTTTGTTATCTTCATAACGTGACAGTAATCAAACACAATATACTTTTAGATTAGTAATTACTGTGTATTTAATTTAAGCACCTTTTCTAAAACGAAAAAAAAGAGAGATAGATACCTACATACTTCAACAATTAATACGAAATGTCGGATTATTTCCGTCATTACGTGACTTATTTAAGAAACACGTTTAAAAAGCGATTGTTCCGCAGTGGCGCACCCAAGGGGGGGCAAAGGGGCAATTGCCCCCCCCCCAAGACCATGTTTTTTCTTTGCTTAAATATTTTCAAAAATTTCCGGGAAAGCGGGCAGCTTGAAAAGCCATTATTTAAACTTTCAATTTCACGTTGCCCCCCCCAACGTATATTTCTGGGTGCGCCACTGGTTCCGACACTTCTTGTGTAACCGCAAGTGGTCAAAAGTATGAGCCACCTCGTTGGGGCGTTAAGGGGACGTTTAACCCGTTAAAGCAGCAACGGCAAGTATTCGAGCCGCACAATCGCAATGGGGGTCCAAACAAGACACAAAAGGATGTGTGGCGCTCTTATTTGGCCCCTCTTGTATAACCGCAAGTGGTCAAAAGTATGAGCCACCTCGTTGGGGCGTTAAGGGGACGTTTAACCCGTTAAAGCAGCAACGGCAAGTATTCGAGCCGCACAGACGCAATGGGGGTCCAAACAAGACACAAAAGGATGTGTGGCGCTCTTATTTGGCCCCTCTTGTATAACCGCAAGTGGTCAAAAGTATGAGCCACCTCGTTGGGGCGTTAAGGGGACGTTTAACCCGTTAAAGCAGCAACGGCAAGTATTCGAGCCGCACAGACGCAATGGGGGTCCAAACAAGACACAAAAGGATGTGTGGCGCTCTTATTTGGCCCCTCTTGTATAACCGCAAGTGGTCAAAAGTATGAGCCACCTCGTTGGGGCGTTAAGGGGACGTTTAACCCGTTAAAGCAGCAACGGCAAGTATTCGAGCCGCACAGACGCAATGGGGGTCCAAACAAGACACAAAAGGATGTGTGGCGCTCTTATTTGGCCCCTCTTGTATAACCGCAAGTGGTCAAAAGTATGAGCCACCTCGTTGGGGCGTTAAGGGGACGTTTAACCCGTTAAAGCAGCAACGGCAAGTATTCGAGCCGCACAGACGCAATGGGGGTCCAAACAAGACACAAAAGGATGTGTGGCGCTCTTATTTGGCCCCTCTTGTATAACCGCAAGTGGTCAAAAGTATGAGCCACCTCGTTGGGGCGTTAAGGGGACGTTTAACCCGTTAAAGCAGCAACGGCAAGTATTCGAGCCGCACAGACGCAATGGGGGTCCAAACAAGACACAAAAGGATGTGTGGCGCTCTTATTTGGCCCCTCTTGTATAACCGCAAGTGGTCAAAAGTATGAGCCACCTCGTTGGGGCGTTAAGGGGACGTTTAACCCGTTAAAGCAGCAACGGCAAGTATTCGAGCCGCACAGACGCAATGGGGGTCCAAACAAGACACAAAAGGATGTGTGGCGCTCTTATTTGGCCCCTCTTGTATAACCGCAAGTGGTCAAAAGTATGAGCCACCTCGTTGGGGCGTTAAGGGGACGTTTAACCCGTTAAAGCAGCAACGGCAAGTATTCGAGCCGCACAGACGCAATGGGGGTCCAAACAAGACACAAAAGGATGTGTGGCGCTCTTATTTGGCCCCTCTTGTATAACCGCAAGTGGTCAAAAGTATGAGCCACCTCGTTGGGGCGTTAAGGGGACGTTTAACCCGTTAAAGCAGCAACGGCAAGTATTCGAGCCGCACAGACGCAATGGGGGTCCAAACAAGACACAAAAGGATGTGTGGCGCTCTTATTTGGCCCCTCTTGTATAACCGCAAGTGGTCAAAAGTATGAGCCACCTCGTTGGGGCGTTAAGGGGACGTTTAACCCGTTAAAGCAGCAACGGCAAGTATTCGAGCCGCACAGACGCAATGGGGGTCCAAACAAGACACAAAAGGATGTGTGGCGCTCTTATTTGGCCCCTCTTGTATAACCGCAAGTGGTCAAAAGTATGAGCCACCTCGTTGGGGCGTTAAGGGGACGTTTAACCCGTTAAAGCAGCAACGGCAAGTATTCGAGCCGCACAGACGCAATGGGGGTCCAAACAAGACACAAAAGGATGTGTGGCGCTCTTATTTGGCCCCTCTTGTATAACCGCAAGTGGTCAAAAGTATGAGCCACCTCGTTGGGGCGTTAAGGGGACGTTTAACCCGTTAAAGCAGCAACGGCAAGTATTCGAGCCGCACAGTCGCAATGGGGGTCCAAACAAGACACAAAAGGATGCGTGGCGCTCTTATTTGCCCCCTCTTGTATAACCGCAAGTGGTCAAAAGTATGACCACCTCGTTGGGGCGTTTAGGGGACGTTTAACCCGTTAAAGCAGCAACGGCAAGTATTCGAGCCGCACAGACGCAATGGGGGTCCAAACAAGACACAAAAGGATGTGTGGCGCTTTTATTTGGCTCCTCTTGTATAACCGCAAGTGGTCAAAAGTATGACCACCTCGTTGAGCCGTTAAGGGGACGTATAACTCGTTAAAGCAGCAACGGCAAGTATCCAGGGGCTCACGTGCAACGGGGGCCCAAATATGGCACAAAATGATGTGTTGCGCATTTTTATTAGTTTAGCTGCCGTTTCTGCTTTAACCGGAAATGCCTAAAATTACTGGGTCAGCTTCATTTCCATAGACCTAACGTTCTGCCCAAGCTCAAAAGTTGTCAAAAGAAGCTGTAGTATGTCAAAATATTTTTTTCTAACGTCCATTACTTCCTTTTTAACCAAAAAAACTTTTTCTAGGTCAAGGAAAATTACAAATCGACGTCAGCTGAAAAGCGTCTGCGTCTATAGCACCGGAAAAATCGATAAGGCACCGGAAAAAGGGGACGCATGCGTAAGAAAAATGTCGGACCGGGACAACCTGGAATACTACATCAAATTTCCCAGTCCAGGACAACAAACAGGAGATAATGATTTTGTGTTCCTTGTGGATGAGGAGAAAGTTCCGGTTGTACTTTTATTCGGCTGGGCAGGATGTCAGGACAAGTACTTGTCCAAGTACTCACAGATTTATGAGGACAGGGGGTAAGTGACGCGGCCGAGCCGGCCGGTGGAGTATTATGAACCCACTCATTTAAATGGGGTAGGAAGACTTTTTTAATATAAAAAAAATTAACAAATTATTTTACAGGTTGATCACTTTAAGGTACACAGCGCCAGTGAAGTTCCTCTTTTGGAAACGGCATCAATTACAAGCCATTGGAGAACGCATTGTTAGGCTTCTAGTAGATATGAATTTTGAAAGCCATCCCCTTATCATACACTGCTTCTCGAATGGAGGTGCCTGTCTATATCAGAATCTTTCCGTGGCCTTAGGACAGAGCTCGAAACCAATACAGGTGAAATTTGATATATTAACCTTAAACTTCCAAGTCTATTCTTATTGTTTTACATCTTAAATCAATTAGTTTTATTTGTTTCTTTATCTAAAACTCGTTTTTCGTAAATTTTTCTCAAAACTTGCCTTTCTAACCACTTTTTGTTCAACCTAACCTCACTTGTTGTATTGCTAACCTCACTTTTTTGTTCCTAACCTCACTTTTATTGTTCCTAACCTCACTTTTATTGTTCCTAACCTCACTTTTTTTATATTTTAGCTTAAAGGTGTGATATTTGACTCGGCTCCAGGTCCACGACGTATTTTGAGTTTATTCAGAGCTATGTCAGCAATAATAGGTGGAAGTTTTTTCTTTAATTTTCCAGTTACGGTGTTAGTAACAGCGTTTTTAATCCTAATGTGGGAATACGAAGTGAGTTTTAATTGTTTTACCATGTACCTAATAAATATTTATTAATTTTATTGTAGATAATCAAGGGATTTTTCTGTCCTGATAACTTCCGATATGATCTCTTTGAATATTTGAAACGGGAAGACAATATTTGTCCACAACATTTCATTTTTTCTAAGGCTGATACTTTAATTCTCCATACGGTAAGGGTATATTCAATTATAATACTTCGAATATAAACACGTTGTGATGTTTTAGGATGTGGAGAAATTCATAGATTGTAGAAAATCTAAGGGCGTGGATGTAACAGCTGTACGGTTCGATGCAAGTCCACACGTAAAACATTACACACACCATAGAAATGAATACATAACAAGCGTATGCAATTTTTTGACTAAATGTCTCCAAGCCAAAACTAATTGAACTAGAAAAAAAAGGCTTTTAGTAAATTCTTTAGCTTATAAAATTGCACATTCACGACGCAAGAAGTATTAAGTATTTTGTTTTTTTTAAGTAGTATTTAAGTGTTATACTTAAAAAATTTATAGTTAAGTTAGCACGATATGTAACAAGAATAAAACTTTAATTTTTAACGTTGAACTGAGATTGACTGCTTAATTGGTACCAAAAAATGAGCTTACTTTACATAAACAGGGGAATAACAACAAAAAAAAAACAAGGTTATGTAAACAAAATGGCGGTTACATCACAAAGAAGTGAGGTTACAATTAAAAAATAAAGTATATTGCGCAATGGGAGGTAAGAAAATGTTGAAGTAGCTATAAACGTTGGGTTAAAGAAGAAATTTAAAGACGTTTACATTTAATTCCTGAGACGTTTACAGAAAATAAGGTTAACATACATGAAACCTGTGGTTAAGATATAACGAGAAAGATTAAAACATTTATTTTCTGTCAAATGAATGTATATATTGTACAGTCAAATGAAATACTAAATTTATACATAAGAACTGAGCTAATTAGTGTAATTTTTCTTATACTTTATATATAATTATTTATTACGTATTACAAATATGTACAAGTATTTGCAGGAAATACACTAACCGAACCAAGTTTTGTGGTGAATCAATATCGTAATCCTCGTCAAAAGCAGCCGTAAACGGCACATACAGGCTTGCATAAAAAACTCAAATAACGTCATACCTTTAAATAAATTCTAACTTGATTGCAAATTGTAACTCAAAACAGCCTTAATTTTACTATAATTACAGCACAATGTATAATAATTGAATAAATAAATCACAAAAACCTATATTTATACATAAAAATTACTTCTTCTATTTTTCCAAAAAATTCCCTATCTTACGAAAAAGAACACGATAGAAAAAAAAATCCTTTTCAGTCTTCAAAACATTTTTCAACGTGAAAACCATTAATTTATTTTTTAAAACAAAAATTTAAATACTGTATTCGATCTAATTCCGTTGACCTTTTGGCTTTGGCGGTCGTTTTGCCGGTAACTCTCTCTCAAGATCGTAGAGATGTTCTCTATTTTGCATTTCACTTGCATACGACTACAAGAAAATATGTTAGGGAAACACCAAAATCTTATTACGGACTTGTACTAACCAGCTTACTGATTACTTTCTTTGGCAATGCTTCACTTATACTGAATATGACATCATGCTGAAGATCTAATTGACTTTCGTCCTCAAACAGCACCTAATAATGTAGAAAACTAAGTCACCTTACCTTAATAAACAAAAAGGTTAGGTTATAATGCCAAAAAGTGAGGTTAGGATACCCAAAAGCGAGGATAGGGTACCCAAAGGCGAGGTTAGAGTACCCATAGGCGAGGTTAGGGTACCCATAGGCGAGGTTAAGGTATCAAAAAGCGAGGTTAGGGTACCAAAAGGCGAGGTTAGAGTACCCAAAGGCGAGGTTAGGATACCCATAGGCGAGGTTAGGGTACCCATAGGCGAGTTTAAGGTACCCATAGGCAAGGTTAGGTAACCTAAAAGCAAGGTTAGAGTGCTAAAAGGGAGGTTAGGGTACCCATAGGTGAGGTTAGGATACCCATAGGCGGCGAGGTTAGGGTACCCATATGAGAGTTTAAGGTACCCATAGGCAAGGTTAGGTAACCTAAAAGCAAGGTTAGAGTGCTAAAAGGGAGGTTAGGGTACCCATAGGCGAGGTTAGGATACCCATAGGCGAGGTTAGGATACCCATAGGCGAGGGTAGGGTACCCGTAAGCAAGGTTAGGGTACTCAAATGCGAGGTTAAGGTACCCAAAGGCGAGGTTAAGGTATCAAAAAGCGAGGTAAGGTACCTAAAGGCGAGGCTAGGATACCCAAGGGCGAGGTTAGGGTACCCAAAGGCGAAGTTAGGTTACTTAAAAGCAAGGATTTTATGAAAAATTGAGGTTGTGTAATCGAAAAGGAATAAGAAATTATACAAAGAGCAAGGTGATAAATTAAAATCTTACCGTATAAAATTCTTTATTCATTTGTCCCAAAAACTTGGCATCGTAGACAACTCCATCTACCCATCTAACCTTAATTAGTTCTCCCGTTTTGATTGCGGATTTGTTTTTCCAGTCAATGATATCGCTGACCAGTAAATTTTGACTAACGCTAGCATCGCTAGGGAAATATGCACTATAATGGATTATATTTTTGAAATCGGTAATTTTTCCTCTGTAAAATCGACCATTCTTATGTCTTGCCCAGACCTCTTCATTCATTTTTAAGGGGCGAGGACTCTGTTACAAAAAATTATGTACGGGTTAGACAAGAAATGAGATTAAAAACTCGATTAAACGCACCTGATTTCTAGATATCTGACCAAAACAATGCTCATTATTCCCTTCTCTTCTGTACAAATCATTCGCTTCCTGTGAATCTTCATCATCAGAGGTAAAACAAAGACAAGAGGTAGGGTTATTTGCTCCGTAGTCTTCTTCTTTAATTAAACAATTATTTAATCTACGATTCAACGATGAATCACTATAAATATCCTTCAACACTATTTTTACTGTTAGTGGCGTTAATTGTTTTATCCGTTTTTGTAAATTTATCGATAAATCTTGCTTATTTTTGCTCCCCGTTAACTTTCTTTTCCTTCTCCCACGTTTAAATTCCTGAGTACGTTGTAAGGACCGTCTTGCGACTATACATTTCGGTTTCGGTTTCTTGGTTAACACTTGTGGCACTCTTTTTCTGATTCGTTTGATTTTCCCTTGTATTTTATTTTCATTCTGCGCTTTAACTTCTATTGCTTCATTGTACTGAATCGAATCTTCCTCCTCATTGTATTCTTCTTGAATTTCAAGACTTTTCATTATTTTCGCTTGGAAAATATTAAATTTTTCTTCTTCCGAAGGCTCGGGCGGTTCCTCTAAAGGTTTAGATTTTTTAAGCTTCACCGATTCGCTTATGGAAATAAATGGCTCCGGCTTTAAAGTTTTGTTATCGTTCAACATATCAATGTAACGTTTTAAAATGTTTCCAACGTCTTGATTTGTGACATTACTGGAAATATTTTCTTGATTAGAATCGTTTGAAGCACAATTTTCTTCTTCGACAAGATTTTTAATTCGGGGATTCCCCCGATTTAAATTAATTTCGTCGAGTTTTAATCTTGTAAGACTTACACGTGCTTCCTTTGTTTTTAGTTGGTGAATAACTTTTTTAGGTTCGTTAATTTTAGCCCCCGCTTCAATTGTTTTCCGGTTAAACGATTCGTTTGTCTCATTTTGACCGGATTCAAATTTTTGGGTGTACTTCGGACAATCCAAATTTAATAAACTGTTATTGAAATCCAAGCAATTATTCTCAACAATAACTTTCGGGGAAGAAAATATAACTCTATTCCCTTTATCCTTCGATTGTTTATCATTTTCAAGCTTCCGCGTGAGTTTTTCATACAACCCCGGGACGTTACGAGCAAGTTCCGTGATAGGTTTCCCTGAAAACTTCTCGTATTGTTCACTAACGGAAGATAAACTTGAATAACGTTTTAGTACTTCTAGAACTGCTCGTTTCCCCGAATCCAATTTGTTCCAATTGAAAGGTTTGACGGATATGTCCAATTCCGGGCCCATATTTTTAGATTTACAGATTTTAAGGTCAAGTTCGCTACTAGCATCAACATTCGAGGCACCTTCATTGAGGCCTGAATTCTCATCATTATCGAGGTCAGAATTTTCATCCTTGATCTTAAAGTCTTCAATTTTGAAGTTATCCTCATCTATTTTGAGGTTAGAATCATCCGGTTTGTCAGTTTCAAGGTTAGAATTTTCAATCTTGACCCTAAATTCGTTCTTTGTGAGGTTAGGATCATCATTTTCGAAGGCTTTTCCGAGGTAAAGGTCATCTGTTTTGCTATTACGACCATTTCCGAAGTTGGAATCGTATTTTTGAAGGTTGGAGTCGTCTTTTTTGAGGTTAGAGTCCCGTTTTTTGAGGTTATGATTATCTTTAGAGTGACTTTTCCCATTTAAACAGTTGGGGCTGGTCAATAAATGTGAGCAATCGTTAGAAATGCCTTCTCCATTGTTTTTATGATCCATTTCTTCTTTTTTCACCTCACACTCTTCTTTTATCTCATCCTTTTCCTCATTATCATCAAATACAATCTCTTCTGAAGCTATATCCAAGTCTATATCTTGATCGGTTTCATTATCAAGTACTATTGGAGCATTACTCATTGGATAAAACCTTTCTTTCGACTCCGGTTCGGTCGTACATACGTTTACTGTATAATATTTTTGGTTAACCCAAATATTATTCGGTTTCCTTGGTTTCTTTTCCTGTTGTTGCACTTGAACGGTTTCTTGCTGTACGTATTGGGGATTCGGTACACTTTGATGATAAATACTGTAAACGGTGGGGGTTTGTACGTATTGCACGTTCGAGTAAACGTTTGGAACCAACCCGACGTTTTGAGTTTGGATGCTGTAAACAGTGGGGACATCGTATTGGACGGGAACCGTTTGTACATATGTGTACTGTACAGGTTGTTCTGGTTCAGGTTGAAGTAACGGCATTTGCCCATCATCGGCTTCTTCTTCTGGTTCATCGTGTTTTTCTAAATCCGGCATTTTTTCCTCGGTTTTTTGCCCGTATAACGTAATACTACCTTCATTCGTATGTAAACAGGAAAAGTTTTGACCTTCGTTTGTTACTCCCAAGGGGGTAGGAACTTTCGGAGTGTTAGACGGGCTTCCATCTTGGACACTTAACGTTAGGAGATCTTTAACATTTTTCGGGTTGGTACTTTTACGGGCTTTCCGGGCTTTCACTTCTGGATTATTTGAAGGGGGGCTGATTTTTAATAAGTTTTGTAAATTTGCAGACCCTTGCTGAACTCTTTGATGGAACGGATCCAGTTCCGGAACTGAATCAGTTTTTGTATTTAAAATTTCTATTTTCGGGGGTTTTGGATCCGAGGATATTTTTGTTACCGTCAAGGACGGAGGGAATTTTAATACTTCCGGAGAGGTTGAGGTTTTCTTTATTAAACCCGGTTTCGGGGTTTTTCTTGAAGTCCCGTTGCCATTATTAATCTTTGTTGGGGACCGTCCCGGATCGATGATTTTCCTCACCTCAACTGTATCGGAATTATTTCCCCGTATAATCCCAGGAGTAACCTTTTCCATTTTAATCTTTGTTACAATCATATCCGAAGAACTTTCAACTTCTTCTTTTTTAACGGTGTCAGTTTTCGAACACCCAGCGCCATCTCTGGAGTTTTTCCGTGGAATTTTATAGCTCCGTTTGACTTGGAGAACCTTTTCCGGGGTTTTTCTTTCATCTTCTGACGAATCATCCTCCCGTGTTGTAACATTTTGCAAGAACGACAAAAAAGATTTTTGATAATCAATACCGGTAAAAGGTTTCGAAGGTGTTTCTTGTTTAACCGTGGTCGATGCAGGTTGGATTCGGGACACGGTAACAACCCCTTGTGGGGTCATAACCGTTTCTAATTTTTTAACGACTGGTTTTAGCTCCTGGACCAATTTCGGGTTAAATTTAACCCAACCTGACTCCACGTCCGTAGGAGATGTTTTAATAGATTTGATTTTAAATTCTGTGCTTTTACGTTTAACTTGCATTTTATTTTGGTCTTTCGGTGTCCGTTTCCCATAAGGACCTCGTTTATGGAGGATTTGTAGAATTTCGCAACGGCCTGTAATGTCAGGACTAAAGCTAAGAGGTGGGGTTTTGATTCCCCTATATTCGGAAGGTAAGGGATTCTGTTCTTGTCTTAGTTTTTCCTCATGTTCGCATTTTGCACGGTCGATGATGTCTTCTATTACTTTTGTGACGCTCTCGTGATCCTCAAAGATTTCTAGTTGGGATTTTGAGTGATGGAGACTAGAGTCTGAATGCGACGATGAAAGGTGATCTAAAAAAAACCGTTACTGTTTGTAGTTTTTAAGACCCCATTTAATAATTAAAAGTTAATTTTTCGCTAATAAAGTAAAAATATCTCGCAGTTTAATGGTTTTTCTGGGCGAAATCGCAAAAACTGTCAGAAAACTTTATAAAAAATACGTGTTTTGATGCATTTTGAGGTTGGTCCGCCAGGAAAATTGTTTTTCCGACAAATTTTCCAAAGAAAAAAATTAATGCGCTACAGAAAGACGAATTTTGTTATAATGCCGAGGTTGGTCTGCCTGAAAAGTCTTCACAAAGACTTATTTCAATAAATATTGAGGTTGGTCCGCCAGGAAACTTATTTTTCCGACAAATTTTCCAAAGAAAAAAATTAATGCGCTACAAAAAAACCGATTTTGTTATAATGCCGAGGTCGGTCTGACTGGAAAGTCTTCACAAAGACTTATTTCAATAAATATTGGGGTTGGTCCGCCAGGAAATTTATCTTTCCGACAAATATTTCCAAATAAAAAAAATAATACGCTACAGAAAGACGAATTTTGATATAATGCCGAGGTCGGTCTGACTGGAAAGTCTTCACAAAGACTTATTTCAATAAATATTGAGGTTGGTCCGCAAGGAAACGTTAAAAAACTAAGGCGTTGCGCAAAGTAAAAGAAATAATTACGATTAACATATTTTTCTAAAGATAAGACTTTAAAGTACCAAAACTTACGTTTTTTATTGTGTTTCTTGCAGTGTTCCTTATGGGTATGCTTATGCTTATGTTGTTTATGCTTCAGCAAGTTTTCTTTCTTGTTCTTCACGAGACTCTTGATCAACTCGTTACTATTGCTCGGAATTTTAAGTTTATTTGATTGTTCTGCCACCATTTTTTTAATTATTTCATCCGTATTAGTACTGCTGCTACTATTTTCATCGGTAGCGGAAGGTTTTAGAAGATCCAACGGGGTGACAATTTTACCACATACCTTTTTATTTTTATTAGGCAACGTAGCATAAAGTGAATCAAGATCCTCCAACGATCTACTGTGATTCATTTTCTTTCGTCCAACCTTAATTATATTTCCATCCTTGTCTAGTTTCTTCCTCGGTCTACGTTTTAATGGCTGTCTATTACCGGGGATGAAGTTATCATCCAAGTTTTTTCGTTTTTTTGACAAGTGTTTGCGAGGACGCCCCACTTTATTGTACCCCGAATCATAAATCGAAGCTTCTTCCACATCTACATTTAAAAAAATTTACGTTAGGTAAAGAAATTCAAAAATAAAGTCTAGCTTTACCAATTTCCCCTGCTTTAAGCCAAATATCTTCCAGCACTTCCAATTGTTGTTCGTCCGGGGCAATTTCACCTTGCACGGCATCCATATCCTCCTCCATTAATTCTAATTGCAATTCAGTTGGAAACTCGGCAAGGGAAAAATCACTAAAAATTGAAAACCTAGAATGTTTTTTTCTAAAAAATAAAATAACACATACTGTCCGGAATATCCCATTGCACGGGCCCGTTTAATGAAAGGATTTTTCTTGATCGGAGCTTCAAGAAAACTAGTTGGAAGAGACGTGTTGTTTTTATTACAAAGAATGTCTTGAGGTAATGGATGCGGAGCTGCAACCTGTTTGTTCGGTTCTTCGGGATGAGGACCGATATCACACCCTTGCAACCATTTATCGTACCTAGAAAAGAACGAAGCAACATACACCCCCACCCTAATTTTATTCCTTAAAAAATACAAACCTCTCAGGCTGGAAGCGTTTAACAAACGTATCCATGGAAATTTTGACCATATCTTTGCTACAGGTACATTGTGATGCTCGTTTACCATATTCGACCCATCTTGGACATGCAAAATTCGTAGATTCTGCACAATTAAATCCGTGATTGAATCCGGCATGGTATCCGTACGGGAAAGTGATCATTATTTCACCTTGTTCTTGTGTTATCTTATTATACGGAATGGAATATTGTTTTAGAATTTGTGGTGATATTAAAGTCATTTTGTGGCGGAGAAAAGCCTGACAAGTGGAATAACTGCTAGGAAAAAATCCATTAGCTAAACGCTCTAATCTACGGCCATGTTCCGGTGGAATAGAATACCTAAAAATTATTTTTTATGCATTTTTTTTAAATCTTACAAGAGTGTAATAAACATTTACCATGTCTTTGGGGCCCCGAAATGTAAATAATTAATCGAATACAAATCCATATCCTCAGTATGCCAAGCAAAAGTAGTTTTCCACATCCCAAAATATAAGTATGCTGTGTTTACGCCTTCAATTGATATTCCATAATCTTCATTTACGTAATCCAAGATTGTACCCAATCTATTTATGTTCCATTCCTTAAAAATTACTTTGTAGAATTAATTTAATAATTTTTTTAAAGCTTACGTTAACGTCTGGGTCGGTTAAACTTCCTGAAACGTCGGCTCCGTAAATCGGGGCGATATAAGTTATGTTTTTCCAATATTTCCTCTCTAAGTCTTCGTAGTCGAAATGTCTTGGTGTGTTATACCGATCAGACGTAGCTAATTCATGGTATTGTTGAACGGTCATTGATTTTTTCTGTATGTTAATCTGTTGGTACAAGCCTTGTTTCCCGGTAACGACTTGGCAAATCGGTGCGGGTATTGTTACGCTTAAATCTTTTAAATCGTAGCCTGATTTTCTTGGAACCCATTCAGGGGGTGGAATGACCTAAATATAATAAAATTAAGTTAGGTTAGAACGAATATTAGTTTTACCTTTGCGACTCCGGCTTTATGGGCCCCCTTCGATTCCATATACTCAACGTATTTAGCAAAGTCTTTGAATTCATCCCAAGTAGGTCTAAAGACCATAATCCTATAAACAAACATGATTGTTGTAATGTAAATAAATGTTGTAAAATATAAAAAACTTACTTTGGGAAACGTTGATTGTTTGTTTCGGTCATTTTCGAATGGGGTAGTTCACTAAGCACTTTTCACTGCGTGTCTCGATTTTTTCACATAAATTAGTTAGTTTTTAAGCGTTATTTATGGTAAAAGTCGATTTACCCACAGCGGCCATAACAGATTTGCCCTACAGCACGTAGCAACAAACACACCCAAAATCAAGCGTGCTCTGCTATCCGTGCAGAAAAGGGACTTTCCTAGTCATCGTTTAACACTCTTTAACTACACCGATGCGGTTATTATTTAACATTTTCTAATAAATTATTAAAGAGAAATAAACAATAAACGGCCATTACAACGACACTTCAACGCTACCATTGTTTACATAAACAAGACGTAGATGGCAGCACAATTTTTGTCACTTTGGGCATTTGCCATACACCGCTCAATTTACAGGAAACCGATTCAAAATATATAAACGGGCAACTGCCAGAGATTCAAAGCTATATCATTAAAGGGAGTACATAATAAAGCATTTTAACACACAAAAATAATTCATATTATACTGTAAAAAGATAAATTGTTATCTTCTACAGCAAAACAACAGGGTATAGTCTCTCTAATTACTAGAAACGAGAGACAGTGAGAGGGGCCAATGGTCGCACAAAGATAAACAACAGGGAAAAAAAAAAAAAAGCAATTACAGCAGCAAAGCCAGCATTTAAGTTCAAATACACAGCAAAAACAAGAAACAGCCACGAAATCCTGGCCAAGTTGGCTGTGTTTCTATTTAATCTATTTAATTGCAAACACAGGCAACTTGATCACCTTTCCCCATAAACACTCATTGAAAGCTTGATCAAGTTGGCCGTGGTTCCATTTAATTTACATGCAACACAGCATTAACATTTGAATAAAATATCCTGGCCAAGTTGGCTGTGCTTCTATTTAATTTAAATGCATGCACAGGCAATTTGATCAAGTTTCCTCGTAAACTCTCATTGAAAGCTTGATCAAGTTGGCCGTGGTTCCATTTAATTTACATGCAACACATTATTAAACATTTGAATAAAATATCCTGGCCAACTTGGCTGCGCTTCTATTTAATTTAAATGCAAAAACACAGGCAACTTGATCAAGTTTCCTCTGTTAGAATATGCGTTTGCACGTTGAAAATAATTTGAACACTAGTTACTTCGGTTAATAATTATTAAAAATATTAAAACTTTCATCGTACAAACCAAACATATTTACTAAAAGAATGCAAGTACCCAATTTGCAGTTTTGAATATTTACTTTCTGTTAGAATATGCATTTGGACGTTGAAAATAATTTAGACGTTAGGTCCTTCGGTTACCTAATTATTAAAAATATTAAAACTTTCATCGTACAAGCAAAACATATTTACTAAAAGAATGCAAGTACCCAATTTGCAGTTTTGAATATTTACTTTCTGTTAGAATATGCATTTGCACGTTGAAAATAATTTAGACGTTAGGTCCTTCGGTTACCTAATTATTAAAAATATTAAAACTTTCATCGTACAAGCAAAACATATTTACTAAAAGAATGCAAGTACCCAATTTGCAGTTTTGAATATTTACTTTCTGTTAGAATATGCATTTGCACGTTGAAAATAATTTAGACGTTAGGTCCTTCGGTTACCTAATTATTAAAAATATTAAAACTTTCATCGTACAAGCAAAACATATTTACTAAAAGAATGCAAGTACCCAATTTGCAATTTTGAATATTTACTTTCTGTTAGTATATGCATTTGCACGTTGAAAATAATTTAGACGTTAGGTCCTTCGGTTACCTAATTATTAAAAATATTAAAACTTTCATCGTACAAGCAAAACATATTTACTAAAAGAATGCAAGTACCCAATTTGCAGTTTTGAATATTTACTTTCTGTTAGAATATGCATTTGCACGTTGAAAATAATTTAGACATTAGTTCCTTCGGTAACCTAATTATTAAAAATATTAAAACTTTCATCGTACAAACCAAACATATTTACTAAAAAATGCAAGTACCCAATTTGCAGTTTTGAATATTTACTTTTTGTTAGAATATGCATTTGCACGTTGAAAATAATTTAGACGTTAGGTCCTTCGGTTACCTAATTATTAAAAATATTAAAACTTTCATCGTACAAGCAAAACATATTTACTAAAAGAATGCAAGTACCCAATTTGCAGTTTTGAATATTTACTTTCTGTTAGAATATGCATTTGCACGTTGAAAATAATTTAGACGTTAGGTCCTTCGGTTACCTAATTATTAAAAATATTAAAACTTTCATCGTACAAGCAAAACATATTTACTAAAAGAATGCAAGTACCCAATTTGCAGTTTTGAATATTTACTTTCTGTTAGTATATGCATTTGCACGTTGAAAATAATTTAGACGTTAGGTCCTTCGGTTACCTAATTATTAAAAATATTAAAACTTTCATCGTACAAGCAAAACATATTTACTAAAAGAATGCAAGTACCCAATTTGCAGTTTTGAATATTTACTTTCTGTTAGTATATGCATTTGCACGTTGAAAATAATTTAGACGTTAGGTCCTTCGGTTACCTAATTATTAAAAATATTAAAACTTTCATCGTACAAGCAAAACATATTTACTAAAAGAATGCAAGTACCCAATTTGCAGTTTTGAATATTTACTTTCTGTTAGAATATGCATTTGCACGTTGAAAATAATTTAGACATTAGTTCCTTCGGTTACCTAATTATTAAAAATATTAAAACTTTCATCGTACAAACCAAACATATTTACTAAAAAATGCAAGTACCCAATTTGCAGTTTTGAATATTTACTTTTTGTTAGAATATGCATTTGCACGTTGAAAATAATTTAGACGTTAGGTCCTTCGGTTACCTAATTATTAAAAATATTAAAACTTTCATCGTACAAACAAAACATATTTACTAGAAGAATGAAAGTACCCAATTTGCAGTTTTGAATATTTACTTTCTGTTAGAATATGCATTTGCACGTTGAAAATAATTTAGACATTAGTTCCTTCGGTTACCTAATTATTAAAAATATTAAAACTTTCATCGTACAAACACATACACAGCAAAAACAAGAAACAGCCACGACATCCTGGCCAAGTTGGCTGTGTTTCTATTTAATCTATTTAAATGCAAACACAGGCAACTTGATCACGTTTCCCCATAAACACTCATTGAAAGCTTAATCAAGTTGGCCGTGGTTCCATTTAATTTCCATGCAACACAGCATTAACATTCGAATAAAATATCCTGGCCAAGTTGGCTGTGCTTCTATTTAATTTAAATGCAAAAACACAGGCAACTTGATCAAGTTTCCTCGTAAACACTCATTGAAAGCTTGGTCAAGTTGGCCGTGGTTCCATTTAATTTACATGCAACACAGTATTAAACATTCGAATAAAATATCCTGGCCAAGTTGGCTGTGCTTCTATTTAATTTAAATGCAAAAACACAGGCAACTTGATCAAGTTTCCTCGTAAACACTCAATGAAAGCTTGATCAAGTTGGCCGTGGTTCCATTTAATTTACATGCAACACAGTATTAAACATTTGAATAAAATATCCTGGCCAAGTTGGCTGTGCTTCTATTTAATTTAAATGCAAAAACACAGGCAACTTGATCAAGTTTCCTCGTAAACATTCATTGAAAGCGTGATCAAGTTGGCCGTGGTTCCATTTAATTTACATGCAACACAGCATTAACATTCGAATAAAATATCCTGGCCAAGTTGGCTGTGCTTCTATTTAATTTAAATGCAAAAACACAGGCAACTTGATCAAGTTTCCTCTGTTAGAATATGCGTTTGCACGTTGAAAATAATTTGAACACTAGTTACTTCGGTTAATAATTATTAAAAATATTAAAACTTTCATCGTACAAACCAAACATATTTACTAAAAGAATGCAAGTACCCAATTTGCAGTTTTGAATATTTACTTTCTGTTAGAATATGCATTTGCACGTTGAAAATAATTTAGACGTTAGGTCCTTCGGTTACCTAATTATTAAAAATATTAAAACTTTCATCGTACAAACAAAACATATTTACTAGAAGAATGAAAGTACCCAATTTGCAGTTTTGAATATTTACTTTCTGTTAGAATATGCATTTGCACGTTGAAAATAATTTAGACATTAGTTCCTTCGGTTACCTAATTATTAAAAATATTAAAACTTTCATCGTACAAACACATACACAGCAAAAACAAGAAACAGCCACGACATCCTGGCCAAGTTGGCTGTGTTTCTATTTAATCTATTTAAATGCAAACACAGGCAACTTGATCACGTTTCCCCATAAACACTCATTGAAAGCTTAATCAAGTTGGCCGTGGTTCCATTTAATTTCCATGCAACACAGCATTAACATTCGAATAAAATATCCTGGCCAAGTTGGCTGTGCTTCTATTTAATTTAAATGCAAAAACACAGGCAACTTGATCAAGTTTCCTCGTAAACACTCATTGAAAGCTTGGTCAAGTTGGCCGTGGTTCCATTTAATTTACATGCAACACAGTATTAAACATTCGAATAAAATATCCTGGCCAAGTTGGCTGTGCTTCTATTTAATTTAAATGCAAAAACACAGGCAACTTGATCAAGTTTCCTCGTAAACACTCAATGAAAGCTTGATCAAGTTGGCCGTGGTTCCATTTAATTTACATGCAACACAGTATTAAACATTTGAATAAAATATCCTGGCCAAGTTGGCTGTGCTTCTATTTAATTTAAATGCAAAAACACAGGCAACTTGATCAAGTTTCCTCGTAAACATTCATTGAAAGCGTGATCAAGTTGGCCGTGGTTCCATTTAATTTACATGCAACACAGCATTAACATTCGAATAAAATATCCTGGCCAAGTTGGCTGTGCTTCTATTTAATTTAAATGCAAAAACACAGGCAACTTGATCAAGTTTCCTCTGTTAGAATATGCGTTTGCACGTTGAAAATAATTTGAACACTAGTTACTTCGGTTAATAATTATTAAAAATATTAAAACTTTCATCGTACAAACCAAACATATTTACTAAAAGAATGCAAGTACCCAATTTGCAGTTTTGAATATTTACTTTCTGTTAGAATATGCATTTGCACGTTGAAAATAATTTAGACGTTAGGTCCTTCGGTTACCTAATTATTAAAAATATTAAAACTTTCATCGTACAAACCAAACATATTTACTAAAAGAATGCAAGTACCCAATTTGCAGTTTTGAATATTTACTTTCTGTTAGAATATGCATTTGCACGTTGAAAATAATTTAGACGTTAGGTCCTTCGGTTACCTAATTATTAAAAATATTAAAACTTTCATCGTACAAGCAAAACATATTTACTAAAAGAATGCAAGTACCCAATTTGCAGTTTTGAATATTTACTTTCTGTTAGAATATGCATTTGCACGTTGAAAATAATTTAGACGTTAGGTCCTTCGGTTACCTAATTATTAAAAATATTAAAACTTTCATCATACAAACCAAACATATTTACTAAAAGAATGCAAGTACCCAATTTGCAGTTTTGAATATTTACTTTCTGTTAGAATATGCATTTGCACGTTGAAAATAATTTAGACGTTAGGTCCTTCGGTTACCTAATTATTAAAAATATTAAAACTTTCATCGTACAAACACATACACAGCAAAAACAAGAAACAGCCACGAAATCCTGGCCAAGTTGGCTGTGTTTCTATTTAATCTATTTAAATGCAAACACAGGCAACTTGATCACGTTTCCCCATAAACACTCATTGAAAGCTTAATCAAGTTGGCCGTGGTTCCATTTAATTTACATGCAACACAGTATTAAACATTTGAATAAAATATCCTGGCCAAGTTGGCTGTGCTTCTATTTAATTTAAATGCAAAAACACAGGCAACTTGATCAAGTTTTCTCGTAAACACTCAATGAAAGCTTGATCAAGTTGGCCGTGGTTCCATTTAATTTACATGCAACACAGTATTAAACATTTGAATAAAATATCCTGGCCCAAAGTTGGCTGTGCGTCTATTTAATTTAAATGCAAAAACACAGGCAACTTGATCAAGTTTCCTCATAAACACTCATTGAAAGCTTGATCAAGTTGGCTGTGGTTCCATTTAATTTACATGCAACACAGTATTAACATTTGAATAAAATATCCTAGCCAAGTTGGCTGCGTTTCGATTTAAGTTAAATGCAAACACAGGCAATTTGATCAAGTTTCCTCGTAAACACTCATTGAAAGCTTGATCAAGTTGGCCGTGGTTCCATTTAATTTACATGCAACACAGTATTAACATTTGAATAAAATATCCTGGCCAAGTTGGCTGCGTTTCGATTTAAGTTAAATGCAAACACAGGCAATTTGATCAAGTTTCCTCCTAAACACTCATTGAAAGCTTGATCAAGTTGGCCGTGGTTCCATTTAATTTACATGCAACACAGTATTAACATTTGAATAAACTATCCTGGCCAAGTTGGCTGCGTTTCGATTTAATTTAAATGCAAACACAGGCAACTTGATCGTAAACACTGAAAGCTTGATCAAGTTGGCGGTGTTCCTATTTAATTAAATGGAATCACAGCTTCACAGCTAACTTGATCAGATTTTCTTTGAACATTAATAAACCCTAAAACCTGAAATATATGTTGGCTTTGCTACTGTAGGTACTACTAGTATAGAAATCGAAAAATGTACTCACTTTGCGATGGCTTGCATCTATGGAACAGATTCCGAAGAGTAGAGAAGATGCCGATCCGAGTCTCATTCCGAGTCCAAACCATTCCGACACTGATTCACTTTTTTACACACTGGAAAAGATAAAAAACAATTCAAATGTTATTAATAAACGAAAAAACTAAGAACTATTGTACAAATACAAATCATTTGAGCAAATCCTGTAGGAACATTCCCTAATTAAAAGTCATGGTCTAATTAACATCTCTTTGTAATTTAGCAAAACTCCAAAAAGTGACATAACCTCATTTTTTTTTTCTGGAAAAAGGGGGATATCCCGCTTCAGCCATAAAGGATTACAACAAACTTAAAAATTAACAACAATCCTTCCTTAAAAACATTTACCTATAAATAAAAGCCAAGAAAAAAACTTCCCGCTAAAAAAAAATGAATGAAGCCGTTGGGAGATATTTTGGTAAAATTCAATTTTTACCGTTAATCCTGCGATTTAATTACCCAAATTTTTTCCCTACATTAAAAAAAGCATTTTAAACTTACTTTTAGTCTTTCCAGACCATATTTTCCACTTTTTTCACTTTTTTATTCAGGAGCTCACATCACACACAACCACCTCACTCCTCAACTGATGAGGTACTAAAAAATGGTGGGGGATGGTGATATGAGGATGGATTTGATTAACTTTTTTGATTAATTAATTAAAATATCGAATTATTTTATTACTAAAAATAATTTAATTAGATTTTGAGTTTTTACAAACCCTAATTAGGTTTTTTTAAATTAAATATCAATAATTTTAATTTTAATTTGATTTATTTAGTTTGGGCCGTATTCAGGTAAACCAAGTAAAACATCACAAAACAAAAGAATCGGAACTCTCTTTTTAACCGCTAAATTCAAATTTTGATTTTTATTGATTAATTTTTTAATCTTTTAAATTTAATTTTAGTTAATTAAAGAGGTTTCATGAGGTTTTGGAAGCAAACAAGGCTTTTTATATAGTTGAAGAACAAAATTCTACATATGAAACTTAATTTTTACGACAATAAATGAAAATATTCACCTTTTTTTGCTATTATAAGGTCATTCCTGGCAATTCTTGCCCTTAAAACTTATTTTAAGTCCCATTATCTTTTTTCCAGCACCCTTCCACTAATTCCATGCTATTTCATCCTAGTCTTGATCAAATCAAAATAAAAAAGTTAAAAAAACTTTTTTATAGGTTAATTTTTCTTATTTTTTAAAATCAGAAGGTTTTTTGGATTAAAAACAGCCCCCTTTAGCTTACAATTACCCCAGGAAATATATTTCTATTGTAGAAGACAAAACAAAATCATTAATCGGAAAACATTTCGATACTAGAAGGTATTTTTATTAAGGCTCACCCTGAGACTTGATTTTTATACTTTTAGCTATATAATGACCCCCTAGAACTAACTCACATCATACTTTCTAGAAAATATCAAACATCGCTTGAATAAACTCATCGATTTGTTTTAGGAACGGTATACCAACCGACTTGTACGTCTCAAACCTTCTCTAATATACAAAACGCAAGGTTTGCAATGGTTACAGTTTCCTGAGATGATATTTAGTAATTCTACAAGGTTACATCCTCAAATTAAGAATTTCTTTCTTGAAAGACATCTAATCCGACATCGGCAAATGAAAAATCGAAGGACTTGGTTCCAATTCTAATAAAATATCAAACCAGGGCTTGTAAATGATAGAGAACATGTTAGTAAGTGTACAAAATTAGAAATCCTTCAGAAAAAACTCATTAGTTTCCTTTTTAGCAAACAAAACTTTTCAAAGCATAAAACAGCTGATTTGTTCGAGTTAAAAAAAGGAGCCAGAAGTACATTTCAACAAGTTTGTGTTACCCCAAAATGTTATTCCCACGGTATTTATCGATGCCTAAGTGGTTCTAACGATTGGAGGTCCCTTTAAAAGAAAAAAACTTTCTTTTCAGACACCGTCCGAGGATTAAACTAGAAACACCTACGTTTGTACTTCTTAAAAATTGTTTGTGGATCATTAAATTTGTGCTTTTAGTATTAGTTAGCTTTATGGTTGAATTCAGGGGACATGGGGGCTGATTTTTATTGTCATAACTGAATCAAAACTAGCAGTCGGGGCTTAAATTATTCAAATTTCAGTCTTTGAAACAAAAACTATGTAAACTCTGATACCTATACATGAAATAATGCAAGATTTTAATTAAAAATAAATTATTTGATGTAATATAAAGTTACAAAAATAAAAACAAATATTTTTATTGTTAATTTGTAAAACTTCTTGTAATTTGACCCAAGAACTTGCAGTATTGCAGTTTTACAAGAGCTGGAAATTATCTTAGAGCCAAAACTAGAATGCTACTAGCCCGGAAACATTACAAGCTCGAAGAGAGCAAGAAGTTACCCAAATTGCAGCCTTAAAACTAAAATCATCATACACCCTTGAGGATTCGCACGTCTTTACAGTCAAAAATTATCCTGATTTAAGTTTTAAGCTAAAACATATCCAAAACTTGTTTCTTAAATCTTAAAAAAATATTAAATTTGCAAAATTTACTGATTTGGTAATTTTTTTTTAATCAAAGTAGAAACAGGCATTGTCTGGTAAGTTAACACGTGCTCAGAGCTATAAATTAATCAAATTTAAGTCTTAACAGTAGAAAAATCAAGATAAACCTGCAAGACCGACTAAGTTTACGATTTACAAATCTATGATTTTAAAAATAAACAATTGGTACTCTCTTAAAACTATAAAAAGTATCTTAACATCTTTGATTAGTAAACTTGCTCTAGTAAATATAATTTGGGGCCTTAGTAGGCGCCTGAAACGTGTCGCTCCTGCTCGTAGTATCTTCATTTGTATCTTCGTCAGGCCCTAACAAAGAAAACTGTTATTATTATTATAAAATCAAGAAACTTTACTGATACAGATACTGGTTGTATTGAAATGAACTTAACAAGGCATATCATCTGGTTGTCTCTGCGGAAATCCAAAAGAGGAAGCGATGATTTAGGGAATACTGACATCGGTACCATAATTCATTAATATTTCCATTATTTCATCAGTAAATGATTTATAACTGCAAGGATATCTTGTTTATTTCCCTAAAACTGTGTTTAAAACTTGGATTCCTCCTTGAATAAGAAAATCAACAAACATAATTCTTTTCGTACAAAAATTATTACTACCTCATTTCTAAGCACTAGTGTGGAAATGATTTGTTTAAAACATGTAAAACCATACAATCAGCTTCTAAAACTCCCTTGGATACCTTAAATAAAAACATTTTGGGGTAAAAAATCTTCTGGAGTCGACAGGTACTTATCGGATCAAAATGAAACTTTATTTTGTGCTTATTTCCTTTCTAACCAGTTCTAGTACTTAAATTATTTCTTATTAACTTATAAAGAGTAAATTTGACTAAATTAATCAAAGAAATAAAATAAAAATTTAGGAATATACAAAACCTAACCTTAAAATTTAAAAGGCATGTCGGGCGCCAAAGAAAGGGATTTTACCCTGTATATAGAGTGTTTCAGGACTTATCTCTAAATTAAGAAGGATTTTCTGTAATTACCAAGCAAATTAGATATATTTATAGATAGATTACGATTGAATAAATTTTGGTAAACATTTTTCCGATTAGGGAAATTTTAAAACCGTAACATGGGGCTTTTATAATATATACAGTACAGGATGCTTTTGGTGTTATTATTCGATTCAAGATACTAGGTTTTGTTCAGTTTAGAAGAAAATTAAGTGTAATTATATATAAAGTGAGGTGAATTAAGTTCGGTTGGAGGTGCTTCGATTTGGGATATTTCTAAACCGTAATTTGGATCTCTTATTACAATTACAGGATGCTTTTAGTGTTTTTATGGATTTAAGACGGGTTTTGATCAACTTAGAAGAAAATTAAATATAATTATATACAGAGTGAGGTGAAATAAGTGTGGTTGGAAGTGCTTCGATTTGAGATTATTCTAAACAGTAATTTGGGTCTCTTATTACAATTATAGGAAGTTTTTTGATATTTTTATTGAATATAAGACGGGTTTTGTTCACTTTAAAAGAAAATTAAGTGGAATTACCTATATATAAAGTGAGACTAAAAAAAATTAGGTTATAAATTTTTCTGTTAGTGGTGTATTTTATGGTGATATTAGTTTCATTGTGCTTATGGGGATGAAAAAAGGACTAAAAGAAGACAAAACAAGGTACTGTAAAGTTGTTTTTATTACTTTTCACTACAACATCAATTTGGCATTCACTTTCAAACGTTCTCAACATCAAATTATTAAAACGTGGCATCTATATAACAATCTTATAAATATAAAAGCAACCTGAAGAAGCGATTATTTTATTTTCAAAGCACTTTTGTTCGTACGCAGCAAGAGGCTCGTATTTTGCTATCACAACAACGGAAGAACCTTTTTTTTGTACGCTTTCCTCTTTCAGAGCCAAGCCTCCCGCTGCGCATAAAACTTTGGGCTAAAACTCCACGTTATACATTAATAAATATTAATTTATCAACCTAAATTAAGTATTTATTCCAATCTTACATACAAAATCAATAAAAATATTATTTGAAAAAGAATAACAATAGAAAAAATTGGAAGAAAATGTATAACAAAAGGCGAAGCTTAATTAATGACTCAATACCACTAGCATTAAATTAATTATTTTTTAAATATACATTTTTTTCTTACGTTTTTCGATTTAAGAATCGATTCAAACGTAAGATGGTACAAAATTAAAGAATTAGAAAAATTATTATTTTACAAACGACAGCATTCGGGCTATATGCACCAACAACCGTAGCGCGTTGCTCCATAGTTGTCGTAATGGTGCGTAACGGAGGGTTAGGAAATGCCATAACGACATTACGCTTATTACTTGTATTATGCGATAAATCCAATAAAGCTTTGAAACTTGTTTACGGGCTTTCGGCAGTGACGTTTCCTCCTCCTTAAAAATAAATCTGCAACAAATACACATTTTTGCTTTACCTCAACTTTATGAAACAACCATTCTTACCTTCTAATTCCCAATATGTAATTTTCTATGTACTCCTCCCACTTGATTTGAGCAACATCGAAGCAAAATTCCCGTTTATCTTGCTCACTGAGACTTGCACTGAGCATCTGTACATTACTGTCATCAAACTGCCACTCTTGCGTCGTGAAATATTCTAAACATTTAGCAGCTTTGCAGAGCTTGTCCTGAACTTTAACCATTCTGAAACACAAATAAAAAAATCATTTTCAGCACAAACCCCCACTTTTATGTTAAATTATGATTAAAACTTACATTGGCTTGCCTCCAACCATCCAAACAGCCGCGTCTAGAACATAGGCGGGTAACCATTGCAAAAATATTCTATAAAGCTTATTTTGAAGAGGGGATGCGGTTACAGTCCCATCGGGATACCAAGTTATTTCAGAAAACGGATGCTTTCGCATGTAAATGAAACATAGGTCGATGAATCTATGCCATGTTATTGGTTTTCGTTGCCCTGGAAAGATTCCCGTTTAGATAATTTTAATTTACTCAGCCTTAATCCTTCGTACCTGTACAGCAGTTGTAAATGGGAATTTCTTTGGCTTTGTGGGTTCCAATCTTCCATGCAGCTGTGATCATTAAATTTATAACCATATCGACTGGTACCAAGTCTGCTCTTTTGTCCGGATCACATAACATGGTTCGGAATAAACCTTTCCCGGCCGCAGCGATTATTCCTAAAAAAAAACAATAAATAAAAACAAACTTCTTTGCTTCAAAAAAAAAAAAACCATACCTGTTGGTCCGTTCCAATTATCGACCCAACCTTTAAGGGGGCCGTTAATACTGCTAATAACAATACTGGGTCTGACGATGACCAACGGTAGTTCCCCTTTGTTTTCCTTGAGCCAACATTCGGCCAATGCTTTTGTGAAGGTGTACGTATTGGGTCGTGTTCCTACTAGTTTGGGTGTAAGGGTATCGACTAGATTTTCTTCAAGGGCTTCCACGACTGATGTAACTTGCTCAGGTAACATTGGAGGTGGGTAAATGGTTTCCTCCACTTTACTGCGATCACAGTTACAGTACGCTGTAGAGACATGGATCTAAACAAATAAAAAAATTTAATCTCACTACAAGTGGAACCTATAATAAAACGTACCAATGCTTCTAAATGCGTCATTCGTCGACAAAGTTCAATAAGTCTTTGTGTTCCTAACATATTAATCGTAACAGATAGTTTGAGTTTCTCGTCAAACTTAACAGTAGCTGCACTATGGAACACGATGTTTACAGATCGAAACAGTGTGGCTCTATCAGTGGCACTGATTGCTAGCTCTGGTTGTGTTATGTCGCCTTCTATTGACCAAACCTTTTGAAGATCCATCGGTCGTTCTTTTCTTAAGGGATCGAACAACTGAAACAGAACAAGAGTTGAAGAGTAGGTGGTTCGAATGAAATTAAATAACTTACAGGTGAACATAGGAGCTGTTGTAGGCGTTCTTGGGCACTTTGGCCTTTCCTCGGTCGTATGAGAAGGTAGATCTTGGAAACACCAGGACAAGATCGTAGAAGTTTTTCCAGTAAGACTTTTCCCATAAAACCGGTACCTCCGGTAATGAAAACCGTCTTTCCAATGTAAAAGTCACTGATAGACGATTGAACGGTTGGCACCTCCATTGCTGCCATCGTTGTCGACACCATAAGCACTTCTTCTTGACTCGCCGAATACTAATCAGGGGCACTTTAGAAGGTTATTCAAGGCAACGATAGCATATGGATATTCTAGACGATGGTTGTTACGATGTAGCCCTTAATAATAAAATAAATAATTTTCTTCTTGTACCACTTTTCGCTGTCTCTTAAATAACACTTATTTCTTATATTATCACAAAAGTAATCTTTTTTTTTTCAAATTTGTGCTAGTAAAAGGAAGTGGGTTTCGTTTACGTGGAAGATTATTGCAAGCAGTATCCCTTTGTCAGGTGCAAGCTCTCATTATTCTTTTTAGCTTCGATTTTCTTCGCTTTTCTGGAAATCAAATTCTTTTATTAAACTTCAAAACCAAAACTTTCTTTTTTTATGTCATACATGAACCCACTCACACTTGATTTTGTTTCTATTCCATAAAATACCTAAAATTTTCAACCAATTCATGTTTTAAAAACATTACAATGACAAAAATCAGGAAAATTTCGAATAAAAACGAATACGGACACTTTATTTTGAACACCCTGTATATAATATCAATCATAAATGATAGAAAATCATTATCAAATCATAAAAAACTAAAAAATAATGTAAAAATACAAAAATCAATCGAGTACTGGTACAGATTTTACAACACCCTGTATATACAAAACACATTTAAATTAATATCTCCCTTATCAAGCGAGATAGGAGAAAAGTTTAAAGACAAAAATTGTGTGGATTTAAAAAACGATTTGAAAACACTTTTCATTTTTTTCTACGATGCTCAATTGTTAAGTTATGGCTTAAAAACGAAACAATCTTGAAAGGGAAATAACTTTACACAAGACAAAGATACAAAAAAATTGTAAAAATAAAATTTATCTTAATTTTAATTCTTTATAAGACACGAATTGTTTCACGATGCTTTTCTGTTTGGTTTCGGACATAGTACCGTGGTTTCGGAGTTACAGTATGTTTAATTAAAGTAATGGCTAAAAAAAATGAATAATTCGATTAATTAAGAGGAAAATAATCTCACCCCTTATATAACCGTACACTGTCAAGTCACAAAACCGATAAATTCATTTTATGGATTGGAGTACTTTATATACAACTGTAGAAAAACTATATAAAACCTGTTCTTTTATTATTATGTATAGAATTTCCGTGTTTTCTTAACTTTTTATTTAACCTTCAAAGATCTTAGGACACTGCAAGAACTTTGATTTAAGTGCGATTTTTCAGAATTCGGCATGAATGTTAGTCGTGTTAAATATTTGTTATCAGGAAAAAAAATTACTTTTCCAATATTTATATAAGCCTTGATGACGCGATAAGGTGTCTACAATGTTACATACACACCAATTGAGATGTAAATATTTGATAGAGACTTTTAAGATAAGGTTTTACCAGTGGAGTAGGTAAAAGGGCGTGATTTAGGGGAACCCCCCCGACAAAACTGGTTCTAGTTTTGAAAGAAATTTCTTTCGTACGCCAGTGTTTTCATGAAAAAACTTGCTAATAAGATTACAATAGATATAATTATCAATGGATTGAGTAAAACAAACTGACCCATAGAAATAAACCGAATTTTCTGATATATAGGTGAAGGTGGTTATGAAAAAAATTAGACCCTGCCTGTATCAGCAATTAGCAAGAATCCAAGGGTCATGACATCAGACAGATAACGTTAAAGATAAAAGAGCGAATTACAAAATAATTATCAGTTAATTCGCAGATGCGAATTAAAAAATTGATCTAGTTACCAGGAATTACTGTATTTTTCAACTATTTTTAACTGCTTTTAATAAAAATAAAAAGAAGAATTTGAATTAATTTCGAATAAAAACGGAGAATGCCATTTTTTTTCCAACACCCTGTATATAAAATTTACCATAAATTAGTGAAAACTATTAGGAGCTCACAAAAAACTAAAAAGACAATAGGGAAACACAAAAACAATCGAGTAGTGGTATAGATTTTACAACACTCTGTATATAGACACCACCTTTAAATTAATATCTCCCTTATTATAAGAGATAGAAAAAAAATGTAAAGACAAAAATTATGTGAATTTAAAAGGCGATTTTAAAACTCGTTTCATTTTTTTCCTACGATGCTCAATTGTTGACTTATGGCCTTAAAATAAAATAATTTAAAATTTTTTCCAACACCCTGTATAATAAAATTAATTTTACATAGTTAAGCCAAGTCCCGAAAGTATCAATACATAAATAATTTAATAAATTCCTTACCTAGTTCCACTAACCCGAAAAAATCAATAAGAAAACAATTTTTTTTTCTACATGACGGTGTTCCAGCACATTTTTTCAAAGAATCTCTCGATTTTTTTGCACCATTATAAAAAAAACTATGTTCGTAAACTTTCTGGAAGGCCAAATGAAAGAAAAATCGATGGCCAGTAGGGCTTTTCACGTTCTTAGAACAAACACTTCCTGATGATCATCACCAACGAATTCATTTCCACACGAGAGTGACACACCGCTTCGAAATTCCACCAAGACTTCAGGTGGAGTCTTTGGGAACGTTTGTGTTACGAAGAGTTCTCCCTCTTTGTCTGACACTTGTGATAACTTGCAGAATGTGAATGGGGGAGAGATAAAAGAGAGGAAAATTTATTTTCTTGGTTAGTGGGTCATCCTGGTGGAAGTATGTCAAGCGTCAAGACTTAGTGGAAGTCTAGAAGACTGCGGTCAATGCCTTGCACCGTTAAGCGTTTGCAGAACCACAGAAGTTGAAAATAATGAAGAATAAGGCAAAAAAAACTGAAGAGGATCGCTTGAATGGCGTAAAACAAAGGGAAACCTACTTGAAAAATTAAGAGCAAACTAAAAATGCAGTCAGGGGTTTAAAACAAAAGAATATTAGAACATTTCGTGTACGTGAGTTCGAATCTCGCTGCTCACAGAATTTGATTTAATACGTAAATAAAATTATGGGACTTTCAATGCAAGAATGAAAAGAAACATGCATACAACTTGACCAAAAACAAAGAGAACTGCACAAAAGTTGCCCAAAAACAAAAGAAAGTCGTACTAAAGTTGCTCAAATATGGGAAAAAGGCCATAGATCGTCATCGCAATGCATAAAACAAAAGAAATATCCATCAAAAATGTCCAGAAACAATAGTTGCCCAAAAGCAAAGGCAAGTCGTATAAAGGTTGCCCAAATATGGGAAAAAGCGTTATCTCGTTACCTCAATGGACAAAACAAATGAAACCCGTACAAAAATTGCCCAAAAACAAAACACAGTCGTATTAAAGTCGTCCAATAAGGAAAAACAATTGACACTTACCTAAGACCAAGCAGATTTTGATAACAAATGAAAATTGTGAATGTTTATGGTTGCTAGTTCGAATCTCATTAATTTTCCATTTGATTTTTTATCGCAAATAAATATTAAATAATAATTGCTCGTTATGTTACAAAAAACAAACGACAATAGACATAATAAAAATTAATAACAAATTGAGCAATAAATGAAAAAATAAACAATAGAACATTATTGTAAATTGTAGCAACAATTGACAATCAAACTAAATAAAATCGCCCATTAGATAAAATTAAATTGTAATGAGTCAGGGTTCAAACCCCGTAATTGACTATAATTTTTTTTTCTGTAATTGAATAATCGAATGCAAGAAAAAGTACGTAAATGTAAAACCACGCCATCTACTTCATTGAAATTAAAAAAAAACCTACCCGGATGTACTTAACCGCGATAAAAAAAATTACATAATCTTATCAATAATAAAGGCAAAGTTTAATTCGCGATTAAGAGTTATCAAATTTTGTTGGAATGTTTAAAATCGGTTTAAAGAAGCAATCTACAATTTTTTTTAACTCTGTAAACCTAACAGAAAAGTATCATAGTAGCAAGGTTGCACTTAACGTTTCAAGTTCCGGTTGGAGAAGTTTGTTTACAGAAGAAATTGCAACTTTCCAGCCTCATTGAGAAGGTGTCGGATGATTCTAGGCGGTCCTTGCCTTTTCATTTCCAAAAACAAGTGAAAATCGAATTTTGGGAAAAAATCTGACACATGCTCTACTTTTTGCAGTACTTTCTCCGGTTATTTATGTAACAACATAAAAGTGTCATCAATTAAATGAATCGTCCAAGCATTTTGGCAAAAAAAGCAATCATTGGGAACCCCCGGGGAGGGAATAGGCTAGAGGCGAATGTCCCTATTTTTCTGTTTTACACTTTACTGTTAAAAAATACCGTTATAATAATTAAAACAAAAAAATATTATTAAACAAATGAGTTTAATAACAGTTAATGACGGGGACAAGCTTGCGTGTGGAAAACAATTGCGAACTGGACTCGCTTCGCTTGTTTTTTAAACACGCGAAATGTGATTTAAGGCAGAACTTAAAAGTTACGCCCATTTTTTTCATACATTCAACCAAATTTCACTTAAAATCAAGCATGACACAAAAAAATTTCACTTGTTTATCGGTTTACTCGATCGGAAACTCATCATGCATTTAAGCCACGCCCATTCAGAGTAAAAGAAAGTCAATACAAAGTTTAATTTCATAGAAAATCTAAATAGTCATCTCCTTTCATTTGTTTATCGTTTTATTAACCGGGAAATCCACGAAAGGCATTAAGCCACGCCCCCTGTTCAAAGGAATATTGAAGGAATCGAACCGGACTTGACTTTATTTGGTTCAAAACCGAGTTTATTGGCTACTTTTGTTTGTTTTTTTACTTAACTTCCCTGAAATATTCCATAATTTCATGAATGGAATTAGGCCACGCCCCCTTTTTGACCTTAATTTGGATATTTACAACGTAATTTTAATGTGGCAAGTTGATTATCGAAGTACATATCATTAATAATTGTTACGATCAGAGGGCTAATGTTTTATTTTCAAGTGCGTGAAATCAATTTTTTTTACGTGTTGGCAATGAAATGATGTGTGTTTGTTGTGAATAATTAAAGATAATGAAACCGGTGGCGGGTAATCGAAGAAAGTAACAAGGTTATTCGATTACTGAAATAAAATAACTGAACGGCTGCAATGATATAGGAATTAAAAATGCAACACCCTGTATATAAAAAATAATCTCGTGGTTTGGAATTACCTACCTACTCTAGGATATACATTAATTTTTAAAACCCTAGTTTTTGGACGTATTCCAAGGAAACGTTAAAAATCTATTACGTAACACCCTGTATATTTGTTGTCATAAATTACCATAGTACTTAAAAGTTTAATTATCTATTAATAATTAATGTAACTAGTTTTTCTCTTTGTTCGGGACTTAAATTTAGAACATTAGATAATCTGATTAGGTAGGAAGGCCAAAGCTTGCATAATAAATAATAATTCAAACGGGTAACAACGTGGGGTAGTCCTGGGGAAGTACCGGGAACGTCTGGGTAGTGCCGAGTAAGTCTTGGGAAGTTTGGGGGAGGTTTGGTCAGTTTTAGGAGGTAGTCTTTAGAAAGTTCTGGAAGACTGCAAAGTTTGTGGGAGTCCAAGGGAAGTCATGCATGTAGTGCTGGGGTAGTCTCCGGTAAATGCAGAAGGTCTAGGAGGGTACCAGGAAAGTCTGAGGGGAATCTTTAGGGTAGTCCCGGGGAAATCTGCGAACCTTTGGGGAGGTGCTGAGGAAGTCTAGGTAATACTGGGAAGTCTGGATGGTCCCGTGGAAGTCTGGCAAACTTTTGGGGAGCTGCTAAGAAAGTCTGGGTAGTACCTGGGAAGTCTGGGTAGTCCTGGGAAAGTCTGCGAACCTTTGGGGAGGTGCTGAGGAAGTCTGGGTAGTATCTGGGAAGTCTTCAAACTTTTGGGAACTCCGGGTAGTCCCGAAGAAGTATGCGAAGCTTCAAGGAAGTTCGGCAAGTTCCGGGGAAGTCTGAGAGTTTCGTAGGGACGTCTGGGTAGTTTCGGGGGTGTCTAAGGGGAAATCTAAGTTAGGCATTTCGTTGTTTTCTGGGCGAACAAATGATCATCGCTAAGTTTGGCTTAAAACAAATGAAAAAATAAACAGATGAGGATCGAATTTTCTTTTAAAAATTGAAAAACGGAACAAATGAGCATCGTGACAGTTTTGTTTGTATTAACTTACGTGTTATCTTGCAGAACTGTTACTTTATTAAAAAAAACAGGAGCTTGTAGGTTGCACAACCAATTAAGAGTGTCTGTAAGCCACTAAAAATAGGTTTTTCTTTTTAAGTGTTTAAAATTGATAAAAGAACGTCTGACTATGAGTCATGACTAGTAGAAAAAAAATCTTGAATGTGATAGTAGTAATGTCTCGGTATTTTTTTTTTTTTAGTTAGTCACGATTTTCATTAGAAATATTGTATAGCAACTGATTAGAGTAATTAAAATATTAAAAACAATTCAATTGTTTCACTGGACTAGAAAAAAATAATTGAATTTAAAAAAAAAGCAGGAAGAAACAAATAATCTCGGTATATTTTTTTCCCCCGCAAAATTTTAAAGATTGTTTCATTTTCCAAAAAAAAAAATAAAAACAAAAGAAAAGCGACTGAAAACTGTTAACAAATTTTAATTAAAGTTTAAAAAATTTTCTCAAGCTTAATTTAAGATAAAAAAAAACAATGAAGGTTATGTAAATTCCCAAAAAAAAAAACTTTAAATTTTTGGGAAAAATTTGTAAAAAATTCCAAAAAATGAGAGGGAAGAGGTAAAAAAGGGAGTAACCTAAAATCCGGAATCCCTAAAAAAGCATGATCTCAGCCTCACCTTCCTCAATGCAGATGCAGAAGGGAGCGCCGGGTCGTGACCCACCAAACTTTTTGTCGGAAAAGTGGAAAAAACAATCGCACATACATCACAACACGAAAAACCGACACGACCGGTCGTTGCCGGAATGTCTGACTTCCAATTTTTCACACACACGCCGCATAATAGTGCATTTTCGCTTCTTTTATTAAGAAATCAATATTACGAACGGACTATCATAGCTGAAACCTTTTGGGCGAGAACCGCATCACGCCAGCTGTGATCTTGACCTACACCCAACGCCATTTAGTGATAAAAAACAGCACTATTTTGCCAGTGCGTAGCGCTAACTATAAATACGCCATCTAGATCTCCTGAATTTGTACTAACCCCATGATTTAGCCCTCGTATCTAAAATCCACATGCAACCTATAATATAGCGCCATCTAGTGGAGCACACCTATCACTAACGTTACAGATACCTGTAGCCAGAGTACCTCGCGCGCCATCTATTAGCAATCATTCAAACATCAAACAAATGTCTCTACAATTTAAAGGTGTGCCTTCCCCCTTAATTCATATACAGTATGCGGCAAAAAGTAAACCAAACCAATTTAATTTCCACCAAATTTGAAAATTTAAAGGAAATTTAGCTTAATTTTCGATAAATTAAATAAAAATCTCCTTTTTATTTAAAAAGAAGGCCAAAAATAAGTAAAAATTAACAGAATTTAACGAAACTTTTTTCCTTTTGTGCTCAAAACTAATTTTTGATCGAAAGGAGAGGGGATTAGTGCATCATCCTGAACTCTTGTCAACTGCACCAAACCCTCACAAGTGTTTCAGGTGTTTTAGATTGATTGTGTCGAAAAGTAGTGCGTTGTACAATTTTTTTAAATGTAAGTATGCATCAAAAAATATCTCCCTTTAAGGCAAATTAAGGGAGTGTTTTTGAGGTTGGGCCAAGTTGTCGGCGTTTCTTTTTTTGATGACGAGGCATCCTGAGGATGTCCAATTTTTGCTAGAATTTCGAGCCCATGCATACATAATTTCCAATTATTTAAAAAAAAAAACAATGCAATTGAATTTTGCAATGTCAGCTTTGGTTAAAATCTAAAATTTAAATTTTTCTGTGCTAATATAACAACAATGTATGAAAAACAAAAGCAAGAAACGTATAAGTCCTTCCTGACGTTAAAAACAATTGCATAAAATAAATCCCCTAATAAATATATACAGGGTGTAGCAAAATTTCCTGAAAGTTTTCTTTAAAACGTCCTGAAAATTTAAATTTCGATCGAATATTTTCCACTCTCTTGGTAGATTAGGTTAGCACCTGTCAAGATTTAAACAGAACTCCCCTAAATATGTACAGGGTGTTGCAAAATTTAATGTTTCAGGAAACTTTTCTTGAAAACAGTCCTGAAAATTACGTTTCGATCGAATATTTTTCATTTTCTTTTCAGATTAGGTTAGTACCTGTCAAGAATTAAACAGAACTCCCCTGAATATATACAGGGTGTTGCAAAATTTAATGTTTCAGGAGACTTTTCTTGAAAAATGTCCTGAAAATTTACGTTTCGATCGAATATTTTCCATTTTCTGTTCAGATTAGGTTAGCCTCTGTCAAGATTTAAACAGAACTCACCTGAATTTATACAGGGTGTTGCAAAATTTAATGTTTCAGGACACTTTTCTTGAAAAATGTCCTGAAAATTTACGTTTCGATGGAATATTTTCCACTTTCTGTTTAGATTAGGTTAACATCTGTCAAGATTTAAACAGAACTCCCCTAAATATATACAGGGTGTTGCAAAATTTAATGTTTTAGGAAACTTTTCTTGAAAAATGTCCTGAAAATTTCCGTTTCGATAAAATATTTTCCACATTCTTTGCAGATTAGGATAGCCTCTGTCAAGATTTATACATAACTCACCTGAATTTATACAGGGTGTGGCAAAATTTAATGTTTCAGGACACTTTTCTTGAAAAATGTCCTGAAAATTTACGTTTCGATCGAATATTTTCCATTTTCTTTGCAGATTAGGTTAGCATCTGTCAAGATTTAAACAGAACTTCCCTGAATATATACAGGGTGTTGCAAAATTTAATGTTTCAGGAAACTTTTCTTGAAAAATGTCCTGAAAATTTACGTTTCGATCGAATATTTTCCATTTTCTTTGCAGATTAGGTTAGCATCTGTCAAGATTTAAACAGAAAAGTCCGGAATATATATAGGGTGTTGCAAAATTTAATGTTTTAGGAGACTTTTCTTTAAGATCGTGCTGAAAACTTACTTTTTGATCGAATTTTTTGCAGTTTTTTTATAGACTGGAGCAACTTTAATTGTTACAAGCATTAAAAAAGTTTTTCTAACGTAGGTACATTAATTAAATTACCCTAATGAACAATTTAATTACCTATTAACGTAACTAGTTCTTAATTAATGTGGAAAGTTTTCCCTCGTTTGGGTTTTTAAGAAAATTTCGAATGTTAGATCTCATGATTAGGTACAAAGTGCGACGTAATTACTTTTCCATTTCCCTTCAGGGTCTTACATAATTGATAGGTGTAGAAGTCAAAGTTCCTTTTCTATTATTAGTCAATGTTTCTTTAACACAAAACAAATATTTAAACCAATTATACAGGGTGAATGAACGTTTTCAAGAAAATGTGAACTTACAAAAAAGAAAAATGCATTTCCTAGACGTTCTTATGTTCAAAGAAGATAACATTACACACGCAAGCACGCAATTCTACTTTTATTTCAGGTTGCTGTGTTTAAAACAGGAAATCATCTGATATTCTTACAGCATTCGAAGTAGTACTGGTACTAGCAGTTTGTTTGTGTTTGAGAGTTCAACGAACACTGTAATAAATCTTAAAATAATCTGGGCTTTAAAATTTATATTAATAACAGGAAAATCGTTGTTAAATTTTTTGGAAAACCGTGTAAAACAAGTTAATTACTTCAAGGCGAGTTGTTTCCATAAATAGGTAACATTCTCTGACGTCTGCACATTAAACATAATCATCAGAATGTTTAATCAACAATAACAGAAGGCCTTGGTGATAAAAGAAATAATTGTTAGGTATAAGATAATGCCACAAATTTACGTAAAACAAAATATAAAAACGTTTTAAGAAAAGAAATAGATATTAAACACCCTGTATATGGTTTTAACAGCACAAATTTTAAACATTCTGTACATAAAAAGTACTCTTTAAGTAATTTTTTTCCACGAAATAATATTTCTCGATCACCCTGTACATATTTTTAATGGTTAGGTGATATAAACACCCCGTATATGGTTTTAAAAGCACAAATTTTAAACATTCTGTACATAAAAAGTACTCTTTAAGTAATTTTCTTCCACGAAATAATATTTTTCCATCACCCTGTACATATTTTTAATGGTTAGGTGATATAAACACCCTGTATATGGTTTTAAAAGGACAAATTTTAAACATTCTGTACATAAAAAGTACTCTTTAAGTAATTTTCTTCCACGAAATAATATTTTTCCATCACCCTGTACATATTTTTAATGATTACGTGTTATAAACACCCTGTATATGGTTTTAATAGCACCAATTTTAAACATGCAGTACATAAAAAGTACTCTTTAAGTAATTTTCTTCCACGAAATAATATTTTTTCGATCACCCTGTACATATTTTTAATGGTTACGTGATATAAACACCCTGTATATGGTTTTAAAAGGACAAATTTTAAACATTCTGTACATAAAAAGTACTCTTTAAGTAATTTTCTTCCACGAAATAATATTTCTCGATCACCCTGTATATATTTTTAATTGTTAACTAATAGAAACACCCTGTATATGACTTTAATTGATTTTCTTTCACAGAATTTCTGCCTCCTGGTTTTAATATAAACGCCCTGTATATTTCTAATTAACCCAAAAATTAATAACACCCTGTATATAATTTTTTTTTTTGAAAATTTCCAGATGTCCACAGAAGGAGTGTCCGGATGGTACTCCGGGAAAAATGTTTTCATAACCGGTGGCAGTGGTTTTGTAGGAATTTGTCTTTTGGAAAAGCTTCTCCGTTCTTTTCCAGACTTGGGTGATGTTTACTTACTTCTCCGACCCAAGAGAGGGAAGGAAATTGAGCAACGGTTGAATGAAATTAAGAAAAATGCCATTTTCGAGAGATTATTAGAAGGCAAAAGTGTCGAAGAGGTATTTTTTAAAATAAATTTTAAGGTTTGGCGAAAAATCGAGAATATGTTATGGTTTTGTTCAGGTTTTCTCGCGTGTTAAAGCAGTTGCAGGCGATGTAGGCTCACCGGAACTTGGTCTATCAGCTGCCGATCGAAGAATTATCACTGATAACGTAAACGTAATCTTCCATTCGGCTGCAACCTTAGATTTTGCCGAGGGTCTTAAACCTACCGTCGAAATTAACCTTTTAGGAACCAGACGGATGCTAGAATTGGCTTCCCAATGTCGCAATATCAAGGCTTTCGTACACGTCAGCAGTGCTTATGTCAATTCCTTTAGATTACAAGCCGAGGAAGTAAGTTTGAGGATATGTAATTTTGAGGATATTTGAGGTATGTATGCCTATAGGTCATTTATCCGTTAAAAGAGGATCCGGAAAAGATGATCGCCTTAGTGGAAAAAACATCCGAGGAGGCATTGGATGAAATGACACCAAAATTATTAGGGGAACACCCAAATACGTACACATTTACCAAACAAATGGCTGAACACGAGGTCCAAAAAATGCAGGAACGCTTTCCATGCACAATCGTCCGACCTAGCATGAGTAAGTTTGAGGTAAGACTCCGAAACAAAGCTAATATAAATATTTAAGTTGTCGGAGCATGGAAAGAACCGTGTCCTGGTTGGACTATAAGCAAGAACGGACCTCAAGGATTCCTCATGGGTGCTGCTAAAGGAGTTATCCGTCGTTTACCTGTAGGAAAAGATCTTGTTTACGATTATATTCCAGTCGATACAGTTGTAAACCAACTTATTGTTGCTGGGTATCACGCAGGTATATGTTTTCTTTAATAAAAGTGCCTGATTTGGATACTTTTACATAAAAAGTTAGGTTAGATTTGGTAAAATGGCGGCTTAGATTTGAAAAATGTCGGAATAGTGAGGTTAGAGGAATAAAAAATGAGGTTAGAACCCTTTTATTTTAGGTTCAACGCAAGCTAAAAAGGTCCAAGTCTACCACTGCACCTCAAGTACTCGTAGGCCATTCCGTTGGGCAGCCGTGGACGACCAAATCAACACCTACCTCCACAAATTCCCTTTAAAATCAGCCGTATGGTACCCCCACCTTAAACTTTTACCCAGCGTAGCTTGGTTTAAAATCTCAGCCATCTTCGTACATATAATCCCAGCGTTTTTCTTAGATTTGGTTACTCGAGTTGCTGGCGGAAGACCCATGTATGGAACCTACCCCGACTTTTACAATTTATATTCAAAATAATTCCTTTTAGCTTGATGAAGTTACATCGTAATGTAAACAGCTCCTTGGATCGTTTAGAAAAATTTATTTTCACTGAATGGAGCTTCCCAGCAGATAAAACGATGGAGTTACAAAAATGGCTATCACCCGCAGATCAAATCAATTTTAATTTGGACATTACAGATTTATCATGGCCGGAATATTTCGATGATTTGGCTAAAGGAGTGCGACGATACTTAAATAACGAAAAGATGAGTAATATTCAAGCGGCCCGAGGCAAAGACACAATGTAAGGACTTACGTTATAACATATTAACGTTTAATGTGAGTTTATGTTTGTTTTAGGTTAATGGTTTTACATCTTTTGCTGCAAGCAGGGATTTATTCCTTGATTTGGTATGTATTTGCTTGTATTTTCGGGGCAAGCATGTCTAAGTCTGCATTTGTTGTTCCGTTAGCTTATATTTTGTTTAGTTTCTTGTAAATCGTTTTTGTAATCGCAACAGTATTGAAGTTAACTTGGTTTTCTCGAATATATGCATTTATTGAAGGTTAAGAAGGTTTTGTATTGGTATTTTTGTATTTACTGTTACGGGAGGATTAATAAATCGCTAATTTTTTAACATTTTGTGTAATTTAGATTGTAAAACGTTTTATCTCAAATCCCATTTGTTTTATTTAACAGAATATTAATCGACGAACCTTTACAAAAATTGAAGTGAGCAATTTATTGTAGGTACTGTTACTAAAACTATTACAATAAATACTATTGCAAAATATAAAAATACTTAAAATAATCAATTTACCTTAACTTTAAAGCTACATTATGTTTCCATTTCGTCCTTATCTTGATCCTTTTCCCCTTCATAAAATTCATTCTTTGCCTCAACAATTTTGTCTTCTAAATCTTGACTTATCCGTACATCTGGATCGTCGTCCTCTTTTATTTTATCATCCTCCGGAATCGCATCACCCGGTACGTCATGCATTTGTACACTCGGCGAATGCTGACACATTTTTAAATTATCATAGACATATCTAAAAAATCAAGAAAATAAAACTAGAAGTTTGAAAATAAAAAAAAACGTACTTTGTAATGGCTTCTAAATATTGCCGACTGTTTGCGTTTTCTTGTCGTGTTACCACTTCGGGATGTAACGTAAAATCGGGGGCGAAAAACTCTAAATATTCAGTGTAAGGAAGCTCATTTGAGATCGGTTCGTCTAATAAAAGTGAGGTTTCATACGTCCAGCATCTGGCAACGTTACGGAGGGTGTAACCACCCCCTCCGACTACCAAAGTTGGAACATTTAAGTCTCGCACGAATTTTACACACTCTCCATGGCCTTTTGTACTTAAAGAAAAACAGCCTAATCTGCAAAACAAAAGAAAATCGAATAAATTACAATCAACTAAAAATTCCGTCCTAATCCCAAACTTACCTATCGTTAGCCAGCGAATCAGCCCCACATTGCAGTACAATCGCAGTCGGTTGGAAAAATTCCATGACATGTGATATAACAGGTTTAAAAACTTGCCAGTAACTTGCATCATCGATTCCTTCTTTTAAGGGCACGTTTACAGAATAATACCGTCCACTTTCAGCCCCAATTTCATACATATCTCCAGTCCCCGGAAAGAAATAATTGCCGTACTTATGAAAACTAACAGTCATAACACGATCAGTTAAATAAAACGCTTCTTGGACCCCATCACCATGGTGGACGTCTATATCAATATAAAGTACTCGAGCATGATACTTTAACAGCTCTAAAATTCCAATTACGATATCGTTTACGTAACAAAAACCCGAGGCTTCGAATTTTTTTGCATGATGTAAACCACCTAGAGAGGAGAAAATTTATTTTTCTTGGTTTTTAAATGAAGAATTAACTTACCTGACCAATTTATAGCAATGTCACAGTGATTGTTGTTTAATTTCATTGCACCTTCAAGCGAGGCCCCTGTGTACATCGAACAAAAATCAAATAATCCATAAAAAACTGGACAATCATCTCCGACGTTGTAATGGCTTAAATGTTTCGTAAAAGCTTGGATATTTTGAGGTGTTACACGTTGTAGGAAATCTAAAAATCAGATTGTAGTACAAAAGGGGATAATTATGAAAAAAAAAATTACCAATGTATTCGTCGGAATGGAACCGGCACATATCATGTGCACTAGCTTTGTACGGTCTATAAATTTGCATTTTATTATGTAAACCGTAATTTAAGACCAAACTATGTATCACAGATAGCCTGTGAGGCTTCATTGGGTGCCCCGTTCCGTAATGGAAGTTTCCGACATCGGGGTTATAAAAATACGATACCTTCTTGGTAGACATTTTAAAATTTAATTGAAATACTGTTTTATAAGGAAAATAAGCGCTAGAAACAAAGCTATCACAAATAAACGTTTTGTTAACCAGAAACGATCACTCATTGGAACTTTTTTTTAGGTTAAGTCGCATTTTAAAACGGTTTTATGGGGTTTTTATAGAATATGGATGAGGTACACTGTAATTATTAACTGTTATATTAACAAATTGTATATTTTAGGGTGTGTTAATTGCAGTTTTAATTAAATTTAAAGTTAAATTAAATTTTGATGCCGTTTTAGCCAAGACACAAACCAACTTAGCGAGTTCTTATGTGTTTATAGTTGTAGTTCTAAAAATTCCTATTAGATGGCCCTTGGCGGCATAATTTAAAAATTTAAATTAATTTTTTAATTAATTAAAGTTTAATTCAATAAGGAATAAGTAAAAAGTAAATTATATTAAAAGAAATTGCCATATATTATCCGTTAAACTATAATTAATAAATATTAAATAGTTTCTTTAGGGTTTTTATGAAAATCAAGATCATAAAGTATAATCCATTCAGGAAACTCCCGTGACGTTAAAGTTACATTCAGTTGGTTAGTATAAAAATCCCTATTAGGGTGTTGGTAATTTTTATATTTGATATTGGCCCCACTTCAAATTTAAATTTAAATCTTTTGTTTGGTGTTTACTTTGACATTTGAATTATTAAAGAATTTTGTTATCAATTCTATAAATTAATAATTCATAGTAATTAATCATCAAAATATGAATGTAATGGAGGAAATGAAGCAAGAAAGACATCTACTTTCAGCTAGAGAAAAAGAAGCTGTATGTAAATATTGTATAGAACGACAAGAGATTAGTCCTCAATTAAAAAAATATAATATTTTTGAAAAAGCTGCGTATATATTTTCAGTAAGCTTTGCATTTTTATCCTTACAAACCAATTTTCCTATCCTTCATCTCCTTCCTTACAGATTAGTGTAACGCAAGTTAACGAAATCTATACAAAGTTTGAAAATGGTGAAGACTTGGAAGACGCAAAAAAAGGTGGAAGAACAGCCTCAAACGTTGATGATTATAACAGAGTAATGAGAAATCATACCTTTACCAATATTCCTCCAATTATTATTATTTCCTTAATGGAATCTGATTCTGATGAGGAGTTTCTTTTTTAATTCTTTCAATGTTTCGAATTTCACCTAATTGCAATAAAATAAATGTCCTAATCAACTTGAATTTTCTAGTTTAATGTAATCCGTATTTCTGAAATTATTTACATTTACGTTTACTATGTTCTATGAAAATCATCTTTAGAATTTAACAAAATGACAACTAATTTACCATAACCTTACTTACAACGTTTGACACTCTTGACCATTAAGTACAGTCAGGTGTATATCAGCAGGCTTTGTGTGTATCAGGTACACTCAAAATTTTCCAATTGGCACATTAAACGTCACGGATGTTTTCTGATTCTACTATACATTGTAATTATAATCAAATGATTCATAGAAGAGTATTAACCAATTTTATTATTATTTAATCATTTAAATTCTTTCAAGGCACTCAAAACCGCATAATAGACTCATTAAAATGCAATTAAAACGTTAATTAAGTTGAAACTTTCAAGTTATCCATAATAGTTCAAGTCAACCCCTAAAATAGTTCGAATACTCATTTGTAGTTCAAATTAATTGGCAATTAATTACCTAATCAGTAACAAGTTTCGACCTGTGGGGTGGCTATTATTTGTGGCTATTATTACTCATAGATAAGCCTAGAATGTGTTTAAATATCAGATTTCAAGCCTATTATGTACAAATATGGGCTTGACAATGGAACAAAGTTGTTCCATAATTTCTGTTAAATGTGAACCCGAAGAGGTTATCCTTATTGATGATACTTCTCATGAATCGATTCCAGAAGGTAAGCTTTATATTAATAACTATTTTAAACTGTAATTAAAATAACTATTAATTATGTTCTAGTTATGCTAAAAGAAGAATTAGAAAGTGGTGGAATAATTGAGGTTAAATCGGGACTTCACTGTTTAAATGAATTCGATGCCCCTAAATGGAGTATAAAGCAAGAAGGTGGAGTAAAAGAAGAAGAAAACGAGGATCTTCAGGAAGAGCTAGTCGATTACAACCAAAGGGTAGAGAGAAATTTAAATAACGGAAACGTAAGTACTCCTAGAATTAAATTCGAATCTAAATTCGAAGAAGTTAACAAAACCGACCAAGAACAACAGGAATTTATAATAAATCCGTACAATTCTGGCTATAAATCTTCTTGTAAAGAAGTTCCAAGGAGTATTTTGTCTCAAACCTTGTACAAATGTAACGAATGTGATTATACAACACGCTTGGAAGATATTTTTAAAATTCATAAATTAAACCACACTCCGAGAAAACATTCTAATCGTAGTGAACTTGATTCTAAACAAAATAGTGATAGCTGTAGTGGAACTAAACCTTTTAAATCGGAAAGTGGTGAAAAACCTTTTAAATCGAAAAGTGGTGAAAAGCCTTTTAAGTGTTTTAAATGTAATTTCAGAGCAGATACAAACTTAATTTTAAAAAGACATCTTATGTTGATACATAGTGGTAAAAATATCTTAGAATGTTTTACTTGTGGGTATAAAACTTGTTCGAAGAGTCATTTACGGCAGCATGTTCGGATACATTTGCCAAAACGTATTAAAAATTTTAAATGTAATGCATGTAAAAGTAGATTCTTGTATAATTCTTCCTTATTGAAGCATATGAGTGTAAGGCCTTGTAAAGCAGGCCACACTTAAGACTGAATTTTTAAATTATTAACATAATTTTTTGATTTTAATTCGTTACGTACTATTTTAATGGGGGTTTTTATTTTTTAAAGTGTGATTCTAGTTTGTTTTAATTTATTTATCGTATATTTATATCTTAATATATTTATCTTTTTATTTTATTTACTACGGTCTTTTATTTTTCTTCCGATAATAAATGTTTTCCTCTCGGTTTTCCTACTTTATTTTAGGGTATTTTGAGGGTTTTCAAGGTTCTGGAATGTCTTATGAATTCTTCAAGGTTGTAAGGTAAAAAAAGGCGCAAATTAGTGTATTAAGGCAGCGTAACGCTGTAAATTTATTATTATTATCATCATTATTTTTGGTACAGTAGTAATAGTGTGTATGATACATGAAGGTTAGATAACACTCAAGCTGTAGCTTCACCAATAACCAGGTCCTCTTATTGATATGTGACCATGGGACATACCACTTCTTTTTGTTTAATAAACAACTATAATTGTTTTGTCCCAAACTCAACAGCGACTGATTTTTGCTATCACTTCGTGCTCGACTTCATCGTGCTACAGACACCGATTGCAACTTTAAACGAGTGCATTTTTTATTGTTTTTCACCCTGTACGTAATTCTTAAACTGGCGAGTTTTTTCTCCGATTTAGATTAGAAAGCAAGTTCGCTGCAATTATGTGCCTGTTCTGAAAAAGTCGATAAGCACCGATGAAAAATCAGTTATCAGCCTGTACAATATTCACATAAGCATTTGCGAAGATATTTATATACAAATAGGAAGGTGCATAGACCTATGAGTTCGAAACGTTGCAATATCTAAACCGATTATATACCAGCAAGTAAAAAAAAATATTTTGTAAACCTTGATATTAATTTTAGAAAAAAATGTTTCAAACAAAACTTGTTCAGGATATTTTTATCTTTTTAAAAATATATAAGCTTTTCAAAATGGCGTCTACTTACGTTAGGGAAGGGTTGGATTTGGGTTGAGGGGGTTCAAGGGGATTTTTCCCAAAAAGAATTTATATGACCCTATAATATTTTTATATGGTTAGAAAGAGAAAAAAACATTCTATTAAATAGTTTAAAATTTTCTTTTAAATTGTTTTAAATTAATCATGTGTGACGTCATAACTCGAGAAGGGTTAAAGTAACATTTTTTTCTTATATCTCAATGTTTAGGCACGAACGTCTTAAACAACTTTTGTTTGAAACTTTTTTTTCTAAAATTAATATTTAAGCCAAAAGAATCGATATTTTCATATTTATTTTTACTCACCCTGTATAAAACATTTAAGGCTTGCTCTCGTTGATGATGTTTTTTTGCTTTTTATAATATTATTCTTAACGTAATTTTTTTACAAATTAATAAACGAATTTTTTTTAAAGATAACAAAATTTTTTTGCAACCTTGGGCGCTCATGTGGTCTATGAAAAGGGTCAACCAACACTTATATAATTAATATTATATCTTACAATATTAGAATTTGTAAAAAACAAATTTTTATAGAACCAGTGCCAAGGCTAGAATTATTTTAAAATTTAACAAAATTTCGTGACACAACACTTGTGAGCCTTAATTTTTTTAAAATTTCAAAACTTAATTTTTTTCACTCCCTCAAAAAAATAACAATAGAACGAATTTTTGTTAAATAATTAAAAATTCTAGCTGTGCGTTAAAAATGGAGAAGGCACAACATATTTCAGCGTTCTTTATTTAAATACAGGATTGAAGAAAAAAAAAAATGAAATTTCAACCTACACTTAAACAAAGACCGCCTATAACAGCTAGAATTCAAAATACTTCAAGTTGTGCCGTGTCAGTAGCTGTTTTTGAAACCTAAAATTCGGCCAGCACGGTCGCCGACGTTTATGACACCGTTTTTTCAGTCAAATTTCCTTCACTAAATCTAAGATGATGATAAGCTGTTACAAATTCGTTTTCGAACGTGCTGGCTGATAAAAATTAAATCAGTGACTAGAGATAATTTTTTTTGATAGATTTTTATTAATAACAAGCTAACTAAGCTTCTAGCTAATATCATACTGATTGGTCGAATTCGAATTTGTACTCAAATATAGGTGAATATGTCTTTTTGCATTTTGCATTGATAATACTGAATCGTTTTTTAAACCACGCCTATTTTTAACCACTCTGTATATTTATCACAAAAGGTTGCTTACAAAAATTGCCTAACATTACCATGGTACCCATCTCTATTACTATTCATTATAATATATAGGATGTTTCGATTAAATTAAGCGAGTTAAGGTCAACTTCCGGTTAAACCGGAAGTGCAAATTAAATTTTTTCAATCCTATCTTATAGCTTTTAATTTTTTATGTATTTTCCCCAAGTTTCAATTTTTTATTCCTTTAAATAGCAAACTTATAGACCTCTGAAGATTTACTTGAGACACCCTGTATATAAAATAAATCTATTAACGCTTATAACTTTCCTATTAAGAGGAATAAAAAATTCCAATTTGGTATACGTAAATCCCTCCTTCTGTGCTACAAAACGCCCTTAATAACTTTTAATTTTCACTTCCGGTTTAACCGGAAATGCCCCTTATTCACTCATTTTAAACGAAACACTCTATATATTATTCTATAAAAAGATTCTGTGAATCTTCCTCTCACTATATATGACGATGTACAGGGTGTTTCGATTAAAATAAGTGACGTAGGGTCAACTTCCGGTTAAATCGGAAGAGGAAATTAATTTATTTTAAGCCTATCTTAAAGCTCTTTATTTTTTATATATTTCCACCAAATTTCAATTTTTTATTCACGCAATTAAATTTTTTCTACTGTTTAATACGATTTTTAAATTAAATTTACGGTTTATTTGAGACACCCTGTATATGTTGGATGAGTTCTAAGATCAAAAAATATTTTAATTATCATAATTATGCGATATTTATAGGGGAAATTTAACTAGCACCGCCCAATAGTAATTTTAAAGAAGACTTTTATATACAGAGTGAGTCACTAAAGTCCCTTTCCTTTCTAGTTTGTTTATTATTAGAAATATCGAATTTTTTTCTTAATAAAAGTTGTTTGTAATCATTTGGAGCAGTGTTATATGAAGTTTTATATCACCTCACCCCCCTTCCCCATTCTGTATATAAAACGGAAATGGTACCATGGTATGAAACAATCTTTGTTTAAACAAAATCTAATCTAAAATGATCAGAAATGCTAAATAACACGGTCGTGGGTAAATTCCCCTGCGTTTGATTGAAAAAAATTGGATACGGGTAAATTGCGCTAAGGTTCGTGGTTAAAAAAATGGGCGTGGTTATTTCTATATAACAAACAATGAACACTTCGAGAAGTTAACAATATAATCGTGTAAAAATCACGCTCGAATACTTTTAAGGAAGTCTTGTAAATTCGAAAACGTTTCCTATTTTTTTTAACCTACCTAACTGCACCGTTTTCAAAATACGAACAACCATCGAGCAATACGAAAAGCTGGAGATTATTAAGTATGAAAAATTCGTAAAAGCGGTTCCAAAAACAGCTTGTATCACTATTAAACTTAAAAACGACAAAGAAAGTGTACGGTTATTTTCCGCCGAGTCCAAATTTCATAAAAATCAGTTCTTTCCCCTTCGACAGGATGTCGCCACCGGGGGCCGTTATTTCATTTAACTTTTGCATCAAATTTGGCCCTTGCTGTTGTTGTTGTTGCTGTTGCTGTTGTTGTTGGTTTTGCCCCATGGGCACACCACTTCCTATCGTTGGCACCACCTGGGGAACCCCCTTATGTTGCAGGCGCGTTACAGTTGCTCCACCACTGAACGCTTGTTGACCGCCACCTTGACCGCTGAACGCCGTATGTTGTTGGCCCCCAAAAGCGGGTCCGCTAAAGGCGGACTGCTGCCCCCCAAATGCGGGCTGTTGACTGCCGAAAGCCCCCGGTTGATTTATACTAGTTGTGCTATTCGCTGGTTGGGCGTAACTTTGCTGGCCGACTTGTTGGGGCGTTCCCTGGATCACATTACCACCTCTCACCCCTGTCATTTCCCCTCTCCCCCTCCCCTGAAAAGATACAGCTCATGTTTAATTTGGGTTAACAGGACTAACCCTTTTTTGTCATACATGCATGGCACGAAAATATCATTTTTTTTGTGAAAATAGGGATTTTTTTTAAATCAGTTCATGCCGTGGTCGTTAAAAGTTTCATGGATGCACTCAGATTTGTTTTTTACCTACAGGGTTGATATTTTTTGTAAGCGTTACCACGCCTCAGGGCCGTGTTTTTTTAGGGCCACGATCTATCATTATCCTAAGCTTAACAAGAAGGGGTAATGATAGATTATGGTTTAAGCCTTGGCTAAGCTACGGCCCTGACCACGCTCTCTAGTGGTTAAGTTTTGAACTGCTAAGGTGACCTCTGGCGGCATGTGATGTTGTTAAGTTAGAGACGATGTTTATGTAGAAATGTATCGTCAGAGATTTTTTTTGTTAAAGTAAGTTAAGCGTACACTGCGGCCAGACATGCAACGACAGAGACAGACAGATAGAGCGGCGCGAGTGAGACAGTTACCTGGTGCTCGGTGAAGACTTGTGTGTTCGGTGTCGCAGTGTTGGTAGCATTGTCTAACTGAGAGGGTAACACAGGGCAGGCATCTAGCAACAGACAACACACAGTACAGTCAGGCGCTAGTTTGGACATATTCGGAGCCGTTTTTCTTTTGTCTTTACCCAAAATAACCAAATTCGCCCCCATACACGAATGTGGTTATTTAAAAAAAAATAATGCCCCCTTCAGTGTGCTACTACAACGTACGTGTCCCAAAAATTTTTGTAATGAAGTGTAACGGTTCCGTGTATGTCCGTCCCCAGCTTAAGATAGAAAGAGATAGAGCTAGCAAATTAGCATCCAATCCGATAGTGCAATCTCAACATTTAAACAATTAAAGCGACAGCTTATTTGTTACAACCTTCGTCGTAAGAAATAAACCGTGCATCACACGCTTTGTAGAATGAATCAAAAATGCTCCTACAAGAAACAATTGCCGTCGATACCCAGTGATACACAGGAGACATACATAAGCGTGTGATGACACAAAAAACGAAATCAATGCAAATTGACGTAGACTCAGCCAAAATGAAAGCCGTAGAGTTAGACGTTCCCCCGATATCCAACTCTTAGCTTCCCCATATACCTCTTTTAAGCGATCTTGTAGGATTGTCCCTAGGAGGAGGAGGAGGTCCTCTTGCCCCAGGACCATGCCCTCGACCTCTTTGTCCACGTCCTGCAACGCCACCACACATCTGCTGGGACGTTTGTCCGCTTCCATATTGGTCAGGGGCTTCCGTTAGGAAGTTCGAAGGAACAAGACCACGCACTCCATCAATTTCCGCCATGTAAAACCCATCGTCATCCATCTCACCATATACGTTGATGATTTGGCCTGTGGCAAAGGATAGTTCCACCTGCAGTTGGGGGGGAAATTTTCATGGTAAATCTCTTGTTCGCAACACTCAAACCCGTTAGAACTACTACGGAATATACTAGCTTCTCACCTCCGCGTCCACGTTGGGACTAAGCTCCTGTGGGTCGTAATCGTATAAAGCTACCATCCTTTTGACAGGCATGTTGGCGTAAATGTCACCCCAACGATCTCTATTTTGTCCACCTCCTTCAACTTCCATTACCATGTTATGGGGGACGTATCCTTTTCTTCCGCGGCATTCGCCCCAGTAGAAACCATCTGCGTCTTTGTCACCCCAAACTTTTATCGTGTCGCCTTCGGTGAAAGGAAGTTCTTCTTCGCAGGCGTCTGGATTCGGCGACATCGTTGCTGGGTCGTAATCGAATAAAGCCACAAACCAACGAGCTCGTTTTTGCGCCGTGGGTGCAACATTCTGTGATACTTGGGGATTGGTAGGACCTCCCCTTGCGGTACCCATACCTGGTTGTTGGATCCCTCCTCGGCCACCTCCACCTACAACCGGTCTTTGTTGTAGTTGACCTGGACCTAAACAAAATTCTGGTAAGGACAAAAAATAACTCCCTCTTAATCTCGAATACCTTGTTGATAATATGGTTGTTGTTGTTGTTGTTGTTGTTGCAGTTGCTGTTGCTGCTGCTGTTGCTGTTGCTGCTGATGCATCATTTGTTGATCTTGTCGCTGCCCTGTAGGTCTATGTGGTCTTTGTTGTGGATATTGGGTATGTCTTGGATTTCTCCGATCTTGTAATTCGTCTTCCGATAAGTTAGTATCAAAAGATTCTTTAGTGATTTCTGGAATGGATCGTTGAGCTAGGGTTTAAAAGAATATAAATTTGATATTTGTTTGGATCGTCTGTGTTGGCACATCGAATCTACGAACCTACCAACCTAAGCTACCATTCACAGGAAGATTTAGGAATTTCGTTAAAGATTCTACTGTAGTACCAGGACAATTAACTTACCAATCGCTGGTATTCCACCTGGTTGTCGATGTCCACCAGATGAAGGGAAAATTTCTTTGTCGCTAAGGTTTTCGTCATGCTCGATTATCTGCAAAAAAGGAAGAAACCGTTTAGTTTTTGGCATTTTTATTCCGGAGCCACCTCGAGGTTAATGGAAGTGCCCTCAGATTCCACTGACCATCTTCGCGGTTGCTGGTTGCGAAAGCAAGCAGTTGTTGGTAAGATTTTAATCCATCGGCACTACCATTAACAACGAAGCGTCTCCACCCCAGAAGTTTTAAGAGACAAGTCTAACCTGTTGCCCTTGTTGTGGCCTTTGTTGCTGCTGCTGCTGTTGTTGTGGCCGCATGTGCATCGGAACAGCAGAATGTGGTTGTTGCCTAGCCCTAACAGCACCCCCCCTTAAGACACTGGTGGGAATCGGGGTGGGAACAGAATCAACCGATTGACTATCCCTAGCCTTCGTTTTAACCGTCACATGTCTTGGATTTAACCCTAAAAGTTTGCTGATATCTATTAGGGCATGGTCACCAGTAGGGGAATCAACATCCGTAACTTTTTTTCCATCGGCGTACACGGCGTAACCCGTTATGATTGATCCAGGATGATGAGGTGGTTGCACAGGATGCCAAGTAACCAAAAGGGTTCCATCTTGAGGACCTGGTTAAAATTAATTTAGTTTAGGATGCAGTTTTATTGTAGATTCTTACCTGGTTCGACCATTATTTCGCTGGGAGGATCCGGAAGACCCTTGGGTAACGTTCTGAAGTCTGTATGGGCGGCTGCAGGCATTGGAAGGTCTTCAGCTAGGTTGGCAACGTTTTGTGACGCTCTATGGTGTTTTGCCCTAACGGTTACCCGATATTGCGTGTTGGGTGTTAACCCAGTTATGGTATGCCTATAGACACCAGGTTTAACAGTTCGTACTTCAACGTTGTTGACGCAAACGACGTGTTGGTGATTGGAATTTGCCGGTAACCAATTGATAACTGCCGAGGTTGCGGTTACATTGGTCGCCCGAACCGCACTGGGACCAAGCTGATGGGTGTCACGACCGATGATCATTGTGCAAGCTGCATCTCTGGACGTTCTACGATTTGCTGTAACCGAACGGACGCTAATCCTATGGGGCTGCAAGAATTGGGTAGTTAACATTTATTGCTTCTCCAATCGGGGGAAAAATACTAACCCTGTTGCTATCAACACCTTCAACAAGTGCTCTGGTACGTTCCGTAGCTTTAATGGTGGTTTTGAGGACACCGTCGACGTAAACGTGGTAGCTTTCGATTTGATTTCCAGGACCAACATCCGGGGCTGTCCAACCGATGAGGACGCTTTTGTTGAGTTGCCGTTCTAATGTTAAGTTGCGTGGTGCAGGAACTAACACGGAGAAGAACAGGTCAGCTGTTGATTTTTTAAACCTATGTCAGTTCTATCTACGTTATGGTGCCCTAACGATACTAGTCAGCTCTCTGTGAAGATCAACAGCGAATACATAAGATGTGACAATGAAGGAAGAAGCGTAAGAGAGCTTTAGAGAATAACATTGAAACATTTTCTAACCACCATTAGAGTTTATGTGGTTGAAGGAAAATATTAAATTAGTATTGGTGAAAGAAAATGAAGAAGAAGAATTGAAGCAACTGAAGAACAATAAAATGGAAATAGATGCAGATTTTTGGCTTCTTGATCTATGGGTTGGAGACACGTAAATGGTAATGGAATTGCCGAGGTTTTGTTGGTTTGACAACTTTAGAGGATGTCCAAAAGAATCGTTGGTAGTTACTTTACGAAGACGTAACAGAAATGCCGATTTTTTGTCCACCTGACATCCTTAGGGAAGTCCCATGCATTGTGGACGAAATCACCGGCAGTTCTTTACCGAAAACGTAATGGAACTGTCCAATTCTTGTATTACACTGTTGCTTTTCAGGTTGTCCCACAGTGGAAGAATGATTGGCGTCCACTTGAGTTTCTTACAGTTCTCGGTGTGATATTCCATGCAACTGTTGACGAAAAGTGGCAGAGTCTTTATATAAGACGTAACGGAATTTTTTCTCTTGGTACAGTGGGGAGCCCCAAGGTTCTGCAACCGTGTAGGTGACGTTCAATGTTTCTTTGTCGAAAATTGTATGGGTTTGTTTACTTTTCGTCCGTCCTCATGTTCCTTTTGTGGTAAACCTAAGCGATTGTTGACAGTTCCATTACCGAAAACATGCCTCCGTCCATGAAATCAAGAAGCGATTAAGTGTGGCAGAAGAAGCCTGAACTGAGATGAAGTTTTACTTACTGGGAAGTTTGTTCAAGATAGATTGCCAATAAGAAGATGAGAAAATGTGAGTTTTGAAGAACAACGTCGGCCCCAAAAAGCAAGCCACATGCAGTAAGCCATTCCTGTTTCTAACCTTCTCTATTCTTGTAGTACCTACTTAACAACCAACACACATTATTAACACAAACCTTAGCAACATCTAAGCCTAAGAACATTTAAAAGTCTAAAATGCTTTGCCACTACTTTTCAGGTCTACAAAGCGTTCTAAAAAAGTAGTAGCAACGCTAACCGAGCTGACTAATACGTTAGACTGTCGTCCAACAACTGCCGTCTAACAATTCTTAACTACTCTAAACTAGTTCTGCATGCTTAGATTCTTTACCTGAATCACCTTCATTGGTGTCATCTTCTTGTCCTTCTGACATCTCCGCTAGTTCGTTTAATCTTTGGATATCAGCTGCGAATGTCTCGGCACTGATTTCTTCCTCCCTTAAAGTGGTCAATACTGCTTGGTGGAACTCCAACAGGTCGTCCCCTTCGGAAAAGTAAAGATTATTAACTAGGCCAAGAGTCAATCCCACGTGGCCCATCCCTCATCCGAAAAAGTGTCAAAAGTGTCTTACCCCGAGGATGTGTGTCAGTCTCAGTGAGTAGTTTTTGGATTTCAGTGTTCAGTTTGTAGTTTTTACCTATAAGACGTTGGGCAAAATGGGAAGGTACCAGTCCTCTACGACCATCCAACGTTTCGGCATCTAAATATCCACCAGATCCTACTTGTTCACCCCAGACCAAAAGATAATCCCCTGCTTGTACCGCGAGTTCCTCTTCGGCTTCTGGTTCGGGGTCGTACGAAAATCTAAGAAAGGCGATTAAATTTCGGAAAAGAGGTCAAGAAGAAGTCTTACCGGGCGATATACACCGAACAACGTCCTTTCCCAGGGATATCTAACATATCGACTTGTCCTTCCGATGAATGTCCGTTAAGGTAACTCCTATCAGTGCTATGCATGCCCCATTCCGAATCCAACCCATCTGGCATCATTCTTGATAAGGGTCGGGTGTCGGTCATCCCTAAACCTGGGCCTAAACTCCACGACGGAGGATGTGGTGTCACGGGGGTTGCTGCTCTTCGTCCAGCACCTAAAAATTTACTTTGGCAAAGCCCCGATTTTGTTTTGATTTTACACAACCCTTACCAAGTTCGACTTCCTCGAAGGGTTTTAATTTGATGGACATCGCTGCAGGTCCAGACAAGGACATGTTGTTAAACTGGGAGCTCAAAGGATTGGAGAACGTCACGTTGTTGCTAAAACTTGTGGTGGTGATAGGATTATATGGAAGGCTGTATTGGGGTAAACTACTACTGGCAGGGTTAGTAAAAGACGCGTTACTAAAAGCCGATTGGGGAAGCGAGTTGGGATTGTTCGAAACCAAATGCGTGTAGGTGGGATTAGAAACCGTGCTTGTGGTATAAGTACAAGGTGGCAACATCGAGGTGGGATTTCCCAAAATATTAGACGTCGTTTGTCCTAAACTCGTCCCCAAAACGCTGGTTTGTCCTAAACTACTCCCTAAACCCGTATGGCCTAAACTACTTTGTCCGAGTCCGGGTTGGCCCAAACCCGTGCTCTGTCCTAGCGTTCCCGTTTGGCCCATGGGCACCATCCCCGTTTGACCAAGTCCCATTTGACTCAAAGCCCCTAAATGTTGATGATGGCTCATTTGTTGATAACTTGCACTGTTCAGACCTGTCATAGGATTAGTTTTATTACTGTAGTGACCTAAACTGTTGTATTGTTGCGATATGGGTGGATTATAGCTCGTGCTGGAAGGAAGGTAACCTATCGGTGATGGGCCTTGATGAGGACAATTACTGCTAGGACCACAAAGGGCCGAAGATGGATATATCGAAGGGGTTGTATGGGACATGGTAATCGGAGAAATCGGAGGACTACTTTCACCTAATGCATGGCTGCTTGCGCTTGTTTGAAGTCCTCCCCCTTCACAGAAATAAAACACGGGAGTTATCAAAACGCACAACACAATTCGAAGCACGTCCTCGTTTACTCACCGAGAGTAGTGGATCGACTGTGATCTAATTCGGCCAAAATGCGATTGTCTTGTTCTATTTTGGCCATGATTCTCTCTATCTCAGTTCCTTTACCAGAGGTCCATGGCTGATTTGATGGATTGGACATTTGGGTCCTCCCCCTTTGAGACGCTGCCAGCTCCAGTTGTAGTTCTTCGCATCTAAAAATAGGGCGAAAGTCATAGTGCAGGCCTGCATTTGACTTTGACATAGAATCCCCCCTGAGTAAAAAAATGCAAGGAGTCGAGACACAGTTTGGAAAAACATTAAATTACCTGACTGTTTCAAGTGCAACTTTTTTCTCGAGTTCTCGCACCCTTGACTGTCTAGCTTCTAATAGGTCGGACCCGCAGTTTCTTAATGCCGCCATTGCTTCGGCGTGTGCCCTTTCTAGTTCGCTTTTTCTGGCCTCGGCCGCCCTTAGTTGCATCTCTAGGTCCATTATCTGTTATTTATAAATATTATACATTAAAATGTATTCAGTATTCGTTCCACATGCAAAGATGACCCAATTTTGGTTATTTTTGGGCATTGGAATAACTACCAAAGGGCTTGAAATAAATCAGTCGAGTAACCATTCGTTTAACGCGTCTTGACTGTCACTATTCACTATAGAAGATTTTTTTTCAATCCAATTAACGGTTCTTGAGTAATTTTAAAATAAACTAAAAATCGTATAACGTTTCTTGCTCTCTCACACAATTTTTAGGCCTTCAACTTCAAAATTACCAAATGGATGTCTAATCGCCTAAAACCTAAAGACTAAAACGTTTGCTAACCTGACTTGATGCTGGCCGAATTTATTATTTTTGGGCATTCAAATATCTCGCAAACAATTAAAAATAATCCCATCGAGTAACCCCTCGTTTAACGCGTCTTGTCGAATACTATCCGTTCGCGAAAGAATTATTCCAATCCGATTATCTGATCTGAAGTAATGTCAAATTTAAACACTGTACTAGTATTAAATAATTTGATTAAAGAAGATAGGTAGTCAATAGATATTTCCCGGATTAAAACAGGGATGTATATGACGGATGTTGAAATGGGGATCAGGGTTGTAAATGAAAATATAAAAGTTCTGAGCGGAACAAGAAGACAACAGCGATGCTTCGCGTGCTCGTAAGTGGTCTTTCGCGGATGGAATACAAATGAATCCTCAATTCATTTAAAGGAGATCGATGTCTAATAGAGGAGTCTGAGACCGCTAAATATTTCAGACCAACCTCCATATGAATAAAAAGGAATGTACAAAAAAAATTGATTCCCAAAGAAATTTATTGCTTGAATTTAATTTGTATATCATGTAGGTCGATATAGTCGGGTTGTTTTTCTCAAATTCTATTTCTGAACCGAAATGGACTTTTAATTGCATTAAATGAGTTTTTTTTCTCCCCGGAACATTGCATGTGCTTGACAAATTATTTATTCGACTTTTTCTTGTAATTAGCAAAAATGCTGCTCAATTTATTTTTGAATCGGATTGAAATCTTAAAATTTTTCAAGCTATAATAAATGAGTGTCATTTAATTTTAAATTAGCACAGTTCAATCAAAGTTTAAATTTACTCACCACATAACAAGCCCAAAAAAACCCCAAACGGATCGATTATTTCGAGCCGCTCTGTACAACACCAAAGCTATAATTAGCCACTAGTCACAGAAAAAAAAAAGATTTTCTTATCAGACAGCGAGAGTAGAGTGTGAGTCCCTAGGAAAATTTAGCGAGGTCGGTTGAGGTCTTCGAAGCGGACGAACGGCGAAATTTTGAGGAAAGCTTTTGAAGCGCACAAGCACACACGGATCTGGACAACCAGAAACGGATACTTACTGGAATTTGATGTTAGATTTTTAGAAATTATACCGGACGGACACTATTCTATCTATAATGGCGGCATACTCAGTAGGTCACAACAAAATCGATTTGCGCGCGCCGGGAAATTGATTTTCCCAACCCCGACGACTCCGGACGGTGACGTCAGACGTCGAGACGCCGACACTCGCTCACGGGGAAAATAAGAACTGAAAACTGCTAACGCCGAGATTGCGCCTTGTTGTGCAAGGCCATGGAGCTTGCAAAAAAAATCGCACAAAAATTTTAGGAGCAATAAAATAAAATAAAGCCCAAATAAATATTTATTCGTGTAACAAAACAATTTTCCTTAAATTACAGAATCTCAATTTTATTTGACATTTTTGGGCATTGGAATAACTCTTGAATGGTGAATGAAAATCCACTCGAGTAACCATTCATTTAACGCGTCTTTCTTAGTCAAATCCATTACTGAATGAATTTTTCTGATCTGATTAAACGTTCGTGAATAATTACAAAATGTTTGGATTTTTTTTCCAACGAAATCGACAGTTTTTAAATTTCGGTTATCAATTTTGAAAATTAGGAGAAAAACCTTTAGTTCTCGTTCTGAAAACACCCCTTATTACCTTTTCTTTAAAAGGAAACGTCACCAAACCCCTATTAACACTATAAACAAAAGTTTTCCTGTTTGATCCATGCCAAATCTTCGCAGCTTTAATTCTTAACGCTGTAACTGGATCAACTTCACAGAGTTTACAATTCATTTTGTTGTTTTATAATTTAGTAACTTCATAATTTATTTATCACTTTACGACAATACAAAAGAACCTCTTATTCTAAAACTTTTCTAAATTACAATTGTAAATATTACAACAGAAATCAATAACAGAGTGTTATGAAGGGGTAGATAAGAATATTTTATCATCATAATTTATGAATTTATGATGTCCATTATCTGGTAGCAAGTTTTAAGGTTCAAATTAGGAACAGGAAGGGCAATGACTGTCAAAATCATTATTTTTTTAAATAATTTATTAGCTACAGTAGAATAAATATGGGGAAAAAATCCACTGTGTATATTAAAACAATAAACGTACGTTCAGTTAATGATTGAAGCTTCGATTTTTTTAATTTAGATTAGAAGAGATAAGAAGGAGGAAGATTTTATTATAATTTGGCTAATTTAGAAAATATTTGTGTTATACAAGGGATTCCCGAAAAAAAAAAAGCCTTAGCCTTAACCTAAACAATCATAAAAATAACAATAACAGACTTTTATACAACAATAATACTTCTATTAGTGATAACCCAATAAAACCACCTTAGAAACCCTTTTTTTTAAATTAATCTAACTCTAAATTCCTCAAAGTTGCAAGCCCTAAATTATTAGGATTTTCATTTCCACTCGTCCCACTAAAAATCGACCACCAAGGATTTTTCTTAACCCTTTTCGATTCATCAGCAACAAAATATTCGCTTTCACTTAACCAAGGGCCATATTTGTCAATTAAATGAAACAATTCCTTTCCTAATTCCTCTACAGGACCGGCTTCCCCACCATATTCGTTAGGAAGGATATTTTTTGGCATCCCTTCAGGTTGAGGCCCTGGAAAAAAATAATTAACATTCGAACGGCTTTTCCCAAAAACATACCTCTGTGGAATTTCAAAAGGTTGATGATTTCGCTTCTGATCATTGGTTGGATGATTCTCATGACATGGTTGATCCAGGAAAGGGTGTTGATTACGTGAACTCCTTTTAACCTTGCTGGATGTGCTTCCTAAATAGATTTTTAGTTTAATTTAGTTTGCACCAAGGGAAAAAATATTACCTGGATGTAAACCATGAAAGCCCTTAAAGCTGGTAAACTAACTCGAGCTAAATGTCCAAGCTTAATGTATTGCATGTCAAAAATTACCACGTATCTGCAAAATTTAAATTAAGGGACGTCTTAAAAGTTTTAAAATTTTACCCTTCAGCTAAACCATCTTGGGAAAGGACGCAGTCGTTGTACATACAAAAACCTTTAATAGCGTCGTTGAAATAAAATTGGGCGGGGTCTGATTCCTTGACAATATACATCAAGACTTGGTAACCTTCGGGGGTAGTTTTAGGCAACCGCACCATGTGTCTGTAAAAAAAAATAGTAGGCAACTTTCAAATTTTTGACAAACCTTCAAATCAAAATTCTAATGTAACCATTTACTATGTTTCTTTTTTCAAAATTACCAGTAACGCAGATTAGTGTAAGTACTGTCCCCTTTTTTCCCTTCTTGAACTCAATAATATCCTTTTTAGAACTGTTCCAAACGTATAAGAAGTTTTTCTTTTACGTCAATAACAAAACCGTTCCAAGCATCCCCTGTTAGTTTTCCAAAAGCATGGCGTTCCCGATCCCTATCCGAATCTCTTACAAGACCATCATCCCCTGCTTTATCCACAAGAAGTTTATCACCAACCCGTATAATAAACCCACAAGAAAAAAGTTTGGTTGATAATTGCAAGAAGTTTTATCCTGACAAACCGCGACCTTCATCACCGCAACAATGCCGTACCTACACCACGATGTCGCGAAATAACTATCCGGTTAGATACAAAACGGGTTGTAAATATCGCAGGTATAGTAATTTCATGAAAGGTTTGTGTGACAAATTTAAAAAATTTGGGAAGAAGAAACCTTCACAAGAACCAACCCCAAATATGAAAATGAAAATAGAAACGGGGAGTGGTTTATCGTCGAGGACGCGTTTAGATTCCCAACCTGTACGTTTTGTAAAGCAAAAACGGATTACCCCAAAGAAACTGATAGATGGATCAAAAAAACCTTTTGTATTAAAGCTTGTCAAAATAAAGAAAAAGGATTGTATGAAACAACCCAAGTCTCCAGAAAATTGTGAACCAGTAGAAGAAAAAAAGGATTTATCTGAAGCCGCAATGAGTATCTCTGAACTTACCAAACAAGCAGAATCGCGTATTTACGATAAACCAAGTCTAAAACAATGCGAACCATTTAAGGGAATAGAACCACGTGGAGAGAAACTTTGGAAGAGCGAATCAGAACATAAACCAAAAAAATCTGAAGACATTCTTACCTTAACTGAACTTGCTAAACAGTCTCAAGCCCTTACCAAATCAGATCCATGTAAAGAAAAAGATCCATGCTCTAAACCATCTCCAAAACCAGACCCTTGTAAGAAACCCGTTCCTAAACCTTGTAAGAAGGCAGATCCGTGTGCGAAACCACCTCCTTGTAAGAAACCTGACCCATGTGCTAAACCATGCCCTAAACCAAATCCGTGTAAGAAGCCAGATCCTTGCCTTAGACCAGAACCTAAACCCGCCCCTTGCTGCTGTAAGCCATGTCCATGCCCATGTCCTAAACCGGATCCATGTCCTAAACCCGCCCCTTGCTGTAACCCATGTCCATGTCCATGCCCTAAACCAAATCCGTGTAAAAAGCCAGATCCCTGCCTTAGACCAGATCCATGCCCTCAACCCGCCCCTTGCTGTTGTACTCCTTGTCCATGCCCATGCCCAAAACCGGATCCATGTCCTAAACCCGCTCCTTGTTGTAAACCATGTCCATGCCCTAAACCGAATCCGTGTAAAAAGCCAGATCCCTGCCTTAGACCAGATCCTCAACCCGCCCCTTGTTGTAAGCCATGTCCATGTCCATGTCCTAAACCCGCTCCTTGCTGTAAACCATGTCCATGCCCATCTCCATGCCCTAAACCAAATCCGTGTAAGAGGCCAGATCTTTGCCGTAGACCAGATCCATGTCCTAAACCCGCCCCTTGCTGTACGCCATGTCCATGCCCATGTCCTAAACCCGCCCCTTGCTGTACGCCATGCCCATGTCCAAAACCGGATCCATGTCCTAAACCCGCTCCTTGTTGTAAACCATGTCCATGTCCGTGTCCTAAACCAGCTCCATGTCCATGCCCTAAACCAGATCCGTGTAAGAAGGCAGCATCTCCGTGTCCGTGTCCTAAACCACCTCCATGTCCGTGCCCTAAACCAGATCCGTGTAAGAAGCCAGATCCTTGCCTTAGACCAGATCCATGTCCTAAACCAGATCCTTGTAAGAAGGCTGCAGCTCCGTGTCCGTGTCCTAAACCACCTCCATGTCCATGTCCTAAACCAGATCCGTGTAAGAAGGCAGCAGCTCCGTGCCCTAAACCAGATCCGTGTAAGAAGCCAGATCCTTGCCTTAGACCAGATCCATGTCCTAAACCAAATCCATGTAAAAAGGCAGCGCCATGTCCTAAACCAAAACCCTGTAAGAAGCCAGATCCTTGCCTTCGACCAGATCCTCCATGCCCCAAACCAAAGCCTTGTAAGAAGGCAAGTCCTTGTGAAAAACCAGATCCGTGTAAGAAGCCACCTCCGTGCCCCAAACCAGATCCTTGTAAGAAACGAGATCCTTGTCCTAAACCAGATCCGTGTAAGAAAGCGCCTTCTTGTCCAAAACCAGATCCATGTAAGAAAGCTAAGAAAAAGAAAAGGAAAACGGGGAAACCACGATGCAAACCTCCGAAAAGTATTTGTAAAAAGAAAAAGGCAACGGTGGTATGTAAAAAACCCAAAGTTAAATGTTGCCCAAAATTTCCATTTCGTTGTCCCGCTGATTGTGGCAAACCCAAACCACCATGTCCAGATCCTTGTTCAAAACCAAAACCACCATGTCCTAAACCAGATCCATGCAAGAAACCGTCGTGTCCCAAACCAGATCCTTGCAAGAAACCGTCGTGTCCCAAACCAGATCCTTGCAAGAAACCGTCGTGTCCCAAACCAGATCCTTGCAAGAAACCGTCGTGTCCTAAACCAGATCCTTGCAAGAAACCGTCGTGTCCCAAACCAGATCCTTGCAAGAAACCGTCGTGTCCCAAACCAGATCCATGCAAGAAACCGTCGTGTCCCAAACCAGATCCTTGCAAGAAACCGTCGTGTCCTAAACCAGATTCATGTAAGAAAGCAGATCCGTGCAAAAAGCCAAGCACACCAAAAATATGCGGTAGTTCTAAAAACAATCCGAACAATCCATGCGAGCCAAAGCCTAAACCTTGCAAACCTTCATGCCTCCCAAAACCGAAACCATGTTGCAAAAAACCTGATCCATGCAAGGATAAGTCGAAAGGAGATAAACCATGCGGTGCCCCGCGTGGAAAACCAAAGAAACCAAAGAAACCATCATGTGACCCATGCAAGCCTTTAACTAAATCCAAATCCAGTTCGGCTTGCCCTAAATCAAACCCATGCGACAGCACATCCAAGCGAAAATTAAGCTACTACAGGTTCCCAACCAGATGCGCTTCAGAACCAGTTATAATCACATACCAATGTAAAAATGTTGATCCAACCGATATGGATAGGTTTAAATCTTGTGGGTACATCGGAGTACCATTACTAAACCAATACGATGTGATAACCCAGCCCAGGGTACTTCTTCCAAGGATTAACTGCATCGAAATCCCTTTGAAAGATCCAGAAATCAAAAATGAACATAAAGATCCAGGAATTCAAATTGCAAAAATGGATCCAGGAGAAACCCAAAGCAAAATTGATTCAACTGATCCGGAAAAGGCTATTACAGAAGACCCAGCTCTTAAAAAGGATGACGTACTTGCAAGGAAACGTGGGAGGCGTGGTTTAGAAGACGGTCCTCCCATCGGATGTTACATCAAACCATGCCCATGTAACATAAAACCACCAACACCGAAAAAGAAGGAAATCCCAAAGGAACCTTGCAAAATAGTTAAGCCTTGTGCAACCGATTGTCAGAAGTCGAAAAAGGAGGAGGAAAAACTAAAAGCTGCTGAAGCTCTAACGTGTAAAGCAAGTTGTGTCCCGAGAACTCCGAAAGCGGGTCCATGTCTAAGTAAACCAAGTCTTGAGGTGCAGGAAAATAAATGTCAACCAGAAAAAATAAAGTGTATGAGTGAAGTACCAAGTGAGAGTGGGAAAAAGGAGGGATGTGATAAAGCTTGCTCTGCTCCTTCTGGGAAGTGCGGTGTGGTTCCACCAGAGGCTTGTGGTGTTTGCGAAAAGTCCCAGGTTTACCAAGAGAAATCGGAACTGATTGGTAAGTCTAAAATATTTTCTGGTCTTTTCGCTTTTGGTAGACCTCCAAGAAGGGTTTGCTTATAGATTTGTCTTCGCTTAAAAGGATTTAAGTTTCCCTTCTTTCTTTCTTCCCGTTTTCCCATGCCGTATCTTGTTTTGGTACGTCACCAAGAAGAAGTTTTTCATAGAATCTCAAAGTTGGAATAACCTATCTACAGTCCTCCTACCCTTTTCCCATATTTTGCCTTATTTTGGAAGCGTACCAAGAAGGATTGGAGCTAACCTCGGCTTTCCTTGTCTTGGTTGATAATCAGGGAGGTTGTTTCTTATAGAATAACCGACTTGTATACAGATATTCTTTTTTTCCCATATATATCCTTGGTTTGGAAGATCACCAAGAAGGGTTTTTCGTGTGGTATAATAAATTCTGACTCACCCATTGATGATTTACAGAAAAGAAGATAAAATGCGTAGCAAAAAAGTGTTGTAAAGATCAGAATTGTCCTCCGACGCCCCCACCACCAAACTGTTGTAAACCCTACATCAAACGCGAACGTTTACCACCATGTTGTGGTAAACCTGAAAAAATTGGACCTTGTCTAAAAGAACCCAAGCCAATACCCGAACCGGTATATCCGAAAGGTTTGTAGCAGACTTTTATCTTTTTATTCCATTCAAATTTTAATTTGTCCCCAAGGAGTTTGTGGCAAAAAGCCTTGTAAACAGAAAAAATGCAAAAAGAAGAAGATAACAGTATGCACAATATCCCCACCCAAACCTATAATAAAACCTGACCCGAAAAAGTGTAAGAGTAAAATAAAAATGCCCAAATCAGCCAAAAAAACTTGTGACAAACAGAAAGAAAAAGAAAACAAAACCGAAAAATTTGTACCTCCTCCAAAACATACAGAATGGGAGGCTGTACAAATAAAAACGATCGATGGGATAATTGGGAAAAGAAAACCTGAAGAAACGTGCAAACAGACAGTCTGCGAAAAATCAAAACCTAAAGTAAAAAATAATCCAATGGATATGATAAAGAAATGCGCCGCGTTTTGCTCAAAAGTTATCATAAGACGAAGAAAAAGACCTTCGCCGAGATTAGATAAAAAATTACCCAAATCCAAAAAACTTCCAAACGGTTTCGTCGAAGGCAGTAAAGGTTTAGTCAAAAGTATTCGCGATGCTGTTTGTCCCGGGAAAAAGACCAAGACAGGAAACAAAAAAGCAGAAGGAGTTTCCGCAGGACCAAGTTGTGCAAGTTTTTCCAATCCTTTTGGACATGAACAAAGTCTTGCAGGTCCGTATTTAAACTTGACTCCTCTCCAAGGGTTAACTCGTTTTGTTACAGGAAGAAGTGATGATGGAAATAAATATTCAAGTAACAACTTATGGTCATTGTTAGCAAAATTATATCACGCGGAAAAAACAAAGAAAAAACAATGTCTAAAAATATCTTACAAATGTAACAAAGTAGTATGGTACAAAAAATAATATTGTGGTCATGACGTATAACAAAATTTAAAATAAAAATTGTAAAAGGATTAGGTTTGTTAAGGTGACGCGCGGCGCTCCACCAAATGTCACGAAGGTGTTACTTACGCCATCCTCATCATTAACTGAAGTTTATCGTTGTAGACATTTCTGTTTGCGAATAAACTCGGCGTGTTTGCTCTTACAGTGAAATAAGTCTCTATAGTGTGTTTTGTTTTATCGTGATGGTAAAAACAGGCATGTAGAAAGAGATAGAGATATTCATCGGAAATGTATGGTAGATGGGGTTGAGCATCCATCCTGTAAGGAAAAATGTCATATAAATATCGTAATTAGACGAAATTATAAACAAATTAATGAATAAATTTTTTTCCCGCCTTAATTTAAATATTAACATTAATTAACCTCTAAATATCAAATTATTGTTTAATAACTTCCATAACCTTTTATAAGTACTGCGATAAATGCAATTATCCGTACTTGTGTATGAGTGTATGATAAACAAATAATGTGTTTGATAATTATAATTAATTTTCTTTAACAAGTCCTGACGTCCAAGTACCCGACTAGAAGCGCATTAAAAATTCCTGAGGTATGTCATTTACATTTTTAGATAATTATTATAGAAATTTATTGACATTTTCAAACGTATATTATATTATAGAAATTGAAATTGAAGTAGAAAGTAGGCATTTTTGCTCCTAAGCCTTATCACCAATGCCCACTGTATTTAAAAATTTTGCCAATTGGGTAGATCTATTCAACTGAAAGTGTTTATAGCATTATTCTAAACAAGAATTTTTATAAAATTGCTAATAAATCATTGACTAACGTTCTTACAGTGAAACAAGTTTGGTTTTCTCGTGCTGACATAATTTTCTTATTGGCGTAGAAATGTGGTACTTGCTTATTAACCAATCGCACTTTAATTGCTTTGACGAGAGAGCCTAGGATATTAAAAAAACACTTTCAAAGTGTTTCAGTAATATTATGTTAGATAGACAATTATTATGTACAGGGTAATAATTTCGAAGCGATGATTAATGATAATTTATGTTGTGGATGTATAATTTTTTTTATAATTACCATCTATAGCGAAACAAGTTCAACGAATCCCTTTCTCTTGGTTTAGAAGAAAAAAATTAATCTCAAAAAAATTTAAAACGATTAATTCCCAAATAAAAAATCCACCCTGTATATAGGAAGGGTACCTATTGCACGAACCATATTTCATATCTACTGTAGATTTGATTGATTTTTCCTGTCAAGATCGTGAACTCCTTCAGATATTTTAAAATTTAATTTTAGGATACAGGGTGTTTATTTCTAGAAGTCAAAAAATTCCTAACTAATATTATTTGTAATAACTCAAACGTTATATGAGTTCTACATAACTTAAAAAATATTATTGTGTAAGACAATATAAGCAACATCAGCTCAATTATGAAGTCCTAACACGCAATCGGATATCAAAATGAAACTAAAACTTTCCTTGCTGCGTAGACGCATTAATATGCAGCCTCGAGATAAATTGCGCAAAACGATTCCTTCACCTTTTTGTTTATATTGAACGCGAAATAGAAATTATTGTTAAGAATTGTTTAACATTTTAACAAAAAAACAGTCTGAAAACTCTTGAAAAACTTACAGAAAATATAGTACAGGGTACCTATGTTGATTGATTTATTTACAGAAGAAATATTTACGCCCTTGCAAGTAAACACCCTGTATATGGAAATTTAATTTTAAAATATCTAAAGGATAATTCATGATCTTGATTAACATATACTAACAGAAAAAAGTATGGTGCCTGCAATTTTTTTTACGAAAGTCTGCACAGAAGAGAGTTTTTCAAAAAAGTTGAATAACTTGGCAACGCCGCAATATAATTTCAAAAACGAAACATTTCCATAAACCCAATTAAAAATTTAATAATTTTATGTAAAAATATACAGGGTGTTATATGTAAAAAATTTAAATTTTTATAAGCCACGCTTATATGAAACGCCCTGTATAATTAAAAATTATTGGAAAATATCCTTCTCTTCGTCCGAAACAACTTTTATTTGAAATTTTTTTCTCTATTTCCAAAATCAAATGGGATATCAGCTATAACATTTAATTTAATTAACTCACCCTGTATATAAGTCAAAAATTTCTTACCATATTCTGATTTTTTTCAGTTCCTTAGTCCTGTTGTGTGGTGGGTTTTTTAATCCATCAATGAAGGGATGTTGGAGGGTTAATATTTTCTTTTCACTACTCATTTTTTAAACTTACGCTCAAAAAAATCACTTTATTAAATGAAAGTTTAACATTACGAAGGAACTGGTTTTTAGATGTTTGATGAAATCGCGGCCAGATCGCGAATGTGAGTGTTGCAAGAACTGCACACGATTCATTTAATGGTTTAGAAATAGCTGCAGAAGAAAATTTAAAGAGGGGATGTATTTTTTATGGTTTGTTACTTTTTTGGAATTTTTATTTTGTAAAGGGTTACATTGTGTAACGGTGCATTGAAATCACTCAGAATTTACTTCCTTGGGAATTACGCAAACTTTGGATTTTTGGTCGATTTTATTTTTTGTTTATAACTTTATTATTATTTCGAATATAGGCGTGCGATATATCTTTGAAAAGAGAAAAAAAAACTCTCCGAAAACATAAAAAAAAAATAATTAATATTAATTTTTTAATTTAACACGCGCGGTCGAGGATTTAAACTTTCCCAGCGGTTTCACTTGAAACTGTTTAAACTAATAATAATATTTGTATAGAGAGAGAGAAATAAACAACAGTAATTGTGTCCTTCATGTTGAAATATCACTAAAATTAAATAAAATTTGTATTGATTACTACTTCAGACGCTTTGTAATTATTTATGGGTCAATATGTAATAAACTTGACCTATATGATAAAAATGATGAGCATAATACATTGGTTGGATATTTTCGTTATCTTTGTTGTTATTTTATAAACAATAAGGAAGTGAAAATATCTTAAAATAATTTATAAAAAAATATTGGGTTAGATATTTATTAACTTTCACTTCTTGTGTAGCAAGTGCTGTTACTTTCTTCGATTGTCTTATTTACTTCCTCGTTATAGACGCAATTAAAGGATTAATTGCTTATCAATCTATCCTTTACTAAAGCTAACCTTCTCTGTTTTAAACCTATCATATTAATAGTTCTGCATGTTTGTGACTCAGAAATTCAACCAAGCTAGTTTTCAGGCATTTCTTAACAACCCAGTCAGCTAGTTTTGAAGGACATTAAAGCCAGTTTGGCTTTATGACTCAAACTGGCTTTAAGAAGTTTGGTAGCAGTACAGCTGCTGGCTTGCTTTGAAAGAAAATGTAACCTAGCTGGATTTCTGACTGGAAGAAGTCGTAAAATTTTTGAAAGCCCAAGCTATTATTATTTTAACTTCCTCAAATATTGTTTTGACTGTTAAGAATGAGAAAACTGTTTTGTGTAGTAATTAAAGAAAAAGTAGGTTACGTTAGCTGTACCTAACAGCAGCTAGTATTAGAGTCAGATGAAGATGAAAGTATGTCAGTATTTGTATTAGCAATATTTCCATAACTTGTTCCAAGATTCAGTAAAAATGCAGGGACAGGAAAAATACGATGTATTTTCTAAAGTACTGACGACAATACTTGGATTATTACCCCTGATTTTCAGGTCAACAAATAAATTAATAATCCCAGGGACAACTAGTCTTTTAAGGCAAAGTGCAAAATGTATATCAGCCACCATTAGCACACTGTATACAATTTTACAAAAACTTGCTGATCATTACGTACAATCTGCAATGCAAAGCGAAAGTATTAGTTCTCGGCGAATAAACGATTGGAATGTCTTGTTATAAAAGAGTTGTCTAATAAAGACGTGCTACGACGAATATTTGTGCAAAGCTCCTTAAAGTTTAACCCTAAAATAGTAGACAGAACAAAAATTGGAATAAAAGAAGAAAAAACTAAAAAAAGGCAAGGTAAGAAATTTAAAAAAAATAAATTTGGCGGGAAAAGTTATTCACAAGACGTAAGAATAAAAAAATCAAGGGCGTGGAGGCTAGTGTAATCATACTCGAATGTAAAAAAAACTTGTGTGATTGATACATAAGTAGGGAAAAGATAAATAAATGCTAGTCATGCTTCTCTGGAAATTTGAGAACAGCGATTGGTTCATAAAAGAGTAGAGGGAATGGGAATAAATGCTTGAGAGGGGAATTGAGATCTGTGATTGGTCCTTGTCTGGACAGAAAGAAGGGGAACTCAGTGATTGGTTCGTATAAGAGTAGGGGCGATGGGCATAAGTGCTTCACGTACTTGGAAGGGGAACTAACACGGCTTAGTTTTGCGAGCTGTGATAGGCTCGTGTAAAAATAGAGGGGATGGGAATAAATGCTTCTCGTATTTGGGGGGAGATTGAATGCTTAGTAAACCGAATACCAAACCGTGATTGGTTGAAATGTGAGGAGAGGGGAGGGGATGTATGACTTCTCGCAATCGATGGAACAGTTATCAAGTTCTGACATGACTCATCCAGTATTGTTCAAGCTAGAATGGAAAGAACAACAGAAAAAGTGCTAATCGCTGATAAATAATTTGGAAACTAGGCGAGACGAGAATTAATATTAAATTTTTTTTTAAATACAAAACAGGATTAACCACAGAAAGAAAGAAAGTAATTAAATTTTAAGCGTTTAAGGAAACCTTTACCATTTTTATAATTAACTGAATGAGTAAAACATTTCAACTACAACAGGAATCTTAAATCCGACTTGAAATTTATAAAAAACTTGCTGACCTTGACATTTTTTTACATCTTCATGGCTTTATTGTTGAAATATTATTATACACAATACTTATGGTTTGATTATAAGTAATTTCCTTAACATGATTGTTTTTTGAACTTCCGTATACGTAAAAATTACCTTCAGAAATGCACGAATTAAATCTTTGTGCTGGAGTTTCTTTAGAGAACAGAGAAAAAAGTGTAGGTATGTTGAAAAAAATATCCTGAAGATAGAACGAAAGAAGAGATGAAGGAATGAAGAACGGAAAGATGCACCTACAGAGGGGGGAGAAAATTATACATAAGAGAACGAAGGAAGTGAGAGATACAGAGGGCACAGAGGGCATTGGAATAGAGATAGAGAAGAGAAGGGACGAAAATTACAAATAAAGAATATGGGGCAAGGAAACGAAGGAAGCTGGCAGTGGCAGAGTTTTGAGGGGAATACAGGCTTCCCGTATTTGGAAGGGGAACTAATCCTGCTTATATAAGAAGAAATTAAAACCTGTGATTAGGTAGTTCTTGTCTGGGTAGAAGGGAGGGGAACTCAGGGAGCCGAGAACTGTGATTGGTTCGTATAAAAGTAGCGGGGATGGGAATAAGTGCTTCTCGTATCTGGAAAGGGAACGACAGAACAGTTTGAGACTTGTAATTGGTTCGTCTTTGAGTAGAAAGAGGGGGAACTAGGGGAGCCGAGAACTGTGATTGGTTCGTATAAAAGTAGCGGGGATTGGAATAAGTGCTTCTCGTAGCTAGAAGGGAAGCAATGGAGGGGCTGCACCACGGAAAGAGAAAGGGATAAAGTAAAGCTACGCTAGTTTTGGGTTCATAAACTCGTTTGTTTCAGTTCCAAAAATGTCATCCCTAACATTTGGTTTTACCGCAAAACAAATAATAAGCGAAGGTCGTGTAAAAGAAGAAGACATCAATCTCCTAAAAACTTGGTTGGAAACCCAAAATTTTCCAAAATTAACAGACGAACAAATCGTCCTTTTTCTCCTTTCTTGTTACAACGAACAAGAACCAACAAGACAGACCATTAAATCATTTTACACTGTCCGAAATGGATCTCCAGAACTCTTCTGCAACCGAACAATGGATAGCGTACAAGTTGCAAAGCAACTGAAGACAGTGTAAATCTTTCAGCCTTTAATTCTTTTTTGTCCCCTTCAATTTTGAATTTTGCAGGGAATTTTGTGTCTTTCCTCAAAGGACCGATGACGGTTGTTGTGTAATCTTCCACAGACTTTACGATTCAACTTATTCCAACTACGAAATGCAAACTGCTATGCAATTGCTTTTCATGACCTTAGACGCTGCTATCCATGACGATCCACCGAAAGGTTTGATCGTACTTTTCGACATGAAAGGGGTAAGTTTCGTATCAATTCTATTTCTTTGCCCAAAATATAGTTTTACAGGTTGGTCTGATGCATTTAACAAGGGTGCGACTTGGTTTAGTGAAAACTTTTTTCGCATACCTTCAGGATAGCTTACCTGTCAGATTAAAGTGTGTCCATGTTCTGAACGCAGTTTACTTTTTAGACAAGGTTATGGGGATCATCAAACCTTTCATCAAAAAGGAGGTTATGGGGATGGTAAGTTAAACGAATTATTTTGTTTTGGGTCAGCAAAAGGTAAAGAATGGATGGAAGCTTATGGTAACCCTTAAATCTTGTCCATGGTTCCTCTAACAAGCCTTAAAACTTTTACCATGACTCTTTCCTAACCAGCCATGGTTTGTTAACCTTCTGGTAAGTGTGCTAAAGGTCCTAAGTTTGCTTTCCATGCCCGCAAACTTAGGAGAAGTGCCTCAAACCTTTGCCATGGATGTTTTCCTGCCCATAGGGTTGTACCTACTATCCATGGTTTCTGATACGGGGATGTTTTTTGGTTATCTAATGTGGAAATGTTTGTAAATAAATTATCTATGAACCTAAAGCTTATATAATGGTTGTAAGATCTTAAACTTAACTCTCCATTCTTATTATGTAAACACTTTCTCTTCTCTCTTCAACAATATTGTGCAACAGGTCCCGTTTTAAGAATCTTAAACGGAACTATTAAAACTAACATCCTACCTGATTAACATTTTACTTTCTAATACCCCCAAGGGTTTAATATTAATATCGATTTAAGACTTCCTACTTTAAATAATTTCCTTTGAATATTTAAACTTCTTTCTTCTTGAAGATACATTTTCATCCAACCACAATGGATATGGAAATGTTTTATGAAAAATGGTTACCTAAAAAATGTTTACCTAAAGAACTAGGGGGTGACTTACCCTCAGTTCGGATTCTTCACGAAGAAAATACTAAAAAGTTAATTGCGATGGAACCACATTTTGAAGCTGAAGAAAAACAAAGACTTGGTTTTAATTAAATTTTTATTGTTTGTTAAATTTGTTGGTAAATGTTTAAAAAAAAAAGTGGAATGTTTTGCAGGAACCGGATACAAAAATATTAGTATTACGTTTGGTATCAAAGAAAATTCAGTAAACGTGTTTACTGTAGGTAAATAAATTAAAATAAATTAATTAGCAATGCATTTATACAGTTTTACTGTTTGTAACTCTAATACTTTATAAAAAAGGTTCACAAAAACTCTAACAAAAATTAAACGTAATCCAACTCTTACGTTTATTGTTGTTTTAGATGCCTTTTTTTGAAATCATTACGAAATTGCTTACATTATTCTTGATTTACATGTACAGGGACAACAATTAGTAACACAACAGCAACAAGTTTGATCTTCAAAAAAGAAAAACCTAAGAATAAGGTAAGCAAATTAATTTAAACTTTTCGGGAAAATTCAGAAGATGGGGTTTCAAGGGAGAACGTCTGGGGCGCAAAAGAAAATAGGGCGGGAAGGGTAGGGGAAGCTTTTCGAAACATATTTGAATATCAAAGTTAAGGAATAGGATTCGTTGGATGCTTATGGAAGAGTGCAGAACAGTGATTGGTCGGTAGAAGAGTAGAGGGGATGGGAATAAGTGCTTCTCGTACCTGGAAGGGAAACTAATAAAAGGAAGGGGCACTCGGAGCGCTCAGAACTGTGATTGGTTTGAATAATAGTAGAGGGGGTGGGCATAAGTGCTTCTCGTACCTGGAAGGGGAAGTAATGCAGTTTATACTAGGCAGAAGGTAAAAGGAAGGGGCACTCGGAGCGCTCAGAACTGTGATTGGTTTGAATAATGGTAGAGGGGATGGGAATAAGTGCTTTTCGTAACTGGAAGGGGAACAAATGCAGTTTATACTCGACAGGTCAGTTTGAGGTCTGTAATTTGTGATTGTTTGCGTAGGTAATGGTTTTGAAACCTGTGCAACAAGTACCGTTTTAAGAATCTTTAAACGGAATTATTAAACATACATCCTACCTGGTTTATATTTTACTTTCTAATAGCCGCAAGGATATTATTCACTTTCTTTAAATCATTTCCGTTCAATATTTAAATTTCTCTCTTCCTTTAGCTGCATTTACGTTCAAACTTTTTATGAAAAATTGTTACCTAAAGACTTATTATTATTATTAGGATCAGTTTTATTATAAAAAGATTAAAGTTTTTATTTCAAAATAAATAGTTCAAGGCTCAAAGAAAAAAAATTGTAAACGAATACATTCTATTACCAAATCATTTAAAAGTTAGAAGGTTCTGTGATTATTAAACTTTTTTTATTAATTTCTGAATCCAGTTTTGTCTTATCTTCTATCCTTTATTAATTAATTACTTGTATGTCTCCTCGGTGTTTATTTCCAAGACCTTCACAGTGTAAATTTATCGGTAAACCCAAGAAGCAGTGTTTTTTGTGGCAAGTTTTGTAAATTAATTTGTAAGTAATAAAAAAAATAGTTACCATGTCGAATCCAGATCTAAAATTTGGTTTTACCGCCCAAGAAATAATAAACGAAGATCGTATAAAACAAGAAGACATTCTCCTTATAAAAACTTGGTTGATTGATCAAAATCTTCCAAGTTTTACCGACGAACAAATCATTCTTTTTCTTCTTTCCTGTGATAAAGAACAAGAATCGACTAGAAAAACAATGGAAGCTTTTTACAAGGTACGAAATGGAACCCCGGAATTGTTTGAGAACAGAAAACTAGAGAGAGATAACTTAAAAAAACAACTGAAAACTGCGTAAGAATTTTTCTTTTTTCCCAAACAACTTTGGATAATAAAAATTTATTTTAGGCAATTTTGTGTTCTTCCTGAAAAAACTGATGATGGCTGCGTCATAATTTTTTTTCGATTTTACGACACTTATTATTATAATTTTGAATTTGGAGCAATGTTGATGCTTCTCTTTATGACTTTGGATGTCGCACTCTATGATCATCCTCCAAAAGGGTTAATTATGTTGTATGATATGAAAGGGGTAAGTTTTTTTCATAGATTTATCCATAGTCGTGCTTCCTTAAACTTGGAAGAAGCCTCTTCCAAGTTCGTAATGTGTTAAGCTTCTAGTATATCCTTTAACTTGGAAGCAGGTTCTTGTCAGCGTTCCTTAAGCTTCCCTGATTTTACGTACGTTCCCTTGGAACGTTCTTCCAAGTCTGGAAACTTCTGACAAGTCATTCAACTGGGAAGTAGGTTTGAGAAGGTTTTCAGCTTAGAAGAAGATCTTCTCCGAGCCTCATTAAGCTTTCCAGCATTTTATTAAACTTGGAAGAAGCTTCTTCCAACGATTTGGACATGTCTTAAGCTTCTAGTGTGTCTTGGAAGTAGGTTCTTGTCCGCGTTCCTTCAGCTTCCTTAATTTTATGTACGCAGAGTTCCTCCATGGATCTTACCTTGTTCGTAGTTTCTTGAAAGTTACCGGAAGCCCTTAAACTTGGAAGTATAAGCCTTCCTTTTCTAAACGGCTTTTAAATTCAAGGGATTTAGTGGAAATTTTAATAATTTCTTCCTAACACTCCTGAATTTTTCAGATGGGTTTAATGCACTTGACAAAACTACGTCCTGGATTGATCATGAAGTTCTTCCAATACGTCCAAGAAGGATTACCTGTAAAGTTAAAATGTATGCACATTTTAAACAGCGCAAGTTTTATAAATAGAATAATAAGTCTTATAAAACCATTTGCCAAACAAGAAGTTTTGGATGTGGTAAGATTTCCAGTTCTTTTGGTATATTTGTCTGTAACTTCCAAGTTTTTTTTAAAGATGTACTTTCATCCACCCAGTTTGGATATGGAGGAATTCTATCAGAATTGTATACCAAAACGATGCCTTCCTGAAGATTTGGGAGGAAATTTGTCACCTATGGGTGTTCTACATGAAGAAAATATTAAACGGTTGGAAGATCTCGAACCTCATTTCGATGCAGAAGAGTTTCAAAGACATAATATAAAAGTTACATAAGAATTTGATGTGTTTTCTTTTTTCCAAATGCAATTTTTGTGTTCAAATATGATTTTTGGTAATAGCCAGTCATTAAACTTGGAAGCAGCACTTCCAGCAATTCCTTGCATCTAGAGGTAAGTTGTCGAGGTTCTTCAGCTTGGAAGAACGTGCACCATAAGCTTCTGGTAAGTTCTCCAACTTGGAAGCAGGGTTTTCCTGAAATTCTTTGCATCTGGAGGTAAGTTGTGGAGATTTAAACTTGGAAGAACGTATTCTCCATAAATGTTTCCCTTTTCCTTCTTCCAGAAGTCTGGTACGTCCTTGAACTTGGAAGCAGGACTTCATTTCAAATCGTTGCTTCTGAAAGTAAGTTTTGGAAGTTCTTGAGCTTGGAAGAACATTTTTTTCGCAGATGGTTGAAGCTTTATTTGGTTCTTTAAAGTTTTGGAAGGTTTTTCAATTTGGAAGAAGGTTTTTTTTAAAATTTTACTGCACTTCCATTTTTTTAACTTCTGCCAAGATTTTTAATTTGGAAGAAGGAGTTTTTTACGCAATATTTCCTCTTTCCTTGTTACATGACGAGATATATTTGGTTGCATATGCAGTTACGATAAATAAATAAACTTTGAAGATAAAAAAATCTCCATAACAAGCGAGATAAAATATTTTCATGTCGTAATGGTTACCCAAAAAATATTTCCAAAAGAACTGGACAGAAATTTATGACCAATAAGGCACTTTCTTGTAAATAATATTAAAAAATTAACGGAACTGCAAGATTATTTTGATGTGGAAGAACAGGAAAGACCTTTTCTAAATAAATAATAAAATCTGAAGCGACCGCTTACGCGCTACTTATTTTTTTTTTAATATTTAAATATTTTGTGTTTGTTTATTTCTTTGGAGAAACTCCTACAAGTTGAATTATTGCTAAAACCTGTTGTAATTATTGATAAACCTGTGAAAAGAGTCCAAGGTTGGTAACTTTTTTTAAATGACGCCTTTATATTGATTCATAGTTGTAGTATTATGCGTTTGTTTTGTAAACGAAAATGGGTACGATTGATTTTAGTTCAATTTCGTGTGTAGAAAAGTGAGGAAATAAGAAGAGGGTTGGTAAGTGGTTTTATTATTTGCTGGAGATGAGGGGAGCTAGGTTACCTTCCTAAGCCCTTACACGTCGATGTCTAGCCTTACGAGTAGACATAAATATTCGAACAAGGGTTTTAGATCATACTTCTATCAGTTAAGGGCGTCAAATTCGATCCCTACTGTATTCGAACTAAATTTTTCTACCCCTATTTTAATCAATATCAAAACACAAGTAAAAATCCACCCCTAAAATTCGCAGGGTTATGTTATTGAGGGTTAAACGTTTTGTAGTTTTTACCACAAATTTCTCTTGGACACGATTTTAAAAATTAAACTTTATTTCTACTGAAAGATATTATTCAAAATTTACTTCCAGGTCACTAGACTTTAAAAATAGACACTTTTTTGTTTATTTTTAGCTTTATGAGAAATGTCAGCACTGACGTTTGGTTTTACAGCCCAAAAAATAGTAGACGAAGGTCGTTTAAAATGGGACGACATAAACCTTTTAAAATCTTGGGTAAAAACTCAAAAGCTTCCAAAATTAACCAACGAACAATTAGTTTTTTTTCTTCTTTCCTGTTTGAACGAACAAGAACCGACCAAAAGAACAATCAAAGCTTATTATTTAGCAAAAAAGAACTGTCCAATAATTTTCGACGAAAGAAATTTAAATAGGGATGATTTACAAAAACAATTAAAAACGTTGTAAGTATTGAAGATGAACAAGAAACAGAAACAGGTTTTAAAAATTTTAATTTGTACAGGGAATTGACGTATTTTCCTGAAAGAACCGACGATGGTTGCGCGATTGTATTGGAACGGTTTCAGGATACTTATTACAGAAATTACGAACAAACCCCTGGAATGAAACTTTTCTACATGACTTTAGATTCAATTTTATATGAAAACCCTCCAAATGGGTTAATAATAATACTGGATCTTAAAGGGGTACGTTTTTTAGTTTTCGCAGTAGGTACCTTTCTTTATCCTGAAAATTATTCCTTCTAGATGGGACTCATGCATTTAACACGTTTGCATTTTCCTTCTTTAAAAATTTTTCTCCAATACCTTCAAGATGGTTTACCAATGAGATTAAAGAAGATTCATATCTTCAACACAGTCCCTTTTATAGATAAATTTATGATGCTCTTAAGGCCTTTTTTTAAAAAGGAACTTTTAGACATGGCAAGTATGATCAAGGAATTTAGAAAGGATTAAGAAATGAAAAATCACTTTTAGATAGTTTTCCATCAGCCTAATATGAATATGGAATTATTTTTTAAACAATGGATACCTAAACGTTGTATTCCGAGTGACTATGGAGGGGATTTGCCTTCTGTCCAAGTCCTCCATGAAGAAAATATTGAGAAATTGAGATATTTAGAAAATCATTTTGAACAAGAAGAGTTACAAAGAAAAAATATATTAGGTTAAGATATTTTAAGGGTACGGAATTATATTTAAATTAATAAGAAATAAAAAGTAAAAAATTGTTTTGTAAAGAAACTATTTAAGGAACTTTCCTCTCCCCTTTCGATTTGGATAGAGAATTTTCGGAAATAATTTAAACACTTTGATTTTTTTTCGGACCTTTTCCCAGCCCTTCCGATTTCCTTAGGAAATTCCCAGAATGTAATATGAAGGGTAAAGACTTGGAAAATATGTGCCAAACATCCCTCATCCCCTCCTATCTGTTCAAAAAAAAAAATCAGATAGGTTTCAGAAGGAATCCATTTCTGAACATTTCCTGATCAGGCAGGGAGCAGTGGGAAGGGCTGGGGGAAGTTTGTCCCATAATTTCCAAGTGTACACCCTCCAAATAACATTCTGGAAAATTCTGGACGAGATCTGAAGGGGTCAAATTTTTTTCCAAAAAATGAGGAAAGACTATAGTCTCCATTTTTTTGGATGATTTTCTCACCTCTTCCGATTTCCTTCTAAAATTCCCAGAATGTAATAGGGAGGTTAGAGACTTGGAAAATATGTTCCAAACATCCCTCAACCCCTCCCATTTGTTCAGAAAAAAATCAGAAAGCTTTCAGATTGAGTCCATTCCTGAACGTTTCCTGACCACGCGGCAAGGGATGGGAAGGGCTGGGGGAAAAAAATTCAGAAAGTTTTCAGAAAAAATCCTAAGGTCTTCCCTTTTGTTTCCCTACTCTCCTCGGCTTTCTAGTCTCGTTAGAAAACTTTGTATTTCCAACCCTTCGACTTTCTTATTTCTTTTTTCTTTTAAATATTTTTAAAGATATCCTGTAATGCATTTTAATTTTACATCATCTAATTACTGCATGTTTATGAGTACCTAACTCTTAGATAAGAGATTTATTCATAATTTCCTGTGCAAAGGTTCACATTTTTATGTTTACTCTATGCTCACCACGTATTTTTAACAAAACATACGTTATGATTAATAAAATTCTAGTAAACCTTATCCAATCAGTACACATTTAATTTTTTTTCATTTGACCTGTAAATAAATTTTATTGGCATTACTCACAAAATATCCCAAATACTTCTAGAGAAATAACTTTAGAAACTTTACAAATCCCATTTCTAAGTATCTTTGCCGCATGCTTTATCTCTTGGAACCTTTGAGCTAAACAATTTACAGAATAATATATAAATCCGACCTGATTCTGTCCACCCATCAGTTCTGTTACGGTTTCAAAACCACCATGTCCTACTACAAGTTTATTTTATTTTTTGTTGCAATCGTTTGTGATGGAAGTAGAGGAGACACAAGTTTGGGAAAGTGTCCCAATGTTGATCCTTTACTTGGATTCAACATGAACAGGGTAAGTTTCTTTTTAAGTTTCTTTAAACATTTTGAAATTAATTTTTGGTTTTAGTTCTTAGGAACTTGGTATGCAATTCAATTAACCGAAAAAAATCCCCCTTGTCTTTCTTATTACTTTGCTGAAGACGTTGAACATGAAGGGCAATATAAAATAACAGAAATCGATCAACATACCACGGCGTGGTCTTCAGCTTTGCATCACGAACATAATATTACAGGGGATCTAACCATCCCTGACCCAAGTAAACCTGCAAGCATGGACCTTGACCTTCCCCTTGGTAAATACACGAGGGTTTAATTTTAAAACAAAATTTACGTAAATATTTTTAGATATAGGAACCACCGCCTTTACTGTCTTTATGACCGATTATGACAACTATGCAGCGATTTTTACATGTAAGAAGTATCCTCTTATCCATCGTTGGGGTGCAAAAATTTTATCAAGGTCTCATACTTTAGATATGGCTTTCGTTGACAAGGTTAGTAAAAGGCTTTTCTCCACTCTTTTAATTTAAAAGGTTACTCACCACTGTGTAAAAACTTTTCATTTAAAACTCTTTTATTTCCAGATTCGGACCAGACTTGCAAGTTACAATCTTGATCCTTTTGATTTAAAAATCGTACCCCAAAATTTATGCCCTAAAGCTGGAACACAGGGTAGTATTGTTAAAACTGCAAGTAACGTCGTGACAGGAGTTAAAAATACAGTTTATAATGTTGTGGATGGGGTTGAAGGCTCTGTTAAAAGTCTTATTTCTCCTCCTAATGGAGCACAACATTCTAAAACCGTTGATGTAAGGGCTAACACCCCTGAAACAAGCACAGATGTAAAAAATTTGGGGGAAACAATTTCTGACGCTGCTAATAATTTTGGACAAAAGGTTTCTGGGGTTATTGGAGACTTAGGAGAACAAACTTCTGGGTTTATTGATAATGTTAAGGATAAAAGTTCAAAAGTTGGGGAAAGGGTTGGAGATTTAGCAACAAATTCAAAAGATTTTGTTAGTGATTTGGGAGGAAAGATTTCAGGAGTTGTAGGGGATGTTCAGGAAAATATTAACAGTATTAATAAACATCGAAAGTAATAAATGGAACTGAAATTTACATTAAAGTTTATTATTGTTTTAAAAAAATTGTAAGGATTGCTAGTATTAAGTTTTTCACAATAAAAGATGAATAAAAAATTAAAAAATATTGAGTTTTGTGTTGGAGAGGTAAAGAAAGGGGAAAAAGAGAAAATTACAACTTTAAATGTTGCCTATTCGATCATCAAATGTGAGGATAGTCTGACTCGAAGGGTTGGAAATAAAAAAATTAAAGATAAGACCGAATTTTATGAAATTTTAAAAAATGCTTCTTTAGACTTTAAAAATTTCTAGAAATCGTTAGAGTAGTGCTAGGGGTTGATGCTTTACACCAAAATGTGGCCCATACTTTCTTCTATTGGATAGCTAAATGGGTAGAAAGTCGGACCCGAAGATTTGGAAATGCAAATTTTTGTAAATAAAACAGAATTTAGTGAAATTTAAAATAATGTTTCTTTGGATTTTAAAAATTTATAACAAATGTTAGGATAGTGTTAGGGGTTGATCGAATACACCAAAATGTAGCCCATACTTTCTTCTATTAGACCACCAAATGTGAGGAATGTCCGACTCAAAGGGTTGGGAATATACATTTTTGAAGATACGACCGAAATTTGTGAAATTAAAATAAATCACCTTTCTGACTTTAAAAATTCATAAAAATCGTTAGGGTAGTGCTAGGGGTTGTTGCTTTACACCAAAATGTGGCAAATGCTTTCTTCTATTGGATAGCTAAATGGGAAGAAAGTTCGACCAGAGGATTTGGAAATACAAATTTTTGAAAATAAAAAACAAAAGTTTCTTCAAACTTTAAAAATTCATAAAAATTGTTAGGGTGGTGTTAGGGGTTGATGGAATACACCAAAATGTAGCCCATACTTTCTTCTATTAGACAGCCAAATGTGAAGAAAGTTTGTCTCAAAGGTTTGGAGATACAAATTTTTGAAGATAGAACCGAATCTTCTTAAATTAAAATAAAATCATCTTTCAGACTTTAAAAATTCATAAAAATCGTTAGGGTGGTGCTAGGGGTTGATCGAATACACCAAAATGTAGCCCATACTTTCTTCTATTAGACAGCTTAATATGAGGAAAGTCCACCTTGAAGGTTTGGAGATAGAAATTTTTGAAAGTAAGACAAAATTTTGAGAAATTTTAAAAATTCTTCAGACTTTAAACATCCATATTAATCGTACCACTAACGTTAGGCCTGGCAGGGTTGGATCAAAATAATAATAGTTTTTATTAGAACAAAGGAATTTTTTTTTGATGATTTTCTCATCCCCTCCGATTTCCTTCTAAAATTCCCAGAATGTAATAGGGAGGCTAGAGACTTGAAAATATGTGCCAAACATCCCTCATCCCCTTCCAGCTGGTCAAAAAAAATATTTAGAAAGTTTTCAGAAAAAATCCAAAGTCTTCCCTTTTTGTTCGCTGGATCTCCTCACTTTTCCGGTCTCGTTAGAAAAATTTGTATTTCCAACCCTTCGACTCAGACTTTCTTTTACTACTTTTTTCTGCTAAATATTTTTAAAGGTACTCTGTAACGCATTTTATAATTTTACATCTAATTACTGCATGTTTATGAGTAACTCATTGATAATGTCCTCAGTCCTGGTGCAAAGGTTCACATTTCTGTTTATTCTATGCTCACCACCTATTTTTAACAAAACATACGTTGTGATTAATAAAATTGTAGCAAACCTTATCCAATTAGCAGACATTTTTCCTAATCATTTGACCTGTAAATAAATTTTATTCGCATTACTCCCAAAATATCGCAAATACTTCCAGAAAAATAACTTTAGAAACTTTACAAATCTCGTTTCTAGGTATCTTTGCCATGCTTTATCTCTTGGAACCTTTGAACTTAACAATTTACAGGATAATATATAAATCCGACCTGATTCTGTCCACCCATTAGTTCTGTTACCGTTTCAAAACCACCATGTCCTATTACAAGTTTATTTTATTTTTTGTTGCAATCGTTTGTGATAGAAGTAGAGGAGACACAAGCTTGGGAAAGTGCACCGATGTTGATCCTTTAGTTGGATTCAACATGAACAGGGTAAGTTTTTTTTTTTAATTTTCTTTAAAGATATTAAATTTAATTTTTGGTTTTAGTTCTTAGGAACTTGGTATGCAATTCAATTAACCGAAGAAAATCCCCCTTGTCTCTCTTATTACATTGCTGAAGACACTGAACACGCAGGGCGTTATAAAATAACAGAAATCGATCAACATACCACGATGTGGTCCTCAGCTTTGCATCACGAACATAATATTACAGGGGATCTAACCAGCCTTGACCCAAGTAAACCTGCAAGCATGGACCTTGACCTCCCCCTTGGTAAATACATGAGGGTTTAATTTTAAAACAAAATTTATGTAAATATTTTTAGATATAGGTACCACCACTTTTACAGTCTTTATGACCGATTATGACAACTATGCAGCGATTTTTACATGCAAGAAGTATCCTCTTATCCATCGTTGGGGTGCAAAAATTTTGTCAAGGTCTCATACTTTAGATATGGCTTTCGTTGACAAGGTTAGTAAAAGGCTTTTCTCCACTCTTTTAATTTAAAAGGTTACTCACCACTGTGTAAAAACTTTTCATTAAAACTTTTTATTTCCAGGTTCGAACCAGGGTTGCAAGTTACAATCTTGATCCTTTTGATTTAAAAATCGTACCCCAAAATCTATGTCCTAAAGCTGGAACACAGGGTAGTATTGTTAAAACTGCAAGTAACGTCGTGACGGGAGTTAAAAATACAGTTTATAATGCTGTGGATGGGGTTGAAGGTTCTGTTAAAAGCCTTGTTTCTCCTCCTAATGGAGCACAATCTTCCAAAACCATTGATGCAAGGGTTAACACCCCTGAAACAAGCACACCTGCATAGAAATTGGGTGAATGATTACTAGTGTTAAGTTTTTCTCAATAAAAGATGAATAAAAAATTAAAAAATATTGAGTTTTGTGTTGGAGAGGTAAAGAAAGGGGAAAAAGAGAAAATTACAACTTTAAATGTTGCCTATTAGACCATCAAATGGGAGGATAGTCTGGCTCGAAGAGTTGGAAATTAAAAAAATTGAAGATAAGACCGAATTTTATGAAATTTAAAAAATGCTTCTTTAAACTTTAAAAATTCATAGAAATCGTTAGGGTAGTGCTAGGGGTTGATCGAATACACCAAAATGTAGCCCATAGTTTCTTCTATTGGATAGCTAAATGGGAAGAAAGTCCGACCAGAGGATTTGGAAATACAAATTTTTGAAAATAAAAACATAATTTAGTGAAATTTAAAAAAATGTTTCTTCAAACTTGAAAAATTCATAAAAATTGTTAGGGTAGTGCTAAGGATTGATCGAATACACCAAAATGTAGCCCATAGTTTCTTCTATTGGATATCTAAATAGAAAGAAATTCCGACCAGAGGATTTGGAAATACAAATTTTTGAAAATAAAAACAAAATTTAGTGAAATTTAAAATAATGCTTCTTCGGACTTGGAAAAATTCATAAAAATTGTTAGGGTAGTGTTAGGGGTTGATCGAATACACCAAAATGTAGTCCATACTTTCTGCTATTAGTAAGTCCAATGGGAAGAAAATTCGAATCAAGGATTTGGAAAAATTTTTGAAAATGTTGAAAACGAAATTTTGTTAAATTTACTAAAAGTTTCTTCAAACTTTAAAAATTCATAAAAATTGTTAGGATAGTGTTAGGGGTTGATCGAATACACCAAAATGTTACCCAGACTTTCTTCTATTAGACCACTAAATGTGAGGAAAGTCCATCTCGAAGGTTTGGAGATACACATTTTTGAAAGTAAGACAGAATTTTGCGAAATTTTAAAAATTCTTCAGACTTTAAAAATCCATACTAATCGAACCAGTAACGTTAGGCCTTGCAGGCTTGGATCAAAATAAGGCTCTTATTATTTTTTATTAGACCAAAGAAATTCCCAAATCCCTGAAATTCCTACAGGATCCATAAAAAAATGTTACGGTATCGCAAAAAATGTTTAATAACAAGGGGGCCACATTACATAATTTTAAGAACTCTTGCTTTTCAAAAAAAACTAGATCAATGGAAGAACCCATCAAAATAGGTAAGACCCAAATTATTTCAACACTTTTCCCCTTTAATTTGTTTTAAGACAATTAGGCAACTTTCTAACGATGATGACGTTCACATTCTTTCCAAGCAAATTTCCTTTATTACTTCCTGAAAAACCTTATCGTAGGCTTTTCCATAGACTTTTCCTTGATGCAACGCGAGTCTTTGAACCCATAAAAATAAAAACACGCAAAAATTAATCATTTTGTTACTAATTTTTATTCTTAATCATACAAAGAACATGAGTAATGATAAAGAAAAAGTCAACACAAAGTAGTACAGATAAATACTTTTAAGAATTACATTTTATTTAATCCCCTTCTGAACTTCAGCTTTAAATTATTATTTATTACGTCTAATAAAAAAATACTTATTATATTATTTACAAAATTAATTTTAAATTTAAGAATAAACACAAAGATGACTAAGCAAACATTCTAAAGAAAACTTAACACGATTAAGAGCTAAGAAAAGCAAACCAGTTCTAATCATGACCTTAACATTATCACTTTTACCAAACAAATATTTTACTGCACAACTTTAGAATTATGAGTAAACTTTAGTAATCCAATTGGCCAGTCCAGTAACCTTCTTACTTGACTTACTTTTATTTCCAAACACATCTGGAACACTTTATAGTTCTGAGGAAAAGACCTTTGGTCATCAAACTACTGTATATAAAGATAACGATGCTCTCAGGTTTAATTTATTTGTGAATGTGTTGTTAGTACTGTTGGAACAATGTTGAGAATAGTTTTTGTGATTTTTCTTGCATCCCTTGTGCTTCCAGAAGGGAATGGGCATTCCTACAGCTTGGGGGATTGCCCCGTTATTGAACCCATGACACCCTTTAACATGAATAGGGTAAGATTTTATGGTTTACTACAAGGGATCCCAACAGTCATAGAGAAATCCAAGGGCTATAATTTGGTGTATAATTTAACCCCTTAGCCTGCCCTATAAGATTTTCTATAAATATTTTAGATTTAGATTTTGAAATTTTTTCAAGTATTTTAAAAAATTAATTTTTCCTAAATGACTGCTGAAAAAATTTCAGATTTTCCTATCTTATAGAGCAAACCAAGGGCTAAAATTTGGTGTATAATTTAACCCTTTAGTCTACCCTCTGAGGTTTCCTATGAATATTTCAAATTTAGACCTGATTTTGAAATTTTCTTTCATCAATTTTGAAAAATTAATTTTTCCAAAATGGCGGCTGAAAAAAATTTCAGATTTTCCTATCTTATAGAGCAACCCAAGGGCTATAATTTGGTGTATAATTTAACCCCTTAGCCTACCCTCTGAGATTTCCTATGAATATTTTAAATTTAGACCTGATTTTGAAATTTTCTTTCATCAATTTTGAAAAATTAATTTTTTCTAAATGGCGGCTGAAAAAAATTTCAGATTTTCCTATCCTATAGAGGAAACCAAGGACTATAATTTGGTGTATAATTTAACCCCTTAGCCTACCCTCTGAGGTTTCCTATGAATATTTCAAATTTAAACCTGATTTTGAAATTTTCTTTTATCAATTTTGAAGAATTAATTTTTTCAAAATGGCCGCTGAAAAAAATTTCAGATTTTCCTATCTTATAGAGCAAACCAAGGGCTATAATTTAGTGTATACTTTAACCCCTTAGCCTACCCTCTGAGGTTTCCTATGAATATTTCAAATTTAGACCTGATTTTGAAATTTTCGTTTATCAATTTTAAAAAATTAATTTTTCCAAAATGGCTGCTGAAAAAAATTTCAGATTTTCCTATCTTATAGAGCAAACCAAGGGCTAAAATTTTATGTATAATTTAACCCCTTAACCTACCCTCAGAGGTTTCCTATGAATATTTCAAATTTAGACGTGATTTTGAAATTTTCGTTTATCAATTTTAAAAAATTAATTTTTCCAAAATGGCTGCTGAAAAAAATTTCAGATTTTCCTATCTTATAGAGCAAACCAAGGGCTAAAATTTTATGTATAATTTAACCCCTTAACCTACCCTCTGAGGTTTCCTATGAATATTTCAAATTTAAACCTGATTTTGAAATTTTCTTTTATCAATTTTGAAGAATTAATTTTTTCAAAATGGCCGCTGAAAAAAATTTCAGATTTTCCTATCTTATAGAGGAAATCAAGGGCTATAATTTGGTGTATAATTTAACCCGTTAGCCTACCCTCTGAGGTTTCCTAGGAATATTTCAAATTTAGACCTGATTTTGAAATTTTCTTTCATCAATTTTGAAAAATTAATTTTTCCTAAATGATTGCTGAAAAAATTTCAGATTTTCCTATCTTATAGAGGAAACCAAGAGCTAAAATTTGGTGTATAATTTAACCCCTTAGTCTACCCTCCGAAATTTCCTATGAATATTTTAAGTTTAGACCTTGTTTTGAAGTTTTTTTAATAATTTTAAAATATTAATTTTACCAAAACGGCTTGCAGAAGACATTCCAAATTTCCCTGTGTCGGATATATGGCCATTAGGTTTGTCATATCGTATTCAGGGACAAAGAAATCGATTTGTATTGTATTTGAACTGACCATAAGTTATTTCATGAAATATAAATAAATGTGCCCTTTATAAAAGGTTATCACTGTTTGCAGAACAAATCGTTCGATTATTGTTTGTAACTTGGAAAATTCATGGAATATTTTGAATTACAAACGTAATAAGCGAAAAAAAGTTAAATTTCTTCTTGTTTTATAAAATTTTAGATGCTAGGGGTTTGGTACGTAATCCAAAAGACTTCCACAGCAAGCACTTGCATTACCTACAACTTTACCAAGCTTGAAGAACCTGATGAGTATGAAATTGAACAAACTAGTCAACATTTCTTCCTTGGTTTAACCCCCTTAAGCCATGAATATCATTATACCGGACGTTTAACCGTTCCAGACACCGCAGTACCTGCCCGAATGAAAGTTAAGTTTCCCCTAAGTAAGTAAAGGTAACATTTTTGTTATTAAAATTTTTCTTAACACTTTTCCTTTTAGATGTGATCGGAAAAGCTTCCTTTACTGTCTTTATGACTGACTACGATACCCATGCAGCCCTTTACACTTGTCAAGGGTTGGGGATTGGTCATCGGGATTCGGCGACCATTCTATCTAGGACACGTACTTTAGATAAAGTCTTCACCGACAAGGTTAATATACACAAAAAGGGATATTCCAAACCCCTCCTTTTACATTACTTAATATTATTTTTAGATTCGTGCTCGTCTAGCAAGTTACAACATCGATCCCTTCGATCTTTCCATTGTCTCGCAGAAAAACTGCCCTAAAAACAAAAACGGAACCAATGGTGTGAACATTAACATCGATGACGATACCTTTTCCCCTGAATCTATAGCCGGGGTTGTCCGTAAAGCAGGGGAAAAGATTGGGGATGGGGTTGAATTTGTTGCAGGTGGAGCTAAACGGATCTACAACACTTACCAATCCAATAGCGATGATTCCCATGGAAATGTCCAACAAGGTGGGCAGAAAATAAATAACGAGGCCGAATATATTGCTGGGGGGGCTAGAAGGGTTCATGCAAGTGATAAAATACAAGATGAGGTGGAAGTATTTAATGATAATAGCCGGAAAAGTGCTAGGATGGAGGCTAATCCTACTGAAGGTGATCCTGATCAATGGTTTCCTTGAAAAGACTGAAATTATTTAGGGTTTAAGCTTTTAAGATTAAAATGTGCCATTTCATGTAGAATTTAGTCCTAGAATTTTGTTTTCCATTTAGGAATAAATTAAAAACAAATCGATAATGATTTTAAAAGAAAAATACAGGGGCTAGACAGAAATATTGATTACCCAATTAAAATTATAGCGAGTAGGATGAATATTTGTAGCCGTTTACAAGAAATAAACATTTTAAATAATTTCTGGTATTATGTGTACATTTTCTTACTATCCTTTTTTTGAAACCACGTAAGCGATACAAAAAACCACATGTTGTTCTTATCACCTATGACAAGATAATAATAGTAGGTCAGGTAATAATTTTCATTCAGTCTGTTGTTAGAGCTCGCCGGTTGTGGTTCTTTAAGGGTGATGGTGTGTTTGTGTCTGATTAATAATAAATGTCGTGAAATTATTAAATATTTCGTGAAATAGGATTTTCCAAACGTGATTTTTGGGGGTAAGTGCTAGTTTTAATAAAAATGTTTGAATTAAACTTTGAGATCTTCTAATCTTACGCGATACCCAGATAGGGGATGAAATATTTCTCAGAGGGGTCGAATTGAATAATATAAGGGGTTTAATTTGGTTCATATTCAACCCTGTAATGCCTTTGCGACGAGTTACATGAATTTTTTTAAAGTTAGTCTATATTTTGTAATATTTTCAAAAATAGGATCTTCTTGAGAAATTAATTTTTCAGGAACCAAAACGCAGGCCTTTCTCATATTTAACCCTCGCATGGGTTAATATAAGGGCTATACTTTAGTGCAGTTGCAACCCTGTAATGTCCCTGTGACAAGTTTTATGAATTTTTTAAAGTTAGTTCAGTTTTGAATTATTTTCAGAAATAGCTAGGATCTTCTTGAGAAATTAATTTTTCAGGAACCAAAACGCAGGCCTTTCTCATATTTAACCCTCGCATGGGGTAATATAAGGGCTATACTTTAGTGCAGTTGCAACCCTGTAATGTCCCTGTGACGAGTTTTATGAATTCTTTAAAGTTAGTCCAACTTTTGAATTATTTTCAGAAATAAATAGGGTCTTCTTGAGAAATTAATTTTTCAGGAATCAATACGCAAGCCTTTCGCATATTTAGCCCTTGGTCGGGGTAATATAAGGGCTATACTTTAGTGCAGTTGCAACCCTGTAATGTCCCTGTAACGAGTTTTGTGAATTTTTTAAACTTATGTCCAACTTTTGAATTATTTTCAGAAATAGGGTCTTCTTGAGAAATTAATTTTTCAGGAATCAAAACGCAGGCCTTTCTCATATTTAACCCTCGCATGGGGTAATATAAGGGCTATACTTTAGTGCAGTTGCGACCCTGTAAGGTCCCTGTGACGAGTTTTATGAATTTTTTAAAGTTAGTCCAATTTTTGAATTATTTTCAGAAATAGGATCTTTTTGAGAAAATAATTTTTCAGGAATCAAAGCGCAGACCTTTCGCATATTTAGTCCTTGATCGGGGTAATATAAGGGCTATACTTTAGTGCAGTTGCAACCCTGTAATATCTCTGTGACGAGTTTTCTGATTTTTTTAAACTGCAATGTTGGTGTTGATTAATTTTAATTCTATCAGCCCCTAATTTCCTAAATCTATAATTGGTAATTATTAAATTATCCCCGTTGTAATATGTGTCGTCATTATAAAATAATGTTTGCGTAAATAAAAATTTTGTAGCCAACAAAGAAAAGTTTGAATCGTACAACAAAAAACTAATTGCACAACAGATAACACTCTTATCTCGTCTTTGAAGGCAAATGCGTCCATTGATCAGATACCTATTTTGTTTTCAATTGCAAGCCAGCCTTCGAATTTTTAGACTTTCTTAAAATTTGGTAGTCTTATTGTAGACACAAAGGGCTACAATTTGCTATATTTTCAAAGTTCTAATCCTACTGTGACGGTCGGTACAGAATTTCGAAAGTTTGAACCAGAATCTGAAATATTTTCCAAAACAGAGCAAGGTTCTTGCAAAATTTCTATTTCCAAATCTTCAAGTCAGATCTGTTTAAATTTTGGGCGTCTAATTGTAGACACAAAGGGCTACAATTTGCTATATTTTGAAAGTTCTGATCCAACTGTGATGGCCGGTACAGAATTTTGAAAGTTTGAACTAGAATCTGAAATATTTTTCAAAACCGAATAAGGTTCTTGCAAAATTTCTATTTCCGAATCTTCAACTCAGATCTTTTTAAATTTTGGGCGTCTAATTGTAGACACAAAGGGCTACAATTTGCTATATTTTGAAAGTTCTAACCTCACTGTGACGGTCGGTACAGAATTTTGAAAGTTTGAACAAGAATCTGAAATATTTTCCAAAACAGAGCAAGGTTCTTGCAAGATTCCTATTTCCGAATCTTCAAGTCAGTTCTTTTTAAATTTTGGGCGTCTAATTGTAGACACAATGGGCTACAATTTCCTTTATTTTGAAAGTTCTAACCCCACTGTGACGGTCGGTACAGAATTTTTAAAGTTTGAACAAGAATCTGAAATATTTTCCAAAACCGAACAAGGTTCTTGTAAAATTTCTATTTCCAAATCTTCAAGTCAGATCTTTTTAAATTTTGAGCATCTAATTGTAGACACAAAGGGCTACAATTTGCTGTATTTTCAAAGTTCTAACCCCACTGTGACGGTCGGTACAGAATTTTGAAAGTGTGAACCAGAATCGGAAATATTTTCCAAAACAGAGCAAGCTTCCTGCAAAATTTCTATTTCCGAATCTTCAAGTGGGATCTTTTTAAATTTTGGGCGTCTAATTCTAGACACAAAGGGCTACAATTTGCTATATTTTGAAAGTTCTAACCCCACTGTGACGGTCGGTACAGAATTTTGAAAGTTTGAACAAGAATCTGAAATATTTTCCAAAACAGAGCAAGGTTCTTGCAAAATTTCTATTTCCAAATCTTCAAGTCAGATCTGTTTAAATTTTGGGCGTCTAATTGTAGACACAAGGAGCTACAATTTGCTATATTTTGAAAGTTCTAACCCCACTGTGACGGTCGGTACAGAATTTTGAAAGTTTGAACAAGAATCTGAAATATTTTCCAAAACAGAGCAAGCTTCTTGCAAAATTTCTATTTCCGAATCTTCAAGTGGGATCTTTTTAAATTTTGAGCGTCTAATTATAGACACAAAGGGCTACAATTTGCTATATTTTGAAAGTTCTGATCCAACTGTGATGGCCGGTACAGAATTTTGAAAGTTTGAACAAGAATCTGAAATATTTTCCAAAACCGAATAAGGTTCTTGCAAAATTTCTATTTCCGAATCTTCAACTCAGATCTTTTTAAATTTTGGGCGTCTAATTGTAGACACAAAGGGCTACAATTTGCTATATTTTGAAAGTTCTAACCCAACTGTGACGGCCGGTACAGAATTTTGAAAGTTTGAACCAGAATCTGAAATATTTTCCAAAACAGAGCAAGGTTCTTGCAAAATTTCTATTTCCGAATCTTCAAGTCAGATCTTTTTAAATTTTGGGCGTCTAATTGTAGACACAAAGGGCTACAATTTGCTATATTTTGAAAGTTCTAACCCAACTGTGACGGCCGGTACAGAATTTTGAAAGTTTGAACAAGAATCTGAAATATTTTCCAAAACAGATCAAGCTTCTTGCAAGATTTCTATTTCCGAATCTTCAAGTCAAATCTTTTTAAATTTTGGGCGTCTAATTGTAGACACAAAGGGCTACAATTTGCTATATTTTCAAAGTTCTAACCCCACTGTGACGGTCGGTACAGAATTTTTAAAGTTTGAACAAGAATCTGAAATATTTTCCAAAACAGAGCAAGCTTCCTGCAAAGTTTCTATTTCCGAATCTTCAAGTCAGATCTTTTCAAATTTTGAGCGTCTAATTATAGACACAAAGGGCTACAATTTGCTATATTTTGAAAGTTCTGATCCAACTGTGATGGCCGGTACAGAATTTTGAAAGTTTGAACAAGAATCTGAAATATTTTCCAAAACCGAATAAGGTTCTTGCAAAATTTCTATTTCCGAATCTTCAACTCAGATCTTTTTAAATTTTGGGCGTCTAATTGTAGACACAAAGGGCTACAATTTGCTATATTTTGAAAGTTCTAACCCAACTGCGACGGCCGGTACAGAATTTTTAAAGTTTGAACCAGAATCTGAAATATTTTCCAAAACAGAGCAAGCTTCTTGCAAAATTTCTATTTCCGAATCTTCAAGTCAGATCTTTTTAAATTTTGAGCATCTAATTGTAGACACAAAGGGCTACAATTTGCTGTATTTTCAAAGTTCTAACCCCACTGTGACGGTCGGTACAGAATTTTGAAAGTGTGAACCAGAATCGGAAATATTTTCCAAAACAGAGCAAGCTTCCTGCAAAATTTCTATTTCCGAATCTTCAAGTGGGATCTTTTTAAATTTTGGGCGTCTAATTCTAGACACAAAGGGCTACAATTTGCTATATTTTGAAAGTTCTAACCCCACTGTGACGGTCGGTACAGAATTTTGAAAGTTTGAACAAGAATCTGAAATATTTTCCAAAACAGAGCAAGGTTCTTGCAAAATTTCTATTTCCAAATCTTCAAGTCAGATCTGTTTAAATTTTGGGCGTCTAATTGTAGACACAAGGAGCTACAATTTGCTATATTTTGAAAGTTCTAACCCCACTGTGACGGTCGGTACAGAATTTTGAAAGTTTGAACAAGAATCTGAAATATTTTCCAAAACAGAGCAAGCTTCTTGCAAAATTTCTATTTCCGAATCTTCAAGTGGGATCTTTTTAAATTTTGAGCGTCTAATTATAGACACAAAGGGCTACAATTTGCTATATTTTGAAAGTTCTGATCCAACTGTGATGGCCGGTACAGAATTTTGAAAGTTTGAACAAGAATCTGAAATATTTTCCAAAACCGAATAAGGTTCTTGCAAAATTTCTATTTCCGAATCTTCAACTCAGATCTTTTTAAATTTTGGGCGTCTAATTGTAGACACAAAGGGCTACAATTTGCTATATTTTGAAAGTTCTAACCCAACTGTGACGGCCGGTACAGAATTTTGAAAGTTTGAACCAGAATCTGAAATATTTTCCAAAACAGAGCAAGGTTCTTGCAAAATTTCTATTTCCGAATCTTCAAGTCAGATCTTTTTAAATTTTGGGCGTCTAATTGTAGACACAAGGAGCTACAATTTGCTATATTTTGAAAGTTCTAACCCCACTGTGACGGTCGGTACAGAATTTTGAAAGTTTGAACAAGAATCTGAAATATTTTCCAAAACAGATCAAGCTTCTTGCAAAATTTCTATTTCCGAATCTTCAAGTGGGATCTTTTTAAATTTTGAGCGTCTAATTATAGACACAAAGGGCTACAATTTGCTATATTTTGAAAGTTCTGATCCAACTGTGATGGCCGGTACAGAATTTTGAAAGTTTGAACAAGAATCTGAAATATTTTCCAAAACCGAATAAGGTTCTTGCAAAATTTCTATTTCCGAATCTTCAACTCAGATCTTTTTAAATTTTGGGCGTCTAATTGTAGACACAAAGGGCTACAATTTGCTATATTTTGAAAGTTCTAACCCAACTGTGACGGCCGGTACAGAATTTTGAAAGTTTGAACCAGAATCTGAAATATTTTCCAAAACAGAGCAAGGTTCTTGCAAAATTTCTATTTCCGAATCTTCAAGTCAGATCTTTTTAAATTTTGGGCGTCTAATTGTAGACACAAAGGGCTACAATTTGCTATATTTTGAAAGTTCTAACCCAACTGTGACGGCCGGTACAGAATTTTGAAAGTTTGAACAAGAATCTGAAATATTTTCCAAAACAGATCAAGCTTCTTGCAAGATTTCTATTTCCGAATCTTCAAGTCAAATCTTTTTAAATTTTGGGCGTCTAATTGTAGACACAAAGGGCTACAATTTGCTATATTTTCAAAGTTCTAACCCCACTGTGACGGTCGGTACAGAATTTTTAAAGTTTGAACAAGAATCTGAAATATTTTCCAAAACAGAGCAAGCTTCCTGCAAAGTTTCTATTTCCGAATCTTCAAGTCAGATCTTTTCAAATTTTGAGCGTCTAATTATAGACACAAAGGGCTACAATTTGCTATATTTTGAAAGTTCTGATCCAACTGTGATGGCCGGTACAGAATTTTGAAAGTTTGAACAAGAATCTGAAATATTTTCCAAAACCGAATAAGGTTCTTGCAAAATTTCTATTTCCGAATCTTCAACTCAGATCTTTTTAAATTTTGGGCGTCTAATTGTAGACACAAAGGGCTACAATTTGCTATATTTTGAAAGTTCTAACCCAACTGCGACGGCCGGTACAGAATTTTTAAAGTTTGAACCAGAATCTGAAATATTTTCCAAAACAGAGCAAGCTTCTTGCAAAATTTCTATTTCCGAATCTTCAAGTCAGATCTTTTTAAATTTTGAGCATCTAATTGTAGACACAAAGGGCTACAATTTGCTGTATTTTCAAAGTTCTAACCCCACTGTGACGGTCGGTACAGAATTTTTAAAGTTTGAACAAGAATCTGAAATATTTTCCAAAACCGAATAAGGTTCTTGCAAAATTTCTAGTTCCGAATCTTCAAGTCAGATTTTTTTAAATTTTGGGCATCTAATTGTAGACACAAAGGGCTACAATTTGCTATATGTTCAAAGTTCTAACCCCACTGTGACGATCGGTACAGAATTTTTAAAGTTTGAACCAGAATCTGAAATATTTTCCAAAACAGAGCAAGGTTCTTGCAAAATTTCTAGTTCCGAATCTTCAAGTCAGATCTGTTTAAATTTTGGGCGTCTAATTGTAGACACAAGGAGCTACAATTTGCTATATTTTGAAAGTTCTAACCCCACTGTGATGGTCGGTACAGAATTTTGAATGTTTGAACAAGAATCTGAAATATTTTCCAAAACAGAGCAAGCTTCTTGCAAAATTTCTATTTCCGAATCTTCAAGTGGGATCTTTTTAAATTTTGGGCGTCTAATTGTAGACACAAAGGGCTACAATTTGCTATATTTTGAAAGTTCTAACCCTACTGTGACGGTCGGTACAGAATTTTGAAAGTTTGAACAAGAATCTGAAATATTTTCCAAAACAGAGCAAGGTTCTTGCAAAATTTCTATTTCCGAATCTTCAAGTCAGATCTTTTTAAATTTTGGGCGTCTAATTGTAGACACAATGGTCTACAATTTGCTATATTTTGAAAGTTCTAACCCCACTGTGACGGTCGGTACAGAATTTTGAAAGTTTGAACCAGAATCTGAAATATTTTCCAAAACAGAGCAAGGTTTTTGCAAAATTTCTATTTCCGAATCTTCAATTCGGATTTTTAAAAATTTTGGGCGTCTAATTGTAGACACAAAGGGCTACAATTTGCTATATTTTGAAAGTTCTTACTCTAGTGTGACGGTCGATACAGAATTATTTGTAGGCCAATGTCAAGTACTAAAGACTTTCTTATCTTCAAAAGAAATTTTTAAACTTCCGATAACCCCCTAGGTCATAATAAATGAAGCGACAACCAAGGAAAATATTACAAAACATTGTTATTATTTTTTTGCATAACACTGCGTAATAAAAAGATAACCAACCTGATTTTTATACGAATTAAGTCATTTTATAAAAATACGTGCTACTGTGTAGTTTAAACTTGTAAGTAATTTTTAATTTTATTCTTTTGTAAACCCCCTTTTTCTACCCCCTTTCTCTTTTGGTTGAGTTTTCTTCTGATCAAGACCTTCAGTCTTTCATATCTAATATTATTATTATTATTATTTATTCATCAACCAAACATTAATGTCTGCATAAAATTCTAAGCTTTGGGTAATTGACACGAAAACACGATTTAAAAAAACCCTGGACACTTTAACAATTGTATTGTTAGCGCAAACATGTAAAACGGAAGTTTCTCAATCGTGCGATCAATCCCTGTCCTGTAAATGCTACCTTAGATCGCTAGCGTGAACCCCTGGCAGTGTAAACGCTGCCTTAAAATGTACGAACTTTGTTTTCAGATACAAAATGACTGATTCATCCCTAATTTTTAAATGGATTTTGTTTCTTACCCTCCACCACATGGTTTCGACTCAAATTTGCCTTGACACATCCCCTGAAGAATATTCCTGCTACGGCATAACATCTTTAGAAGACTATAAATCAAATATAACACAACATGACCCATCTATAAAAAATTTACACATTTCTTCCAAATATCTAAGCATGCCAAGCACAGATTTTTTTAAAGGACTAACAACGATAAAAAATTTGGAAATGTTTGAAAATACTCTGAAGACATTACCAGCTGGATTCTTCCAGAAGTTGCTTTCTTTAGAAGAAATGAAGTTAATGTACAACACTATAAGAAATATTGAAGCCAATGCTTTCGCAGGACTTAAAAATTTAGAAAAAATTGAAATAAAATATAACAATATTAAATTTATTGGAGAACTTAATCTTAACGGCCTTAACTCCCTTGAAACGTTTGAATTTTATAACAATCACGTTGAGAATAATAAATTTACAATTTTAAGGGAAAAAATGTTTTTTGGATCGTCCACAAATTTAAAATTTTTGAAATTAAAAGACAACGCCATTTCGGTTATTTCTAAAAACGCTTTCTCTGGTTTACCATCCCTTGAAAGTTTAGATTTAAGCAACAATTTGATTGAGGAATTATCCGATAATTTATTTTTAAATAATTCCAAACTAGCTTTCGTTATTTTAACCCGAAACAAACTCAAACACGTCACTTCTTCCATGTTTAAAGGCCTTACAAACTTGAAGGGCCTTGGGTTAGCACGAAATGAAATTAAAACCATTGCCCCGGATGCTTTTAAATCGTTAAAGAAAATATTTGATTTTTGTGCTAGCAATAATAAAATCAGTGAACTTTCTGTAGAAATATTTCAAGATTTAAAAACAGTACAAAGGATTAACTTGGAAAATAATAATTTAAGGGTTGTAGAAGAAGGAAGTTTAGATCGGTTGACAAACCTAAAAATATTACAGCTTCAGAATAATCAGATTGAAGGGGTTAATGTTAAGTTATTAAAGATTAATAATTTACATTATCTTTATTTGGATAATAATAATTTAAGGGTTGTAAAACCAGGAACGTTTAACAAAGCGAGTAGTGTAAGAATTTTAACACTCAGCCATAATTATTTAGATAACCTTGATAAGGGTAGTTTTAACGGGTTAGATTATGTTGAGAAACTAAGTTTGTCTTATAATAACATTTCAGATTTATTACCACAAACCTTTTCAACCCTTGGAAGGTTAACAACCCTTGACGCTTCTAACAATAAAATAATTGTGCTCAGATCGGGTACTTTTATCGGGTTAAATATTTTAAAAGAACTCTCCTTGTCGAATAATAAAATAAACGGAATCGAATCTAATGTATTTCAAGTTCTTCCAAATTTATTAACCCTTACCTTAGGGGAAAATAAATTAACCCTTTTGGATCCAAAATTTTTTATTAAACAAAAAATGTTATCGGAATTAAATCTCGCCAACAATGAACTTACCCTTTTAAACCCTGATGTGTTTGAACCACTTTCATCCCTTAAAATTCTGAATTTAGGGGGAAATCAAATTATGTCGATACAATCTAATTTTTTTAATAATTTTAAGGGTTTGGTTAATCTTAATTTTAGTAACAATCGGTTAGAGCAATTGGTAGGGAATACTTTTGCCCAAAATTACGAATTAGAAGTCTTGGATCTTTCTAATAATTGTTTAGAATTTATTACCCCTAAATTATTTAACATGACAAAACTTTCAACCCTCCATTTAGATAATAACAATTTTTTTATTCTTCTTCCCGATACTTTTGATAACTTATCAAACATGGAAAATTTACTAATAAGTCATAATAATTTAATTTTCCTTCCTGAAGGTACATTTAGGGGATTACCCAATCTAGAAGGGTTGGAAATTTCAAACATAAACATTCTGGAATTACCCCAGGGTGTTTTTAAAGGACTTTCAAGATTAAAATATTTAACAATTACCAATACAAAATTAAACACGATTCGTTTTGGTGCTTTTGATGGTTTAAACATTTTAGAAAGACTTTTTTTTATAAACAACCCTTTAAAAATAATTGAATCGGGAACTCTTTGGCAACTTTCACATTTAAAGGCTTTGGGTTTGTCCCAAAATCCTCTCCTCGAGTTAACAGACCCAAATTTATTTATTGGGTTAAGAAATCTAAAAGAACTCTTCTTGGAAGAAAATGAAATCGAATCCATCCCTCTGAGAATTTTTAAACCCCTTTTAAGTCTCTCAAGGCTTTATTTAAACGGAAATCGAATACAAAACATTAAAAATATTAACTTCCTTGAATTACCAAACCTGAAACGTTTAATTCTTTCCAAAAATAATATTAAAATATTTTCTTCCTCTCTTTCGAATCAAGTTTACCCTTTCACTCACGTGGATTTAAGTTTTAATCGCTTGGAATTTTTAAATGGTGGAAGTTTTCCCAATTTCCCTGACTTGAAATATTTAAACTTGTCCGGGAATGGCATTAAATCGACGGAAGTGGGGACGTTTAAACGTTTTAAACATTTACAGCATCTTGATTTGAGTAACAATCAGTTAGGAGGGTTGGAAAAGGGGGTTTTTGATGGGCTTTTTGATCTTCGGGAAATTTTTTTGGAAAATAATGGAATTGGTGAGTTAGATCCGGAAGTGTTTGCAAATCTTCCACTTTATGAACTCAATTTAGGTGGGAATAATGTTAAACCTGAGGTTATGGAAGCGATTCTGTATGAGCATCCAGATATAACAGATAAGAGGTACATTAGCACTTTTCCGGACATTTTATAACTTGTCACAGGACTCAGACTGTTTTCCAAAATTTTCTATCTTAAGATTATATTTTATACTAACTCTGGAACATTTATTATGTTTAGTAAAGACTCTGTATATACTTAGTGTTAATTAAATTATTAAAAAAAAGTTTGTTGATTCAAACCGTCAAACAAGATTACAAATCTTGTAACCAAGGCAACGCCAACCTAGTGCCATCTGTGTTTGGGATTGTCCAACTTGCCTATAACCCCAGTGCCATCTGTGTTTGGATAGCCTAACGTGTCTATAACTCAGTGCCACCTGTGTTGGGATAGCCTAACGTGTCTATAACCCTAGTGCCGTCTCTGAGAATCCCTTGGATGTTAAACCATACGCTAATAAGAAAAACAATAATTTCTTCATTATTTAGACAATAAATTTTTTATTGTTCTAAAACAATGCACAAAGTAATAACCCATAATTTATTATTAATAAGTTCCACATACAAAACATTCAGATGAATCTATCTGGAATTGTGTTCCTTTGGTAAACCTTTTCTAGTAAAGGGTTTCTGATTTTTAAAACCAAGGGTTGTTTTATATTTTAGCTTACTTCGAAGTTGTGTACTTCAAGGAGACTCTAGCAAGGACGTGGGCCCCATACTTAACTATGGATTCGTTGCTTTTTTGGTTAGCACTAAAAACGAGTCAGCCAAGTGTGTAGGAGCAATAATTGCCGAGTATTGGATATTAAATTCTTGCGAATACGAAGAGTTAGTAAGTGGATTCGACCAATTAATTATTTTAACCATTTTTTAATTTAGCTACGAGTATGATGCTGTTCGAATAGGAAAAAATTATACCTACGAGATTGAGAAAAGGGTAACCCACCTAGATTATTACAAAAAATTACTTCCCCAAGGAGATGAAAATTTTTTGTATGTTTCAAAAAACGCGGTGTTCTTGGATCGCACAAAAATGCCAATTGTGATTAATATCAGTAAGTAACCTTACCTTTCCATTGATTTACAATAGTAATTAATTAATTTACAGTAATTAACGTATGGCCTGTTGATATACCAAGAAGAAACACGATTCTGGAACAAGCTTACGTACATTTTTTCCATTTATCTGATTTACATTTCCCTGGCGACATCCAAAACTACACTTATAGGAAACTACCGATAGTAAACAACAGTTACTGTGATGAAGATTTAAAAAAATATAATCTGAAGCTGGACAATAACGCCCAAGTTTGTGTGGACAGTTCCAGGCAAGTTTAATATAAATCCAGTATTTTTCGTGAACCCAAAAATCAAACTTACTACCGGAACATCCTAAGCCGCAAGATCCCTAGGGAGAAGAATAAAAGAGCGACATCTATGTTCCGTCGAAGCCACTTGTAAGCAAGAACCTTGGCCAGTTTCATTTTTCTCTCTCTTACGAGTGATATGGCCGTTCCAATTTTAATTTTGGTCCTCCCTGTGGTGTCCTCTCGGGGTGTATATGACACTACTATGTATTTTAAATTTGAAAAGTATCTAATAGATGGCATCACAGAGAGGATCTGCCAAAATCAAAATTGCAACGGCCATATAGCTCGTAAGAGTTAGGAGAATGAACCTGGCCATGCGAGAACCGGAATCCATAGAAAACATTCTTGTGGTAATCTCCTCCCTATTGGTTTTTTAAATTTTCTCTATACTGGAATAAAGTTAACTTATTTATTTATAGTTTAAGTTGTACTGAGTGTACTGGGAGCCATTCGTTTATAGAAACAGGAAGGAGGATAATGGGAATTGTTGCTTGGTCAAGTCGGGTTTCTTCCAAACAACCCGAAACCTGGATTTTTTGGAACGTAAGATGGTATGTTGGCTGGATATTGGATACCGTAACCGGTGAGGCATTATAGAACCAAGTGATCAAGATGGAAAACCGACTCAACCAATCTCCATCCTTACTACCACTACTTCCATCCATTCCCCCAATCTTGGATGTTATAATTTTTGGTTTTGGTAGAATATAATCAAAGGAAATTATTGTTTTTTTTTTTGTATGTTCGCCTTTGTGCCTTTAAAGCTTTAGGGGAAGATTCCAATAAACTGGACGCAGAACTCCTTCTGTTAGACTACCGCACCGGTAGTACCTACATATCAGACAATTCTGTTTGATTTTTTGCGTTCAAGTCGGCTATGACACCAAACAATATTTTGCATTAGCAATCAATTTTTACAAAAGTCAAATACAATCTAATGGAATCTTTACGATTTCTTTTATATTTCACTTTGATTCCTTACATTTCCTGCGATCGAATTCAAGGAGGAATAGAAATCACAAATGCAAGTCAGTTTCCATTTTTCGGAATCTTTAGAAGTTCGTATCGGTAAGTCCTAACATAATTCCAATCGTCCATATTAATAAATAAATTACTTTTGAAGCGGAGATAGAAATTATTGTGGAGCCAGTTTAATACATCCATCCTGGGGATTATCCGCAGGTCATTGCTTACCAAAGAAGGAGTCTGAATTTAATATGCTGTTTTTTGAAGAAGACCCCAAGCTTTACATGAACAAAAAAATATCGCATGATTCACAAGCAATCGGAAAAGTTTATCGGCACCCTAAGTATTATGATGAAAATCGTGTACTACGCTACGACGTTGCTTTACTGAAACTTAAAGAGCCTTTTGAATTGTCTCCGACTGTCCAACCTATTCAATTGGCGACTTCTCCCCCGACATGCGAATACGTGATAGGGATCGGACAAGGAGCAATCCGTGAGGGTGATAATACACTTTCAAGCACACCAAAATATGCTAAATTAAAGCGAGTTACTACCAACGTTGGTATGTCACCATCTGCGTTTTATGCCATTCACGATAAAAACGACAAGTTTGAAGCTGCAGGGGAAACCAGATATGGGGACTCTGGTGGACCTTTTATATGTGATGGGGTTTCCCCTCCTTTACAAATCGGTGTCTTTTCAGGCTGGTATGATATAGATCATTGGCATTATAACAGAATAGAAAGATCAGATATTTTTCTTCCATGGGTTAAAGGTTACTTACCTCGGGATAACTTTACTAAATATTTAGACACCCCTAAGGAAAAGGAAAGCAAACCGAAATCGCAATCAGACGTTACGAAACCATTTATGACAACATATTTTTATTTAATATGTATTTCGTATTGTTTAGACAAATAATAAAGAATTTTTCTTTACTACAAGATTCTGTTTGGGGATGGCCAGCTTCATTTTCCTAACTCTCACGAGTTAGGTATATGGCTGTTCCAATTTTGATTTTGAGAGGTTCTCTCTGTGGTGCTCTCTCGAGATGTAGTATATCAAACTATAATAGATGGGACCAGATGGGACCACATAGAGGCCTTGTCCAAATAAAAATTGGAACGTTAGGAGAATGAGGCTAGCCATGGTTTGGGATTCAGCAAATTTGCATTCTTCTGGTGTATGGTCTTCTCCTTTGAATTTTCTTCCTACCAGAATGTTTCGTTTTCCCCTATGCAGTCTGCAAGTAAGTTCTTCCTGTAAGAAAATGTTGTCGTATCTGCATCTTTGTTACAGACCCTTTTGGTCTTCCGATCTCTTGAAGGATGTCGGATCTAAAGGGCTTCCCTCTGGCCTTTACGTGAATGCCGTTGGTGAACGTGGCAGCTCTTAGACATAATAAATAAATTTTGTATTGTTAAGTCATAGATCAACGCAGACGACGGTTATGCCTTGGTACGACCATGACTCGAAACCTTTTGCTACGCCGAAAATGGAAATATCCATGTTTGCCGAGGAGGACCGGCTTTCGCAGAAGGCTTCAGGAAGGTACCTGATACAACATATCCAAACTGTGTTTTGATACCGTAACGTGTTTTCCATCAGCGACGTGGACAAAATGAAGATTATTTTAGGGGCGTCTTTTTTAAAATGTTTCCAGAAGCTTTGGGGAAAAATTAATAACTCGGAAAGTAAATGAGCTAGACGATCATGGTTTTGCGCCATTAAAAAGAGTAGATCGAACTGCATCCACCAGCGGGAACGTCGAGGATCTGGCATTATCATCCAGTCGGATATATCTAGGTAACTCTTTGAAAGCGACTTCGGCAGGAACGAAGCTGACCTCCTCCATTGTTACCGAAGATGGTTTGATACATTTGGCCTTGCAAAAAAAACTTCCACAGCGAAAATGGCTAGAAATGAAGCTTGCCATGCCAATAAACAAAATTTGTTCTGTCAAATTTCGGTTAATTTATTTGGAGAATTATTTACGAATAAAAATGAAACTGTTGCAGTTTATTTTATATTCTGCCTTCATTGTTTATGTTTCTTCTGATCGAATCCAGGATGGAAAAGAGGTATATAACGATAAATTTCCCTTTTTTGTAACATTATACTTGAAGTTTTCATCCAGTACACAGTAAGTAGTAATCAAACTGAATTATTCTAATATATAATAATATACAAATTATTTTTTTTAAGTGGAGATTGGACCGACTGTGGGGGTAGTTTAATACATCCACAATGGGTCCTAACAGCAGGCCATTGTTTTCCACAAAGGTACGAAGACGTGAAGGCGATGGAGCATATGGACTATTGGAAGATGGTTAGGATAGGTGGCGAATCACAATCAATCTTGGCAATTCGTCGCCATCCTAAGTACAGAAACGAGGACGGTCGAATAACATACGACATTGCTTTAATACAAGTCAAAAAGCCATTTGGACTTACAAAATTACGTCAAGTAATTCGATTATCAACTTCAAAACCCCCATGCGAGTACGTAATAGCAATCGGCAAAGGACGAACTCATCCCGATAACACTCAACTATCGCCTGTAGTAAAATATGCCGTTTTAAAAATAACAAACTATCATGGAGGCCTAAATTCATTTATTGCAAACCCCGCTGAAAATGGCACACATGAAGCTGCAGGAAAACCTCTTGTAGGTGACTCCGGTGGACCTTTTATATGTGATGGCGTTTCTCCTCCACTACAAGTTGGTGTATTTTCAGGCTGGGCTGGTGACTTCCAAGGTGACTCCATCAGAGTTGAAGATGTAGAACATTACATTGGCTTTATTTCAAAATGGCTACCGTCTGATAACTATACTAAATATTTAGACGAAGAAACTAAACCAAAGGAAAAACAGAGAGAGAATTCCAACCCCCGAATATCATTTTCATTAATATTATCCCTATATCTTGTTATTTTATGTGCGTACATTGTGTAAAAATATTAAATCATTAAAATATTGTCTAGTTTTAGTTTCAGTTGTAGCTCAACAGGTTACGGAGATACAACATCCAGAACAACATCTGAAAGTTGACGGGCGGTATGCGGCAATCCGAGCGGAGTAGGAGGAAATCCTTTTGGTTGAATGTTATTTCCGGAAGGGTCCTCACGTTACCGCATTTTCATCTCGATCAATTTATTTGCAAGGGCATCCCCTTGGTATTTTTTTCAAAAACTATTTTTCCCCTTAGGTCACCTTAGAGATGTCCCACATCGATCGTACCAACACCAACTGCGGATACAATCCGATCTGCTCTTTTTAATGGAGACAACCATGATCGTCTAGATCGTTTACCTTCCGAGTTATTAATTTTTTCCCCAAAGTTTGTGGAAAAAGACTCCCCTAAAATCTTAGACCACACCGGCATTCTCACGACTTCCGTCAGCTCTAGACGACGCGACGCGACGCTCGCTGTATTAAGGGTTGGTGGTTGCTACGATCTAAATAGTTTTTGTTATTACCAAAAAAAAAATTATCCAACATGTCATATTTGACTTTTGTCAATCAGAATGAAAATTTTACAGTTTATTTTTTACTTTACATTCATTCTTTGCGTTTATGGTGAGAGTTATGATGACAAATCGAAAAATGTAACCGACCCTACCCAATTTCCATATTTTGTAGTTTTTATTTTTCCAACTGTAAAAGGAAAAGAGATGTGGTACGTAGTAAACCTAAATTATCAAAAAAATATGGATCTAAATTATGTTCTAGTACAGGTTTGGGGCTGGAGCTTGTGGATGTAGCCTAATCCATCCACAATGGGTACTAACAGCAGGTCATTGTTTACCAGACGATGAGAATCTTTTTGAAGACTTTATACGTTTTAAAAGAGACATGCTTTACATGGATTATATTTTTTTAAACCAAACACCGACTTGTCAAGCAAGACAAGTCATAGCTTTCCACCGACATCAGGGTTATGTAAATGAAGAATATACGGAAGTTCCTAGATTTAGGAAAACTTTATTAAACGACGTTGGGTTAATAAAAGCGCACGTGCCATTTTATTTAACCGACGCTGTTCAAACGATTCGTTTATCAACCACGTTCGTAAAATGCGAATACGTTATATCCATTTATGTATACTTAACGGAAAAGAACAACATAAGCTACCCTTCCGGTGGATTGGCTTATACTAAATTACAAGTGAAGAGTTTAAACATTCGTGATACACCAAAAACGGTTTTTTATGTAGTTGGGGGAGAAAATTACGAAATTCCAGTTAACGTCCATGAAGGTAACTCTGGTGGGCCTTTAGTATGTGCGAATGTTCATCCTCCTGTCCAAATTGGAATTTTGTCACGAGGGACAAAAGAAAATGATACAGTAATTCAAGCAGCAGAAAGGGTTGATTATTTCCTTGACTTTATTAGAAAATACGTACCGATAGATGAACATACCAAATATTTATCTAAACCTAAGGAAAAATTCAGAAAGGCTTCTAATTCTACAAGACCGATTTATAGAATATTATGTCTACACTTTTTATTATGCATTTTGTATTATTTATAAAAATAAAATTATTTAAGAAAGTTAGGAGAATGAAGCTGGCCATACCTGACGGGTATTAAGGAAAGTGAAAGATTTTTCATGAATATTCAAAAAATTGAATCCGCTGTTTCGCGAAAATGGCAAAGTGTACAGGAAAATTGTATACGACACTTTTTATAGAGAATTCAATTATCTTTCTATTTCGTCTGAAACATTTTTGTCTAAGGATATGTTATGAAAATTTTCAAAATTTAATTTGATTTTTCTGGAAAATGGCCAACTTTACAGGAAAATTGTTTGAGATATTTCTTGTAGAGAATTTAATTTTCGTTATATCTTGTTTGAAGCATTTTTTTGTAAGTGTAACGGTTTTTGATAAAAACGAGTATTAAGGAAACTGAAAGCTTTTTCATGAAAATTCAAAAAATTGAATCCGCTTTTTCGCGAAAATGGCAAAGTGTACAGGAAAATTGTATACGACACTTTTTATAGAGAATTTAATTCTCTTTTTATTTTGTCTGTAACATTTTTGTCTAAAAATATGTTATGAAAATTTTCAAAATTTAATTTGATTTTTCTGGAAAATGGTGAACTTTACAGGAAAATGTTTCGGAATATTTGTTGTAGGGAATTTAATTCTCGTTATATCTTATCTGAAGTATTTTTTTGTAAGTGTAACAGTTTTTGATAAAAACGGGTATTAAGGAAACTGAAAGATTTTTCATGAAAATTCAAAAAATTGAATCCGCTTTTTCGCGAAAATGGCGAAGTGTACAGGAAAATTGTATACGGCACTTTTTATAGAGAATTTAATTTTAGTTTTATTTTGTCTGAAACATTTTTGTCTAAAAATATTTTATGAAAATTTTCAAAATTTAATTTGATTTTTCTGGAAAATGGTGAACTTTACAGGAAAATGTTCTGGAATATTTGTTGTAGGGAATTTAATTCTCGTTATATCTTGTCTGAAGTATTTTTTTGTAAGTGTGATGGTTTTTCATAAAAACGGGTATTAAAGAAACTGAAAGATTTTTCTTGAATATTCAAACAATTGCAGCAGTTTAGGAGAATGAAGCTGGCCATCCCAAAAACAAACAATACCAACAGTCAGTCAAGAATGCTCTGCAGCACGACCTTCTTGATTCGAGTCTTACGTCTTCAGTTCCCTGGATTTCAAACTTACACAAGCTGTCATTCTATCAATCAAAAGAAAATTACGTGATTACCAAAACAGGACGTAAATGTTTCAGCATATTTTTTATTTGAGTTTATTATTCTATGGAGGTTCCTCGCAAGGAACTCTTAAAGTCATTAGCAATGGTATTGATATTGTTGATCCCACAATGTTTCCATATTTCGCCTTAATAATTGTCCCATACTCTTCAGAATACTCTTTGTAAGTAACAAATCTAATCTACAAAACTAATCATACTGAAATATATTTTTTAAGGGTCCGTTCATCGAGTTGCGGAGGAAGTTTAATTCATTACGAATGGGTACTAACAGCAGGGCATTGTTTTCCTAAAGAAACCTCATATTTAGATTGGGTAGCAAGGTATCCAAAAGATTTGGTGTTTATGGGTTACACTCATCTGAAGTCCTTGGAGATTGTTCGTCAAAGTAGAAGAATAAAACGAATTATTCGTCACCCTTCTTACGAATATCATGACGTGGAAGATTTCACAGACGTTTCTTATGTAAGAAACGATATTGCGTTAGTAAAAGTAAAGAAAAAATTTCTTCCTACGGAAGTTGTCCATACAATTCGTTTGGCAATTTATTTTCGTCAATGTAAGTCTGGTATTGCGATTGGTGCGGGTCTTACACAATTATTTAGCGCAACTAGGTTTGAGGATAAAATAAAATACATGAAGATACGAATGAACAATAAAATATCGTTAAGTAAGTCTTTGTTCGAGCCATCAAACACTACGCTGTATGGAGAAAGCCGGGTTACCAAGGTCTACTCACAAAACGAGGGAGATAATTTCCTTCATGGTGATTCAGGAGGACCAGTAATCTGTGCCGATGTTACATTCCCAACACAAATTGGTTTGTTGTCTGCAGTTTCGAATCTTACCGAAAAGGGAACGATAATTAATATTATAGAAAGAATTGATTATCATATCGCGTTTATTTGGAAATACATCCCTGATCTTAAAGGAAATAAAAATTTAGAACGTTCACGTAAACATACTTTTAATCGGACATCCACTAGCTCCAACGAAACCGTCAACTCGAATAGAATTCTTTTTCTGTTAATTCCATTTGTTGTATTGCTATATCCAACATTATTATAATTTTTATTTAAACTTTTATGGATTTTAATAAACAACAGTTTTATTTAGATTAGATTTCCAAAAGGTTCATCTAAAAGACCTAGTCCTTCTAGTTTTCCTGTAAGATGATTGTGATCCCTTAGTAATTCAAGGGATTAAATTCCTAGGAGGTTCTTCTATAAATAATGAAAGAAACCTTTTAAGGATTTTAGAATGTACTACCTACGTCCTTCTTCAAGAAAGCAAGAAAGATCTGGAGAAGTAGCCCCAAAGGTTAAGGATCACGTAGGAAGGAACTCGTAGCGGTTCAGAAAACGAAAACGAAGCAAAGAGTAACTAAAATATTTTATGAAAATTTTCAAACTTTAATTTGATTTTTCTGGAAAATGGTGAACTTTACAGGAAAATTGTGTGGAATATCTTTTGTAGGAAATTTAATTCTCATTATATCTTCTCTGAAGCATTTTTTTGTAAGTGTAACGGTTTTTGATAAAAACGGGTATTAAGGAAACTGAAAGATTTTTCATGAAAATTCAAAAAATTGAATCCGCTTTTTCGCAAAAATGGCAAAGTGTACAGGAAAATTGTATACGACACTTTTTATAGAGAATTTAATTCTCTTTCTATTTTGTCTGAAATATTTTTGTCTAAAAAATATTTTATGAAAATTTTCAAAATTTAATTTGATTTTTCTGGAAAATGGTGAACTTTACAGGAAAATTGTGTGGAATATGTTTTGTAGGAAATTTAATTCTCATTATATCTTCTCTGAAGCATTTTTTTGTAAGTGTAACGGTTTTTGATAAAAACGGGTATTAAGGAAACTGAAAGATTTTTCATGAAAATTCAAAAAATTGAAACCGCTTTTTCGCGAAAATGACAAAGTTTACAGGAAAATTGTATACGACACTTTTTATAGAGAATTTAATTCTCTTTCTATTTTGTCTGAAATATTTTTGTCTAAAAAATATTTTATGAAAATTTTCAAAATTTAATTTGATTTTTCTGGAAAATCGTGAACTTTACAGGAAAATTTTCTGAAGTATTCGTTGTAGGGAATTTAATTCTCGTTATATCTTGTCTGAAGCATTTTTTTATAAGTGTAACGGTTTTTGATAAAAACGGGTATTAAGGAAACTGAAAGATTTTTCATGAAAATTCAAAAAATTGAAACCGCTTTTTCGCGAAAATGACAAAGTTTACAGGAAACTTGTATACGACACTTTTTATAGAGAATTTAATTCTCTTTCTATTTTGTCTGAAATATTTTTGTTTAAAAAATATTTTATGAAAATTTTCAAAATTTAATTTGATTTTTCTGGAAAATGGTGAACTTTACAGGAAAATTTTCTGAAGTATTTGTTGCAGGGAATTTAATTCTCGTTAAATCTTGTCCGAACCATTTTTTTGTAAGTGTAACGGTTCTTGATTAAAACGGGTATTAAGGAAACTCAAAGATTTTTCATGAAAATTCAAAAAATTGAATCAGCTTTTTCGCAAAAATGGCAAAGTGTACAGGAAAATTGTATACGACACTTTTTATAGAGAATTTAATTCTCTTTGTATTTTGTTTGAAACATTTTTGTCTAAAAAATATTTTATGAAAATTTTCAAACTTTAATTTGTTTTTTCTGGAAAATGGTGAACTTTACAGGAAAATTTTCTGGAATATTTGTTGTAGGAAATTTAATTCTTGTTATATCTTGTCTGAAGCATTTTTTTGTAAGTGTAACGGTTTTTGATAAAAACGGGTATTAAGGAAACTGAAAGATTTTTCATGAAAATTCAAAAAATTGAATCCGCTTTTTCGCAAAAATGGCAAAGTGTACATTAAAACTGTATACGATGCTCTTTATAGAGAATTTAATTCTCTTTCTATTTTGTCTGAAATATTTTTGTCTAAAAATATTTTATGAAAATCTTCAAGATTTAATTTGATTTTTCTGGAAAATGGTGAACTTTACAGGAAAATCTTCTGGAGTATTTGTTGTAGGGAATTTAATTCTCGTTATATCTTGTCTGAACCATTTTTTTGTAAGTGTAATGGTTTTTAATAAAAACTGGTATTAGAGAAGAAGCAAAGAGTAACTAGTAATGGGAATCCAGCTGGCCCTGAAAAAAAGCGAAAAGTGTCAAAATTTCCATTCTATCACAATGAACCTCTTCCATTACCTCATATCCTTCTCCTTAACAATTTCGGTTGAATCCAAACGGATTGTGAACGGGGTTGAAGTGGATGATCCTGAAAAATTCCCTTTCTTTGCATCAATATACCTCCAGAATCCCGATTTGTAAGTCAAAATAAGAAATTATTTAACATTTTCCATAATTCTCGTTTTAGGATATCGACAATCGTGTGCGGAGGAAGTCTGATCCATCCGGAATGGATCCTAACCGCAGCCCATTGCTTTCCTGAAGATAACACAACATACGAGTGGGTCGCAAATCAAACCGGAAGCCTGGTTTCAATGGGTTCTGTTGATAAATCTGTAGATAAGTTTCGTCAAAATAGAAGCATTGAAAGTATTATTCCGCATCCTGATTATAGGTATGAGGAAATACATCTACCTCAAGGAGGGACCTCATATTTGATGTTCTACGACATAGGACTCATAACAGTACAAACCCCTTTTGTTCTGACCCCTACCGTTAAAGTGATTCACTTATCGACTCGGTTTCTTGAATGTCCAACAGGTTTAGTCTTAGGATATGGACGTACGATCGATTCAGACCCTTCCAGTCTTTCAAAAAAATTAAAATACGCCCGATTACGTTTAGTAGAATATAACAAGCTATGCTTAAGTCTTGCACAACCAACAAACACCTCAATTTTTGCAGAAAGCGAAGTATACGTCCATGAAGACTACGGATATTTTTCAAGGGGCGATTCAGGGGGTCCTTTTATTTGCGACAACGTTACTCCTGTAACTCAAATCGGGGTTATATCAAAAGCAACGCCTCCTTGCAAAAGTGGAATTATAGTAAGCGTTTTGGAAAGGGTTGACCATTCGATTGGATTTATCACAGAATATGTTAGGATCAAGGAATACAAGGAAAAAAGCAGGAAATATAATTCTTTTTCTTCTGAACAGAGAAAGGGATCAGGAGCCAAAAGAATCGAAGTGTTTTCTATTTTATTGACACTTATTGTTGTGCACTGAGAGTCGGGAAGGGTCTTGGTGTTGATTAGTCCAAGAGATGCCAGCAAGAAGAACAAAGGATTGGAGCAGAGGGGGCTTCAAAAATGCCTGAAGGATTGCAGACCCATGGAAAATCCAGATCTGGTTTGATTTTGACTTCCCCAACGAGGATTTGCTTCCAAGAGATTTTGGCGATCTCAACTCTAAGGCAGAAGCCTATTCGGCTTGAGATCGGTCTAGGGTCACTGAAGATGATCCAAGACGCAGATCTGGTCCCGTCGTAATCTTCCAAGATCCTGAGTAGTTCCAGACCATGGAAGACGTCCTTCTAGACCTCTCCACCAACCGTTTACTTCTGTATTAGTTCCTTCATTAAATTTTTAGTAAATTGGGGTTGTTTTTCTTTAGTTAAAAGGGTCCGTCCATCTCTTCATTCTTCATTTCCGATGTCTTGGTGCACAGAACGTTCCATGGATCAAAGTTTAGCGAAGCCATGGATGACAACTTCAAGGCCTGCTCATCTTTCTAAATTGTCAAACTTTGACATTTATTTCAATCCAGAATGAAACTTTTACTTTTCCTTTTAACACATTTACTTTACAGTTATTGCAGTCAGAACTTACGTATTGGAGAAGGAGCAGAAGTAGATGACCCAACAAAATTTCCATTCTTCGCCCAATTAAGGATTCCCCAATACGATACCTTATACATTTTTGATGAATGTGGAGGTGCCTTAATTAATCCACAATGGATTATAACATCGGGACATTGTTTTCCATGGGAAGTCGAAAAAATCCAATGGGTGATCAATCAAAAAAAAGAAGTGGTCTTTATGGGTTCCATTTACACAAATCAATATAATAATGATTCTGAAGGTTCTTCGAGGAGAATTAAAAATATTTTCCATCATCCTAATTATGTTTACGAACAACGTTTGGTAGAGAATAAAATTGTTGAAATGATTTCGAATGATATTGCAATAGCAGAATTAAACGAACCCTTTGCGTTATCTCCAGTCATCCAACCAATTCGTCTGTCGACTAGTTTTGGGGATGAGGATAGCGGAATATTGATCGGAATAGGAATGACAAACATTAATGATTTGGACACCAACACAAAAACGGTACATTATGCTGTGTTGCCAATAAAAGACGTCAAAGATTTAACTTTTCATTTAAATCATGAAACTAACACCACGTTTTATTTGGAAGGAATCATTAGCGATGAAGAAGAAGACAGTACAGGATATGCCCTTTACGGTGATTCAGGTGGACCATTCATCAATAATGTTACAGACGCGGTTGCTCCAACATTATTAGGTGTCTTGTCAGTCATACAATATAATATTTTGCAAGGAAGGGTTGTACATGCAGTAGAACGAGTTGATTTAGCAATGGATTTTATTTTACCACATATTAGGAAAGTAGAAGATACCTTATTGGGGAAATCAAGGAAGGCTTTGAACATTCAAGCTGTAAAGAGTGGTTCCAGGAGAAAAACTATAGCAAATCTATTTATTATACTTTTGTGTATGTTTATATATCAATATAACCTCTTATTTTATTATTTTTTGTGTGTTCTTGTATTATTCACCCAGGAAAACGAACAGACCCGTATGTAGGCGAACAGGACATTGGTAAAGTCTTGAGGTGAGTTTTAGAAACAGAAACCGACGCAGAAAGTCAGGAAAACATGAACTGCGGCACATATTTGAAGGAAACATTTTTGTCTTCGATAAAAAAGGTTTTGAAGGAACTGAAAGATATTTTCTGAAAATTCAGAAAATTTGTTCCTAGTTTTCTCGAAAATGATTAAGTTTACGGGGAAATTGTATCAGATATTTTTTGTAGAAAATTTAATTCTCGATAAATCTTGTCTGAAGTATTTTTTTGTAAGTGTAACGCTTTTTGATAAAAACGGGTATTAAGGAAACTGAAAGATTTTTCATGAAAATTCAAAAAATTGAATCCGCTTTTTCGCAAAAATGGCAAAGTGTACAGGAAAATTGTATACGACACTTTTTATAGAGAATTTAATTCTCTTTGTATTTTGTTTGAAACATTTTTGTCTAAAAAATATTTTATGAAAATCTTCAAAATTTAATTTGATTTTTCTGGAAAATGGTGAACTTTACAGGAAAATTTTGTGGAATATTTGTTGTAGGGAATTTAATTCTCGTTATATCCTGTCTGAAGCATTTTTTTGTAAGTGTAACGGTTTTTGAGAAAAACGGGTATTAAGGAAACTGAAAGATTTTTCATGAAAATTCAAAAAATTGAATCCGCTTTTTCGCAAAAATGGCAAAGTGTACAGGAAAATTGTATACGACACTTTTTATAGAGAATTTAATTCTCTTTGTATTTTGTTTGAAACATTTTTGTCTAAAAAATATTTTATGAAAATCTTCAAAATTTAATTTGATTTTTCTGGAAAATGGTGAACTTTACAGGAAAATTTTCTGAAGTATTTGTTGTAGGGAATTTAATTCTCGTTATATCTTGTCTGAACCATTTTTTTGTAAGTGTAACGGTTTTCGATAAAAATGGGTATTAAGGAAACTGAAAGATTTTTCATGAAAATTCAAAAAATTGAATCCGCTTTTTCGCAAAAATGGCAAAGTGTACAGGAAAATTGTATACGACACTTTTTATAGAGAATTTAATTCTCTTTGTATTTTGTTTGAAACATTTTTGTCTAAAAAATATTTTATGAAAATTTTCAAAATTTAATTTGATTTTTCTGGAAAATGGTGAACTTTACAGGAAAATTTTCTGAAGTATTTGTTGTAGGGAATTTAATTCTCGTTATATCTTGTCTGAACCATTTTTTTGTAAGTGTAACGGTTCTTGATTAAAACGGGTATTAAGGAAACTCAAAGATTTTTCATGAAAATTCAAAAAATTGAATCCGCGTTTTCGCAAAAATGGCAAAGTGTACAGGAAAATTGTATACGACACTTTTTATAGAGAATTTAATTCTCTTTGTATTTTGTTTGAAACATTTTTGTCTAAAAAATATTTTATGAAAATTTTCAAATTTTAATTTAATTTTTCTAGAAAATGGTGAACTTTACAGGAAAATTTTCTGGAGTATTTGTTGTAGGAAATTGAATTCTCGTTATATTTTGTCTGCAGCATTTTTTTGTAAGTGTAACGGCTTTCGATAAAAACGGGTATTAAGGAAACTGAAAGATTTTTCATGAAAATTCAAAAAATTGAATCCGCGTTTTCGCAAAAATGGCAAAGTGTACAGGAAAATTGTATACGACACTTTTTATAGAGAATTTAATTCCCTTTCTATTTTGTCTGAAATATTTTTGTCTAAAAAATATTTTATGAAAATTTTCAAAATTTAATTTGATTTTTCTGGAAAATGGTGAACTTTACAGGAAAATTTTCTGAAGTATTTGTTGTAGGGAATTTAATTCTCGTTATATCTTGTCTGAACCATTTTTTTGTAAGTGTAACGGTTTTTGATGAAAACGGGTATTAAGGAAACTCAAAGATTTTTCATGAAAATTCAAAAAATTGAATCAGCTTTTTCGCAAAAATGGCAAAGTGTACAGGAAAATTGTATACGACACTTTTTATAGAGAATTTAATTCTCTTTGTATTTTGTTTGAAACATTTTTGCCTAAAAAATATTTTATGAAAATTTTCAAAATTTAATTTGATTTTTCTGTAAAATGGTGAACTTTACAGGAAAATTTTCTGAAGTATTTGTTGTAGGGAATTTAATTCTCGTTATATCTTGTCTGAAGCATTTTTTTGTAAGTGTAACGGTTCTTGATTAAAACGGGTATTAAGGAAACTCAAAGATTTTTCATGAAAATTCAAAAGATTGAATCCGCTTTTTCGCAAAAATGGCAAAGTGTACAGGAAAATTGTATACGACACTTTTTATAGAGAATTTAATTCTCTTTGTATTTTGTTTGAAACATTTTTGTCTAAAAAATATTTTATGAAAATTTTCAAACTTTAATTTAATTTTTCTAGAAAATGGTGAACTTTACAGGAAAATTTTCTGGAGTATTTGTTGTAGGAAATTTAATTCTCGTTATATTTTGTCTGCAGCATTTTTTTGTAAGTGTAACGGCTTTCGATAAAAACGGGTATTAAGGAAACTGAAAGATTTTTCATGAAAATTCAAAAAATTGAATCCGCGTTTTCGCAAAAATGGCAAAGTGTACAGGAAAATTGTATACGACACTTTTTATAGAGAATTTAATTCCCTTTCTATTTTGTCTGAAATATTTTTGTCTAAAAAATATTTTATGAAAATTTTCAAAATTTAATTTGATTTTTCTGGAAAATGGTGAACTTTACAGGAAAATTTTCTGAAGTATTTGTTGTAGGGAATTTAATTCTCGTTATATCTTGTCTGAACCATTTTTTTGTAAGTGTAACGGTTTTTGATGAAAACGGGTATTAAGGAAACTCAAAGATTTTTCATGAAAATTCAACAAATTGAATCAGCTTTTTCGCAAAAATGGCAAAGTGTACAGGAAAATTGTATACGACACTTTTTATAGAGAATTTAATTCTCTTTGTATTTTGTTTGAAACATTTTTGTCTAAAAAATATTTTATGAAAATTTTCAAACTTTAATTTGATTTTTCTGGAAAATGGTGAACTTTACAGGAAAATTTTCTGGAATATTTGTTGTAGGAAATTTAATTCTCGTTATATCATGTCTGAAGCATTTTTTTGTAAGTGTAACGGTTTTTGATAAAAACGGGTATTAAGGAAACTGAAAGATTTTTCATGAAAATTCAAAAAATTGAATCCGCTTTTTCGCAAAAATGGCAAAGTGTACAGGAAAATTGTATACGACACTTTTTATAGAGAATTTAATTCCCTTTCTATTTTGTCTGAAATATTTTTGTCTAAAAAATATTTTATGAAAATTTTCAAAATTTAATTTGATTTTTCTGGAAAATGGTGAACTTTACAGGAAAAGTTTCTGAAGTATTTGTTGTAGGGAATTTAATTCTCGTTATATCTTGTCTGAACCATTTTTTTGTAAGTGTAACGGTTTTTGATGAAAACGGGTATTAAGGAAACTCAAAGATTTTTCATGAAAATTCAAAAAATTGAATCAGCTTTTTCGCAAAAATGGCAAAGTGTACAGGAAAATTGTATACGACACTTTTTATAGAGAATTTAATTCTCTTTGTATTTTGTTTGAAACATTTTTGTCTAAAAAATATTGTATGAAAATTTTCAAACTTTAATTTGATTTTTCTGGAAAATGGTGAACTTTACAGGAAAATTTTCTGGAATATTTGTTGTAGGAAATTTAATTCTCATTATATCATGTCTGAAGCATTTTTTTGTAAGTGTAACGGTTTTTGATAAAAACGGGTATTAAGGAAACTGAAAGATTTTTCCTGAAAATTCAAAAAATTGAATCCGCTTTTTCGCAAAAATGGCAAAGTGTACAGGAAAATTGTATACGACACTTTTTATAGAGAATTTAATTCTCTTTCTATTTTGTTTGAAACATTTTTGTCTAAAAAATATTTTATGAAAATTGTCAAAATTTAATTTGATTTTTCTGGAAAATGGTGAACTTTCCAGGAAAATTTTCTGAAGTATTTGTTGTAGGGAATTTAATTCTCGTTATATCTTGTCTGAACCATTTTTTTGTAAGTGTAACGGTTTTTGATGAAAATGGGTATTAAGGAAACTCAAAGATTTTTCATGAAAATTCAAAAAATTGAATCCGCTTTTTCGCAAAAATGGCAAAGTATACAGGAAAATTGTATACGACACTTTTTATAGAGAATTTAATTCTCTTTCTATTTTGTTTGAAATATTTTTGTCTAAAAAATATTTTATGAAAATTTTCAAACTTTAATTTGATTTTTCTGGAAAATGGTGAACTTTACAGGAAAATTTTCTGGAATATTTGTTGTAGGAAATTAAATTGTCGTTATATCTTGTCTGAAGCAGTTTTTTGTAAGTGTAACGGTTTTTGATAAAAACGGGTATTAAGGAAACTGAAAGATTTTTCATGAAAATTCAAAAAATTGAATCCGCTTTTTCGCAAAAATAGCAAAGTGTACAGGAAAATTGTATACGACACTTTTTATAGAGAATTTAATTCCCTTTCTATTTTGTCTGAAATATTTTTGTCTAAAACATATTTTATGAAAATTGTCAAAATTTAATTTGATTTTTCTGGAAAATGGTGAACTTTACAGGAAAATTTTCTGAAGTATTTGTTGTAGGGAATTTAATTCTCGTTATATCTTGTCTGAACCATTTTTTTGTAAGTGTAACGGTTTTTGATGAAAACGGGTATTAAGGAAACTCAAAGATTTTTCATGAAAATTCAAAAAATTGAATCAGCTTTTTCGCAAAAATGGCAAAGTGTACAGGAAAATTGTATACGACAATTTTTATAGAGAATTTAATTCTCTTTGTATTTTGTTTGAAACATTTTTGTCTAGAAAATATTTTATGAAAATTTTCAAACTTTAATTTGATTTTTCTGGAAAATGGTGAACTTTACAGGAAAATGTTCTGGAATATTTGTTGTAGGAAATTTAATTCTCGTTATATCATGTCTGAAGAATTTTTTTGTAAGTGTAACGGTTTTTGATAAAAACGGGTATTAAGGAAACTGAAAGATTTTTCATGAAAATTCAAAAAATTGAATCCTCTTTTTCGCACAAATGGCAAAGTGTACAGGAAAATTGTATACGACACTTTTTATAGAGAATTTAATTCTCTTTGTATTTTGTTTGAAACATTTTGGTCTAGAAAATATTTTATGAAAATTTTCAAACTTTAATTTGATTTTTCTGGAAAATGGTGAACTTTACAGGAAAATTATCTGAAGTATTTGTTGTAGGAAATTTAATTCTCGCTATATCTTGTCTGAACCAATTTTTTGCGGTTTTTGATGAAAATGGGTATTAAGGAAACTCAAAGATTTTTCATGAAAATTCAAAAAATTGAATCCGCTTTTTCGCAAAAATGGCAATGTATACAGGAAAATTGTATACGACACTTTTTATAGAGAATTTAATTCTCTTTCTATTTTGTCTGCAATATTTTTGTCTAAAAAATATTTTATGAAAATTTTCAAACTTTAATTTGATTTTTCTGGAAAATGGTGAATTTTACAGGAAAATTTTCTAAAGTATTTGTTGTGGGGAATTTAATTCTCGTTATATCTTGTCTGAACCATTTTTTTGTAAGTGTAACGGTTTTTGATAAAAACGGGTATTAAGGAAATTGAAGGATTTTTCATGAAAATTCAAAAAATTGAATCCGCTTTTTCGCGAAAATGGCAAGTGTACAGGAAAATTGTATACGACACTTTTTATAGAGAATTTAATTCTCTGTCTATTTTGTCTGAAATATTTTTGTCTAAAAAATATTTTATGAAAATTTTCAAAATTTAATTTGATTTTTCTGGAAAATGGTGAACTTTACAGGAAAATTTTCTGGAATATTTGTTGTAGGGAATTTAATTATCGTTATATCTTGTCTGAAGAATTTTTTTGTAAGTGTAACGGTTTTTGCGAAAAACGGGTATTAAGGAAACTGAAAGATCTTTCATGTAAATTCAAAAAATTGAATCTGCTTTTCGCGAAAATGGCAAAGTGTACAGGAAAATTGTATACGACACTTTTTATAGAGAATTTAATTCTCTTTCTATTTTGTCTGAAACATTTTTGTCTAAAAAATAGTTTATGAAAATTTTCAAAATTTAATTTGATTTTTCTGGAAAATGGTGAACTTTACAGGAACATTTTCTGGAATATTTGTTGTAGGGAATTTAATTCTCGTTATATCTTGTCTGAAGCAATTTTTTGTAAGTGTAACGGTTTTTGATAAAAACGGGTATTAAGGAAACTGAAAGATTTTTTATGAAAATTCAAAAAATAAAATCCGCTTTTTCGTGAAAATGGCAAAGTGTACAGGAAAATTGTATACGAGCCTTTTTATAGAGAATTTAATTCTCTTTTTATTTTGTCTGAAATATTTTTGTCTAAAAAATATTTTATGAAAATTTTCAAAATTTAATTTGATTTTTCTGGAAAATGGTGAACTTTACAGGAAAATTTTCTGGAATATTTGTTGTAGGGAATTTAATTATCGTTATATCTTGTCTGAAGAATTTTTTTGTAAGTGTAACGGTTTTTGCGAAAAACGGGTATTAAGGAAACTGAAAGATCTTTCATGTAAATTCAAAAAATTGAATCTGCTTTTCGCGAAAATGGCAAAGTGTACAGGAAAATTGTATACGACACTTTTTATAGAGAATTTAATTCTCTTTCTATTTTGTCTGAAACATTTTTGTCTAAAAAATAGTTTATGAAAATTTTCAAAATTTAATTTGATTTTTCTGGAAAATGGTGAACTTTACAGGAACATTTTCTGGAATATTTGTTGTAGGGAATTTAATTCTCGTTATATCTTGTCTGAAGCATTTTTTTGTAAGTGTAACGGTTTTTGATAAAAACGGGTATTAAGGAAACTGAAAGATTTTTTATGAAAATTCAAAAAATAAAATCCGCTTTTTCGTGAAAATGGCAAAGTGTACAGGAAACTTGTATACGACACTTTTTATAGAGAATTTAATTCTCTTTCTATTTTGTCTGAAACATTTTTGTCTAAAAAATAGTTTATGAAAATTTTAAAAATTTAATTTGATTTTTCTGGAAAATGGTGAACTTTACAGGAACATTTTCTGGAATATTTGTTGTAGGGAAAAAAATTCAGAAAGGTTTCAGAAGGACTCCATTCCTGAATATTTCCTGACCAGGCAGGGAGCAGTGGCAAGGGGTGGGGGAAGTTTGTCCCATAATTTCAAAGTGTATACCCTCCAAATAATATTCTGGGAAAATCCTGACGAGATCTGAAGGGCGAGAAGTTTCAGACTACAGCAGATACGATAAGACACCGCAGTATCATTCCTTCTGTTGATGGTGCGTGAAATTTTGTAGGAGTAGGTATTGCATTGCCCAAGTAGGGTATCATTTGTTCTGCTGGAGCATTGATGGCTGGAGGTACAGGTGCTTTGCGTAGGTCATAAAGTTTTAATCTAGAGCAGATCGAAATCAGAAAATCGCAAGTTGACAGAATTTATGGAGCACGCAAGTACCACAAATGAACCTCCTCATAGTGCTCCTGCTGTAAAATCCTACATTGCTTTTGCACTTACCCAATAAATAAAATAATAAACCTAAGTTCTGTTCAGTAATATTTTATTAAAAATAAGTCTCAAAATTCCAATCAACTTAAAACAGAACAAACAGTTTTAAAATTAACAAAATATTGTGGGTGCGTAACACAAAAAACATTATGGATAAATAGGTTTTTTAAATAAAAGTATATCTTGAATACACTGTGGTAATTTCAAACTTTTCACTACAGTATGAATCTGATAAGGTTTATGAATATTAAATGCTTTATGTATAAATGAATACGATTTATTTCTGCTCAGTTCAAGCAAAGATGGTATTTCAGCAGCTAATGCAACTTCTTTGAAAATATCTTCATCTATTTCGGATGTTAACTTCAAATAATCCACCCAGCGGGTTTTGTTATAAGCAGGCAATGAAAAATATTTAAAAGCATTAAAAATATTCTTCTTAATTTGATAATTAGTGAATATAGAATATTGTATGTCCCTCATTTCAATTTCAGAACATATCTTCATACCAAGAATAAAAGCAAGAATTGGAGATATAACATTGGATAAAAGTAATTCCTCTTTACATTGAAAAGAATGAATAAATGCTTCAAGTTCATCACCAACTCCATATAATTCGAAAGCTTTGTTAACTTCAAATAAATCAGTAATTAATCCCAAACTTAAGCATACGTTGATGATAGTCATTCGGTCTTTCTTTTCCAAATGGAGTTCATCAAACTTTCTCAACATGGTTTTCAGGAAACTTGTTTTTAATGAATGTAACAATTTAAATCCTATTGGAGAATTCAATAGCATCAGTAAACATTCAACAAATTCTGGTGCTGGAAATGCAGTTTCTCGTACATACGTCTTTAAAAACGGTTGTTTTCTTTTGAAAAGGAGCTCATAGTCCACCATTTTAGACCAAATTAGTTTAAAGAGTTCGCAATTTTCATATTGAATAGAAGAATGAAGTGGTGTATCACCCCAATAAGAAATACAGTCAACATTTGCACCTGCATTAACAATATCAACAGCTAAACTACTCTTAGCTCGTGCAGCAAAATGTAAACTTGTATACCCAACACTATCTGTATCATCAAAATCTTCGTAATAGTAATATAACATTTGGGAAATATCAAAACGGCGGCGGTGAGAGAGTGATAACATGAACGGTGTTTCATTATGTTTATTAGGACCTGTAGCAGCAGCTCCATAAAACAAAAGTAAAGAGACGCCTCTAAGATTCTTGTAATTCGCCGCATAAAGGAGTGGAGTGCAATGGTAGTAATCAACTACATTTACATTTGCACCACGTTTTAAAAGTTCAAAGGCTATTATATTCATATCCGAATGTACCATAGCTAAATGCAATGGACTCTCTCCAGAAGTATCGGGAAGGTTTGGATCACAGCCTGCTCTTACAAGAGATATCGCGAGAGTTATCGTAACAGAATTTCTTTGAAATCTTGATAAACACATGGTAAGTGGGGTCTGATGGCCAGACTTTAAGTTGAGGTCAATTTTTGGATTTGTTAATAGAGTTTTGAACTTTTCCAAACTAAAATATAAAATTATGGAGTGATATTTGTATTAATGTAAAGCCCTATTTTTTAAGCAGCTGTGTATGCACCGGAAATTAGATGACAGGTTACCAGATCACGTGGTTCTCATTTGTAATTTAATCGACCTCTTTATTTTTAATATTTATTATTTTATAGACACAAAAATAATTCGAGATTTAAAAATCTGTTTTCCTTCAATTATTTGTATAAAAAGTAAACGTGACAACGTCGCTTTTCAGTTTATACTAAAATTAAATGACTGCGCATGCGCATCGCAAAATTAACCTACCACGTGTTTAGGCACCACCGCACAGCTACTTATAACACTGAACTTTACGCAACATTACGAAAATTATAATTCATCCCTAATTATTACAAACTTACTCGTTCTCCATAATTGTAACATGCAATGGTGCTAATCCATGTTTATTTAGAGTGTTTATATTTTCGTCCATAGTGCGTTTATATAAATCTTCTTTAAAAGTACAATGAGAATTCAATAAAAGCGCTTCGTTGAAGGTTCAAAAAACAAATGATACTTTCTTACGTCTCAGGGGTGGAAAAACAAATGATACTCTTACGTTTTAGGGGTGGTCAAATGCGCAATGGCCACTATAGGGATGTACAGCAATAGCGACGTTGTCATGTTTACGAATATCTCGTTAAATCATCCCTTTACAGTTTTTTTCATATCTCTACTAATAACCGAGATATACACCGAGGAATGTAAACTCAAATCACACTGTATGTTTTCAGAATGTTGGACCTAACTCTCAAGACTCTGAAGAAGATTTATCTATTATTCAGCATGCGTGAAAATGTAAATTCCCTTAACAAATATGGTCATGCACCATTGCATCTTGCCATTAGGGACCAAAAGTAAGAATCTGTAATCATTTTCCCCTAACTTCCTGATTAATTGTTTTATTCTTTTTTTCTTCTAGTCAATTTAATTCTCTTTTATCTCTCTTTTATTTTGTCTGAAATATTTTTGTCTAAAAAATATTTTATGAAAATTTTCAAAATTTAATTTGATTTTTCTGGAAAATGGTGAACTTTACAGGAAAATTTTGTGGAATATTTGTTGTAGGGAATTTAATTCTCGTTATATCCTGTCTGAAGCATTTTTTTGTAAGTGTAACGGTTTTTGAGAAAAACGGGTATTAAGGAAACTGAAAGATTTTTCATGAAAATTCAAAAAATTGAATCCTCTTTTTCGCACAAATGGCAAAGTGTACAGGAAAATTGTATACGACACTTTTTATAGAGAATTTAATTCTCTTTGTATTTTGTTTGAAACATTTTGGTCTAGAAAATATTTTATGAAAATTTTCAAACTTTAATTTGATTTTTCTGGAAAATGGTGAACTTTACAGGAAAATTATCTGAAGTATTTGTTGTAGGAAATTTAATTCTCGCTATATCTTGTCTGAACCAATTTTTTGCGGTTTTTGATGAAAATGGGTATTAAGGAAACTCAAAGATTTTTCATGAAAATTCAAAAAATTGAATCCGCTTTTTCGCAAAAATGGCAATGTATACAGGAAAATTGTATACGACACTTTTTATAGAGAATTTAATTCTCTTTCTATTTTGTCTGCAATATTTTTGTCTAAAAAATATTTTATGAAAATTTTCAAACTTTAATTTGATTTTTCTGGAAAATGGTGAATTTTACAGGAAAATTTTCTAAAGTATTTGTTGTGGGGAATTTAATTCTCGTTATATCTTGTCTGAACCATTTTTTTGTAAGTGTAACGGTTCTTGATTAAAACGGGTATTAAGGAAACTCAAAGATTTTTCATGAAAATTAAAAAAATTGAATCCGCTTTTTCGCAAAAATGGCAAAGTGTACAGGAAAATTGTATACGACACTTTTTATAGAGAATGTAATTCTCTTTGTAATTTGTTTGAAACATTTTTGTCTAAAAAGTATTTTATGAAAATTTTCAAACTTTCATTTGATTTTTCTAGAAAATGGTGAACTTTACGGGAAAATTTTCTGGAGTATTTGTTGTAGGAAATTTAATTCTCGTTATAGTTTGTCTGAAGCATTTTTTTGTAAGTGTAGCGGTTTTCGATAAAAGCGGGTATTAAGGAAACTGAAAGATTTTTCATGAAAATTCAAAAAATTGAATCCGCTTTTTCGCAAAAATGGCAAAGTGTACAGAAAAATTGTATACAACACTTTTTATAGAGAATATAATTCTCTTTGTATTTTGTTTGAAACATTTTTGTCTAAAAAATATTTTATGAAAATTTTCAAACTTTAATTTGATTTTTCTGGAAAATGGTGAACTTTACAGGAAAATTTTCTGGAGTATTTGTTGTAGGAAATTGAATTCTCGTTATATTTTGTCTGCAGCATTTTTTTGTAAGTGTAACGGCTTTCGATAAAAACGGGTATTAAGGAAACTGAAAGATTTTTCATGAAAATTCAAAAAATTGAATCCGCTTTTTCGCAAAAATGGCAAAGTGTACAGGAAAATTGTATACGACACTTTTTATAGAGAATTTAATTCTCTTTCTATTTTGTCTGAAATATTTTTGTCTAAAAAATATTTTATGAAAATTTTCAAAATTTAATTTGATTTTGCTGGAAAATGGTGAACTTTACAGGAAAATTTTCTGAAGTATTTGTTGTAGGGAATTTAATTCTCGTTATATCTTGTCTGAACCATTTTTTTGTAAGTGTAACGGTTCTTGATGAAAACGGGTATTAAGGAAACTCAAAGATTTTTCATGAAAATTCAAAAAATTGAATCCGCTTTTTCGCAAAAATGGCAAAGTGTACAGGAAAATTGTATACGACACTTTTTATAGAGAATTTAATTCTCTTTCTATTTTGTCTGAAATACTTTTGTCTAAAAAATATTTTATGAAAATTTTCAAAATTTAATTTGATTTTTCTGGAAAATGGTGAACTTTACAGGAAAATTTTCGGAAGTATTTGTTGTAGGGAATTTAATTCTCGTTATATCTTGTCTGAACCATTTTTTTGTAAGTGTAACGGTTTTTGATGAAAATGGGTATTAAGGAAACTCAAAGATTTTTCATGAAAATTCAAAAAATTGAATCCGCTTTTTCGCAAAAATGGCAATGTATACAGGAAAATTGTATACGACACTTTTTATAGAGAATTTAATTCTCTTTCTATTTTGTCTGCAATATTTTTGTCTAAAAAATATTTTATGAAAATTTTCAAACTTTAATTTGATTTTTCTGGAAAATGGTGAACTTTACAGGAAAATTTTTTCAAGTATTTGTTGTGGGGAATTTAATTCTCGTTATATCTTGTCTGAACCATTTTTTTGTAAGTGTAACGGTTCTTGATTAAAACGGGTATTAAGGAGACTCAAAGATTTTTCATGAAAATTCAAAAAATTGAATCCGCTTTTTCGCAAAAATGGCAAAGTGTACAGGAAAATTGTATACGGCACTTTTTATAGAGAATTTAATTCTCTTTGTATTTTGTTTGAAACATTTTTGTCTAAAAAATATTTTATGAAAATTTTCAAACTTTAATTTGATTTTTCTAGAAAATGGTGAACTTTACGGGAAAATTTTCTGGAGTATTTGTTGTAGGAAATTTAATTCTCGTTATATTTTGTCTGAAGCATTTTTTTGTAAGTGTAACGGTTTTCGATAAAAACGGGTATTAAGGAAACTGAAAGATTTTTCATGAAAATTCAAAAAATTGAATCCGCTTTTTCGCAAAAATGGCAAAGTGTACAGGAAAATTGTATACGACACTTTTTATAGAGAATTTAATTCCCTTTCTATTTTGTTTGAAACATTTTTGTCTAAAAAATATTTTATGAAAATTTTCAAAATTTAATTTGATTTTTCTCGAAAATGGTGAACTTTACAGGAAAATTTTCCTGTATTTGTTGTAGGGAATTTAATTCTCGTTATATCTTGTCTGAACCATTTTTTTGTAAGTGTAACGGTTTTTGATGAAAACGGGTATTAAGGAAACTCAAAGATTTTTCATGAAAATTCAAAAAATTGAATCCGCTTTTTCGCAAAAATGGCAAAGTGTACAGGAAAATTGTATACGACACTTTTTATAGAGAATGTAATTCTCTTTGTAATTTGTTTGAAACATTTTTGTCTAAAAAGTATTTTATGAAAATTTTCAAACTTTCATTTGATTTTTCTAGAAAATGGTGAACTTTACGGGAAAATTTTCTGGAGTATTTGTTGTAGGAAATTTAATTCTCGTTATAGTTTGTCTGAAGCATTTTTTTGTAAGTGTAGCGGTTTTCGATAAAAGCGGGTATTAAGGAAACTGAAAGATTTTTCATGAAAATTCAAAAAATTGAATCCGCTTTTTCGCAAAAATGGCAAAGTGTACAGAAAAATTGTATACAACACTTTTTATAGAGAATTTAATTCTCTTTGTATTTTGTTTGAAACATTTTTGTCTAGAAAATATTTTATGAAAATTTTCAAACTTTAATTTGATTTTTCTGGAAAATGGTGAACTTTACAGGAAAATTTTCTGGAATATTTGTTGTAGGAAATTAAATTGTCGTTATATCTTGTCTGAAGCATTTTTTTGTAAGTGTAACGGTTTTTGATAAAAAAGGGTATTAAGAAAACTGAACGATTTTTCATGAAAATTCAAAAAATTGAATCCGCTTTTCGCAAAAATGGCAAAGTGTACAGGAAAATTGTATACGACACTTTTTATAGAGAATTTAATTCTCTTTCTATTTTGTCTGAAACATTTTTGTCTAAAAAATATTTTATGAAAATTGTCAAAATTTAATTTGATTTTTCTGGAAAATGGTGAACTTTACAGGAAAATTTTCTGAAGTATTCGTTGTAGGGAATTTAATTCTCGTTATATCATGTCTGAACCATTTTTTTGTAAGTGTAACGGTTCTTGATTAAAACGGGTATTAAGGAAACTGAAAGATTTTTCATGAAAATTCAAAAAATTGAATCCGCTTTTTCGCAAAAATGGCAAAGTGTACAGAAAAATTGTATACAACACTTTTTATAGAGAATTTAATTCTCTTTGTATTTTGTTTGAAACATTTTTGTCTAGAAAATATTTTATGAAAATTTTCAAACTTTAATTTGATTTTTCTGGAAAATGGTGAACTTTACAGGAAAATTTTCTGGAATATTTGTTGTAGGAAATTAAATTGTCGTTATATCTTGTCTGAAGCATTTTTTTGTAAGTGTAACGGTTTTTGATAAAAAAGGGTATTAAGAAAACTGAACGATTTTTCATGAAAATTCAAAAAATTGAATCCGCTTTTCGCAAAAATGGCAAAGTGTACAGGAAAATTGTATACGACACTTTTTATAGAGAATTTAATTCTCTTTCTATTTTGTCTGAAACATTTTTGTCTAAAAAATATTTTATGAAAATTGTCAAAATTTAATTTGATTTTTCTGGAAAATGGTGAACTTTACAGGAAAATTTTCTGAAGTATTCGTTGTAGGGAATTTAATTCTCGTTATATCATGTCTGAACCATTTTTTTGTAAGTGTAACGGTTCTTGATTAAAACGGGTATTAAGGAAACTCAAAGATTTTTCATGAAAATTCAAAAAATTGAATCCGTTTTTTCGCAAAAATGGCAAAGTGTACAGGAAAATTGTATACGACACTTTTTATAGAGAATTTAATTCTCTTTGTATATTGTTTGAAACATTTTTGTCTAAAAAATATTTTAGAAAATTTTCAAACTTTAATTTGATTTTTCTAGAAAATGGTGAACTGTACAGGAAAATATTCTGGAGTATTTGTTGTAGGAAATTTAATTCTCGTTATATTTTGTCTGAAGCATTTTTTTGTAAGTGTAACGGTTTTCGATAAAAATGGGTATTAAGGAAACTGAAAGATTTTTCATGAAAATTAAAAAAATTGAATCCGCTTTTTCGCGAAAATGGCAAAGTGTACAGGAAAATTGTATACGACTCTTTTTATAGAGAATTTAATTCTCTTTCTAGTTTGTCTGAAATATTTTTGTCTAAAAATATTTTATGAAAATTTTCAAGATTTAATTTGATTTTTCTGGAAAATGGTGAATTTTACAGGAAAATTTCCGGGAATATTTGTTGTACGGAATTTAATTCTAGTTATATCTTGTCTGAAGCATTTTTTTGTAAGTGTAACGGTTTTTGTTAAAAACGGGTATTAAGGAAACTGAAAGATTTTTCATGAAAATTCAAAAAATTGAATCCGCGTTTTCGCAAAAATTATGATTATGATTATGATTATGATTATGATTTTATTGCCTGTTTTTATACAATTTATACACGTATTTACAGATGTCAAGAATAGAAGAATACTGTATGATATAATATATATAAATGAGCAATTACATGTAATGTGAAATAATAATATGATGTACAGTTGTATTCAAATCATATAAACAGTTTTTAATAAGCAGGTAAAAGTAGGTGCATAGCAAAACATTTCGAAAAACTCTCAGACAGCCAGATCCTCTGTTGTTAAGAACTCGTCTATCGAGTAGAATGCTTTAGCAGTTAAAATTCGTTTGAGTTGAGTTTTAAATTTTGGTTCATTTGACCTTTTCATATCGGGTGTTAATTTATTGTATATCTTTAATCCAATATAATCGACATTTTGTTGCGTTTTTGATAGCCTGGCTAAAGGTAGGTACAACTTTTCTTTGTTCCTAGTGTCGTGTCCGTGCACATCTTGGTGTAATTCTCGCTTTTTGTCTCGGTGAATGCGAATAGCAGCGTTTAGTATGTATATGCAGGGAAGTGTTAGGATTTTATATTTTCTAAAGGTGTGTCTACAATCACTTTGGTACGGTATGTTGCCTATAATTCTGATAACTCTTCGCTGGATACCAAAAATTCTGTTTGCTGCTGCAGATTGTCCCCACAGGAGGATACCATATGTCATTATACTATTAAACATTGCATGATAAGTGGTTAGTAGGACATCAAGGGAAACAATTGGTTTTAATTTCCTAATTAGGTAAGTGATTCTTGAGAGTTTTGTGGACAGTTCGGAAACCTGTGCATGGTAGTTTAGTTTGGTATCGAGGTGGATACCAAGCAATTTTGTGGATTCGGATATTTCGTTGTCGGGTACATTTCTCATGGCATGCCATAGGGTTTGAGTTTTGTTGTCATTGATGATCAGATTATTTGATGAGAACCACTTCTGGGCTGACTGTTCTGAGGCCTCCGTCAGGCGTAGGACATCTTCATGTCTTTTTGCTACGTAAATGGCAAAGTGTACAGGAAAATTGTATACGACACTTTTTATAGAAAATTTAATTCTCTTTGTATTTTGTTTGAAACATTTTTGTCTAGAAAATATTTTATGAAAATTTTCAAAATTTAATTTGATTTTTCTCGAAAATGGTGAACTTTACAGGAAAATTTTCCTGTATTTGTTGTAGGGAATTTAATTCTCGTTATATCTTGTCTGAACCATTTTTTTGTAAGTGTAACGGTTCTTGATTAAAACGGGTATTAAGGAAACTCAAAGATTTTTCATGAAAATTAAAAAAATTGAATCCGCTTTTTCGCAAAAATGGCAAAGTGTACAGGAAAATTGTATACGACACTTTTTATAGAGAATGTAATTCTCTTTGTAATTTGTTTGAAACATTTTTGTCTAAAAAGTATTTTATGAAAATTTTCAAACTTTCATTTGATTTTTCTAGAAAATGGTGAACTTTACGGGAAAATTTTCTGGAGTATTTGTTGTAGGAAATTTAATTCTCGTTATAGTTTGTCTGAAGCATGTTTTTGTAAGTGTAGCGGTTTTCGATAAAAGCGGGTATTAAGGAAACTGAAAGATTTTTCATGAAAATTCAAAAAATTGAATCCGCTTTTTCGCAAAAATGGCAAAGTGTACAGAAAAATTGTATACAACACTTTTTATAGAGAATATAATTCTCTTTGTATTTTGTTTGAAACATTTTTGTCTAAAAAATATTTTATGAAAATTTTCAAACTTTAATTTGATTTTTCTGGAAAATGGTGAACTTTACAGGAAAATTTTCTGGAGTATTTGTTGTAGGAAATTGAATTCTCGTTATATTTTGTCTGCAGCATTTTTTTGTAAGTGTAACGGCTTTCGATAAAAACGGGTATTAAGGAAACTGAAAGATTTTTCATGAAAATTCAAAAAATTGAATCCGCTTTTTCGCAAAAATGGCAAAGTGTACAGGAAAATTGTATACGACACTTTTTATAGAGAATTTAATTCTCTTTCTATTTTGTCTGAAATATTTTTGTCTAAAAAATATTTTATGAAAATTTTCAAAATTTAATTTGATTTTGCTGGAAAATGGTGAACTTTACAGGAAAATTTTCTGAAGTATTTGTTGTAGGGAATTTAATTCTCGTTATATCTTGTCTGAACCATTTTTTTGTAAGTGTAACGGTTCTTGATGAAAACGGGTATTAAGGAAACTCAAAGATTTTTCATGAAAATTCAAAAAATTGAATCAGCTTTTTCGCAAAAATGGCAAAGTGTACAGGAAAATTGTATACGACACTTTTTATAGAGAATTTAATTCTCTTTGTATTTTGTTTGAAACATTTTTGTCTAAAAAATATTTTATGAAAATTTTCAAACTATAATTTGATTTTTCTGGAAAATGGTGAACTTTACAGGAAAATTTTCTGGAATATTTGTTGTAGGAAATTTAATTCTCGTTATATCATGTCTGAAGCATTTTTTTGTAAGTGTAACGGTTTTTGATAAAAACGGGTATTAAGGAAACTGAAAGATTTTTCATGAAAATTCAAAAAATTGAATCCGCTTTTTCGCAAAAATGGCAAAGTGTACAGGAAAATTGTATACGACACTTTTTATAGAGAATTTAATTCTCTTTCTATTTTGTCTGAAATATTTTTGTCTAAAAAATATTTTATGAAAATTTTCAAAATTTAATTTGATTTTTCTGGAAAATGGTGAACTTTACAGGAAAATTTTCGGAAGTATTTGTTGTAGGGAATTTAATTCTCGTTATATCTTGTCTGAACCATTTTTTTTTAAGTGTAACGGTTCTTGATGAAAACGGGTATTAAGGAAACTCAAAGATTTTTCATGAAAATTCAAAAAATTGAATCAGCTTTTTCGCAAAAATGGCAAAGTGTACAGGAAAATTGTATACGACACTTTTTATAGAGAATTTAATTCTCTTTGTATTTTGTTTGAAACATTTTTGTCTAAAAAATATTTTATGAAAATTTTCAAACTATAATTTGATTTTTCTGGAAAATGGTGAACTTTACAGGAAAATTTTCTGGAATATTTGTTGTAGGAAATTTAATTCTCGTTATATCATGTCTGAAGCATTTTTTTGTAAGTGTAACGGTTTTTGATAAAAACGGGTATTAAGGAAACTGAAAGATTTTTCATGAAAATTCAAAAAATTGAATCCGCTTTTTCGCAAAAATGGCAAAGTGTACAGGAAAATTGTATACGACACTTTTTATAGAGAATTTAATTCTCTTTCTATTTTGTCTGCAATATTTTTGTCTAAAAAATATTTTATGAAAATTTTCAAACTTTAATTTGATTTTTCTGGAAAATGGTGAACTTTACAGGAAAATTTTTTCAAGTATTTGTTGTGGGGAATTTAATTCTCGTTATATCTTGTCTGAACCATTTTTTTGTAAGTGTAACGGTTCTTGATTAAAACGGGTATTAAGGAGACTCAAAGATTTTTCATGAAAATTCAAAAAATTGAATCCGCTTTTTCGCAAAAATGGCAAAGTGTACAGGAAAATTGTATACGGCACTTTTTATAGAGAATTTAATTCTCTTTGTATTTTGTTTGAAACATGTTTGTCTAAAAAATATTTTATGAAAATTTTCAAACTTTAATTTGATTTTTCTAGAAAATGGTGAACTTTACGGGAAAATTTTCTGGAATATTTGTTGTAGGAAATTTAATTCTCGTTATATTTTGTCTGAAGCATTTTTTTGTAAGTGTAACGGTTTTCGATAAAAACGGGTATTAAAGAAACTGAAAGATTTTTCATGAAAATTCAAAAAATTGAATCCGCTTTTTCGCAAAAATGGCAAAGTGTACAGGAAAATTGTATACGACACTTTTTATAGAGAATTTAATTCCCTTTCTATTTTGTTTGAAACATTTTTGTCTAAAAAATATTTTATGAAAATTTTCAAAATTTAATTTGATTTTTCTCGAAAATGGTGAACTTTACAGGAAAATTTTCCTGTATTTGTTGTAGGGAATTTAATTCTCGTTATATCTTGTCTGAACCATTTTTTTGTAAGTGTAACGGTTTTTGATGAAAACGGGTATTAAGGAAACTCAAAGATTTTTCATGAAAATTCAAAAAATTGAATCCGCTTTTTCGCAAAAATGGCAAAGTGTACAGGAAAATTGTATACGACACTTTTTATAGAGAATGTAATTCTCTTTGTAATTTGTTTGAAACATTTTTGTCTAAAAAGTATTTTATGAAAATTTTCAAACTTTCATTTGATTTTTCTAGAAAATGGTGAACTTTACGGGAAAATTTTCTGGAGTATTTGTTGTAGGAAATTTAATTCTCGTTATAGTTTGTCTGAAGCATTTTTTTGTAAGTGTAGCGGTTTTCGATAAAAGCGGGTATTAAGGAAACTGAAAGATTTTTCATGAAAATTCAAAAAATTGAATCCGCTTTTTCGCAAAAATGGCAAAGTGTACAGAAAAATTGTATACAACACTTTTTATAGAGAATTTAATTCTCTTTGTATTTTGTTTGAAACATTTTTGTCTAGAAAATATTTTATGAAAATTTTCAAACTTTAATTTGATTTTTCTGGAAAATGGTGAACTTTACAGGAAAATTTTCTGGAATATTTGTTGTAGGAAATTAAATTGTCGTTATATCTTGTCTGAAGCATTTTTTTGTAAGTGTAACGGTTTTTGATAAAAAAGGGTATTAAGAAAACTGAACGATTTTTCATGAAAATTCAAAAAATTGAATCCGCTTTTCGCAAAAATGGCAAAGTGTACAGGAAAATTGTATACGACACTTTTTATAGAGAATTTAATTCTCTTTCTATTTTGTCTGAAACATTTTTGTCTAAAAAATATTTTATGAAAATTGTCAAAATTTAATTTGATTTTTCTGGAAAATGGTGAACTTTACAGGAAAATTTTCTGAAGTATTTGTTGTAGGGAATTTAATTCTCGTTATATCTTGTCTGAACCATTTTTTTGTAAGTGTAACGGTTTTTGATAAAAACGGGTATTAAGGAAACTGAAAGATTTTTCATGAAAATTCAAATAATTGAATCCGCGTTTTCGCAAAAATGGCAAAGTGTACAGGAAAATTGTATACGACACTTTTTATAGAGAATTTAATTCTCTTTCTATTTTGTCTGAAATATTTTTGTCTAAAAAATATTTTATGAAAATTTTCAAAATTTAATTTGATTTTTCTGGAAAATGGTGAACTTTACAGGAAAATTTTCTGAAGTATTTGTTGTAGGTAATTTAATTCTCGTTATATCTTGTCTGAACCATTTTTTTGTAAGTGTAACGGTTTTTGATGAAAACGGGTATAAAGAAACTCAAAGATTTTTCATGAAAATTCAAAAAATTGAATCCGCCTTTTCGCAAAAATGGCAAAGTGTACAGGAAAATTGTATACGACACTTTTTATAGAGAATTTAATTCTCTTTCTATTTTGTCTGAAACATTTTTGTCTAAAAAATATTTTATGAAAATTGTCAAAATTTAATTTGATTTTTCTGGAAAATGGTGAACTTTACAGGAAAATTTTCTGAAGTATTTGTTGTAGGGAATTTAATTCTCGTTATATCTTGTCTGAACCATTTTTTTGTAAGTGTAACGGTTTTTGATAAAAACGGGTATTAAGGAAACTGAAAGATTTTTCATGAAAATTCAAATAATTGAATCCGCGTTTTCGCAAAAATGGCAAAGTGTACAGGAAAATTGTATACGACACTTTTTATAGAGAATTTAATTCTCTTTCTATTTTGTCTGAAATATTTTTGTCTAAAAAATATTTTATGAAAATTTTCAAAATTTAATTTGATTTTTCTGGAAAATGGTGAACTTTACAGGAAAATTTTCTGAAGTATTTGTTGTAGGTAATTTAATTCTCGTTATATCTTGTCTGAACCATTTTTTTGTAAGTGTAACGGTTTTTGATGAAAACGGGTATAAAGAAACTCAAAGATTTTTCATGAAAATTCAAAAAATTGAATCCGCCTTTTCGCAAAAATGGCAAAGTGTACAGGAAAATTGTATACGACACTATTTATAGAGAATTTAATTCTCTTTGTATTTTGTTTGAAACATTTTTGTCTAAAAAATATTTTATGAAAATTTTCAAAATTTAATTTGATTTTTCTGGAAAATGGTGAACTTTACAGGAAAATTTTCTGGAATATTTGTTGTAGGAAATTTAATTCTCGTTATATCTTGTCTGAATAATTTTTTTTGTAAGTGTAACGGTTTTTGATAAAAACGGGTATTAAGGAAACTGAAAGATTTTTCATGAAAATTCAAAAAATTGAATCCGCTTTTTCGCGAAAATGGCAAAGTGTACAGGAAAATTGTATACGACTCTTTTTATAGAGAATTTAATTCTCTTTCTAGTTTGTCTGAAATATTTTTGTCCTAAAAATATTTTATGAAAATTTTCAACATTTAATTTGATTTTTCTCGAAAATGGTGAGCTTTACAGGAAAATTTCCTGAAATATTTGTTGTAGGAAATTTAATTCTCGTTATATCTTGTCTGAAGTATTTTTTTGTACATGTAACGGTTTTTGATAAAAACGGGTATTAAGGAAACTGAAAGATTTATCCTGAAAATTCAATAAATTTAATTCGCTTTTTCGCGAAAACGGTGAAGTTTACAGGAAAATTGTATACGACGTTTGTTCTAGAGAATTCTATTCTCTTTCTATTTTGTCTAAAACATTTTTGTCTAAGGATATTTTATGAAAATTTTCAAAATTTAATTTGATTTTTCTAGAAAATGGCGATGTTTACGGGAAAATTGTATAAGAATTTTTTTGTAGAGAATTTAATTCTCTCTGTATTCTCTCGGAAACAATTTTGTCTAAAGTGTAACCAAGGCAAACAAACAGGAAAACACGCTCAAAAACACACTGGTGAGAAGCCTAGCAAGGTCAGATATAAAAAAACACCTTCACTTCAGAATTTCTATTTTCATTGTGCAGCTTACAATAAATTCTTACAACTAATACAATTAATATAGACAAGCCATAATATTAATTAGAAATTTCAGTGCTTTTTCTAACAATAAGGCAAATATGTGATATGCATTTTTCAAAATCCCAGTAAGCAATTTTCTTGATGTTGCACCTTTCTAGTAGTTTTTAGGCTAAACTCGCCGGGATATCTCATATAATGCACGTTATTCAGTCAGTTACATAAAGTTTTGATGTAGTTTGCATGATATTAGAGACATAATTTTACAATATTAAATAAAATATAGAGTGCCTTAATCTAAGAATGTGTTGCTTTCGACATGATTGATTCCACCCTATTAGCAGTCTCACGTACAACATCCGGTAACTCAGGTAAATCCAGATTAATATGCGTAGATAGTCTTTTATACACCATACTATTTTCCGGTTTTTTCCTTCTAGCTTCTTCATATTTCAATTGTTGTTTTAAAAATATCGCATTCTTCAAAACATCCTGAATGTTTTTAAAACTTTCTTCAGCTTTATTCATATTTTTCATTGCTTGCACTGCATAATCGATGTCGTAACATCTTCCTTGTAATTCATGTTGTAATTTACTCACTTCAACTCGACGATCTACCATTGGATTAATTGCTTTTCTTACATGCTCTTGTAATCGGTAAAATGCTAAAGAAGGTTCGTTTGCTACGATATGCATGTTTTCAGAAATTCGTTCCGTTGCTTTTTTGACTTTTACTTCTAAAGTCGAGTCGGTCGTTAGAGACATTATGGGAAGCTTCTTGATATTGTTAGACTCAGTTGTACGCTCTAAACATGATTATAAATGATTTAAATTAATTCATAATCCTAAAAACACAGATTTATACTAACCTTACTTTTTCGGTGTAAATTTTATTTTCCTTGGTTTTCAAGATTATTTTCCAATTAATTGACAATATTTCTTTATATTAATAACAAATATTACAGCAAAATCCTTATAAAATACTTTTCTGGCAGGAAATTAATAAAAATATGTAAATAGTTTCATTTGAACTACCCCTGGCCCATCTGTCAAAGCATTTGAACTAAAATATTCCATATGAACTACTAACAACAAATTCGCGCCTTATTCAAATCTAGCACCTTTCAAAATCAAACCTGACATTACAAAACGTAACCTAATCAACCCTAAAAACATAAATTTACCCGCAATGAACATTTATTTATCTATTTTTAATTTAATTTTACTCATTAAATGTAAAGAAAGTAAAGGAGGTAGTTCTGGAATTGCAATAGAAATTCAAGACCCAAGAAGCTTTCCATTTCTAGTTCAACTAAGATGTCCTTTGTTTCGAAAACCGTAGGTAAAGGAAAATCCCTTATAAAACAAGCCCTTAACTTATTTATTTTGAAGGGGAAAAGCGAGTAGATGTGGGGGTTCCTTAATACACCCCAAATGGGTTCTAACAGCTGGTAATTGTTTTCCTAATGATCGTCAAGAGATTGAATGGTTGCTTCATCAAACTACCCCGATGGTTTTTATGGGATCTATAAGAATGTTTGATTATCTTTATGGAATGACTAATTTTATTTTAAATATATTCCAACACCCCTATTATTTAAAGATAAATAATAGCGAAATATATCATAATGTTGCGCTTGTGGAATTAAAATTTCTTTATAATATTTCGGTTAACATACAAATTATTCGGTTAAGCAATTTTTATGTTAATTGTACCCATGGTATTTTAGTTGGTATGAGCTTAACAAACATTAAAGCGAATGATAGTTTTTCCACAAACATAAAATATTTCAACTTGAACATAAAAAAATATTTTGATTTAAATGAACACCCCGAAACTGTATTTTACACTGAAGACAAAACCGGTGGGGATATCCCAGGTTCTTATGGTGGTGCCTTAGGTTCACCCTTTATTTGTACTTTAAATTCAACCCTTATTCAGATTGGAGTATTATCTTGGAGTGAAAAAACTAAAACTGCTATTAGAACTGCATACGAAAGGGTTGATTTAATTTTTGAGTTTGTATTAGAACATGTGCCTCAGATTATGCCCAAACTTAAAAGAAGATGGTTAAGAAATGGCCGAAACGCAACGAAACCATTATATAATGTTATTATTATAGGTCTTGTTGGGTGTTTTTGTAATATAAATAAAATAGTGTTTGTGTAATAGGTTTTTTATAAATATTTCAATAATGGTTGGATTTATAAAAAAATAGTTCAAATAGATTTTAAAGATCTTGAAATTCTTTATTAAAAAGGTTTAATCCAACTTTTTGATAAGTCTAATCGTTTTCGAGTAAACGTTAGATGAATGTACAAATGAAATTTTTTTTTTAGAAATTCAGATTCAATCCATTTTTTTAATTTTATTTCGAAAACGGTTAACTTTACAGAAAATTTCAAGAACATATTTATTATAGAGAATTTAATTCCCTTTAAATTTTATGTTAAACGTTTTTTTGTAAGTGTAACTGGTTTTAACAAAAAGTCAATATGATTGCGCAACTAGAAGTTTTTTTTTTAAATTCAGAGATTGAATCACGTTCTTTTAATTTTATTTGAAAATGGTTAGGTTTACAGGAAAATTATACTTAATATTTCTTATAGAGAATTTAATTATCTGCCAATTTTATTTAAAGAATATTTTTGTACGTGTAATACTTTTCGAGATAAACTTAAAAAATCGTGTTAATGTTTGAATTCGGCTTTGTCGCCAGGATGCGATTGCTCAATCCCTACTATAGTTCGAAGTGTAAAGTCAAAAAATCATGTAAATGACATCTCCTTATAATGAAACTTTTACTACTTTATATAACATTCCTTACAGAATGTAAATGCCAAAGGCGTATTGGACAGGGTATAGAAATAGATGACGCAACGAAATTTCCCTTTTTTGCTCAATTACAACGTCCGGTTCGGAACGAGCCGTAAGTTTTTTTACTTAACTAACGAGATATCATTAAAAATTTCCATTTTAAAGCAATATTTTGAAAAAATGTGGAGGTTCGTTGGTTCATCCCCAATGGATTCTAACAGCAGGTCATTGTTTTCCGCAAGACAAGCATGAAATCTCCTGGATGTTAAAACAAAACATAGACATGGTTTTTATGGGCAGTGCTAGATCATACAATCGGAGTGCGAAAAGAAATTCATTTAAAGCTATCCTTCATCATCCTAACTACCGACCAGTTCATGTATACGAAGGAGAAATCGCGGAAAACGATGTTGCCCTTGGAGAATTAAAAACACCCTACGAAATCTCCCCCACGATTCAAACCATTCGATTAGCTTCGAGGTTTGGTATTTGCGCCAAAGGTACAATGGTTGGTGTAGGACGTACAGTAGCAACAGATCCAAATAGCAAATCCCAGCACCTAAAATACGCAGAATTGCACATTAAAGAAGTCGATTATAGTTTTTATAGAACACCCACAACATTTTATACGGATGTTGAAAAAAGTAATAAATATACAGGGGCTGGTTACCCCCTTCAGGGTGATTCAGGAGGGCCCTTTTTTTGTATAATTAAAGGTCAACCAGTACAAATCGGAATTTTCTCAGGAGGAGGACCTACAAATAAGACAGTGTTCGGTATATACGAAAGGGTTGATTTGCATCTTAACTTTATATTCCTCCATGTACCAGATATTAATTATGTACGAGCAATAAGCATGGCATCAGGTGCTGATATAATGGACGTATGCTACGAGTATATTCTTATCATCTTTTGCATTTTCTTTATTGTTATGGCAAATATTGAGAATAAATGAAAATATTATCCAGTTATAATTCTGTTTTGCAGTTTTTCAACACGTCACAGTGTCTGAAACATTTTTGTCTAAAAAATATTTTTTGAAAATTTTCAAAATTTAATTTGATTTTTCTGGAAAATGGCGATGTTTACAGGAAAATTTTCTGGAATAGTTGTTGTAGGGAATTTAATTCTCGTTATATCTTGTCTGAAGCATTTTTTTGTAAGTGTAACGGTTTTTGATAAAAACGGGTATTAAGAAAACTGAAAGATTTTTCATGAAAATTCAAAAACTTGAATCCGCTTTTTCGCGAAAATGGCAAAGTGTACAGGAAACTTATATACCACACTTTTTATAGAGAATTTAATTCTATTTCTATTTTGTCTGAAATATTTTTGTCTAAAAAATAGTTTATGAAAATTTTCAAAATTTAATTTGATTTGTCTGGAAAATGGTGAACTTTACAGGAAAATTTTGTGGAATAGTTGTTGTAGGGAATTTAATTCTCGATATCTCTTGTCTGAAGTATTTTTTTGTAAGTGCAACGGTTTTTGATAAAAACGGGTATTAGGGAAACTGAAAGATTTTTCATGAAAATTCAAAAAATTGAATCCGCTTTTTCGCAAAAATGGCAAAGTGTACAGGAAAATTGTATACCACACTTTTTATAGAGAATTTAATTCTCTTTGTATTTGTCTGAAATATTTTTGTCTAAAAAATATTTTATGAAAATTTTCAAAATTTAATTTGATTTTTCTCTTTGCTCATTTTTGGGAAAAAAATTTCACCCCTTCAGATCTCGTCCCGATTTTCCCAGAATGTTATTTGGAGGGTATACACTTGGAAATTATGGGGCAAACTTACCTCACCCCTTCCCACTGCTCCCTGCCTGGTCAGGAACTGTTCAGGAATGGATTCCTTTTGAAACCTTTCTGAATTTTTTTTGAACAGATTGGAGGGGTTGGGGGATGTTTGGCACATATTTTTCAAGTGTTTAGGGTTCATATTACATTCTGAAATTTTCCTAAGGAAATCGAAGAGGGTCAAAAAATCTTCGGAAAAAAAGGAAAGACTATAGTCTTTGCTCATTTTTTGGAAAAAAATTTCACCCCTTCAGATCTCGCCCCGATTTTCCCAGAATGTTATTTGGAGGGCATACACTTGGAAATTATGGGGCAAACTTCCCTCACCCCTTCCCACTGCTCCACACCTGGCTAGGAAACGTTCAGAATTGGATTTTTTCTGAAACCTTTCTGAATTTTTTTGGACCAGACTGGAGGGGTTGGGGGATGTTTGGCACATATTTTTCAAGTCTTTACCCTTCCTATTACATTCTGAAATTTTCCTAAGGAAATCGGAGAGGGTCAAAAAATATTCGAAAAAAAAAGGAAAGACTATAGTCTTTGCTCATTTTTTGGAAAAAAATTTCACCCCTTCAGATCTCGCCCCGATTTTCCCAGAATGTTATTTGGAGGGTATACACTTGGAAATTATGGGGCAAACTTCCCTCACCCCTTCCCACTGCTCCACACCTGGCTAGGAAACGTTCAGAATTGGATTTTTTCTGAAACCTTTCTGAATTTTTTTGGACCAGACTGGAGGGGTTGGGGGATGTTTGGCACATATTTTTCAAGTGTTTAGGGTTCATATCACATTCTGAAATTTTCCTAAGGAAATCGGAGAGGGTCAAAAAATATTCGAAAAAAAAAGGAAAGACTATAGTCTTTGCTCATTTTTTGGAAAAAAATTTCACCCCTTCAGATCTCGCCCCGATTTTCCCAGAATGTTATTTGGAGGGTATACACTTGGAAATTATGGGGCAAACTTCCCTCACCCCTTCCCACTGCTCCACACCTGGCTAGGAAACGTTCAGAATTGGATTTTTTCTGAAACCTTTCTGAATTTTTTTGGACCAGACTGGAGGGGTTGGGGGATGTTTGGCACATATTTTTCAAGTGTTTAGGGTTCATATTACATTCTGAAATTTTCCTAAGGAAATCGGAGAGGGTCAAAAAATATTCGAAAAAAAAAGGAAAGACTATAGTCTTTGCTCATTTTTTGGAAAAAAATTTCACCCCTTCAGATCTCGCCCCGATTTTCCCAGAATGTTATTTGGAGGGTATACACTTGGAAATTATGGGGCAAACTTCCCTCACCCCTTCCCACTGCTCCACACCTGGCTAGGAAACGTTCAGAATTGGATTTTTTCTGAAACCTTTCTGAATTTTTTTGGACCAGACTGGAGGGGTTGGGGGATGTTTGGCACATATTTTTCAAGTGTTTAGGGTTCATATTACATTCTGAAATTTTCCTAAGGAAATCGGAGAGGGTCAAAAAATATTCGAAAAAAAAAAGGAAAGTCTTTGCTCATTTTTTGGAAAAAAATTTCACCCCTTCAGATCTCGCCCCGATTTTCCCAGAATGTTATTTGGAGGGTATACACTTGGAAATTATGGGGCAAACTTCCCTCACCCCTTCCCACTGCTCCACACCTGGCTAGGAAACGTTCAGAATTGGATTTTTTCTGAAACCTTTCTGAATTTTTTTGGACCAGACTGGAGGGGTTGGGGGATGTTTGGCACATATTTTTCAAGTCTTTACCCTTCATATTACATTCTGGAATTTTCCTAAGGAAATCGGAGAGGGTCAAAAAATATTCGAAAAAAAAAAGGAAAGACTATAGTCTTTGCTCATTTTTTGGAAAAAAATTTCACCCCTTCAGATCTCGCCCCGATTTTCCCAGAATGTTATTTGGAGGGCATACACTTGGAAATTATGGGGCAAACTTCCCTCACCCCTTCCCACTGCTCCACACCTGGCTAGGAAACGTTCAGAATTGGATTTTTTCTGAAACCTTTCTGAATTTTTTTGGACCAGACTGGAGGGGTTGGGGGATGTTTGGCACATATTTTTCAAGTCTTTACCCTTCCTATTACATTCTGAAATTTTCCTAAGGAAATCGGAGAGGGTCAAAAAATATTCGAAAAAAAAAGGAAAGACTATAGTCTTTGCTCATTTTTTGGAAAAAAATTTCACCCCTTCAGATCTCGCCCCGATTTTCCCAGAATGTTATTTGGAGGGTATACACTTGGAAATTATGGGGCAAACTTCCCTCACCCCTTCCCACTGCTCCACACCTGGCTAGGAAACGTTCAGAATTGGATTTTTTCTGAAACCTTTCTGAATTTTTTTGGACCAGACTGGAGGGGTTGGGGGATGTTTGGCACATATTTTTCAAGTCTTTACCCTTCATATTACATTCTGAAATTTTCCTAAGGAAATCGGAGAGGGACAAAAAATATTCGAAAAAAAAGGAAAGACTATAGTCTTTGCTCATTTTTTGGAAAAAAATTTCACCCCTTCAGATCTCGCCCCGATTTTCCCAGAATGTTATTTGGAGGGTATACACTTGGAAATTATGGGGCAAACTTCCCTCACCCCTTCCCACTGCTCCACACCTGGCTAGGAAACGTTCAGAATTGGATTTTTTCTGAAACCTTTCTGAATTTTTTTGGACCAGACTGGAGGGGTTGGGGGATGTTTGGCACATATTTTTCAAGTGTTTAGGGTTCATATTACATTCTGAAATTTTCCTAAGGAAATCGGAGAGGGTCAAAAAATATTCGAAAAAAAAGGAAAGACTATAGTCTTTGCTCATTTTTTGGAAAAAAATTTCACCCCTTCAGATCTCGCCCCGATTTTCCCAGAATGTTATTTGGAGGGTATACACTTGGAAATTATGGGGCAAACTTCCCTCACCCCTTCCCACTGCTCCACACCTGGCTAGGAAACGTTCAGAATTGGATTTTTTCTGAAACCTTTCTGAATTTTTTTGGACCAGACTGGAGGGGTTGGGGGATGTTTGGCACATATTTTTCAAGTGTTTAGGGTTCATATTACATTCTGAAATTTTCCTAAGGAAATCGGAGAGGGTCAAAAAATATTCGAAAAGAAAAGGAAAGACTATAGTCTTTGCTCATTTTTTGGAAAAAAATTTCACCCCTTCAGATCTCGCCCCGATTTTCCCAGAATGTTATTTGGAGGGTATACACTTGGAAATTATGGGGCAAACTTCCCTCACCCCTTCCCACTGCTCCACACCTGGCTAGGAAACGTTCAGAATTGGATTTTTTCTGAAACCTTTTTGAATTTTTTTGGAAGAGACTGGAGGGGTTGGGGGATGTTTGCCACATATTTTTCAAGTCTTTACCCTTCATATTACATTCTGAAATTTTCCTAAGGAAATCGGAGAGGGTCAAAAAATATTCGAAAAAAAAAGGAAAGACTATAGTCTTTGCTCATTTTTTGGAAAAAAATTTCACCCCTTCAGATCTCGCCCCGATTTTCCCAGAATGTTATTTGGAGGGTATACACTTGGAAATTATGGGGCAAACTTCCCTCACCCCTTCCCACTGCTCCACACCTGGCTAGGAAACGTTCAGAATTGGATTTTTTCTGAAACCTTTCTGAATTTTTTTGGACCAGACTGGAGGGGTTGGGGGATGTTGGGCACATATTTTTCAAGTGTTTAGGGTTCATATTACATTCTGAAATTTTCCTAAGGAAATCGGAGAGGGTCAAAAAATATTCGAAAAAAAAAGGAAAGACTATAGTCTTTGCTCATTTTTTGGAAAAAAATTTCACCCCTTCAGATCTCGCCCCGATTTTCCCAGAATGTTATTTGGAGGGTATACACTTGGAAATTATGGGGCAAACTTCCCTCACCCCTTCCCACTGCTCCACACCTGGCTAGGAAACGTTCAGAATTGAATTTTTTCTGAAACCTTTCTGAATTTTTTTGGACCAGACTGGAGGGGTTGGGGGATGTTTGGCACATATTTTTCAAGTGTTTAGGGTTCATATTACATTCTGAAATTTTCCTAAGGAAATCGGAGAGGGTCAAAAAATATTCGAAAAAAAAAGGAAAGACTATAGTCTTTGCTCATTTTTTGGAAAAAAATTTCACCCCTTCAGATCTCGCCCCGATTTTCCCAGAATGTTATTTGGAGGGTATACACTTGGAAATTATGGGGCAAACTTCCCTCACCCCTTCCCACTGCTCCACACCTGGCTAGGAAACGTTCAGAATTGGATTTTTTCTGAAACCTTTCTGAATTTTCTTGGACCAGACTGGAGGGGTTGGGAGATGTTTGGCACATATTTTTCAAGTCTTTACCCTTCATATTACATTCTGAAATTTTCCTAAGGAAATCGGAGAGGGTCAAAAAATATTCGAAAAAAAAAGGAAAGACTTATAGTCTTTGCTCATTTTTTGGAAAAAAATTTCACCCCTTCAGATCTCGCCCCGATTTTCCCAGAATGTTATTTGGAGGGTATACACTTGGAAATTTTGGGGCAAACTTCCCTCACCCCTTCCCACTGCTCCACACCTGGCTAGGAAACGTTCAGAATTGGATTTTTTCTGAAACCTTTCTGAATTTTTTTGGACCAGACTGGAGGGGTTGGGAGATGTTTGGCACATATTTTTCAAGTCTTTACCCTTCATATTACATTCTGAAATTTTCCTAAGGAAATCGGAGAGGGTCAAAAAATATTCGAAAAAAAAAGGAAAGACTATAGTCTTTGCTCATTTTTTGGAAAAAAATTTCACCCCTTCAGATCTCGCCCCGATTTTCCCAGAATGTTATTTGGAGGGTATACACTTGGAAATTATGGGGCAAACTTCCCTCACCCCTTCCCACTGCTCCACACCTGGCTAGGAAACGTTCAGAATTGGATTTTTTCTGAAACCTTTCTGAATTTTTTTGGACCAGACTGGAGGGCTTGGGGGATGTTTGGCACATATTTTTCAAGTGTTTAGGGTTCATATTACATTCTGAAATTTTCCTAAGGAAATCGGTTAGGGTCAAAAAATATTCGAAAAAAAAAGGAAAGACTATAGTCTTTGCTCATTTTTTGGAAAAAAATTTCACCCCTTCAGATCTCGCCCCGATTTTCCCAGAATGTTATTTGGAGGGTATACACTTGGAAATTTTGGGGCAAACTTCCCTCACCCCTTCCCACTGCTCCACACCTGGCTAGGAAACGTTCAGAATTGGATTTTTTCTGAAACCTTTCTGAATTTTTTTGGACCAGACTGGAGGGGTTGGGAGATGTTTGGCACATATTTTTCAAGTCTTTACCCTTCATATTACATTCTGAAATTTTCCTAAGGAAATCGGAGAGGGTCAAAAAATATTCGAAAAAAAAAGGAAAGACTATAGTCTTTGCTCATTTTTTGGAAAAAAATTTCACCCCTTCAGATCTCGCCCCGATTTTCCCAGAATGTTATTTGGAGGGTATACACTTGGAAATTATGGGGCAAACTTCCCTCACCCCTTCCCACTGCTCCACACCTGGCTAGGAAACGTTCAGAATTGGATTTTTTCTGAAACCTTTCTGAATTTTTTTGGACCAGACTGGAGGGCTTGGGGGATGTTTGGCACATATTTTTCAAGTGTTTAGGGTTCATATTACATTCTGAAATTTTCCTAAGGAAATCGGTTAGGGTCAAAAAATATTCGAAAAAAAAAGGAAAGACTATAGTCTTTGCTCATTTTTTGGAAAAAAATTTCACCCCTTCAGATCTCGCCCCGATTTTCCCAGAATGTTATTTGGAGGGTATACACTTGGAAATTATGGGGCAAACTTCCCTCACCCCTTCCCACTGCTCCACACCTGGCTAGGAAACGTTCAGAATTGGATTTTTTCTGAAACCTTTCTGAATTTTTTTGGACCAGACTGGAGGGGTTGGGGGATGTTTGGCACATATTTTTCAAGTGTTTAGGGTTCATAGTACATTCTGAAATTTTCCTAAGGAAATCGGAGAGGGTCAAAAAATATTCGAAAAAAAAAGGAAAGACTATAGTCTTTGCTCATTTTTTGGAAAAAAATTTCACCCCTTCAGATCTCGCCCCGATTTTCCCAGAATGTTATTTGGAGGGTATACACTTGGAAATTATGGGGCAAACTTCCCTCACCCCTTCCCACTGCTCCACACCTGGCTAGGAAACGTTCAGAATTGGATTTTTTCTGAAACTTTTCTGAATTTTTTTGGACCAGACTGGAGGGGTTGGGGGATGTTTGGCACATATTTTTCAAATGTTTAGGGTTCATATTACATTCTGAAATTTTCCTAAGGAAATCGGAGAGGGTCAAAAAATATTCGAAAAAAAAAGGAAAGACTATAGTCTTTGCTCATTTTTTGGAAAAAAATTTCACCCCTTCAGATCTCGCCCCGATTTTCCCAGAATGTTATTTGGAGGGTATACACTTGGAAATTATGGGGCAAACTTCCCTCACCCCTTCCCCCTGCTCCACACCTGGCTAGGAAACGTTCAGAATTGGATTTTTTCTGAAACCTTTCTGAATTTTTTTGGACCAGACTGGAGGGGTTGGGGGATGTTTGGCACATATTTTTCAAGTGTTTAGGGTTCATATTACATTCTGAAATTTTCCTAAGGAAATCGGAGAGGGTCAAAAAATATTCGAAAAAAAAAGGAAAGACTATAGTCTTTGCTCATTTTTTGGAAAAAAATTTCACCCCTTCAGATCTCGCCCCGATTTTCCCAGAATGTTATTTGGAGGGTATACACTTGGAAATTATGGGGCAAACTTCCCTCACCCCTTCCCACTGCTCCACACCTGGCTAGGAAACGTTCAGAATTGGATTTTTTCTGAAACCTTTCTGAATTTTTTTGGACCAGACTGGAGGGGTTGGGGGATGTTTGGCACATATTTTTCAAGTCTTTATCCTTCATATTACATTCTGAAATTTTCCTAAGGAAATCGGAGAGGATCAAAAAATATTCGAAAAAAAAAGGAAAGACTATAGTCTTTGCTCATTTTTTGGAAAAAAATTTCACCCCTTCAGATCTCGCCCCGATTTTCCCAGAATGTTATTTGGAGGGTATACACTTGGAAATTATGGGGCAAACTTCCCTCACCCCTTCCCACTGCTCCACAGCTGGCTAGGAAACGTTCAGAATTGGATTTTTTCTGAAACTTTTTGAATTTTTTTGGAAGAGACTGGAGGGGTTGGGGGATGTTTGCCACATATTTTTCAAGTCTTTACCCTTCATATTACATTCTGAAATTTTCCTAAGGAAATCGGAGAGGGTCAAAAAATATTCGAAAAAAAAGGAAAGACATAGTCTTTGCTCATTTTTTGGAAAAAAATTTCACCCCTTCAGATCTCGCCCCGATTTTCCCAGAATGTTATTTGGAGGGTATACACTTGGAAATTATGGGGCAAACTTCCCTCACCCCTTCCCACTGCTCCACACCTGGCTAGGAAACGTTCAGAATTGGATTTTTTCTGAAACCTTTCTGAATTTTTTTGGACCAGACTGGAGGGGTTGGGGGATGTTTGGCACATATTTTTCAAGTGTTTAGGGTTCATATTACATTCTGAAATTTTCCTAAGGAAATCGGAGAGGGTCAAAAAATATTCGAAAAAAAAAGGAAAGACTATAGTCTTTGCTCATTTTTTGGAAAAAAATTTCACCCCTTCAGATCTCGCCCCGATTTTCCCAGAATGTTATTTGGAGGGTATACACTTGGAAATTATGGGGCAAACTTCCCTCACCCCTTCCCACTGCTCCACACCTGGCTAGGAAACGTTCAGAATTGGATTTTTTCTGAAACCTTTCTGAATTTTTTTGGACCAGACTGGAGGGGTTGGGGGATGTTTGGCACATATTTTTCAAGTGTTTAGGGTTCATATTACATTCTGAAATTTTCCTAAGGAAATCGGAGAGGGTCAAAAAATATTCGAAAAAAAAAGGAAAGACTATAGTCTTTGCTCATTTTTTGGAAAAAAATTTCACCCCTTCAGATCTCGCCCCGATTTTCCCAGAATGTTATTTGGAGGGTATACACTTGGAAATTATGGGGCAAACTTCCCTCACCCCTTCCCACTGCTCCACACCTGGCTAGGAAACGTTCAGAATTGGATTTTTTCTGAAACCTTTCTGAATTTTTTTGGACCAGACTGGAGGGGTTGGGGGATGTTTGGCACATATTTTTCAAGTCTTTACCCTTCATATTACATTCTGAAATTTTCCTAAGGAAATCGGAGAGGGTCAAAAAATATTCGAAAAAAAAAGGAAAGACTATAGTCTTTGCTCATTTTTTGGAAAAAAATTTCACCCCTTCAGATCTCGCCCCGATTTTCCCAGAATGTTATTTGGAGGGTATACACTTGGAAATTATGGGGCAAACTTCCCTCACCCCTTCCCACTGCTCCACACCTGGCTAGGAAACGTTCAGAATTGGATTTTTTCTGAAACCTTTCTGAATTTTTTTGGACCAGACTGGAGGGGTTGGGGGATGTTTGGCACATATTTTTCAAGTGTTTAGGGTTCATATTACATTCTGAAATTTTCTTAAGGAAATCGGAGAGGGTCAAAAAATATTCGAAAAAAAAAGGAAAGACTATAGTCTTTGCTCATTTTTTGGAAAAAAATTTCACCCCTTCAGATCTCGCCCCGATTTTCCCAGAATGTTATTTGGAGGGTATACACTTGGAAATTATGGGGCAAACTTCCCTCACCCCTTCCCACTGCTCCACACCTGGCTAGGAAACGTTCAGAATTGGATTTTTTCTGAAACCTTTCTGAATTTTTTTGGACCAGACTGGAGGGGTTGGGGGATGTTTGGCACATATTTTTCAAGTCTTTACCCTTCATGTTACATTCTGAAATTTTCCTAAGGAAATCGGAGAGGGTCAAAAAATATTCGAAAAAAAAAGGAAAGACTATAGTCTTTGCTCATTTTTTGGAAAAAAATTTCACCCCTTCAGATCTCGCCCCGATTTTCCCAGAATGTTATTTGGAGGGTATACACTTGGAAATTATGGGGCAAACTTCCCTCACCCCTTCCCACTGCTCCACACCTGGCTAGGAAACGTTCAGAATTGGATTTTTTCTGAAACCTTTCTGAATTTTTTTGGACCAGACTGGAGGGGTTGGGGGATGTTTGGCACATATTTTTCAAGTGTTTAGGGTTCATATTACATTCTGAAATTTTCCTAAGGAAATCGGAGAGGGTCAAAAAATATTCGAAAAAAAAAGGAAAGACATAGTCTTTGCTCATTTTTTGGAAAAAAATTTCACCCCTTCAGATCTCGCCCCGATTTTCCCAGAATGTTATTTGGAGGGTATACACATGGAAATTATGGGGCAAACTTCCCTCACCCCTTCCCACTGCTCCACACCTGGCTAGGAAACGTTCAGAATTGGATTTTTTCTGAAACCTTTCTGAATTTTTTTGGACCAGACTGGAGGGGTTGGGGGATGTTTGGCACATATTTTTCAAGTGTTTAGGGTTCATATTACATTCTGAAATTTTCCTAAGGAAATCGGAGAGGGTCAAAAAATATTCGAAAAAAAAAGGAAAGACTATAGTCTTTGCTCATTTTTTGGAAAAAAATTTCACCCCTTCAGATCTCGCCCCGATTTTCCCAGAATGTTATTTGGAGGGTATACACTTGGAAATTATGGGGCAAACTTCCCTCACCCCTTCCCACTGCTCCACACCTGGCTAGGAAACGTTCAGAATTGGATTTTTTCTGAAATCTTTCTGAATTTTTTTGGACCAGACTGGAGGGGTTGGGGGATGTTTGGCACATATTTTTCAAGTGTTTAGGGTTCATATTACATTCTGAAATTTTCCTAAGGAAATCGGAGAGGGTCAAAAAATATTCGAAAAAAAAAGGAAAGACTATAGTCTTTGCTCATTTTTTGGAAAAAAATTTCACCCCTTCAGATCTCGCCCCGATTTTCCCAGAATGTTATTTGGAGGGTATACACTTGGAAATTATGGGGCAAACTTCCCTCACCCCTTCCCACTGCTCCAGACCTGGCTAGGAAACGTTCAGAATTGGATTTTTTCTGAAACCTTTCTGAATTTTTTTGGACCAGACTGGAGGGGTTGGGGGATGTTTGGCACATATTTTTCAAGTCTTTACCCTTCATGTTACATTCTGAAATTTTCCTAAGGAAATCGGAGAGGGTCAAAAAATATTCGAAAAAAAAAGGAAAGACTATAGTCTTTGCTCATTTTTTGGAAAAAAATTTCACCCCTTCAGATCTCGCCCCGATTTTCCCAGAATGTTATTTGGAGGGTATACACTTGGAAATTATGGGGCAAACTTCCCTCACCCCTTCCCACTGCTCCACACCTGGCTAGGAAACGTTCAGAATTGGATTTTTTCTGAAACCTTTCTGAATTTTTTTGGACCAGACTGGAGGGGTTGGGGGATGTTTGGCACATATTTTTCAAGTGTATAGGGTTCATATTACATTCTGAAATTTTCCTAAGGAAATCGGAGAGGGTCAAAAAATATTCGAAAAAAAAAGGAAAGACTATAGTCTTTGCTCATTTTTTGGAAAAAAATTTCACCCCTTCAGATCTCGCCCCGATTTTCCCAGAATGTTATTTGGAGGGTATACACTTGGAAATTATGGGGCAAACTTCCCTCACCCCTTCCCACTGCTCCACACCTGGCTAGGAAACGTTCAGAATTGGATTTTTTCTGAAACCTTTCTGAATTTTTTTGGACCAGACTGGAGGGGTTGGGGGATGTTTGGCACATATTTTTCAAGTCTTTACCCTTCATATTACATTCTGAAATTTTCCTAAGGAAATCGGAGAGGGTCAAAAAATATTCGAAAAAAAAAGGAAAGACTATAGTCTTTGCTCATTTTTTGGAAAAAAATTTCACCCCTTCAGATCTCGCCCCGATTTTCCCAGAATGTTATTTGGAGGGTATACACTTGGAAATTATGGGGCAAACTTCCCTCACCCCTTCCCACTGCTCCACACCTGGCTAGGAAACGTTCAGAATTGGATTTTTTCTGAAACCTTTCTGAATTTTTTTGGACCAGACTGGAGGGGTTGGGGGATGTTTGGCACATATTTTTCAAGTGTTTAGGGTTCATATTACATTCTGAAATTTTCCTAAGGAAATCGGAGAGGGTCAAAAAATATTCGAAAAAAAAAGGAAAGACTATAGTCTTTGCTCATTTTTTGGAAAAAAATTTCACCCCTTCAGACCTCGCCCCGATTTTCCCAGAATGTTATTTGGAGGGTATACACTTGGAAATTATGGGGCAAACTTCCCTCACCCCTTCCCACTGCTCCACACCTGGCTAGGAAACGTTCAGAATTGGATTTTTTCTGAAATCTTTCTGAATTTTTTTGGACCAGACTGGAGGGGTTGGGGGATGTTTGGCACATATTTTTCAAGTGTTTAGGGTTCATATTACATTCTGAAATTTTCCTAAGGAAATCGGAGAGGGTCAAAAAATATTCGAAAAAAAAAGGAAAGACTATAGTCTTTGCTCATTTTTTGGAAAAAAATTTCACCCCTTCAGACCTCGCCCCGATTTTCCCAGAATGTTATTTGGAGGGTATACACTTGGAAATTATGGGGCAAACTTCCCTCACCCCTTCCCACTGCTCCACACCTGGCTAGGAAACGTTCAGAATTGGATTTTTTCTGAAATCTTTCTGAATTTTTTTGGACCAGACTGGAGGGGTTGGGGGATGTTTGGCACATATTTTTCAAGTGTTTAGGGTTCATATTACATTCTGAAATTTTCCTAAGGAAATCGGAGAGGGTCAAAAAATATTCGAAAAAAAAAGGAAAGACTATAGTCTTTGCTCATTTTTTGGAAAAAAATTTCACCCCTTCAGATCTCGCCCCGATTTTCCCAGAATGTTATTTGGAGGGTATACACTTGGAAATTATGGGGCAAACTTCCCTCACCCCTTCCCACTGCTCCACACCTGGCTAGGAAACGTTCAGAATTGGATTTTTTCTGAAACCTTTCTGAATTTTTTTGGACCAGACTGGAGGGGTTGGGGGATGTTTGGCACATATTTTTCAAGTGTATAGGGTTCATATTACATTCTGAAATTTTCCTAAGGAAATCGGAGAGGGTCAAAAAATATTCGAAAAAAAAAGGAAAGACTATAGTCTTTGCTCATTTTTTGGAAAAAAATTTCACCCCTTCAGATCTCGCCCCGATTTTCCCAGAATGTTATTTGGAGGGTATACACTTGGAAATTATGGGGCAAACTTCCCTCACCCCTGCCCACTGCTCCACACCTGGCTAGGAAACGTTCAGAATTGGATTTTTTCTGAAACCTTTCTGAATTTTTTTGGACCAGACTGGAGGGGTTGGGGGATGTTTGGCACATATTTTTCAAGTGTTTAGGGTTCATATTACATTCTGAAATTTTCCTAAGGAAATCGGAGAGGGTCAAAAAATATTCGAAAAAAAAAGGAAAGACTATAGTCTTTGCTCATTTTTTGGAAAAAAATTTCACCCCTTCAGATCTCGCCCCGATTTTCCCAGAATGTTATTTGGAGGGTATACACTTGGAAATTATGGGGCAAACTTCCCTCACCCCTTCCCACTGCTCCACACCTGGCTAGGAAACGTTCAGAATTGGATTTTTTCTGAAACCTTTCTGAATTTTTTTGGACCAGACTGGAGGGGTTGGGGGATGTTTGGCACATATTTTTCAAGTGTTTAGGGTTCATATATTACATTCTGAAATTTTCCTAAGGAAATCGGAGAGGGTCAAAAAATATTCGAAAAAAAAAGGAAAGACTATAGTCTTTGCTCATTTTTTGGAAAAAAAATTTCACCCCTTCAGATCTCGCCCCGATTTTCCCAGAATGTTATTTGGAGGGTATACACTTGGAAATTATGGGGCAAACTTCCCTCACCCCTTCCCACTGCTCCACACCTGGCTAGGAAACGTTCAGAATTGGATTTTCCTGAAACCTTTCTGAATTTTTTTGGACCAGACTGGAGGGGTTGGGGGATGTTTGGCACATATTTTTCAAGTGTTTAGGGTTCATATTACATTCTGAAATTTTCCTAAGGAAATCGGAGAGGGTCAAAAAATATTCGAAAAAAAAAGGAAAGACTATAGTCTTTGCTCATTTTTTGGAAAAAAATTTCACCCCTTCAGATCTCGCCCCGATTTTCCCAGAATGTTATTTGGAGGGTATACACTTGGAAATTATGGGGCAAACTTCCCTCACCCCTTCCCACTGCTCCACACCTGGCTAGGAAACGTTCAGAATTGGATTTTTCCTGAAACCTTTCTGAATTTTTTTGGACCAGACTGGAGGGGTTGGGGGATGTTTGGCACATATTTTTCAAGTGTTTAGGGTTCATATTACATTCTGAAATTTTCCTAAGGAAATCGGAGAGGGTCAAAAAATATTCGAAAAAAAAAGGAAAGACTATAGTCTTTGCTCATTTTTTGGAAAAAAATTTCACCCCTTCAGATCTCGCCCCGATTTTCCCAGAATGTTATTTGGAGGGTATACACTTGGAAATTATGGGGCAAACTTCCCTCACCCCTTCCCACTGCTCCACACCTGGCTAGGAAACGTTCAGAATTGGATTTTTTCTGAAACCTTTCTGAATTTTTTTGGATCAGACTGGAGGGGTTGGGGGATGTTTGGCACATATTTTTCAAGTGTTTAGGGTTCATATTACATTCTGAAATTTTCCTAAGGAAATCGGAGATGGTCAAAAAATATTCGAAAAAAAAAGGAAAGACTATAGTCTTTGCTCATTTTTTGGAAAAAAATTTCACCCCTTCAGATCTCGCCCCGATTTTCCCAGAATGTTATTTGGAGGGTATACACTTGGAAATTATGGGGCAAACTTCCCTCACCCCTTCCCACTGCTCCACACCTGGCTAGGAAACGTTCAGAATTGGATTTTTTCTGAAACCTTTCTGAATTTTTTTGGACCAGACTGGAGGGGTTGGGGGATGTTTGGCACATATTATTCAAGTCTTTACCCTTCATGTTACATTCTGAAATTTTCCTAAGGAAATCGGAGAGGGTCAAAAAATATTCGAAAAAAAAAGGAAAGACTATAGTCTTTGCTCATTTTTTGGAAAAAAATTTCACCCCTTCAGATCTCGCCCCGATTTTCCCAGAATGTTATTTGGAGGGTATACACTTGGAAATTATGGGGCAAACTTCCCTCACCCCTTCCCACTGCTCCACACCTGGCTAGGAAACGTTCAGAATTGGATTTTTTCTGAAACCTTTCTGAATTTTTTTGGACCAGACTGGAGGGGTTGGGGGATGTTTGGCACATATTTTTCAAGTGTATAGGGTTCATATTACATTCTGAAATTTTCCTAAGGAAATCGGAGAGGGTCAAAAAATATTCGAAAAAAAAAGGAAAGACTATAGTCTTTGCTCATTTTTTGGAAAAAAATTTCACCCCTTCAGATCTCGCCCCGATTTTCCCAGAATGTTATTTGGAGGGTATACACTTGGAAATTATGGGGCAAACTTCCCTCACCCCTTCCCACTGCTCCACACCTGGCTAGGAAACGTTCAGAATTGGATTTTTTCTGAAACCTTTCTGAATTTTTTTGGACCAGACTGGAGGGGTTGGGGGATGTTTGGCACATATTTTTCAAGTGTTTAGGGTTCATATTACATTCTGAAATTTTCTTAAGGAAATCGGAGAGGGTCAAAAAATATTCGAAAAAAAAAGGAAAGACTATAGTCTTTGCTCATTTTTTGGAAAAAAATTTCACCCCTTCAGATCTCGCCCCGATTTTCCCAGAATGTTATTTGGAGGGTATACACTTGGAAATTATGGGGCAAACTTCCCTCACCCCTTCCCACTGCTCCACACCTGGCTAGGAAACGTTCAGAATTGGATTTTTTCTGAAACCTTTCTGAATTTTTTTGGACCAGACTGGAGGGGTTGGGGGATGTTTGGCACATATTTTTCAAGTGTTTAGGGTTCATATTACATTCTGAAATTTTCCTAAGGAAATCGGAGAGGGTCAAAAAATATTCGAAAAAAAAAGGAAAGACATAGTCTTTGCTCATTTTTTGGAAAAAAATTTCACCCCTTCAGATCTCGCCCCGATTTTCCCAGAATGTTATTTGGAGGGTATACACTTGGAAATTATGGGGCAAACTTCCCTCACCCCTTCCCACTGCTCCACACCTGGCTAGGAAACGTTCAGAATTGGATTTTTTCTGAAACCTTTCTGAATTTTTTTGGACCAGACTGGAGGGGTTGGGGGATGTTTGGCACATATTTTTCAAGTGTTTAGGGTTCATATTACATTCTGAAATTTTCCTAAGGAAATCGGAGAGGGTCAAAAAATATTCGAAAAAAAAAGGAAAGACTATAGTCTTTGCTCATTTTTTGGAAAAAAATTTCACCCCTTCAGATCTCGCCCCGATTTTCCCAGAATGTTATTTGGAGGGTATACACTTGGAAATTATGGGGCAAACTTCCCTCACCCCTTCCCACTGCTCCACACCTGGCTAGGAAACGTTCAGAATTGGATTTTTTCTGAAACCTTTCTGAATTTTTTTGGACCAGACTGGAGGGGTTGGGGGATGTTTGGCACATATTTTTCAAGTGTATAGGGTTCATATTACATTCTGAAATTTTCCTAAGGAAATCGGAGAGGGTCAAAAAATATTCGAAAAAAAAAGGAAAGACTATAGTCTTTGCTCATTTTTTGGAAAAAAATTTCACCCCTTCAGATCTCGCCCCGATTTTCCCAGAATGTTATTTGGAGGGTATACACTTGGAAATTATGGGGCAAACTTCCCTCACCCCTTCCCACTGCTCCACACCTGGCTAGGAAACGTTCAGAATTGGATTTTTTCTGAAACCTTTCTGAATTTTTTTGGACCAGACTGGAGGGGTTGGGGGATGTTTGGCACATATTTTTCAAGTGTTTAGGGTTCATATTACATTCTGAAATTTTCTTAAGGAAATCGGAGAGGGTCAAAAAATATTCGAAAAAAAAAGGAAAGACTATAGTCTTTGCTCATTTTTTGGAAAAAAATTTCACCCCTTCAGATCTCGCCCCGATTTTCCCAGAATGTTATTTGGAGGGTATACACTTGGAAATTATGGGGCAAACTTCCCTCACCCCTTCCCACTGCTCCACACCTGGCTAGGAAACGTTCAGAATTGGATTTTTTCTGAAACCTTTCTGAATTTTTTTGGACCAGACTGGAGGGGTTGGGGGATGTTTGGCACATATTTTTCAAGTGTTTAGGGTTCATATTACATTCTGAAATTTTCCTAAGGAAATCGGAGAGGGTCAAAAAATATTCGAAAAAAAAAGGAAAGACATAGTCTTTGCTCATTTTTTGGAAAAAAATTTCACCCCTTCAGATCTCGCCCCGATTTTCCCAGAATGTTATTTGGAGGGTATACACTTGGAAATTATGGGGCAAACTTCCCTCACCCCTTCCCACTGCTCCACACCTGGCTAGGAAACGTTCAGAATTGGATTTTTTCTGAAACCTTTCTGAATTTTTTTGGACCAGACTGGAGGGGTTGGGGGATGTTTGGCACATATTTTTCAAGTGTTTAGGGTTCATATTACATTCTGAAATTTTCCTAAGGAAATCGGAGAGGGTCAAAAAATATTCGAAAAAAAAAGGAAAGACTATAGTCTTTGCTCATTTTTTGGAAAAAAATTTCACCCCTTCAGATCTCGCCCCGATTTTCCCAGAATGTTATTTGGAGGGTATACACTTGGAAATTATGGGGCAAACTTCCCTCACCCCTTCCCACTGCTCCACACCTGGCTAGGAAACGTTCAGAATTGGATTTTTTCTGAAACCTTTCTGAATTTTTTTGGACCAGACTGGAGGGGTTGGGGGATGTTTGGCACATATTTTTCAAGTCTTTACCCTTCATGTTACATTCTGAAATTTTCCTAAGGAAATCGGAGAGGGTCAAAAAATATTCGAAAAAAAAAGGAAAGACTATAGTCTTTGCTCATTTTTTGGAAAAAAATTTCACCCCTTCAGATCTCGCCCCGATTTTCCCAGAATGTTATTTGGAGGGTATACACTTGGAAATTATGGGGCAAACTTCCCTCACCCCTTCCCACTGCTCCACACCTGGCTAGGAAACGTTCAGAATTGGATTTTTTCTGAAACCTTTCTGAATTTTTTTGGACCAGACTGGAGGGGTTGGGGGATGTTTGGCACATATTTTTCAAGTGTATAGGGTTCATATTACATTCTGAAATTTTCCTAAGGAAATCGGAGAGGGTCAAAAAATATTCGAAAAAAAAAGGAAAGACTATAGTCTTTGCTCATTTTTTGGAAAAAAATTTCACCCCTTCAGATCTCGCCCCGATTTTCCCAGAATGTTATTTGGAGGGTATACACTTGGAAATTATGGGGCAAACTTCCCTCACCCCTTCCCACTGCTCCACACCTGGCTAGGAAACGTTCAGAATTGGATTTTTTCTGAAACCTTTCTGAATTTTTTTGGACCAGACTGGAGGGGTTGGGGGATGTTTGGCACATATTTTTCAAGTCTTTACCCTTCATATTACATTCTGAAATTTTCCTAAGGAAATCGGAGAGGGTCAAAAAATATTCGAAAAAAAAAGGAAAGACTATAGTCTTTGCTCATTTTTTGGAAAAAAATTTCACCCCTTCAGATCTCGCCCCGATTTTCCCAGAATGTTATTTGGAGGGTATACACTTGGAAATTATGGGGCAAACTTCCCTCACCCCTTCCCACTGCTCCACACCTGGCTAGGAAACGTTCAGAATTGGATTTTTTCTGAAACCTTTCTGAATTTTTTTGGACCAGACTGGAGGGGTTGGGAGATGTTTGGCACATATTTTTCAAGTCTTTACCCTTCATATTACATTCTGAAATTTTCCTAAGGAAATCGGAGAGGGTCAAAAAATATTCGAAAAAAAAAGGAGAGACTATAGTCTTTGCTCATTTTTTGGAAAAAAATTTCACCCCTTCAGATCTCGCCCCGATTTTCCCAGAATGTTATTTGGAGGGTATACACTTGGAAATTATGGGGCAAACTTCCCTCACCCCTTCCCACTGCTCCACACCTGGCTAGGAAACGTTCAGAATTGGATTTTTTCTGAAATCTTTCTGAATTTTTTTGGACCAGACTGGAGGGGTTGGGGGATGTTTGGCACATATTTTTCAAGTGTTTAGGGTTCATATTACATTCTGAAATTTTCCTAAGGAAATCGGAGAGGGTCAAAAAATATTCGAAAAAAAAAGGAAAGACTATATAGTCTTTGCTCATTTTTTGGAAAAAAATTTCACCCCTTCAGATCTCGCCCCGATTTTCCCAGAATGTTATTTGGAGGGTATACACTTGGAAATTATGGGGCAAACTTCCCTCACCCCTTCCCACTGCTCCACACCTGGCTAGGAAACGTTCAGAATTGGATTTTTTCTGAAACCTTTCTGAATTTTTTTGGACCAGACTGGAGGGGTTGGGGGATGTTTGGCACATATTTTTCAAGTGTTTAGGGTTCATATTACATTCTGAAATTTTCCTAAGGAAATCGGAGAGGGTCAAAAAATATTCGAAAAAAAAAGGAAAGACTATAGTCTTTGCTCATTTTTTGGAAAAAAATTTCACCCCTTCAGATCTCGCCCCGATTTTCCCAGAATGTTATTTGGAGGGTATACACTTGGAAATTATGGGGCAAACTTCCCTCACCCCTTCCCACTGCTCCACACCTGGCTAGGAAACGTTCAGAATTGGATTTTTTCTGAAACCTTTCTGAATTTTTTTGGACCAGACTGGAGGGGTTGGGGGATGTTTGGCACATATTTTTCAAGTGTTTAGGGTTCATATTACATTCTGAAATTTTCCTAAGGAAATCGGAGAGGGTCAAAAAATATTCGAAAAAAAAAGGAAAGGCTATAGTCTTTGCTCATTTTTTGGAAAAAAATTTCACCCCTTCAGATCTCGCCCAGATTTTCCCAGAATGTTATTTGGAGGGTATACACTTGGAAATTATGGGGCAAACTTCCCTCACCCCTTCCCACTGCTCCACACCTGGCTAGGAAACGTTCAGAATTGGATTTTTTCTGAAACCTTTCTGAATTTTTTTGGACCAGACTGGAGGGGTTGGGGGATGTTTGGCACATATTTTTCAAGTGTTTAGGGTTCATATTACATTCTGAAATTTTCCTAAGGAAATCGGAGAGGGTCAAAAAATATTCGAAAAAAAAAGGAAAGACTATAGTCTTTGCTCATTTTTTGGAAAAAAAATTTCACCCCTTCAGATCTCGCCCCGATTTTCCCAGAATGTTATTTGGAGGGTATACACTTGGAAATTATGGGGCAAACTTCCCTCACCCCTTCCCACTGCTCCACACCTGGCTAGGAAACGTTCAGAATTGGATTTTTCCTGAAACCTTTCTGAATTTTTTTGGACCAGACTGGAGGGGTTGGGGGATGTTTGGCACATATTTTTCAAGTGTTTAGGGTTCATATTACATTCTGAAATTTTCCTAAGGAAATCGGAGAGGGTCAAAAAATATTCGAAAAAAAAAGGAAAGACTATAGTCTTTGCTCATTTTTTGGAAAAAAATTTCACCCCTTCAGATCTCGCCCCGATTTTCCCAGAATGTTATTTGGAGGGTATACACTTGGAAATTATGGGGCAAACTTCCCTCACCCCTTCCCACTGCTCCACACCTGGCTAGGAAACCTTCAGAATTGGATTTTTTCTGAAACCTTTCTGAATTTTTTTGGACCAGACTGGAGGGGTTGGGAGATGTTTGGCACATATTTTTCAAGTCTTTACCCTTCATATTACATTCTGAAATTTTCCTAAGGAAATCGGAGAGGGTCAAAAAATATTCGAAAAAAAAAGGAAAGACTATAGTCTTTGCTCATTTTTTGGAAAAAAATTTCACCCCTTCAGATCTCGCCCCGATTTTCCCAGAATGTTATTTGGAGGGTATACACTTGGAAATTATGGGGCAAACTTCCCTCACCCCTTCCCACTGCTCCACACCTGGCTAGGAAACGTTCAGAATTGGATTTTTTCTGAAACCTTTCTGAATTTTTTTGGACCAGACTGGAGGGGTTGGGGGATGTTTGGCACATATTTTTCAAGTCTTTACCCTTCATATTACATTCTGAAATTTTCCTAAGGAAATCGGAGAGGGACAAAAAATATTCGAAAAAAAAAGGAAAGACTATAGTCTTTGCTCATTTTTTGGAAAAAAATTTCACCCCTTCAGATCTCGCCCCGATTTTCCCAGAATGTTATTTGGAGGGTATACACTTGGAAATTATGGGGCAAACTTCCCTCACCCCTTCCCACTGCTCCACACCTGGCTAGGAAACGTTCAGAATTGGATTTTTTCTGAAACCTTTCTGAATTTTTTTGGACCAGACTGGAGGGGTTGGGGGATGTTTGGCACATATTTTTCAAGTCTTTACCCTTCATATTACATTCTGAAATTTTCCTAAGGAAATCGGAGAGGGTCAAAAAATATTCGAAAAAAAAAGGAAAGACTATAGTCTTTGCTCATTTTTTGGAAAAAAATTTCACCCCTTCAGATCTCGCCCCGATTTTCCCAGAATGTTATTTGGAGGGTATACACTTGGAAATTATGGGGCAAACTTCCCTCACCCCTTCCCACTGCTCCACACCTGGCTAGGAAACGTTCAGAATTGGATTTTTTCTGAAACCTTTCTGAATTTTTTTGGACCAGACTGGAGGGGTTGGGGGATGTTTGGCACATATTTTTCAAGTCTTTACCCTTCATGTTACATTCTGAAATTTTCCTAAGGAAATCGGAGAGGGTCAAAAAATATTCGAAAAAAAAGGAAAGACTATAGTCTTTGCTCATTTTTTGGAAAAAAATTTCACCCCTTCAGATCTCGCCCCGATTTTCCCAGAATGTTATTTGGAGGGTATACACTTGGAAATTATGGGGCAAACTTCCCTCACCCCTTCCCACTGCTCCACACCTGGCTAGGAAACGTTCAGAATTGGATTTTTTCTGAAACCTTTCTGAATTTTTTTGGACCAGACTGGAGGGGTTGGGGGATGTTTGGCACATATTTTTCAAGTGTTTAGGGTTCATATTACATTCTGAAATTTTCCTAAGGAAATCGGAGAGGGTCAAAAAATATTCGAAAAAAAAAGGAAAGACTATAGTCTTTGCTCATTTTTTGGAAAAAAATTTTACCCCTTCAGATCTCGCCCCGATTTTCCCAGAATGTTATTTGGAGGGTATACACTTGGAAATTAAGGGGCAAACTTCCCTCACCCCTTCCCACTGCTCCACACCTGGCTAGGAAACGTTCAGAATTGGATTTTTTCTGAAACCTTTCTGAATTTTTTTGGACCAGACTGGAGGGGTTGGGGGATGTTTGGCACATATTTTTCAAGTGTTTAGGGTTCATATTACATTCTGAAATTTTCCTAAGGAAATCGGAGAGGGTCAAAAAATATTCGAAAAAAAAAGGAAAGACTATAGTCTTTGCTCATTTTTTGGAAAAAAATTTCACCCCTTCAGATCTCGCCCCGATTTTCCCAGAATGTTATTTGGAGGGTATACACTTGGAAATTATGGGGCAAACTTCCCTCACCCCTTCCCACTGCTCCACACCTGGCTAGGAAACGTTCAGAATTGGATTTTTTCTGAAACCTTTCTGAATTTTTTTGGACCAGACTGGAGGGGTTGGGGGATGTTTGGCACATATTTTTCAAGTGTATAGGGTTCATATTACATTCTGAAATTTTCCTAAGGAAATCGGAGAGGGTCAAAAAATATTCGAAAAAAAAAGGAAAGACTATAGTCTTTGCTCATTTTTTGGAAAAAAATTTTACCCCTTCAGATCTCGCCCCGATTTTCCCAGAATGTTATTTGGAGGGTATACACTTGGAAATTATGGGGCAAACTTCCCTCACCCCTTCCCACTGCTCCACACCTGGCTAGGAAACGTTCAGAATTGGATTTTTTCTGAAACCTTTCTGAATTTTTTTGGACCAGACTGGAGGGGTTGGGGGATGTTTGGCACATATTTTTCAAGTGTATAGGGTTCATATTACATTCTGAAATTTTCCTAAGGAAATCGGAGAGGGTCAAAAAATATTCGAAAAAAAAAGGAAAGACTATAGTCTTTGCTCATTTTTTGGAAAAAAATTTTACCCCTTCAGATCTCGCCCCGATTTTCCCAGAATGTTATTTGGAGGGTATACACTTGGAAATTATGGGGCAAACTTCCCTCACCCCTTCCCACTGCTCCACACCTGGCTAGGAAACGTTCAGAATTGGATTTTTTCTGAAACCTTTCTGAATTTTTTTGGACCAGACTGGAGGGGTTGGGGGATGTTTGGCACATATTTTTCAAGTGTATAGGGTTCATATTACATTCTGAAATTTTCCTAAGGAAATCGGAGAGGGTCAAAAAATATTCGAAAAAAAAAGGAAAGACTATAGTCTTTGCTCATTTTTTGGAAAAAAATTTCACCCCTTCAGATCTCGCCCCGATTTTCCCAGAATGTTATTTGGAGGGTATACACTTGGAAATTATGGGGCAAACTTCCCTCACCCCTTCCCACTGCTCCACACCTGGCTAGGAAACGTTCAGAATTGGATTTTTTCTGAAACCTTTCTGAATTTTTTTGGACCAGACTGGAGGGGTTGGGGGATGTTTGGCACATATTTTTCAAGAGTTTAGGGTTCATATTACATTCTGAAATTTTCCTAAGGAAATCGGAGAGGGTCAAAAAATATTCGAAAAAAAAAGGAAAGACTATAGTCTTTGCTCATTTTTTGGAAAAAAATTTCACCCCTTCAGATCTCGCCCCGATTTTCCCAGAATGTTATTTGGAGGGTATACACTTGGAAATTATGGGGCAAACTTCCCTCACCCCTTCCCACTGCTCCACACCTGGCTAGGAAACGTTCAGAATTGGATTTTTTCTGAAACCTTTCTGAATTTTTTTGGACCAGACTGGAGGGGTTGGGGGATGTTTGGCACATATTTTTCAAGTCTTTACCCTTCATATTACATTCTGAAATTTTCCTAAGGAAATCGGAGAGGGTCAAAAAATATTCGAAAAAAAAAGGAAAGACTATAGTCTGCTCATTTTTTGGAAAAAAATTTCACCCCTTCAGATCTCGCCCCGATTTTCCCAGAATGTTATTTGGAGGGTATACACTTGGAAATTATGGGGCAAACTTCCCTCACCCCTTCCCACTGCTCCACACCTGGCTAGGAAACGTTCAGAATTGGATTTTTTCTGAAACCTTTCTGAATTTTTTTGGACCAGACTGGAGGGGTTGGGGGATGTTTGGCACATATTTTTCAAGTCTTTATCTTTCATATTACATTCTGAAATTTTCCTAAGGAAATCGGAGAGGGTCAAAAAATATTCGAAAAAAAAAGGAAAGACTATAGTCTTTGCTCATTTTTTGGAAAAAAATTTCACCCCTTCAGATCTCGCCCCGATTTTCCCAGAATGTTATTTGGAGGGTATACACTTGGAAATTATGGGGCAAACTTCCCTCACCCCTTCCCACTGCTCCACACCTGGCTAGGAAACGTTCAGAATTGGATTTTTTCTGAAACCTTTCTGAATTTTTTTGGACCAGACTGGAGGGGTTGGGGGATGTTTGGCACATATTTTTCAAGTCTTTATCTTTCATATTACATTCTGAAATTTTCCTAAGGAAATCGGAGAGGGTCAAAAAATATTCGAAAAAAAAAGGAAAGACTATAGTCTTTGCTCATTTTTTGGAAAAAAATTTCACCCCTTCAGATCTCGCCCCGATTTTCCCAGAATGTTATTTGGAGGGTATACACTTGGAAATTATGGGGCAAACTTCCCTCACCCCTTCCCACTGCTCCACACCTGGCTAGGAAACGTTCAGAATTGGATTTTTTCTGAAACCTTTCTGAATTTTTTTGGACCAGACTGGAGGGGTTGGGGGATGTTTGGCACATATTTTTCAAGTGTTTAGGGTTCATATTACATTCTGAAATTTTCCTAAGGAAATCGGAGAGGGTCAAAAAATATTCGAAAAAAAAAGGAAAGACTATAGTCTTTGCTCATTTTTTGGAAAAAAATTTCACCCCTTCAGATCTCGCCCCGATTTTCCCAGAATGTTATTTGGAGGGTATACACTTGGAAATTATGGGGCAAACTTCCCTCACCCCTTCCCACTGCTCCACACCTGGCTAGGAAACGTTCAGAATTGGATTTTTTCTGAAACCTTTCTGAATTTTTTTGGACCAGACTGGAGGGGTTGGGGGATGTTTGGAACATATTTTTCAAGTGTTTAGGGTTCATATTACATTCTGAAATTTTCCTAAGGAAATCGGAGAGGGTCAAAAAATATTCGAAAAAAAAAGGAAAGACTATAGTCTTTGCTCATTTTTTGGAAAAAAATTTCACCCCTTCAGATCTCGCCCCGATTTTCCCAGAATGTTATTTGGAGGGTATACACTTGGAAATTATGGGGCAAACTTCCCTCACCCCTTCCCACTGCTCCACACCTGGCTAGGAAACGTTCAGAATTGGATTTTTTCTGAAACCTTTCTGAATTTTTTTGGACCAGACTGGAGGGGTTGGGGGATGTTTGGCACATATTTTTCAAGTGTTTAGGGTTCATATTACATTCTGAAATTTTCCTAAGGAAATCGGAGAGGGTCAAAAAATATTCGAAAAAAAAAGGAAAGACTATAGTCTTTGCTCATTTTTTGGAAAAAAATTTCACCCCTTCAGATCTCGCCCCGATTTTCCCAGAATGTTATTTGGAGGGTATACACTTGGAAATTATGGGGCAAACTTCCCTCACCCCTTCCCACTGCTCCACACCTGGCTAGGAAACGTTCAGAATTGGATTTTTTCTGAAACCTTTCTGAATTTTTTTGGACCAGACTGGAGGGGTTGGGGGATGTTTGGCACATATTTTTCAAGTGTTTAGGGTTCATATTACATTCTGAAATGTTCCTAAGGAAATCGGAGAGGGTCAAAAAATATTCGAAAAAAAAAGGAAAGACTATAGTCTTTGCTCATTTTTTGGAAAAAAATTTCACCCCTTCAGATCTCGCCCCGATTTTCCCAGAATGTTATTTGGAGGGTATACACTTGGAAATTATGGGGCAAACTTCCCTCACCCCTTCCCACTGCTCCACACCTGGCTAGGAAACGTTCAGAATTGGATTTTTTCTGAAACCTTTCTGAATTTTTTTGGACCAGACTGGAGGGGTTGGGGGATGTTTGGCACATATTTTTCAAGTGTTTAGGGTTCATATTACATTCTGAAATTTTCCTAAGGAAATCGGAGAGGGTCAAAAAATATTCGAAAAAGAAGGAAAGACTATAGTCTTTGCTCATTTTTTGGAAAAAAATTTCACCCCTTCAGATCTCGCCCCGATTTTCCCAGAATGTTATTTGGAGGGTATACACTTGGAAATTATGGGGCAAACTTCCCTCACCCCTTCCCACTGCTCCACACCTGGCTAGGAAACGTTCAGAATTGGATTTTTTCTGAAACCTTTCTGAATTTTTTTGAACCAGACTGGAGGGGTTGGGGGATGTTTGGCACATATTTTTCAAGTGTTTAGGGTTCATATTACATTCTGAACATTCTGAAATTTTCCTAAGGAAATCGGAGAGGGTCAAAAAATATTCGAAAAAAAAAGGAAAGACTATAGTCTTTGCTCATTTTTTGGAAAAAAATTTCACCCCTTCAGATCTCGCCCCGATTTTCCCAGAATGTTATTTGGAGGGTATACACTTGGAAATTATGGGGCAAACTTCCCTCACCCCTTCCCACTGCTCCACACCTGGCTAGGAAACGTTCAGAATTGGATTTTTTCTGAAACCTTTCTGAATTTTTTTGGACCAGACTGGAGGGGTTGGGGGATGTTTGGCACATATTTTTCAAGTGTTTAGGGTTCATATTACATTCTGAAATTTTCCTAAGGAAATCGGAGAGGGTCAAAAAATATTCGAAAAAAAAAGGAAAGACTATAGTCTTTGCTCATTTTTTGGAAAAAAATTTCACCCCTTCAGATCTCGCCCCGATTTTCCCAGAATGTTATTTGGAGGGTATACACTTGGAAATTATGGGGCAAACTTCCCTCACCCCTTCCCACTGCTCCACACCTGGCTAGGAAACGTTCAGAATTGGATTTTTTCTGAAACCTTTCTGAATTTTTTTGGACCAGACTGGAGGGGTTGGGGGATGTTTGGCACATATTTTTCAAGTCTTTACCCTTCATGTTACATTCTGAAATTTTCCTAAGGAAATCGGAGAGGGTCAAAAAATATTCGAAAAAAAAAGGAAAGACTATAGTGTTTGCTCATTTTTTGGAAAAAAATTTCACCCCTTCAGATCTCGCCCCGATTTTCCCAGAATGTTATTTGGAGGGTATACACTTGGAAATTATGGGGCAAACTTCCCTCACCCCTTCCCACTGCTCCACACCTGGCTAGGAAACGTTCAGAATTGGATTTTTTCTGAAACCTTTCTGAATTTTTTTGGACCAGACTGGAGGGGTTGGGGGATGTTTGGCACATATTTTTCAAGTCTTTACCCTTCATGTTACATTCTGAAATTTTCCTAAGGAAATCGGAGAGGGTCAAAAAATATTCGAAAAAAAAAGGAAAGACTATAGTGTTTGCTCATTTTTTGGAAAAAAATTTCACCCCTTCAGATCTCGCCCCGATTTTCCCAGAATGTTATTTGGAGGGTATACACTTGGAAATTATGGGGCAAACTTCCCTCACCCCTTCCCACTGCTCCACACCTGGCTAGGAAACGTTCAGAATTGGATTTTTTCTGAAACCTTTCTGAATTTTTTTGGACCAGACTGGAGGGGTTGGGGGATGTTTGGCACATATTTTTCAAGTGTTTAGGGTTCATATTACATTCTGAAATTTTCCTAAGGAAATCGGAGAGGGTCAAAAAATATTCGAAAAAAAAAGGAAAGACTATAGTCTTTGCTCATTTTTTGGAAAAAAATTTCACCCCTTCAGATCTCGCCCCGATTTTCCCAGAATGTTATTTGGAGGGTATACACTTGGAAATTATGGGGCAAACTTCCCTCACCCCTTGCCACTGCTCCACACCTGGCTAGGAAACGTTCAGAATTGGATTTTTTCTGAAACCTTTCTGAATTTTTTTGGACCAGACTGGAGGGGTTGGGGGATGTTTGGCACATATTTTTCAAGTGTTTAGGGTTCATATTACATTCTGAAATTTTCCTAAGGAAATCGGAGAGGGTCGAAAAATATTCGAAAAAAAAAGGAAAGACTATAGTCTTTGCTCATTTTTTGGAAAAAAATTTCACCCCTTCAGATCTCGCCCCGATTTTCCCAGAATGTTATTTGGAGGGTATACACTTGGAAATTATGGGGCAAACTTCCCTCACCCCTTCCCACTGCTCCACACCTGGCTAGGAAACGTTCAGAATTGGATTTCTTCTGAAACCTTTCTGAATTTTTTTGGACCAGACTGGAGGGGTTGGGGGATGTTTGGCACATATTTTTCAAGTGTTTACCCTTCATATTACTTTCTGAAATTTTCCTAAGGAAATCGGAGAGGGTCAAAAAATATTCGAAAAAAAAAGGAAAGACTATAGTCTTTGCTCATTTTTTGGAAAAAAATTTCACCCCTTCAGATCTCGCCCCGATTTTCCCAGAATGTTATTTGGAGGGTATACACTTGGAAATTATGGGGCAAACTTCCCTCACCCCTTCCCACTGCTCCACACCTGGCTAGGAAACGTTCAGAATTGGATTTTTTCTGAAACCTTTCTGAATTTTTTTGGACCAGACTGGAGGGGTTGGGGGATGTTTGGCACATATTTTTCAAGTGTTTAGGGTTCATATTACATTCTGAAATTTTCCTAAGGAAATCGGAGAGGGTCAAAAAATATTCGAAAAAAAAAGGAAAGACTATAGTCTTTGCTCATTTTTTGGAAAAAAATTTCACCCCTTCAGATCTCGCCCCGATTTTCCCAGAATGTTATTTGGAGGGTATACACTTGGAAATTATGGGGCAAACTTCCCTCACCCCTTCCCACTGCTCCACACCTGGCTAGGAAACGTTCAGAATTGGATTTTTTCTGAAACCTTTCTGAATTTTTTTGGACCAGACTGGAGGGGTTGGGGGATGTTTGGCACATATTTTTCAAGTCTTTACCCTTCATATTACATTCTGAAATTTTCCTAAGGAAATCGGAGAGGGTCAAAAAATATTCGAAAAAAAAAGGAAAGACTATAGTCTTTGCTCATTTTTTGGAAAAAAATTTCACCCCTTCAGATCTCGCCCCGATTTTCCCAGAATGTTATTTGGAGGGTATACACTTGGAAATTATGGGGCAAACTTCCCTCACCCCTTCCCACTGCTCCACACCTGGCTAGGAAACGTTCAGAATTGGATTTTTTCTGAAACCTTTCTGAATTTTTTTGGACCAGACTGGAGGGGTTGGGGGATGTTTGGCACATATTTTTCAAGTGTTTAGGGTTCATATTACATTCTGAAATTTTCCTAAGGAAATCGGAGAGGGTCAAAAAATATTCGAAAAAAAAAGGAAAGACTATAGTCTTTGCTCATTTTTTGGAAAAAAATTTCACCCCTTCAGATCTCGCCCCGATTTTCCCAGAATGTTATTTGGAGGGTATACACTTGGAAATTATGGGGCAAACTTCCCTCAACCCTTCCCACTGCTCCACACCTGGCTAGGAAACGTTCAGAATTGGATTTTTTCTGAAACCTTTCTGAATTTTTTTGGACCAGACTGGAGGGGTTGGGGGATGTTTGGCACATATTTTTCAAGTGTTTAGGGTTCATATTACATTCTGAAATTTTCCTAAGGAAATCGGAGAGGGTCAAAAAATATTCGAAAAAAAAAGGAAAGACTATAGTCTTTGCTCATTTTTTGGAAAAAAATTTCACCCCTTCAGATCTCGCCCCGATTTTCCCAGAATGTTATTTGGAGGGTATACACTTGGAAATTATGGGGCAAACTTCCCTCACCCCTTCCCACTGCTCCACACCTGGCTAGGAAACGTTCAGAATTGGATTTTTTCTGAAACCTTTCTGAATTTTTTTGGACCAGACTGGAGGGGTTGGGGGATGTTTGGCACATATTTTTCAAGTCTTTACCCTTCATATTACATTCTGAAATTTTCCTAAGGAAATCGGAGAGGGTCAAAAAATATTCGAAAAAAAAAGGAAAGACTATAGTCTTTGCTCATTTTTTGGAAAAAAATTTCACCCCTTCAGATCTCGCCCCGATTTTCCCAGAATGTTATTTGGAGGGTATACACTTGGAAATTATGGGGCAAACTTCCCTCACCCCTTCCCACTGCTCCACACCTGGCTAGGAAACGTTCAGAATTGGATTTTTTCTGAAACCTTTCTGAATTTTTTTGGACCAGACTGGAGGGGTTGGGGGATGTTTGGCACATATTTTTCAAGTGTTTAGGGTTCATATTACATTCTGAAATTTTCCTAAGGAAATCGGAGAGGGTCAAAAAATATTCGAAAAAAAAAGGAAAGACTATAGTCTTTGCTCATTTTTTGGAAAAAAATTTCACCCCTTCAGATCTCGCCCCGATTTTCCCAGAATGTTATTTGGAGGGTATACACTTGGAAATTATGGGGCAAACTTCCCTCACCCCTTCCCACTGCTCCACACCTGGCTAGGAAACGTTCAGAATTGGATTTTTTCTGAAACCTTTCTGAATTTTTTTGGACCAGACTGGAGGGGTTGGGGGATGTTTGGCACATATTTTTCAAGTCTTTACCCTTCATATTACATTCTGAAATTTTCCTAAGGAAATCGGAGAGGGTCAAAAAATATTCGAAAAAAAAAGGAAAGACTATAGTCTTTGCTCATTTTTTGGAAAAAAATTTCACCCCTTCAGATCTCGCCCCGATTTTCCCAGAATGTTATTTGGAGGGTATACACTTGGAAATTATGGGGCAAACTTCCCTCACCCCTGCCCACTGCTCCACACCTGGCTAGGAAACGTTCAGAATTGGATTTTTTCTGAAACCTTTCTGAATTTTTTTGGACCAGACTGGAGGGGTTGGGGGATGTTTGGCACATATTTTTCAAGTGTTTAGGGTTCATATTACATTATGAAATTTTCCTAAGGAAATCGGAGAGGGTCAAAAAATATTCGAAAAAAAAAGGAAAGACTATAGTCTTTGCTCATTTTTTGGAAAAAAATTTCACCCCTTCAGATCTCGCCCCGATTTTCCCAGAATGTTATTTGGAGGGTATACACTTGGAAATTATGGGGCAAACGTCCCTCACCCCTTCCCACTGCTCCACACCTGGCTAGGAAACGTTCAGAATTGGATTTTTTCTGAAACCTTTCTGAATTTTTTTGGACCAGACTGGAGGGGTTGGGGGATGTTTGGCACATATTTTTCAAGTCTTTACCCTTCATATTACATTCTGAAATTTTCCTAAGGAAATCGGAGAGGGTCAAAAAATATTCGAAAAAAAAAGGAAAGACTATAGTCTGCTCATTTTTTGGAAAAAAATTTCACCCCTTCAGATCTCGCCACGATTTTCCCAGAATGTTATTTGGACGGTATACACTTGGAAATTATGGGGCAAACTTCCCTCACCCCTTCCCACTGCTCCACACCTGGCTAGGAAACGTTCAGAATTGGATATTTTCTGAAACCTTTCTGAATTTTTTTGGACCAGACTGGAGGGGTTGGGGGATGTTTGGCACATATTTTTCAAGTGTTTAGGGTTCATATTACATTCTGAAATTTTCCTAAGGAAATCGGAGAGGGTCAAAAAATATTCGAAAAAAAAAGGAAAGGTCTTTGCTCATTTTTTGGAAAAAAATTTCACCCCTTCAGATCTCGCCCCGATTTTCCCAGAATGTTATTTGGAGGGTATACACTTGGAAATTATGGGGCAAACTTCCCTCACCCCTTCCCACTGCTCCACACCTGGCTAGGAAACGTTCAGAATTGGATTTTTTCTGAAACCGTTCTGAATTTTTTTGGACCAGACTGGAGGGGTTGGGGGATGTTTGGCACATATTTTTCAAGTCTTTACCCTTCATATTACATTCTGAAATTTTCCTAAGGAAATCGGAGAGGGTCAAAAAATATTCGAAAAAAAAAGGAAAGACTATAGTCTTTGCTCATTTTTTGGAAAAAAATTTCACCCCTTCAGATCTGGAGGGGTTGGTGGATGTTTGGCACATATTTTTCAAGTCTTTACCCTTCATATTACATTCTGAAATTTTCCTAAGGAAATCGGAGAGGGTCAAAAAATATGCGAAAAAAAAAGGAAAGACTATAGTCTTTGCTCATTTTTTGGAAAAAAATTTCACCCCTTCAGATCTCGCCCCGATTTTCCCAGAATGTTATTTGGAGGGTATACACTTGGAAATTATGGGGCAAACTTCCCTCACCCCTTCCCACTGCTCCACACCTGGCTAGGAAACGTTCAGAATTGGATTTTTTCTGAAACCTTTCTGAATTTTTTTGGACCAGACTGGAGGGGTTGGGGGATGTTTGGCACATATTTTTCAAGTCTTTACCCTTCATATAACATTCTGAAATTTTCCTAAGGAAATCGGAGAGGGTCAAAAAATATTCGAAAAAAAAAGGAAAGACTATAGTCTGCTCATTTTTTGGAAAAAAATTTCACCCCTTCAGATCTCGCCACGATTTTCCCAGAATGTTATTTGGACGGTATACACTTGGAAATTATGGGGCAAACTTCCCTCACCCCTTCCCACTGCTCCACACCTGGCTAGGAAACGTTCAGAATTGGATATTTTCTGAAACCTTTCTGAATTTTTTTGGACCAGACTGGAGGGGTTGGGGGATGTTTGGCACATATTTTTCAAGTGTTTAGGGTTCATATTACATTCTGAAATTTTCCTAAGGAAATCGGAGAGGGTCAAAAAATATTCGAAAAAAAAAGGAAAGACTATAGTCTTTGCTCATTTTTTGGAAAAAAATTTCACCCCTTCAGATCTCGCCCCGATTTTCCCAGAATGTTATTTGGAGGGTATACACTTGGAAATTATGGGGCAAACTTCCCTCACCCCTTCCCACTGCTCCACACCTGGCTAGGAAACGTTCAGAATTGGATTTTTTCTGAAACCGTTCTGAATTTTTTTGGACCAGACTGGAGGGGTTGGGGGATGTTTGGCACATATTTTTCAAGTCTTTACCCTTCATATTACATTCTGAAATTTTCCTAAGGAAATCGGAGAGGGTCAAAAAATATTCGAAAAAAAAAGGAAAGACTATAGTCTTTGCTCATTTTTTGGAAAAAAATTTCACCCCTTCAGATCTCGCCCCGATTTTCCCAGAATGTTATTTGGAGGGTATACACTTGGAAATTATGGGGCAAACTTCCCTCACCCCTTCCCACTGCTCCACACCTGGCTAGGAAACGTTCAGAATTGGATTTTTTCTGAAACCTTTCTGAATTTTTTTGGACCAGACTGGAGGGGTTGGTGGATGTTTGGCACATATTTTTCAAGTCTTTACCCTTCATATTACATTCTGAAATTTTCCTAAGGAAATCGGAGAGGGTCAAAAAATATGCGAAAAAAAAAGGAAAGACTATAGTCTTTGCTCATTTTTTGGAAAAAAATTTCACCCCTTCAGATCTCGCCCCGATTTTCCCAGAATGTTATTTGGAGGGTATACACTTGGAAATTATGGGGCAAACTTCCCTCACCCCTTCCCACTGCTCCACACCTGGCTAGGAAACGTTCAGAATTGGATTTTTTCTGAAACCTTTCTGAATTTTTTTGGACCAGACTGGAGGGGTTGGGGGATGTTTGGCACATATTTTTCAAGTCTTTACCCTTCATATTACATTCTGAAATTTTCCTAAGGAAATCGGAGAGGGTCAAAAAATATTCGAAAAAAAAAGGAAAGACTATAGTCTTTGCTCATTTTTTGGAAAAAAATTTCACCCCTTCAGATCTCGCCCCGATTTTCCCAGAATGTTATTTGGAGGGTATACACTTGGAAATTATGGGGCAAACTTCCCTCACCCCTTCCCACTGCTCCACACCTGGCTAGGAAACGTTCAGAATTGGATTTTTTCTGAAACCTTTCTGAATTTTTTTGGACCAGACTGGAGGGGTTGGGGGATGTTTGGCACATATTTTTCAAGTCTTTACCCTTCATATTACATTCTGAAATTTTCCTAAGGAAATCGGAGAGGGTCAAAAAATATGCGAAAAAAAAAGGAAAGACTATAGTCTTTGCTCATTTTTTGGAAAAAAATTTCACCCCTTCAGATCTCGCCCCGATTTTCCCAGAATGTTATTTGGAGGGTATACACTTGGAAATTATGGGGCAAACTTCCCTCACCCCTTCCCACTGCTCCACACCTGGCTAGGAAACGTTCAGAATTGGATTTTTTCTGAAACCTTTCTGAATTTTTTTGGACCAGACTGGAGGGGTTGGGGGATGTTTGGCACATATTTTTCAAGTCTTTACCCTTCATATTACATTCTGAAATTTTCCTAAGGAAATCGGAGAGGGTCAAAAAATATTCGAAAAAAAAAGGAAAGACTATAGTCTTTGCTCATTTTTTGGAAAAAAATTTCACCCCTTCAGATCTCGCCCCGATTTTCCCAGAATGTTATTTGGAGGGTATACACTTGGAAATTATGGGGCAAACTTCCCTCACCCCTTCCCACTGCTCCACACCTGGCTAGGAAACGTTCAGAATTGGATTTTTTCTGAAACCTTTCTGAATTTTTTTGGACCAGACTGGAGGGGTTGGGGGATGTTTGGCACAGATTTTTCAAGTCTTTACCCTTCATATTACATTCTGAAATTTTCCTAAGGAAATCGGAGAGGGTCAAAAAATATTCGAAAAAAAAAGGAAAGACTATAGTCTTTGCTCATTTTTTGGAAAAAAATTTCACCCCTTCAGATCTCGCCCCGATTTTCCCAGAATGTTATTTGGAGGGTATACACTTGGAAATTATGGGGCAAACTTCCCTCACCCCTTCCCACTGCTCCACACCTGGCTAGGAAACGTTCAGAATTGGATTTCTTCTGAAACCTTTCTGAATTTTTTTGGACCAGACTGGAGGGGTTGGGGGATGTTTGGCACAGATTTTTCAAGTCTTTACCCTTCATATTACATTCTGAAATTTTCCTAAGGAAATCGGAGAGGGTCAAAAAATATTCGAAAAAAAAAGGAAAGACTATAGTCTTTGCTCATTTTTTGGAAAAAAATTTCACCCCTTCAGATCTCGCCCCGATTTTCCCAGAATGTTATTTGGAGGGTATACACTTGGAAATTATGGGGCAAACTTCCCTCACCCCTTCCCACTGCTCCACACCTGGCTAGGAAACGTTCAGAATTGGATTTTTTCTGAAACCTTTCTGAATTTTTTTGGACCAGACTGGAGGGGTTGGGGGATGTTTGGCACATATTTTTCAAGTGTTTAGGGTTCATATTACATTCTGAAATTTTCCTAAGGAAATCGGAGAGGGTCAAAAAATATTCGAAAAAAAAAGGAAAGACTATAGTCTTTGCTCATTTTTTGGAAAAAAATTTCACCCCTTCAGATCTCGCCCCGATTTTCCCAGAATGTTATTTGGAGGGTATACACTTGGAAATTATGGGGCAAACTTCCCTCACCCCTTCCCACTGCTCCACACCTGGCTAGGAAACGTTCAGAATTGGATTTTTTCTGAAACCTTTCTGAATTTTTTTGGACCAGACTGGAGGGGTTGGGGGATGTTTGGCACATATTTTTCAAGTGTTTAGAGTTCATATTACATTATGAAATTTTCCTAAGGAAATCGGAGAGGGTCAAAAAATATTCGAAAAAAAAAGGAAAGACTATAGTCTTTGCTCATTTTTTGGAAAAAAATTTCACCCCTTCAGATCTCGCCCCGATTTTCCCAGAATGTTATTTGGAGGGTATACACTTGGAAATTATGGGGCAAACTTCCCTCACCCCTTCCCACTGCTCCACACCTGGCTAGGAAACGTTCAGAATTGGATTTTTTCTGAAACCTTTCTGAATTTTTTTGGACCAGACTGGAGGGGTTGGGGGATGTTTGGCACATATTTTTCAAGTCTTTACCCTTCATATTACATTCTGAAATTTTCCTAAGGAAATCGGAGAGGGTCAAAAAATATTCGAAAAAAAAAGGAAAGACTATAGTCTGCTCATTTTTTGGAAAAAAATTTCACCCCTTCAGATCTCGCCACGATTTTCCCAGAATGTTATTTGGACGGTATACACTTGGAAATTATGGGGCAAACTTCCCTCACCCCTTCCCACTGCTCCACACCTGGCTAGGAAACGTTCAGAATTGGATATTTTCTGAAACCTTTCTGAATTTTTTTGGACCAGACTGGAGGGGTTGGGGGATGTTTGGCACATATTTTTCAAGTGTTTAGGGTTCATATTACATTCTGAAATTTTCCTAAGGAAATCGGAGAGGGTCAAAAAATATTCGAAAAAAAAAGGAAAGACTATAGTCTTTGCTCATTTTTTGGAAAAAAATTTCACCCCTTCAGATCTCGCCCCGATTTTCCCAGAATGTTATTTGGAGGGTATACACTTGGAAATTATGGGGCAAACTTCCCTCACCCCTTCCCACTGCTCCACACCTGGCTAGGAAACGTTCAGAATTGGATTTTTTCTGAAACCGTTCTGAATTTTTTTGGACCAGACTGGAGGGGTTGGGGGATGTTTGGCACATATTTTTCAAGTCTTTACCCTTCATATTACATTCTGAAATTTTCCTAAGGAAATCGGAGAGGGTCAAAAAATATTCGAAAAAAAAAGGAAAGACTATAGTCTTTGCTCATTTTTTGGAAAAAAATTTCACCCCTTCAGATCTCGCCCCGATTTTCCCAGAATGTTATTTGGAGGGTATACACTTGGAAATTATGGGGCAAACTTCCCTCACCCCTTCCCACTGCTCCACACCTGGCTAGGAAACGTTCAGAATTGGATTTTTTCTGAAACCTTTCTGAATTTTTTTGGACCAGACTGGAGGGGTTGGGGGATGTTTGGCACATATTTTTCAAGTCTTTACCCTTCATATTACATTCTGAAATTTTCCTAAGGAAATCGGAGAGGGTCAAAAAATATTCGAAAAAAAAAGGAAAGACTATAGTCTTTGCTCATTTTTTGGAAAAAAATTTCACCCCTTCAGATCTCGCCCCGATTTTCCCAGAATGTTATTTGGACGGTATACACTTGGAAATTATGGGGCAAACTTCCCTCACCCCTTCCCACTGCTCCACACCTGGCTAGGAAACGTTCAGAATTGGATATTTTCTGAAACCTTTCTGAATTTTTTTGGACCAGACTGGAGGGGTTGGGGGATGTTTAGCACATATTTTTCAAGTCTTTACCCTTCATATTACATTCTGAAATTTTCCTAAGGAAATCGGAGAGGGTCAAAAAATATGCGAAAAAAAAAGGAAAGACTATAGTCTTTGCTCATTTTTTGGAAAAAAATTTCACCCCTTCAGATCTCGCCCCGATTTTCCCAGAATGTTATTTGGAGGGTATACACTTGGAAATTATGGGGCAAACTTCCCTCACCCCTTCCCACTGCTCCACACCTGGCTAGGAAACGTTCAGAATTGGATTTTTTCTGAAACCTTTCTGAATTTTTTTGGACCAGACTGGAGGGGTTGGGGGATGTTTGGCACAGATTTTTCAAGTCTTTACCCTTCATATTACATTCTGAAATTTTCCTAAGGAAATCGGAGAGGGTCAAAAAATATTCGAAAAAAAAAGGAAAGACTATAGTCTTTGCTCATTTTTTGGAAAAAAATTTCACCCCTTCAGATCTCGCCCCGATTTTCCCAGAATGTTATTTGGAGGGTATACACTTGGAAATTATGGGGCAAACTTCCCTCACCCCTTCCCACTGCTCCACACCTGGCTAGGAAACGTTCAGAATTGGATTTTTTCTGAAACCTTTCTGAATTTTTTTGGACCAGACTGGAGGGGTTGGGGGATGTTTGGCACATATTTTTCAAGTCTTTACCCTTCATATTACATTCTGAAATTTTCCTAAGGAAATCGGAGAGGGTCAAAAAATATTCGAAAAAAAAAGGAAAGACTATAGTCTTTGCTCATTTTTTGGAAAAAAATTTCACCCCTTCAGATCTCGCCCCGATTTTCCCAGAATGTTATTTGGAGGGTATACACTTGGAAATTATGGGGCAAACTTCCCTCACCCCTGCCCACTGCTCCACACCTGGCTAGGAAACGTTCAGAATTGGATTTTTTCTGAAACCTTTCTGAATTTTTTTGGACCAGACTGGAGGGGTTGGGGGATGTTTGGCACATATTTTTCAAGTGTTTAGGGTTCATATTACATTCTGAAATTTTCCTAAGGAAATCGGAGAGGGTCAAAAAATATTCGAAAAAAAAAGGAAAGACTATAGTCTTTGCTCATTTTTTGGAAAAAAATTTCACCCCTTCAGATCTCGCCCCGATTTTCCCAGAATGTTATTTGGAGGGTATACACTTGGAAATTATGGGGCAAACTTCCCTCACCCCTTCCCACTGCTCCACACCTGGCTAGGAAACGTTCAGAATTGGATTTTTTCTGAAACTTTTCTGAATTTTTTTGGACCAGACTGGAGGGGTTGGGGGATGTTTGGCACATATTTTTCAAGTCTTTACCCTTCATATTACATTCTGAAATTTTCCTAAGGAAATCGGAGAGGGTCAAAAAATATTCGAAAAAAAAAGGAAAGACTATAGTCTGCTCATTTTTTGGAAAAAAATTTCACCCCTTCAGATCTCGCCACGATTTTCCCAGAATGTTATTTGGACGGTATACACTTGGAAATTATGGGGCAAACTTCCCTCACCCCTTCCCACTGCTCCACACCTGGCTAGGAAACGTTCAGAATTGGATATTTTCTGAAACCTTTCTGAATTTTTTTGGACCAGACTGGAGGGGTTGGGGGATGTTTGGCACATATTTTTCAAGTGTTTAGGGTTCATATTACATTCTGAAATTTTCCTAAGGAAATCGGAGAGGGTCAAAAAATATTCGAAAAAAAAAGGAAAGCCTATAGTCTTTGCTCATTTTTTGGAAAAAAATTTCACCCCTTCAGATCTCGCCCCGATTTTCCCAGAATGTTATTTGGAGGGTATACACTTGGAAATTATGGGGCAAACTTCCCTCACCCCTTCCCACTGCTCCACACCTGGCTAGGAAACGTTCAGAATTGGATTTTTTCTGAAACCGTTCTGAATTTTTTTGGACCAGACTGGAGGGGTTGGGGGATGTTTGGCACATATTTTTCAAGTCTTTACCCTTCATATTACATTCTGAAATTTTCCTAAGGAAATCGGAGAGGGTCAAAAAATATTCGAAAAAAAAAGGAAAGACTATAGTCTTTGCTCATTTTTTGGAAAAAAATTTCACCCCTTCAGATCTCGCCCCGATTTTCCCAGAATGTTATTTGGAGGGTATACACTTGGAAATTATGGGGCAAACTTCCCTCACCCCTTCCCACTGCTCCACACCTGGCTAGGAAACGTTCAGAATTGGATTTTTTCTGAAACCTTTCTGAATTTTTTTGGACCAGACTGGAGGGGTTGGTGGATGTTTGGCACATATTTTTCAAGTCTTTACCCTTCATATTACATTCTGAAATTTTCCTAAGGAAATCGGAGAGGGTCAAAAAATATGCGAAAAAAAAAGGAAAGACTATAGTCTTTGCTCATTTTTTGGAAAAAAATTTCACCCCTTCAGATCTCGCCCCGATTTTCCCAGAATGTTATTTGGAGGGTATACACTTGGAAATTATGGGGCAAACTTCCCTCACCCCTTCCCACTGCTCCACACCTGGCTAGGAAACGTTCAGAATTGGATTTTTTCTGAAACCTTTCTGAATTTTTTTGGACCAGACTGGAGGGGTTGGGGGATGTTTGGCACAGATTTTTCAAGTCTTTACCCTTCATATTACATTCTGAAATTTTCCTAAGGAAATCGGAGAGGGTCAAAAAATATGCGAAAAAAAAAGGAAAGACTATAGTCTTTGCTCATTTTTTGGAAAAAAATTTCACCCCTTCAGATCTCGCCCCGATTTTCCCAGAATGTTATTTGGAGGGTATACACTTGGAAATTATGGGGCAAACTTCCCTCACCCCTTCCCACTGCTCCACACCTGGCTAGGAAACGTTCAGAATTGGATTTTTTCTGAAACCTTTCTGAATTTTTTTGGACCAGACTGGAGGGGTTGGGGGATGTTTGGCACATATTTTTCAAGTCTTTACCCTTCATATTACATTCTGAAATTTTCCTAAGGAAATCGGAGAGGGTAAAAAAATATTCGAAAAAAAAAGGAAAGACTATAGTCTTTGCTCATTTTTTGGAAAAAAATTTCACCCCTTCAGATCTCGCCCCGATTTTCCCAGAATGTTATTTGGAGGGTATACACTTGGATATTATGGGGCAAACTTCCCTCACCCCTTCCCACTGCTCCACACCTGGCTAGGAAACGTTCAGAATTGGATTTTTTTTGAAACCTTTCTGAATTTTTTTGGACCAGACTGGAGGGGTTGGGGGATGTTTGGCACATATTTTTCAAGTGTTTAGGGTTCATATTACATTCTGAAATTTTCCTAAGGAAATCGGAGAGGGTCAAAAAATATTCGAAAAAAAAAGGAAAGACTATAGTCTTTGCTCATTTTTTGGAAAAAAATTTCACCCCTTCAGATCTCGCCCCGATTTTCCCAGAATGTTATTTGGAGGGTATACACTTGGAAATTATGGGGCAAACTTCCCTCACCCCTTCCCACTGCTCCACACCTGGCTAGGAAACGTTCAGAATTGGATTTTTTCTGAAACCTCTCTGAATTTTTTTGGACCAGACTGGAGGGGTTGGGGGATGTTTGGCACATATTTTTCAAGTCTTTACCCTTCATATTACATTCTGAAATTTTCCTAAGGAAATCGGAGAGGGTCAAAAAATATTCGAAAAAAAAAGGAAAGACTATAGTCTTTGCTCATTTTTTGGAAAAAAATTTCACCCCTTCAGATCTCGCCCCGATTTTCCCAGAATGTTATTTGGAGGGTATACACTTGGAAATTATGGGGCAAACTTCCCTCACCCCTTCCCACTGCTCCACACCTGGCTAGGAAACGTTCAGAATTGGATTTTTTCTGAAACCTTTCTGAATTTTTTTGGACCAGACTGGAGGGGTTGGGGGATGTTTGGCACATATTTTTCAAGTCTTTACCCTTCATATTACATTCTGAAATTTTCCTAAGGAAATCGGAGAGGGTCAAAAAATATTCGAAAAAAAAAGGAAAGACTATAGTCTTTGCTCATTTTTTGGAAAAAAATTTCACCCCTTCAGATCTCGCCCCGATTTTCCCAGAATGTTATTTGGAGGGTATACACTTGGAAATTATGGGGCAAACTTCCCTCACCCCTTCCCACTGCTCCACACCTGGCTAGGAAACGTTCAGAATTGGATTTTTTCTGAAACCTTTCTGAATTTTTTTGGACCAGACTGGAGGGGTTGGAGGATGTTTGGCACATATTTTTCAAGTGTTTAGGGTTCATATTACATTCTGAAATTTTCCTAAGGAAATCGGAGAGGGTCAAAAAATATTCGAAAAAAAAAGGAAAGACTATAGTCTTTGCTCATTTTTTGGAAAAAAATTTCACCCCTTCAGATCTCGCCCCGATTTTCCCAGAATGTTATTTGGAGGGTATACACTTGGAAATTATGGGGCAAACTTCCCTCACCCCTTCCCACTGCTCCACACCTGGCTAGGAAACGTTCAGAATTGGATTTTTTCTGAAACCGTTCTGAATTTTTTTGGACCAGACTGGAGGGGTTGGGGGATGTTTGGCACATATTTTTCAAGTCTTTACCCTTCATATTACATTCTGAAATTTTCCTAAGGAAATCGGAGAGGGTCAAAAAATATTCGAAAAAAAAAGGAAAGACTATAGTCTTTGCTCATTTTTTGGAAAAAAATTTCACCCCTTCAGATCTCGCCCCGATTTTCCCAGAATGTTATTTGGAGGGTATACACTTGGAAATTATGGGGCAAACTTCCCTCACCCCTTCCCACTGCTCCACACCTGGCTAGGAAACGTTCAGAATTGGATTTTTTCTGAAACCTTTCTGAATTTTTTTGGACCAGACTGGAGGGGTTGGGGGATGTTTGGCACATATTTTTCAAGTGTTTAGGGTTCATATTACATTCTGAAATTTTCCTAAGGAAATCGGAGAGGGTCAAAAAATATTCGAAAAAAAAAGGAAAGACTATAGTCTTTGCTCATTTTTTGGAAAAAAATTTCACCCCTTCAGATCTCGCCCCGATTTTCCCAGAATGTTATTTGGAGGGTATACACTTGGAAATTATGGGGCAAACTTCCCTCACCCCTTCCCACTGCTCCACACCTGGCTAGGAAACGTTCAGAATTGGATTTTTTCTGAAACCTTTCTGAATTTTTTTGGACCAGACTGGAGGGGTTGGGGGATGTTTGGCACATATTTTTCAAGTCTTTACCCTTCATATTACATTCTGAAATTTTCCTAAGGAAATCGGAGAGGGTCAAAAAATATTCGAAAAAAAAAGGAAAGACTATAGTCTTTGCTCATTTTTTGGAAAAAAATTTCACCCCTTCAGATCTCGCCCCGATTTTCCCAGAATGTTATTTGGAGGGTATACACTTGGAAATTATGGGGCAAACTTCCCTCACCCCTTCCCACTGCTCCACACCTGGCTAGGAAACGTTCAGAATTGGATTTTTTCTGAAACCTTTCTGAATTTTTTTGGACCAGACTGGAGGGGTTGGGGGATGTTTGGCACAGATTTTTCAAGTCTTTACCCTTCATATTACATTCTGAAATTTTCCTAAGGAAATCGGAGAGGGTCAAAAAATATTCGAAAAAAAAAGGAAAGACTATAGTCTTTGCTCATTTTTTGGAAAAAAATTTCACCCCTTCAGATCTCGCCCCGATTTTCCCAGAATGTTATTTGGAGGGTATACACTTGGAAATTATGGGGCAAACTTCCCTCACCCCTTCCCACTGCTCCACACCTGGCTAGGAAACGTTCAGAATTGGATTTTTTCTGAAACCTTTCTGAATTTTTTTGGACCAGACTGGAGGGGTTGGGGGATGTTTGGCACATATTTTTCAAGTCTTTACCCTTCATATTACATTCTGAAATTTTCCTAAGGAAATCGGAGAGGGTAAAAAAATATTCGAAAAAAAAAGGAAAGACTATAGTCTTTGCTCATTTTTTGGAAAAAAATTTCACCCCTTCAGATCTCGCCCCGATTTTCCCAGAATGTTATTTGGAGGGTATACACTTGGATATTATGGGGCAAACTTCCCTCACCCCTTCCCACTGCTCCACACCTGGCTAGGAAACGTTCAGAATTGGATTTTTTTTGAAACCTTTCTGAATTTTTTTGGACCAGACTGGAGGGGTTGGGGGATGTTTGGCACATATTTTTCAAGTGTTTAGGGTTCATATTACATTCTGAAATTTTCCTAAGGAAATCGGAGAGGGTCAAAAAATATTCGAAAAAAAAAGGAAAGACTATAGTCTTTGCTCATTTTTTGGAAAAAAATTTCACCCCTTCAGATCTCGCCCCGATTTTCCCAGAATGTTATTTGGAGGGTATACACTTGGAAATTATGGGGCAAACTTCCCTCACCCCTTCCCACTGCTCCACACCTGGCTAGGAAACGTTCAGAATTGGATTTTTTCTGAAACCTCTCTGAATTTTTTTGGACCAGACTGGAGGGGTTGGGGGATGTTTGGCACATATTTTTCAAGTCTTTACCCTTCATATTACATTCTGAAATTTTCCTAAGGAAATCGGAGAGGGTCAAAAAATATTCGAAAAAAAAAGGAAAGACTATAGTCTTTGCTCATTTTTTGGAAAAAAATTTCACCCCTTCAGATCTCGCCCCGATTTTCCCAGAATGTTATTTGGAGGGTATACACTTGGAAATTATGGGGCAAACTTCCCTCACCCCTTCCCACTGCTCCACACCTGGCTAGGAAAAGTTCAGAATTGGATTTTTTCTGAAACCTTTCTGAATTTTTTTGGACCAGACTGGAGGGGTTGGGGGATGTTTGGCACATATTTTTCAAGTCTTTACCCTTCATATTACATTCTGAAATTTTCCTAAGGAAATCGGAGAGGGTCAAAAAATATTCGAAAAAAAAAGGAAAGACTATAGTCTTTGCTCATTTTTTGGAAAAAAATTTCACCCCTTCAGATCTCGCCCCGATTTTCCCAGAATGTTATTTGGAGGGTATACACTTGGAAATTATGGGGCAAACTTCCCTCACCCCTTCCCACTGCTCCACACCTGGCTAGGAAACGTTCAGAATTGGATTTTTTCTGAAACCTTTCTGAATTTTTTTGGACCAGACTGGAGGGGTTGGAGGATGTTTGGCACATATTTTTCAAGTGTTTAGGGTTCATATTACATTCTGAAATTTTCCTAAGGAAATCGGAGAGGGTCAAAAAATATTCGAAAAAAAAAGGAAAGACTATAGTCTTTGCTCATTTTTTGGAAAAAAATTTCACCCCTTCAGATCTCGCCCCGATTTTCCCAGAATGTTATTTGGAGGGTATACACTTGGAAATTATGGGGCAAACTTCCCTCACCCCTTCCCACTGCTCCACACCTGGCTAGGAAACGTTCAGAATTGGATTTTTTCTGAAACCGTTCTGAATTTTTTTGGACCAGACTGGAGGGGTTGGGGGATGTTTGGCACATATTTTTCAAGTCTTTACCCTTCATATTACATTCTGAAATTTTCCTAAGGAAATCGGAGAGGGTCAAAAAATATTCGAAAAAAAAAGGAAAGACTATAGTCTTTGCTCATTTTTTGGAAAAAAATTTCACCCCTTCAGATCTCGCCCCGATTTTCCCAGAATGTTATTTGGAGGGTATACACTTGGAAATTATGGGGCAAACTTCCCTCACCCCTTCCCACTGCTCCACACCTGGCTAGGAAACGTTCAGAATTGGATTTTTTCTGAAACCTTTCTGAATTTTTTTGGACCAGACTGGAGGGGTTGGGGGATGTTTGGCACAGATTTTTCAAGTCTTTACCCTTCATATTACATTCTGAAATTTTCCTAAGGAAATCGGAGAGGGTCAAAAAATATTCGAAAAAAAAAGGAAAGACTATAGTCTTTGCTCATTTTTTGGAAAAAAATTTCACCCCTTCAGATCTCGCCCCGATTTTCCCAGAATGTTATTTGGAGGGTATACACTTGGAAATTATGGGGCAAACTTCCCTCACCCCTTCCCACTGCTCCACACCTGGCTAGGAAACGTTCAGAATTGGATTTTTTCTGAAACCTTTCTGAATTTTTTTGGACCAGACTGGAGGGGTTGGGGGATGTTTGGCACATATTTTTCAAGTCTTTACCCTTCATATTACATTCTGAAATTTTCCTAAGGAAATCGGAGAGGGTCAAAAAATATTCGAAAAAAAAAGGAAAGACTATAGTCTTTGCTCATTTTTTGGAAAAAAATTTCACCCCTTCAGATCTCGCCCCGATTTTCCCAGAATGTTATTTGGAGGGTATACACTTGGAAATTATGGGGCAAACTTCCCTCACCCCTTCCCACTGCTCCACACCTGGCTAGGAAACGTTCAGAATTGGATTTTTTCTGAAACCTCTCTGAATTTTTTTGGACCAGACTGGAGGGGTTGGGGGATGTTTGGCACATATTTTTCAAGTCTTTACCCTTCATATTACATTCTGAAATTTTCCTAAGGAAATCGGAGAGGGTCAAAAAATATTCGAAAAAAAAAAGGAAAGACTATAGTCTTTGCTCATTTTTTGGAAAAAAATTTCACCCCTTCAGATCTCGCCCCGATTTTCCCAGAATGTTATTTGGAGGGTATACACTTGGAAATTATGGGGCAAACTTCCCTCACCTCTTCCCACTGCTCCACACCTGGCTAGGAAACGTTCAGAATTGGATTTTTTCTGAAACCTTTCTGAATTTTTTTGGACCAGACTGGAGGGGTTGGGGGATGTTTGGCACATATTTTTCAAGTGTTTAGGGTTCATATTACATTCTGAAATTTTCCTAAGGAAATCGGAGAGGGTCAAAAAATATTCGAAAAAAAAAGGAAAGACTATAGTCTTTGCTCATTTTTTGGAAAAAAATTTCACCCCTTCAGATCTCGCCCCGATTTTCCCAGAATGTTATTTGGAGGGTATACACTTGGAAATTATGGGGCAAACTTCCCTCACCCCTTCCCACTGCTCCACACCTGGCTAGGAAACGTTCAGAATTGGATTTTTTCTGAAACCTTTCTGAATTTTTTTGGACCAGACTGGAGGGGTTGGGGGATGTTTGGCACATATTTTTCAAGTCTTTACCCTTCATATTACATTCTGAAATTTTCCTAAGGAAATCGGAGAGGGTCAAAAAATATTCGAAAAAAAAAGGAAAGACTATAGTCTTTGCTCATTTTTTGGAAAAAAATTTCACCCCTTCAGATCTCGCCCCGATTTTCCCAGAATGTTATTTGGAGGGTATACACTTGGAAATTATGGGGCAAACTTCCCTCACCCCTTCCCACTGCTCCACACCTGGCTAGGAAATGTTCAGAATTGGATTTTTTCTGAAACCTTTCTGAATTTTTTTGGACCAGACTGGAGGGGTTGGGGGATGTTTGGCACATATTTTTCAAGTCTTTACCCTTCATATTACATTCTGAAATTTTCCTAAGGAAATCGGAGAGGGTCAAAAAATATTCGAAAAAAAAAGGAAAGACTATAGTCTTTGCTCATTTTTTGGAAAAAAATTTCACCCCTTCAGATCTCGCCCCGATTTTTCCCAGAATGTTATTTGGAGGGTATACACTTGGAAATTATGGGGCAAACTTCCCTCACCCCTTCCCACTGCTCCACACCTGGCTAGGAAATGTTCAGAATTGGATTTTTTCTGAAACCTTTCTGAATTTTTTTGGACCAGACTGGAGGGGTTGGGGGATGTTTGGCACATATTTTTCAAGTCTTTACCCTTCATATTACATTCTGAAATTTTCCTAAGGAAATCGGAGAGGGTCAAAAAATATTCGAAAAAAAAAGGAAAGACTATAGTCTTTGCTCATTTTTTGGAAAAAAATTTCACCCCTTCAGATCTCGCCCCGATTTTCCCAGAATGTTATTTGGAGGGTATACACTTGGAAATTATGGGGCAAACTTCCCTCACCCCTTCCCCCTGCTCCACACCTGGCTAGGAAACGTTCAGAATTGGGTTGTTTCAGAAAACTTTCGGAATTCTTTTGAACCAGTTTGGAGGGGTTGAAGGATGTTGAACAGTCGGGGGTAAAAGTAGGGTCTAAATAATTTGTTTTAGGTCGAGTTCCTGGAGTTCTCGGACGATTTCATCCTGGGGAGGCCGTCGCCCACTTCTTCTAGGAGGTAGCTGAAGATCATCAGTCCGGAAGGAGAGACGGCCCTTTTTAGGGATGTGAAGATAAAAACAGTCCTTTATAGGGCTAACAAAAATTTTAAAGAAAGGTTTTTCCTAAGAGATAAGCGGTACGCTGTAAAAAAATTACATGGAGTTTTGTAAATTAGGAAAATTTGACTGAATGTTTAAGTATTTTGTGGTGTGTACGTAACCTTAGTTAATAAAAGTTCCAGTGTGAACGCACCTTTAGCAAATAAAAGTTCCAGTGTGAACGCACCTTTAGCAAATAAAAGTTCCAGTGTGAACGCACCTTTAGCAAATAAAAATTGCTGTGGGAACGCACCTTTAGCAAATAAAAGTTCCAGTGTGAACGCACCTTTAGCAAATAAAAGTTCCAGTGTGAACGCACCTTTAGCAAATAAAAATTGCTGTGGGAACACACCTTTAGCTAATAAAGGTTGCAGTGCGAACACACCTTTAGCTAATAAAAATTGCTGTGTGAACGCACCTTTAGCTAATAAAAGTTGTAGTGTGAACGCACCTTTAGCTAATAGAAGTTGCTGTGTGAACGCACCTTTAGCTAAAAAAAGTTGCAGTGTGAACGCACCTTTAGCTAATAAAAGCTGTAGTGTGAACACACCTTTAGCTAATAAAAATCGCTGTGTGAACGCACCTTTAGCTAATAAAAGCTGTAGTGTGAACACACCTTTAGCTAATAAAAATTGCTGTGTGAACGCACCTTTAGCTAATAAAGGCTGCAGTGTGAACACACCTTTAGCTAGAAAAAGTTGCGGTGTGAACGCACCTTTAGGTAATAAAAATTATTGTGTGAACGCAACTTTAGCTAATAAAAGTTGTAGTGTGAACGCACCTTTAGCTAATAAAAGTTGTAGTGTGAACGCACCTTTAGCTAATAGAAGTTGCTGTGTGAACGCACCTTTAGCTAAAAAAAGTTGCAGTGTGAACGCACCTTTAGCTAATAAAAGTTGCGGTGTGAACGCACCTTTAGCTAATAAAAGTTGCGGTGTGAACGCACCTTTAGCTTACAAATTTATTAGATAAAGATGCGTTCACACAGCAATTTTTATTAGCTAAAGCTGCGTTCACACTGCAACTTTTATTAGCTAAAGCTGCGTTCACACTGCAACTTTTATTAGCTAAAGGTGCGTTCACACTGCAACTTTTTCTAGCTAAAGGTGCGTTCACACAGCAATTTTTATTTGCTAAAGGTGCGTTCACACTGCAACTTTTTCTAGCTAAAGCTGCGTTCACACTGCAACTTTTTCTAGCTAAAGGTGCGTTCACACAGCAATTTTTATTTGCTAAAGGTGCGTTCACACTGCAACTTTTTCTAGCTAAAGGTGCGTTCACACTGCAACTTTTTCTAGCTAAAGGTGCGTTCACACTGCAACTTTTATTAGCTAAAGCTGCGTTCACACTACAACTTTTATTCGCTAAAGGTGCGTTCACACTGCTACTTTTAATAGCTAAAGGTGCGTTCACACTGCAACTTGTATTCGCTAAAGGTGTGTTCACACTGCAACTTTTAATAGCTAAAGGTGCGTTCACACTGCGTTCAGCATAACGTTTGGAGAGAAGGAAGGAGTAAAAAACAATAAAAATAAACAACATAAAGTTTAATGTTTTCATGAATTGTTATTACATGTTGACAAATAAATACAAGGAATTTATGGTGGAAGAAGCAGTAAACTAGGAATAATTACCTGCACAATATATGTATGATCCCTTACAATTACTTAAGGCACATTTACAGAGAGCTTAAAGTTAGAACTTAATCGTACACTAAGACGCTATGAGTATTCCTCTTAAAATAATAATATACAGTCTTTCTCATAAAACCAATTAAGTATCAATTTTAGATAGTTTAGATTACAAATATAAAAAGTAATACCCTGAAAAATGATTATCTCTAAAATGGAAGCAAAAAAGGCGTAACATTTCAAGAGTTTCACAATTAAGGCGTTCAACTATCTAAAGCGAAACATAAAATATCTACACATAATAATAAATAAAACTGTACAGTATAATGTAACTTATACATAGTGGCAGTTATACAAAATATTCCTACAACAATAAATACACGCGAAAGGCTGCAACTATGTTTCTTTTTTTCCCTCCAATAATTGTTTGTCTTTCCATTGTTATCTCAATTTGAGAAATTTGGCAGTAGTTTAAAATAATGAACATCAAACAAATGAGCATTTACAAAATACAAAATTTTAACTGCTTATAGTAAATATTAAAAAAATTTGTCAATACTGTTAGGTACAAGACGCAACATAAAAGTTACATCACAATCCAAGAAATATTCAAGGCAGCTTGCAGGTTACAATAATAATTAATCTACAAGGCAGTAATATCTACCAACAATTCCGACAAATACTCGAATACGATTTTCACATCTTTTGTAAATTTTTATCCTCGTAGAGAATACCGTCTTACTAAGTTACTTCAACTGCTAAGCCAATGTTTGGATCTGGAAGGCACGAACCACAGAATCCACCGCATTTTCCCTCAGCTCTTTGGCTCTAAACATATAGACAATGAGTATACATTGCAAGGATCTAACCCACATGCTGCTAATTAGTGATTAGAATCAGAGTAACCGCAAAAAATTTTGCGAACCAAAGGTCCTGAATTTCGGAATTTATTCAAGGTCTGCGGACAGCAGGGCCTGAACTTAAAAATTCGTTCAAGGTTTGCGGACAGAAGGTCCTGAACTTCCGAATTCGTTCAAGGTTTGCGGACAGAAGATCCTGAACTTCCGAATTCGTTCAAGGTTTGCGGACAGAAAGTTCTGAACTTTCGAATTCGTTCAAGGTTTGCGGACAGAAGGACCTGAACTTCCGAATTCTTTCAAGGTTTGCGTACAGAAGATCCTGAACTTCCGAATTCGTTCCAGGTTTGAGGACAGAAGGTCCTGAACTTCCGAATTCGTTCAAGGTTTGCGACCAGAAGGTTCTGAACTTCCGAAATCGTTCAAGGTTTGCGGACAGAAGGTCCCGAACTTCCGAATTCTTTCAAGGTTTGCGTACAGAAGATCCTGAACTTCCGAATTCGTTCAAGGTTTGCGGACAGAAGGTCCTGAACTTCCGAATTCGGTCAAGGTTTGCGGACAGACGGTCCCGAACTTCCGAATTCTTTCAAGGTTTGCGTACAGAAGATCCTGAACTTCCGAATTCGTTCAAGGTTTGAGGACAGAAGGTTCTGAACTTCCGAATTCGTTCAAGCTTTGCGACCAGAAGGTCCTGAACTTCCGAATTCGGTTAAGGTTTGCGGACAGAAGGTCCTGAACTTCCGAATTCGTTCAAGGTTTGCGGACAGAAGGTCCTGAACTTCCGGATTCGTTCAAGCTTTGCGGACAGAAGGTCCCGAACTTCCGGATTCGTTCAAGGTTTGCGGACAGAAGGTCCTGAACTTCCGGATTCGTTCAAGGTTTGCGGACAGAAGGTCCCGAACTTCCGGATTCGTTCAAGGTTTGCGTACAGAAGATCCTGAACTTCCGAATTCGTTCAAGGTTTGAGGACAGAAGGTTCTGAACTTCCGAATTCGTTCAAGGTTTGAGGACAGAAGGTTCTGAACTTCCGAATTCGTTCAAGCTTTGCGACCAGAAGGTCCTGAACTTCCGAATTCGGTTAAGGTTTGCGGACAGAAGGTCCTGAACTTCCGAATTCGTTCAAGGTTTGCGGACAGAAGGTCCTGAACTTCCGGATTCGTTCAAGCTTTGCGGACAGAAGGTCCCGAACTTCCGGATTCGTTCAAGGTTTGCGGACAGAAGGTCCTGAACTTCCGGATTCGTTCAAGCTTTGCGGACAGAAGGTCCCGAACTTCCGGATTCGTTCAAGGTTTGCGGACAGAAGGTCCTGAACTTCCGGATTCGTTCAAGCTTTGCGGACAGAAGGTCCCGAACTTCCGGATTCGTTCAAGGTTTGCGGACAGAAGGTCCTGAACTTCCGGATTCGTTCAAGGTTTGCGGCCAGAAGGTCCTGAACTTATTCCAATCTCTTTTAATCATCAATTCGTCGTTCAGTTCCAAGCTAAGTAAAAAGACTTTTCGTTTACCGTGTTTTGAAATTAATCTCAACTCATCGGACCAGACGAAAATATGTTTGGGCCGAAATTCCGAATTTACGCTCTACCCGAACAGAAAATATTTCATTGTCCTTACACTTCCCAAGGATAGTATAATATTTGCAGTTAAACCTTTCCAAAAGAAAAATTAATATAGGTACCTGTATATTAATATCCGAGGTTGCTTTAGTTCCAATATCGATCCACCGAACACTATTCGATAATCTGAAAGACGTATTTGTCAACTCCACCGAAAATCTACCCTGTACACAACCCTCTTGTTCACTGTAACAGTCTCCGGCACTTCCATACGCTATCCTTTTTCCTTTGATTTGTCTTGAAAATGTGAAATCTTCAGCTAAAGAAACAAACGTTAAAAAAGTATCAAAAACTTTAATGATTATACTTACACATAATTCGCAACGATGTGATGTTGAGTCGAACTTTCCAAAATACTGTCATCCCCGACCTCTCGGGCCCAATTACCGTGCAATCACAATTGTCTCGTCTTTGTCCAAATGAAGGGCACGAATTTCGTTGATGTAAGCTAAAAATTTAAAAACGATTACGATGAATGGTCTAGTGGGCAGAGTTTAATGTGACGTCACGCGTGTATTACCGCAAGCAAGAAAATCAAGGAATTTCAAACGATGTAGGTAGCTATGAAAAAAATGTTTATTGAAAAAAAATGTCAAATCGAATGATATATTTTTAAAATTAGAAATAAAATGAAGTTAAGCTTCGTATTTCGATTCGTAACCGTTTGGTTGGTGGTGAGGCTTCAAGCCATGGGCCAAAAGCCGGATCTAAATGTACCAATCAAAGCGAAACTAGGACAATTTCCTTTCATGGCTCAAATTGCTCAAGTAATGGAAGGGAATTCAACGCACAGGTAAAGATCTTTAATTTTATTTTGAATCATCCGAGAAAAACCCTTTTTTTCCTCTAGCAAGCTTACTAATATCTGTGGAGCATCCTTAATAACTCGTAGTTGGATAATATCAGCAGGGCAATGTTTTCCCAATACTGAGAGAGGGATGAGAGAAATGGAAACAGGAAAATCCACGGTGGTTATAATGCACACCATAACGAACTTAGATTTTTCCGGCGCCAGCCAAAGACGTTTTATTAAAAAAATCGTGCGCCACCCAGATTACCAAAATGTTAAAAATAAAAATAAACAATCAGTTTCTGCTGATATTGCCGTAGCCAAAGTAGAAAGGGCATTTGTTTTGACTATCAATATCAACTCAATATTTTTGGCATCCCAACCAACCACTGCAACAGAATTTAGTGAAAACGAAACTTGTGTAAGTATGGGATATGGAGAAGAGAGCGAGGCAAGCAAAGATGACCATAAAAATTCCACGTTAATGTTTGCTTATATAAAAATGGAGTCCGCAGATAGATTGGGATTACATTCCTATCCAAGCAACGTTCTTGGTTCAAGATCATCCCAAGGCGGTAAAACTTTCCATGGGGATACAGGCAGTCCCGTTGTTTGTATTAACATCCAATATGCTATAGTTTCGAGTGTGGTTGCAACGAAAGACGGCGGTTTTGTTGATACGTACACGCAAGTCGGGCTTTATCGCAAATTTATTCAAGAACATGTACCTCACGCTGTATTCACTTTACCAATGAGGAAGAAAAAGAGAGATGCCGCAAAATCAGGTGCTCAAAGGAATTTTTTGGCCTCAACATTATTCTTTGCCTTGTACTTCCATTAATAAATTATTTTGTGTAGAAAAGTTTTAATAAATCGCAAAATTTTTATTTGATACCGTTGATTATTTTTCTGAGAACCCTTAACTGAACATACCTCAAGGTAGAAGGGGCTTAATTGTGTTTGACGTCGTAAAAAACAGCAGAAAAGGGGCAAGACTTGATCGCGGTACGTCTGATGTAAGAAACCGCAAAGAAGAGGGCGAGACTTGATTGCGACAGGTCTGACGTCATAAGAAACCGGAAAGAGAGGTCCAGGCTTGATCTCGACACGTCTGATGGCATAGAAAACCGCAAAAAGAGGGACAAGACTAGATCGCGACACGTCCGACTTCATAAGAAACCGCAAAAAACGGTCAAGGCTTGTTCGTCACGGAAACTAATCTTCTGACTTACCTTTTATCATACATTTCTGCAAAATTATGACGTTCCGTCTTCAAACTAATAAATTCTTCAGGTTCAGGAGTATCCATCTTATAACAATAAACAAGGGCAGGTTTTCCGCTGATCGATAAGTAATATTCCTTGTTGGTAACACTAGCCTGCGCATGTTTAACTTCCTTACAACTTCTGTACAAACATCTACTACGGTTACACTTCCGCTTTCGGCGTGGTTTAAGAGCTTTTGGGCAAAGACGTTGTTTTACTTTCCTACCGTCTCGCGTAAGACAATACAAGGTCCTTATTTGGCGTCCTTTTTTCCCACAAGGATGCGAACACTAAAACTTTGATGTCTATGGGAATGTTAAGGGAAAACATTCAACTTACCTGTCCCCAAGGCCCAGTAGACCAATAATAAGGGTCGTTGCAATTTCGATCAATACAAGTTGATTTGCTTACAGGTTTATTGTAGACATCGCAATAGTGATGGTGTATCATGTAGGAAACCTCAGGTAAGGGGGTTGGATCAACGTATCCTCCGTATAAGACTCTATGGCATGACACGTTGCGATGCTTGAAGCCTTTTCCACAAGAATGCGAACACTAGAATTTTTTATTAAAAAAAATTGATTAAATTATCGTTTTGTTTTACCTGTGACCATACACCTTCGACCCAAACGTAATCACAATTGTTTTTTTCACAGCTTTTACTTGTTTTCGGTTTTTTAAAGTTGTTGCAATATTGATCAACGACTGTGACGTTGTTGACAATATCTATGCAACGTATGGATCGAGTTTTGGTACCTTTCCCGCAAGATTTCGAACACTATAATGATATAAGGTTGATCAAAGTAATCTTCCTGATTGTTCTTTTGCTTACCCTTCCCCATCGTCCAAAATCCCATTTGTATTTTTCCCGATTTTCCTTGTAATGATCTCTGATGTCATTATTAAGATTGTTAGGATTCGCGGCTACCCCTCTTATGCAATGTTCGGTGTTGCATTTTGTTGATCCGTAGGGTTTAAGATTTAAATCACATTGCTTGTCTTCAAGAATATCACCTGGGAATTAAATTTTGTAGAGACGGAAGAATGAAAAAAAACTATTCGAGTTCCTACCGGTTGAACTTTGACAGCTGACTTGTCGATGTTGTTCGCATTTTACATCACAGCTACTCCAGCCACCGAAATTCCAAGTGGGGCATGGATGGGTGTTACATTCAACACTGTGGATGGGTTTCTCGTGGCGATCACATTCATACTCGTTTGTTTCTCCGTCACCATTTCGACAAACCACCATTCGAGATTTGGTACCAGTCTCACAAGATTTTGTACACTGGAGAAAAGAGGGACTTGAGCTTGGCTTGGGAGAGAAAGGAAAAGGTTTTGACTTACCTTACTCCAGGCGCCTGTAACCCATCTAAACTTATTATTACCATTTCTGTTAGTTGCAAGAATTGCGTTATCTGGAATTTCGATGATTTCGTTGCCATACACTGATGGTTTGAATGTCGCTAACGCCTGGGAAAAAAAATAAATGAAGAGATACAGTTTCGAGGGGTAAACGAGGAAGCCTGGTGTCCATAGTCCGCATCCGCATATTCCTGGGGTTGTCTGTAGAAGTCTGGGAAATCTTGGAACTGCCCAGAGTACATTTGGAGAAAATTTCGAGGAGATCTGATACGTTTGAGGAGTCTGGGCAGTTCTGGAAAAGTCGGAGTAGTCCCGCGAAAGCTTAGGGAACATTTGGAATTAGTCAAGAGCGACCCGTAGAAGTCTGCGAAGTTTAGGGGAAATCTGAGAGGTTTCGCGGAACTCTGAGTAGTTCTGTCGCATGGAAGTTTGGGTAGTCCCAAGAGAGTTTTATAAGTTCTGTGGAAGTCTTTGTTGTCTGGGGAAAGTGTTGTAGTCCATGAGATGTCCGGGTAGTGCGAGTACCGTCGGAGAAGTCGTTTCGGGAAAGTTTGGGTGTTCCCGTCGAAGTGTGAGGAAAGTCTAGTTAGTCATGGACATGCCAAAGCTGTAGAGCAAGTATTCCAGAGCCCCCTTTAATATATTACAAAAGCCCTTACCACACACTCATCCCTATAACAGTTCCTCGAACCATTTGGTTTCAGCATATCGCTGCAATGTTCGTCCGCCACAACGACAGAATCAAAAGTGCGACAAACAACGTCTCTTTCTTGCGTTCCTTCCCCACAAGTGACATTGCATTCTCCCCATTTCCCAGTTGACCAAATCACGCAAGGGCGTGCATTGCATTCTTCCTTTAAGACTGGAAGGAGCTTTGGATTACATGCGTTTTTATCATAACTATGACCATCAACATGGCAGTAATAAGGCCTTGTTCTAAACCCTTTTCCACAAGTAACCGAACACTAAAATTAAAAATGAGTAAGTGTTTATGGGGAAGATTGCGGAAGTTGAAACATACCGGAGTCCAATCATCTACAGACCAACTTGGACATTTTTGGTTATTGCAAAATTGTTCAACAACCCTTTCCTCTTCGTTGCATTGCGAATTACTAATGGTTTGGCCGTTCAAATCCAAACATTGTGCGTTTCGTCTTTGAGTTCCTCTACCACAAGTTTTGGTACACTTTAAAAATTTAAATTAACATTTTGTTTTGTTAAATAAAAAAAGAGCTAACCTGCGACCATTCATCATATTCCCATCGGGTTGATTCGCAAGCACCTTCGCAAGCTTCCACTTCTGAAGATTTTGGTACATTCAAACAATGTTTATCGTTCACAACCATTCGATAATTATGAGATGTTGATTGTTGTTCATTTAAATCAACCCTTACGCAGTTATACACAATCGCCCGTACTCTAAAATAATTTAATCAGATAAAAGAAGGGATTATATTGTAAACACGAACCCTTTTCCGCATTGAGAAGAACAATGACCGCGCGAATGGATGTTCCAAGCAAATCTGCAATGTGTGTTACAATCTTTTTGTTGTTCCAAACCGTTCATGTCTAAATCGGAGCAGTATGGGTCTGCTACACGCGTGGAAGTTGTAAGTTCAACACAATGACGTCGCATGTATTGTTTTCCACTACAAAGTGAGTCGCATTTTGCCCATTGTTGGTCGTATACTTGCCAACCGTATCTGCAGAAATTAAAATCATGAGAAGAGGAATTTTAAAATGGCGTTTTATGTATATTCGTTGTAAGTCGCAGAATTAGTGCTGGCGATGATGAAAATTGCAAAGTAACTTCTAGAAGATGAGTGGAAAATGAAAAGAAAATCCCTAAAGGGTTAGGTTAGACCAAAAGATAATATTCTAAACAACGAGGTTTTTGGGAAAACAATGGATTTGGTAGGAAAACTTGTAAAAGAGCGAGAGAGAGAGAAATAAAAGCTAAAAAGAAGAAGAGTTTAATATCTCAGCCCAAAGGCACACCAATTTAAAAAAAGAATGAAATGATTACATACCTTGGAGTGTTTACATACCTTGGAGCACTATCTCTCCTTATGGTATATCTGTAAGTAATATCTGGTGGTAATTGTTTACCCACCGAAAGAACCTCCAAAACGAGATCCTTAGTAAGTTTTCTATTTTTTGGAGTCTTAATATACTCCTCAACCTTTTCAGAACCACTATACGTGATGGTCATACCACCAAATATTACGTCTTTTGAAAACGCGGAAATTCGAAAATTTCCATTCAAGATGTAGTCACCGGTTTCACCATCAACAAGAGCTGCAATCGTTCACAATCAGATGGGAAAAAATTAAATTAAACGCGTACCTAAATAATTATCATCGGTACTACTATTCCGGTAACCTCTTTGAATGATGTGGACGTTCGAACTGCCTTTAGGGAGTCGAACCACGCGCATGTAACTACTGGAACTTGAACCTGAACTGATATTATACGTCCCTGAGATCTCTTCACATTTACTGTTGTCTCCTCCACATACCCCGCACTCATCTAAAGAAAAAGTTTTGATACAACCCCGGACAAAACCTTTCAAAGAGTTTAATTACCTAAAACCGCTTTAGATTCCAAACGATTATCGCAACCCCCAGGTCTGCAAATCCCATTAACACAAATATCGTAAGTGTTTAACCCACATTTGGTCCCATCAACAACTTTGGTCCTTAATCTATAATACGAAGGCGAATGTTTTAATCGGCAATATAATTTGCAGACGTCATCAGGATCGACTGAAATTTAACACAAACACTAATGAACAATTACAGTAAACTCCCTTAGGAGTTACTTACTTAACCCATATTTCGGAACCCATTCAACGTTATCGTCCAACCCAGCAACTGCTTTAAATCCATTAAATTCCGAACACTGCATCTCCCTTAAAGTAAAAACAAACAAAGAAACATGTTTATATTATTAACTTATGAGTAGCATTTGGATTTAAATGCAAAAATAGAACGAAATGGTACAAAAAAAAAAGCTAAAACGCAAATTGAAAAGTTTACCAACCTAAAATCACGTGCGTTGAGGTCGCAGGGTTGGTAATTACACGAAGTGTACTTGAAACTTCTACCTGTGCAATAAACCCCTCCGTTTGAAGGCGCTGGATTATTACAGGACCTTTTCGCAATTCTAACACCACCCCCACAGGTTCTCGAACACGGCCCCCATCTAATACAAATTTATTTTTTATTTATGTTTGGGGTAAAAAATTTAACTTACTCTTCCCATTCACCCCATCCTCCTGGTATTGGTTGTAAAAGGTTCCGATCTTGTTCTATACATTCCCCATGATGACACCAACTAAAAGCGGGAGAGTTAAACAAAATTCCGCTTTAGGGATAAGGTACAAACCTTAATTCCCCGCAAAGGGTTCCGTCTGCCCATGGCATGTGTTGCGTTTTACAACCTTCTAGATCATCCCTTGTACACCATAAACTTCCACACATGGCCTGGAATATGGTTACGTAACAAAAAGGAAGTCTAAGGGAAGAAACTTACCATTTCGGTGTAGGGACAGAGTTTGTAACCGACCCCGAATTCTAACTCGCATTGTTTGTCAACTTCGAAGGTTTCTCCTGGTAGGATCTTCACAAATTTTGATGTTATGAAGTCATTGTTAGGGGTGTTAAGAAGGCAAGATGCCCTATAGGATCTGGAAGGTTTAAAAAAAATGTAAGTGTAGGGAGGTTTTAATTTAGGTTTGTTCCTTGCAGTCGGAGGAATTTTTTTTGCATTTTTCAGGAAAGGGAGGTTAGTTTACTGATTTTTTTATGGTTTGGGATTTACAAGGTCCCTGGAAAAAGTCTAATTCGAATGGAAGAGTTCTCTAAACGGAACTTAATGAAGAAATATTTGTTCCCATAAGAAAAAAAATGTAAAACCATTCCAATTGAGTAAATATCCAATTAAGACCGATCTCATTCATAAGATTCATTGCATAACCAATTACGAACATAATAAAGACAACTTTTTTGCGATTCGCATAAACAGTCAAGTTTTTATATTCAATTTGTGCGAAACCAACAACCTTTTACATCTCTCAAAAAGGATATTTGTCAAGCAAGTTGCATTGATTTTCTATTTAATTACACACCAGAATTGTAAAAATGTGGGTTAATTATTAACTTCCATTTAAAGAGACCCTTACCAGGTGTCGAGTTTTTATAGGAAAATTTCCTTTCTGATACTTACTCTAAAAATTCTGTTACAAAATGTTTCGAACAAGGACTCCATAACCAAGGTTTGGTATCGTTTTGCAAAACCTTACTCATGATGTTATTGGCTGCAACCCCTCCATTAAAAAAAGGACACCTTTTATCATCATCATGAGGCATACTAGAAAAAAATCCTGAGCCATCAAGGAAATTACTGCTCCTTAAATAAATTACCTTAAGACATGCCCTAATTCATGGGCAATAGTATACGAGGTGGAAAGTCCCTTATCTCTAACTATAGCGCAGCTCGATGTAGGAACACACATTGAACTGACTTCGGCAACGCCCAATGTATTGCATAATTGTGCAGTTGAATTCTTACAAATCGAATCCCTAATAAAAAAAATTATTTAACCATCCCAAGAATCTTAAAATTAAACTTCAAACATAAAATTTACGATTACTCAGAACAACAAATACATGATGCAGATTTTAAACCTAAATATTTCTTTTAGTATAACTTTTTATGACTTCATGACCAACAAATTATTCTTGTAATAAAAACAAGCTTTATTTTACCTGGTAAGAAGAAGAGCTACGTCGTGTTGGTGTTGCGTGTTATATTGAGTTTGCCAATCACAAAACTTTCTCAACATTTCTAAAAAATTAATTAATTATAAGGAATAATTAATTCGATTAAAAAAAATTACCTTCCGAGTTCTTGCTTGTAAATTCTGTGTCTTTTAGTATCCAAATTTTTACTACAGCGATTGAAATTGGATTTCCAATGCTTGCATCTTTAAAAAGTAGAGCTACCTAAAGAGAATTAAGTATAAAAATAATTTCTTCCATCCTAATACCAATAGAAGCACTAATTAGGTTAATTAGTACCAATTACACCGATTACATAAGACCATATTGTTACCATAATATAATTATCCTGATTACATATGATTACATTAAACCTTGTTTAACAATTTCAATTTTTTTCCATGATCTGCAATTACATACAAAAACGGAAATAATGTTTGTAATTATTTTGCAATGGCCACCCATTTTAGAAGAGACAGCCCCAGTTGAAAATACAACTCTGAAGATATACCGATAACCATAATTGTCCTTTTGAAGACCGCTTTCTTGAATAATAGGTGCTTATTGTAAAGTAATGCCTAATAAATATTCGTGAAAGGGCAGTTTATACAATCAAGTTGCAGATAACTACATATGTGGCTATTATGCACTCCTGAATTTACAATGAGTAATAAAAAAGAATGCTTTAAGGCATACAGACTGCTTGCTGTATGCATTCTTTATGATGAAGTTTGTATACGATAATAAAAAATTCGTTTTGGTTGATTTCTTCCACTAAAGAGAAGTTAATGATTCAAGATTTAATACTGATTACGAATGCTTCTTAAAAACATTCTCACGGGATACGATAGAAGAGACTATGGACAGTTCTTTAACACAAAATTTAAAAAACGGTCCATTATATACGATATCCCATTGATTACATGCGATTACTATTCAAATCTCCCAATTAAACAGGAAATTAGATGTAATCGCTTCGAAATTTCCAACCAATAGCAAGATTATAGACAGCTATTTAATGGGAACCCTAAAAAACCACCGATTATATACCTTTTTCCACTGATTACATGCGATTACTATTCAAATATCCGAATTAAACAAGCAATTAGATGTAATCGCTTTGAAATTCCCATCCAATAGCAAGATTATAGACAGCTATTTAATGGGAACCCTAAAAAACCACCGATTATATATCTTTTTCCACTGATTACATGGGATTACTATTCAAAAATCCCAATTACACAAGCAATTAGATGTAATCGCTTCGAAATTCCCACCCAATAGCAAGATTATAGACAGCTATGTAATGGAAACCCTAAAAAACCACCGATTATATATCTTTTTCCACTGATTACATGGGATTACTATTCAAATATCCCAATTAAACAAGCAATTAGATGTAATCGCTTCGAAATTCCCAACCAATAGCAAGATTATAGACAGATATTTAATGGGAACCCTAAAAAACCAGCGATTATAGACGTTTTTCCACTGATTACATGAGATTACTATTCAAATCTCCCAATTAAGCAAGCAATTAAATGTAATCGCATATAAATTCCTACCCGATACAAAGATTGTGGACAGCTATTTAATGGGAAACCTAAAAAACCACCGATTATATATGTTATCCCGTCGATTACACAATTCTTCTTCTCTGCTATACTTCAACACCTAATCACGACGTAATCGTAAACAAAACCCTAACAGACTTAATATAATCCATAAACCAACAAACCCTTAAACCGTAAAAAACAAAAGAATACATACATGGGACATCAACGTCAGGATGTAATGGATTAAATCATCATCAGTGTTGTGGTACTGTGCCATTTTCTTATCAGCAACAACCATGGTTTCGATATGGTACTCTTGGTTTCCTGTTCGTCTACGTCTTGGAGCAAACTTTACGGTCTTGTCGTTCCATGGAACATCTCGTGTTGATCTGCGTCTTTCATAGAGCTCTGTGTAATCCTCGTAATCAGAAGTATCCAAGTAATCGAAATGTATAGCCCTTTTCGTGATCAAATGTTCTTGATCGAGTACTATTCCGACATCTGAGAAGTCATCGTCTATGATTGTTGAATTTTCTGTAAATAGAAAAAAAAACTGGTGTGAGGATTACATAAGAATCTAAATTGATTACAAATAACGCAGCGATGTAAAAGTACTGAAAGTGAATCGAACACTCGTTTGTAATTTGCGAATAGGTATATGGGAAAGTAGGTTTAAAAAACAACCATAATTGTTCGATTTAATCACGTAATCGCCATATAATCCTATCGAATATCAGGTATAAACGCATATAATTGAGAAATTATTACCTGTATTTGCAATATAAACAAAATTTATAGCTAAATAAATCACATTACATACAGGATTTTATGTAATCGCTACGTAATCGTATATAATCACCGGCGCAATCACATAAAATTCATGAATTATTGTTTGTATTTGTAATATAAACAATTTTTACAGCCAAGGAAATCATATTATACAAAGAAACTTATGTAATCGCTGCGTAATCGTATATAATCACCGGCGTAATCACATAAAATGCATGAATTATTGTTTGTATTTGTAAGATAAACAATTTTCACAGCCAAGGAAATCATATTATACAACGAAAATTATGTAATCGCTGCGTAATCGTATATAATCACCGATGTAATCACATACAATGCATGAATTATTGTCTATATTTGTAATGTAAAAGAATTTTATAGCCAAATAAATCACAAGACACAAAAAATCTTATGTAATCGTTACATAATCGTATATAATCATCGCTGTAATTACATTAAATGTATGAATTATTGTTTGTATTTGTAATATAAACAATTTTTAAAGCCGAGGAAATCGTATTATACACAGAACCTTACGTAATCCTTATACTAATGGTGTAATCAGTGTATAATCGTTAATACAAATATGGAAAGAAGCTTGGGTGGTACAGTAATACTCATATCAAGCCATTATTACGTCTCTCTGTTGTAAAATACATGGATTTATCTATTGTTAAATGATCTAAAGTTGTTAAGAAGTCCAAGCCGGTTAAAATATGTTGCAAATGTCTCTAGACTGCTGGGCTCCGCGTGCAAACACACGAGCAAACAAGACTTGCTTTTGTAGAAATGAAGTATGCATAAATACATATTAAGTGATCCACTGTTGAAACCAGCTAGTGCCGCATAAAAAAGAAGTAAATCAAGACCGGACCCAAGCAGCGCGACTTAAGACATCTCGGAACTTCTGGCAAACGTTTCGGAAATTTGTCGTCGTTAGGTGTGATAAAAAATAATAAATTCTAGGATTGTGTGGTTTTTTTAGATTCCTTCATGTAGGTTGTTTAATAATTTATGTCGGTAATTTGTTTTGCCAGTAAAAAATAAGTAGAGAAACGTGTAGTTTGTACATTCTTTCGTGGTAGCTGTTAATTTTTAAATAAATGGGATTTGTAATCAACAACCATGTAATCGTTGCTTGTTAGTCATGTTATTAGCACTTACTTTGATTTTACTTGTAAGCTATCAAAAAGAGATATTATTGGAAGTTATATAATCGATCTTGAATTAATGTAATCCATATGTAATCAGGATATAATCATAAGTTTATTTTTAAATTATTAATTAAATAAAAATGTAAAATAATTAGTTGCGTTTTGATTATTTATAAATGCGTAATCATCCCGTAATCAGGATGTAATCGTTGATTAATTCAAGGAAATTCATATGTAATCCTATCAATATCAAGATAGTAACAATAATGCCTACTGTTGTTACTGTAAACCGTCTATAATCGTAGTTTTCGTAAGTCTTTAATAATGCTTGATCTTTTGATTAAAGCTCAATAGGTCCAACGTGTATATCGGTTTCTTCAATGAAGCTTGGTTTAGGAATTGTTTTATAAGTAATCGCCTGGGGCTCAACACCTGTATTGCATTACATTGGTACTCGTTTAACAAATAGCCAGACAATAAAAAAATATGTACATATATTGAGTGCTTGAGTGTACCATGGCTTTGTCCGATTAGCATCCGTCATCTTTATGGATCATTGTTTTTATGGAAAGCGCGTCAGACTTTTTGACTGCAGCATAAATCTCCTGCTCATTGTGTTTTCAGTAATTGCAAATTGGGGGGCGGGGGGGGGCTTTGTAGGGTAATAAAACCTTTTTTTGTAATGGTGGGTGTGACTTAACTAAACCTAATGAATGGTTCTTATTACGCCCTTGATGGATCCCGACTTTCTCTTTTTATACCTGTTTGGATTTTGATTTATATCTTGTGAGAGAAAAAATATTGCATTATAATAGAGGCACTTATGATCTTTTAAACGTGTAATTTAAGGATGATTACGATGTGTAGAAGGATAACTTCTACTACCAAGTTCCGTATTTATTTAACAAATTTAATTTTAAAAACGTGATTCTTATTTTTTTTCTTATACAATTTTTTTTTCAGGTTTTCCCTGAAAGAATTGAATAAAAATTCTATTTTATAATATAATCAATGAGAAATAAGAACAGATAATGTAACTATAACTTTAATGTGGGTTTTATGATACCTCTACCTCATCAGTCATCATATTTTGCACATAACCAACGTGAAAGTTTTCTAATTCCGCATAACTAATTAAAATATTAAATTATGTATAATTTTACGTAATTGAATCGATTATAAAACTTGTATAATCAATAATACTCACCGCTAGTTACACACATATCTGAATCCATGACGTCTTGTATCTCATTATCCAAAATTCCAGATCTGTGCTCGATTTTTTTAATGCGATGCAAAATACTACTCACAGAACCATTTTGAAATTCTTCTGTAGGCTCGATGTAATAATGCCCTTCAGATGTGTGAATGTAACCAGTCTGGAATTAAAGAAAAAAAATTACAACAAATTAGCTCATAAAATAAAAAAAGTAGGAAATCTACGATTTGCATCTGGTATGTGTAGTAGTTTCTCTAATGGATTATCATTAATCTAAACTGTAGAAAGTAAATGTTTAAGGTAATTTGATACTTAACAAAATGGAATGATTTGGAGGTCAGGGGCGTACGTCAACATAAGAGTCCGGAAGTTTCGGTCGATTTGCTTAGAATGGCTTGGATTTTGGGGGATTCAGCTTGGAAATTTGGGTGATTCTATTCCAAATTCAGTAGCGTAGAATAAAAGGAGTATTTTTCATAAATGGGTAAATTTTCCAATCAGAAGTTATATCGAAGTCAAAGTGAGAAAAGTTAAAACTGGAAATATTTGGATTTTTAGAAGATTTCGCTTGAGATGGCTTGGATTATCAGCGATTTTGCTGTGGATCATGGATATGCACCCTTGAGAAGCGTAGAATGAAGAGACATACTTTCCAAATGGGGTAGTTTCCGAATCAGGAGCGTACGTCAACGTCACAGGGACGAAGTTTTGGGAAAACTGGAAATGCTTGAATTTTTAGTTTGTCTGGCTTGGATTTTGGGTGCTTTTGCTTGGATGGATTTGAATTTTGGGTGATTTTGCTATCGAAAATGCATAGATATTTATATTAGCATGGGTTAAGTCGTAATGATCCAATATTCTTGATTTTCGCGCTGCCACCAAAATCTTCCAAGTACGTTGGACGAGAGTTTAATACCAGGATCAATATTTTAATTAATTTTGGCATTGCTAGTTTGTTTTTACAAGAGTTTAAGTACCAAGAAGTGAATTTATGAAGAGACAATAAAAGTTTGAAATGAAATCAAGTAAACTGGAGCTCTAATCCAAAAATTTGTCCCAAAACCCTTGCCAATCTTAAAATATCCACACGACAGTTAAACCGTGCACCAAAACGAATTCTTTTGTTTGTAATTACATATACATTTTAAATTCTTCGAACAAAAACAATAAACACAATTACGACCAGTTGACAGATCGTTTCGAGCTAAATTTAATCGAACTCGCCAAGAATCTTTTCGCAACGAGCACGAAGTTCGTGATCGAATTCACAATATTTCAACAAGCTCTGTCTTTAGTTGCAAATAACACGTGAAATGTGAAGTTATTTTCGAAACCCTAATAACCATAAATTTGTTAAACGCCCCTCGTAACCCCAATCCTACTTCCGTGCAAATCTTCCTCTCTCGTGGGATGATATCAGAAATCTTTAACGTGCCTGCAATGGCAAATTAAAAAGCAGCAAGAGGCACGGTCGCGCATGTAAAACCACTCAACCTTGAGATTAGTATTAAAATGAACTCGTAACGGCGATTTGCGAATTATTTTCGGCGGGATGATGTCAAAACCCAAACGTTAAAGGCACGAACACCGACACGTGCAGAAGTTATCATGTAATGTTAAAATTAAAATATAGCCCAAGATCTGCACTTTTGGGGAAAAAATTATGATGTAATCCAATCCAAAAATAGATCAGAGAAGAGATCGAGAATCGATTTATATTTCTTTTCGGAAAAGGCGATTTTCTATGCCTCAAGTTAAAAATAAATTGAGCGTACGAGGAAGTCAGAATCAATAAAATTTAAATCGGGACATTAAAAGACCATAAAAATAACCAGGCCAGGCGTTGTGACAGCAAAGCTTCTAATAATTATAATTTTTTGGACGACTCGTTTGCATGCTTGTCTGATTATGTCTTCGTTTCATTTAATTGCTTTTTATGAGCTTTTGTTAAATAGTTTTTAATTTTTATTTTATTGCTCAAGGAATTAAAGTTTATGTACGAATTGTTCCAGATTTCGCCTGGGAACTATTTTTCAAATGTGTTACCCTATTTTGCGCCTCTAACCTACAGAGACTTTCGATCAACAGCAGAACCACCAAAAATCCAAGTCCATTCAAGCACAATCACCCAAGCTCCAAGCAGAATAATCCAAAATCCAAGTTCATCCAAGCACAATCACCCACAATCCAAGCAGAATAATCCGAAATCCAAGTCTATCTAAGCACTATCATCCATAATCCAAAATCCACGTCCACCCAAGCACAATCACCCAAAATCCAAGGACAATAATCCAAAATCCACGTTCATCCAAACACAATAACCCAAAATCCAAGCAGAATAATCCAAAATCCAAGTTCACCCAAGCACAATCATCTAAAATCCAAGTACAATAATCCAAAATCCAAGTCCATTCAAGCAAAATCACCCAAAATCCAAGTCCATCCAAGCACAATCACCCAAAATTCAAGCAGAATAATCCAAAATCCAAGTCCATCTAAGCACAATCATCCAAAATACAAGCACCATAATCCAAAATCCACGTCCATCCAAGCACAATCACCCAAAATCCAAGCAAAATAATCCAAAATCCAAGTTCACCCAAGCACAATCATCCAAAATCCAAGTACAATAATCCAAAATCCAAGTCCATTCAAGCAAAATCACCCAAAATCCAAGTCCATCCAAGCACAATCACCCAAAATCCAAGCTGAATAATCCAAAATTCAAGTCCATCCAAGCACAATCATCCAAACTCCAAGCACCATAATCCAAAATCCAAGCACCATAATCCAAAATCCACGTCCATCCAAGCACAATCACCCAAAATCCAAGCAAAATAATCCAAAATCGAAGTCCATCCAAGCACAATCACCAAAAATCCAAGCACAATCACCCAAAGAAGAAATAAAATCCAAGCATATCTAAGTTTAACAAAATCCCGTCACTCTGAAGTTAACGCACGTCCCTGATTCGGAAACTACCCCATTTGGAACACATATCTCCTAATTCTATGCTTCTGGAGCGTGCCTATCCGCCACCGACAAAAATCACCCAAACATCCAAGCCATTCCAAGCAAGACCATCCAAAAATCCCAGCATATTAAAGTTTTACTAAAACTCCGTCACTCTGAAGTCAACGCACTCCCCTGATTCGGAAACTACCCCTTTTAGAACGTATGCCTCCTAATTCTATGTTTGTGGAGCGTGAATATCCGTGACCAACAGAAAAATCCAAACCGTTTCAAGCAAGAATCTAAAAATCCAAGGTAAAGATTTTGGCGCTGCCACCAAAATCAAGAAAATCATCTTGCGACGTCCCTGCTTGATTCCTGTCCTAAAAACTAATTCATGGTAAAAGAATTTTGTAGGTTAAAGTCGTGAACATCACAAAATGATAATGACAACCAATTTCTCTTTCGGACTATGTGAAAAAAAATTCTCTCATAGAAAAACGCCTAATTTAGCTCCTGTCCTTTCATGATCAAAATATTCATGTATCCACCTTGCTACGAGCACGAGAATACCACAAAACTTACCCAGATAAATCGTGATCGCTTTAGGGTATACAAAAAGTTCCATTTCTTGCAACAATGGACCTCCATCTGGCAGTTTTGCATCCTGCAGCCATTAGTCGTTGTCTGACCGTGTGAGTTGCAGATGATTAATTATCAAAGTTTATTATTTCAATATTTAGAATATTTCGAACTAGAGAAAATCAAGATAAGTCACGATTTGAAGCGCGGCCACGTTTATTTATTATCACGAAGACCTAGACATTGGAGATAAATATTTTCCTGCCGTCTCTCTGAATCATGATGAAGAGTTCACGTAATTTTAGCTTCCGTGTGGGATTTGTTTTATAAATGCACCGACTTGGTTTGTTTTTTTTAAGATAGATAACTCGGAATATTCGTTTTAAGGTCAGACATGTTTTTATGTCCAAGGTATCGCGATAACTACCTTTCAGGGTTGATCTCTGGAGATCTTGAGCACCAGAAGTTGCCAAAAATATTAATTTAGAGAGTTTTTACAAAGAATGCGTTGACGACATCGTTACAAAGGTAAAATTACTTTCAGTTGCAGTTCGATTATATTTATGAATAATTCAAAAGGCAGTTAACAAGATGATTGGTGTATAAATAATAATTTTTGCCACCTATTACTTGTTTGCGTAAGAAAGATACCTTGAGGCGCCTCCAGGATCGATAATAATTATTTGTAATACACCTTACATAGTAATTATCAGTTTTCTCTGACATTTCGAAGTGATGGAAACGTGATTTTATAAAATTATAACCATTTATCATACACAGATTAAAGCGTTGGCATCCTGTCGAGGTGTTGACACGCTTTTTATAATTCCTTTAACGTTATCCGACTTGGGGAGTAAATAATGATTATAAATTACTAGAAATTGCTTAATCTCTTCTCTCTGTAGTTTTATCTCCCGCGGAATGCATCGAGCTTTAAATGGAATCTTATGCAAGACATGGATTAAACATTTAGGGAATTTTTAGTAGACATCCTGTTAAAAGTCAGTTAGATGAAGATAAATATTCTGAAACTTGAGATTAACAAATGGAGACAGTGGCTATAGGTGGAAATATTATAAATAAATCAGGATATAGTAACAGTAAGATGAGGAAAGTAAAGGCGTAAAAAAAATATTACACAAGTATGATTGATGTGAAAGGATAGGTAGAAGGAGTAGGAGAATAAATAATTAAAGAAGGACAAAACTAAAAAAAGATAAGAGAAGGCCAAAAAATAAGGGAGGGAGGTAAAAAAATCGGATAGGACTAGACAAACTCGAAACACGAAATTCAAATTTTGGCGCGCAAATCAAACTTTCGTAGTCAACAAAACAATCGAAACAAAAAACGTGATAGTAAAAATTTACGTTTCCATGGTGAAGTTGTTTGTTAAAATTCGTGATAATTAAATACGAAACGTTTTGTTGTCCAAAACTGAAGTGAAAATCAAATTTAGACCAACCCTTAATTTCCGTCAACAATAAAATGGAAATCTTCAAAGGGGTAAGTAAAACCTTATTTTTAAATTTTTTTGGGAAAAATTTCTAGTTTTTTTTCATAGGAATCTTGTTCATTTTCTACCCCTCCGATCCCAATCATCCTCATGCAAGCAAATTCAAGCACGAGGATTCATAATCCAAATTGCAACAAAGGATATCACAGGAAAAGGAAACACAAGTTAGAACAGAAACGTACAAAACCTAAGCAACAACAGGCAAAAAGTTATGCAAAATGGAAAAAATGGGACACGGATGATAGAAAAATCTATAAAATCAAGAGAAAAGCAAAAATTATAATGATCTTAGGTTTGCTCCTGTTAATCCTTTTTTTTATTACATGACATCAATAATTATCGAACTTGAATTTAGGGGTCGCTAGTTTTATTTTGTTTATGTGTTGCTTAGAAACGTTAAATGTTTGTGGTACAAGAAATAAAATTTTCTAACTATTCCTTTCTCTTGTGATTCATTGTGAGGTAAAAAAATATTATCAGAGCAAGCCTTGAAACTTGTTATGAAGGTAAAGTATAAAAATGAGGGGAACAAAGAGATTTTTGAACAATTTACCTCACACATAATTTTTTATTTGATTTTATTTCAACTTGTATGCTGTAACCGTTAACGATAGCGATTCGGTTAGGTGCGCTCTTCCTGCCCTTGATTCGCTTTAACTTGCTAGAAGGTTGGACAAAGGCAAAAAAAAACATTTAATTTGGTAGACCAATATGTGGGTGAGGTAAAAAGTTCCTTCCCCAAATTAACTCTCAGATATTAAAATGTGTCAGAGGAAGTACAAAAAGATCACCATAAGAATAATTTCGCGTTGCCAAACCGTATACTTAAAACTTTTATTTATTATTAAACGTTTAACGTTCGCTAATTACAGGTTGAAGTGATTTCAGGCCAAGAATTATCGCACGTACGAGCAGTTGTTGCACTCGTCGTAAATTTTACATCACCAAGCGTCAAAAGAAACCAGCAGCTATGTCTTCTAGAAATCGTTCTTTTTTTTTAAAGACGAATGTCCACAGCTTTCAATTCAACAACCCATTGTGTAATTTATGTTTGGCTCTTAAATCCAACCATTATAACCGTTTAATGGTTGTACACTGTCGACTGTCTCTCTAGTTTTATTGTTATCCCAACGTAAACTTTATGTTTACGATGATCTGTTGTTATTGTCGTTTCCAGACGAAATATTTGTATTTTTTGGGATTTAGTATCGTGTGGCCCTCGGCTGAGTCTCGTAAAATTTACGAGGCACAAAAATTTTATTTGTTAGAGAAGTAACCTTACTCCCGCTATTTATTGGACAATCATTTTTTTACCTCAGTTTCATACGCAAGAAACTTTGTACAAATACGACGTGTGGTAAAAAAATCAAACTTTTTATTCAACAATAAAATTTTGTAACCCCATATGTTTTATAAGATTTATGACTTCACCTCTTTATTGGCAAAGTTTATTAACCTTTCAACATTTTTCCTGTGATATTTCCGACATGCAAGCGTTGATCTATAAAATATCAAGCGCAAGGTTATTAAAGACATTAGAAATTACCATTTAAAGGGCATCCATCTGGTTATAAAACAAAAAAAAAGTGTGGCTAATTATCTTTTAATTACGAATACAAGAAAAAAAATTAGAAAAAATTATACGCGGTAGTTATCCGCTCTTGAACCGCAAGACGCGACTAAACTAATAATAAAAATTTTGCACAATGACCCATCGTTATACATTAAAAGTGGCGACAAATTTAGCTTCGATAACGTAAGCCAAAGGCGCATGTCAACGTCCTAAAACCTTTCGACATTGACATTACTAACTTATTTGCGTAGGTAGACGTCCTTCTGTCTGTAAATCACTTCAAAAAAATTGTACTTTTAATCCCTGCACGTCCCCCGTATAAAATCGGATACCGATACAATCAATTTTGATGAAACTACAACCGGTCCAAGAATCAAATATTCATTAAAATCCTAGTACGATCCACACCTCTTCCCTTTGTCCGTTTTAAAATTTATATTCGGAAGGGCTTAACGACTTAACAAAGACACGTGCCTTGTGTGGTTAGTCATAAATCGGAGCTTTGATCAATAAACCGGAAGATCTCAACGACCATGACTTCGTAACCGAAGGCCACAAGTACTAACTCACAAAAATTCTAATGGATTTTTTGATCCTACCTACCTCCATTTTGGGCAAATTACAGAATATTGTGCCGAGAGTTACACAATACTGAATCCCAAGGATTTTTTTAGGACGCTTTAGGTATAACCAAATTTCCCCAGGACCACCCTGACTCCCCCTGATTTATTCGGACACCTTTGAGATTTCCCCACGCTTCTAAGCGACTACCCCGACTTCAACGGGACTTCCTCAGACGTTTTCAGGACTACCCATATATCTGAGCGTCTTCCACAGACTCCCCCGCGACTTCCACAGACTTCCCTGCGACTACCCAGACATATGAGAGCCCTTCTTATTCTTCTCAGAGACTACCATGATTTCTAAGAAACGTCCTCAAACATCCATGCGACAATTCGTACATTTTAGAGACTTCCCCACGACTATCCAGATAACTGAGAGACTGAGTAATTATTCGGACATTTTAAGACTTCCTCAGACATCTCCGCGGCTATCCAGACTTCCTTGGGACTACTTTAGACTTCCTCGGAGCTATCCAGACCTAGTATCGACTTCCCAAATGAAGTTGAAGTTTTAACACGTTTGACGTAGTGTCGCAGAAGTCGGCTTGTCCCGAAAGAGGTTTGCAAAAGCCCCGAAAACGTCTGGACACCATCGGGTAAGTCTTAGCAAGTCTACAAGATGTCTGAGTGTTCCCGGGGAAGTCTCACTTGTCCCGAGGAGGTCTGAGGAAGTTTTGGATATGTCCGAATGTTAGCGAGAAAGTCTTACTGGTTCCGAGGAGGTCTGAGGAAGTCTTGAATATGTCCGAATGTTAGCGAGAAAGTCTTATTGGTTCCGAGGAGGTCTGAGGAAGTCTTGGATATGTGCAAATGTTAGCGAGAAAGTCTTACTTGTCCCGGGGAGGTCTGAGAAAGTATCGAATATGTCCGACTGTGCCCAGGGAAGTCTGATTTGTCCCGGGAAAGTCTTAGGAAGTCTTAGTGGGATCCCGGTGATGTCTTAATTGTTCCGAGGAGGTCTGAAGAAGTCCCGGATATGTCCGTGTGCTACCGGGGAAGTCTTACTTGTCCCGGGGAGGCCTGAGGAAGTCCCGGATATGTCCGAGCATTTTCGAGGAAGTCTGAGGAAGTCCTGGATGTGTCCGAGTGCCCTCGGGGAAGTCTTACTTGTCCCGGGGAGGTCGTAGGAAGTCCCGGATAGGTCCGAGTATTGTCGGAGAAGTCTGAGGAAGTCCCGGAGACGTTTGAGGAAGTTCGGGTAATGTCCGAGTGGTTCTGTGTAAGTCTGGTTTGTTCCTGAGAAGTCCCGAGTAGTCCCAGAAAAGTCTGGGGTTAAAATTTGTTGGTCAAGTTTTTTTTACCACACCTTTTATTTGATCAAAGTTTCCTCTACAGATGAACCTGAGGTAAAAAAATTAAATTTGATCAGATTTTTACCAAAATTTCTATTGTTTGTAGATTGAATCGACTTCCCAAGTGAACCTTGATCACTTTATTATAATCTAAAATTTTATCCAGAAAAATCTCGAGTTCATCTCTTTGTAGTTAACAAAACCAATCAAAATCCCATTAACTCGACTCCTTTTACCTTGGAGCGATGTTTGCCTAAGAAATTCTGAACTCTACGCAGTATTAGTATACGCCTTGTTTACCTTTGATACGCAATGATTTCCTCGTTATTCCTGAACATTATCCTCATTAGCATGGTCTTACACAACGACCTTAAAATTACTATAATCTTCTTATACTGCGGTTAGTCAATTATTGAAAATTTCTTCATTACCTAATCCTACTATAAGACGTTAAATTTTTTCTCCCATTTATCTTCAGTCTTATGTAAGAAGTAGGTGTTGCAAATGGAGATAATCTATTCGAAAGCTGATTTGCTGTATTTAGAAAATATAAAAATTATCTGTGTGGGAAGGAATCTTGATAATTTCTTGGAATATTAATGGAAGTGATGGAAGACTTGATGAAGAAATTTAAATTCTTATCAACACGATGGAGTTAGTAAAAAAATTATTTTAGATATAAACATCGCATTCCGAGAGTAATCAAGAAAATCCCACTCCTGATTTGTTATTCAAGAAAAACCAGTCATTGTGTTTATAAAAAAAGGACCCGGATTAATTTCGTTTACCGCTTCCGGGCTTCATTCGCGAAAATAATTACCTCCCGGGCCGTAGAGCAGGTCCTGTGACAAAATGAATTATATTTTTATTTTTTTTGGGACAATTAATCAACATCCACGCTTCTGTTGCACAGTAGGTGAGAACTTTGAGTTATGGTTGTATATTTTATGTGGCTCGAGTGCGGGTGTCTATAAAAGAGTTGTTTATTTTTTTTACTGCACGCGCCTGCTGCAAAAGATGACGATGTTTAGTCTAAAACAATTTTTTATTGCTCCGGATTCACACCAAGATCAAATTATGATGAACTTCGTTTATTTTCTTGTACTCTACCCAAAATATTTTTTATACCTCACCTCAGTTTTAGTCGAACTTTAATTACGGATTTAAAATAATACAAAAAAATATTTGTTTAAACCTTGACCTCCAGGAAGCCCAAGAAAATAAACTTTTAACGTCTGGATGGGTTCACTAATTAGAAAAACTGTTCATAATTGAGTGCAGGAAGAAAATTACAGTAATTTTCCACATGAGCTCTTCAAAACTTATTAAGCAACAAGACTAATGACTATTTCTAATACAAAGTGAAAAAGTTACGTGCGCTTTGGAGTATCGAACCTGCTACCTAAAAATAAACGGTTACTCATCAAAGAAATCGATGAAGGACGTCTATCTTTGACACATCGGTGACATATTGTTGTAGTCTTTAAAAACTTAATGGATTTCTAGGCGTTGGGGGCATTCACTTTATTTTATGTCTTACCGCAGACGTAAACTAACCACACAAAAGGTACACAACAAACTTTTTTGCTACCTGTCAACGCGAACCGTTCATGGAAGTTTAATTAAACAAATCCCATTCCTGAATTGTTATTCATGAGAACGCACGGATTTTCTTCAATTTTATTTGGGAAAAGAACTTCAGATATTTTTATTCTACGATTTAAGAAAACACACCAAATTTTAAGATAGCAAAATTATTTTTTTTGCTTTACCCTTAATTTGGACAAAAAGATTTTTTTCTTCGCCTCTGATTTGAATTCTAATTTATCCAGATATAGGATTTAAACTTGGAAGGTATTTTGCGACATTTTCCATGTATCTGTGAGAAAAGGATGTCCGTAGGTAGACCTGCCCGTTCACGAACGCCACTGGTAGGACTAGGACAAAGTGTTTTCCGATCTAACAAGAGAACCAACTGCGCTAGCGACTTGATTTTTTTTACAAAAGATAGCTAATGAAATATTCTGTCAAGATTCGACGTACGTTAAGATCTATAATTATTTTTAGCGCCGCGCCGCGACGACGGTTGAAATAAACTTTTCAAAAATCTCCCTACTTTGTTAACTCGAAAGGGGCATACCGCGAACTGGTCCCCTTTTTGTAATAGTATGGTGGAATAGCAAATTTTCTACTCTATAATTTTGATTCTGTGCGAAAATTTGGAAAAAAACAATCTTCAGGATCAAAATAGCCGAAACGCGGAGCTCTACGTAAAGCGGCGCTAAAATTTTTTTTTGGTAAATAACTTGAGATTAATGGATTCTGCAACATATTCCTAGTCTCTCTGTGCAAACCGCATGCGAATATTTCGGTTCGTCTTTCCAGGGTGAATGTCCAAACTTACCCCCTACATCGAAGTTTTCAGGAAATTTTGGGAAACTTCAGAGCCCTATTTTTCGAAAACCAAGGAAGCTAGGCGAACGGGGTTTTCGACATTGGAAAGAGCTCATCTAGTTCTATGGGGTTGCATGAAAACATTTTCGGATGCAGCCGCCAGGGGGCGTACAAGAATTTTCTTTAAAGCACCATAACTATATTTCTTCATAACTTGAAATGGGGCAAGTCTAAATTACCTCAATTTTGAAATCAAATCAAAAGTTGCAAAACTATCAAAACAAAAACAAGTGAAAGTATATATACAGCAGCAAGAACCCTGACCAACGGTACCCACTTTTCCGCATCATCCTACGCCCAGAAGCCCACGACATTAATTTAAATACCCAATGTCCTTTTCGGTCTGTGCAATATTTTTCGATAGTACATTAAATTTCGTTGAACCCACGGCCGCCTGTGATCATAGGTCATAGACAGGCGAATTAAAGCGAAACGCACCGCGTGGGTGTGCCATTTGGTCTGTGCATACACTTTTTTTTCCTTCGATGAATTACACACTCCAGGTTCAAGTTGTAAGGTTACAGAAGCAAAAAAGTGGACTCAGGCGATTCCAATTCGTCAAGGCCCAAATCAAAATTCAAGTCCCATCGTGTACGAAGTGCGACCCGAAGATATTTATATTACGCAATGATAAAAATGACACATGTAAATGACGCGTGAATAATCGTGAAAGGGAGACGTGCATCTAAAGGAGAAAATTAATTGCCTAAGAACACCTCGCAATAATAAATTATACGGACGCGTTTATGAGCTTTTTTTATACGAACGGTAAAAACCACCAACGATATCCCCGAGTGTCATTAGTCGAGGGAATTTGTAAAAATTACGTTTAATTACAAGCTCTAACGCACGGTATGCGTGTAAGAAGTGAATGGTTATTAATTGTAGCTTGTTTAGAATTATTATCGACACATCAGTTTAATTTTTCTACTTCTCCTTCAGTTTTTAATATTATCGTAAATTTTTTATACCACACCTCATTTTTGTTCATTGTTTGGACGAATATACAGACTTTTCGGCACGTGGTTAGAATATGTTGTTCCTTGTACCTTCCTGAAACTTCCTGCAACTGCGAAAACCCACCGTTTCCATAGCAATGGACCAGCGATTTTTCAAAGCCGCCTCTGCACAGAACAGTTTTCCTATTTTCAGGTTAAAAAAATTATCTAACCCCGATTACTACTCATATTCAGAACGATAAGTCTCGCAAAGTTGCTCTTCCGATACACACAGACGCAATCTGCTAACAACCCTGGTTTCGGAGTTACGCCGCTTTAAAGAGAAACCGTGGAACGCCCTCTGGCGGAAACGGTGGAAATTTCATGCAACCCTATAGAGTTTGACAACCCCTTTCCAACGGTGAAAACTCTGTTTCGGAAATATAGGGATCTGAAATTTCCAAAAATTGCCCCAAAATTCAAAAATTCAGGGGGTAACTTTGGGAGCTCGCCCTGAAAAAACGAAACGAGATATTGGCATGCCGTTTGCGCAGGAGGACTAGCAATATGTTTTAGAATCGATTCATCCCAAGTTTATTGCCCAAAAAAAATTTTAGCACCGCTTTGCGTATATTGGCGCGTTTCGGTGAATTTGACCCTGAAGATGACATTTCTCGAAATTTTCTTCATAATGAAATTTACAGAGGAGAAAATTTACTATCCTAGCGTATTATTTTAAGAAAAGGGATAAGTTGCTGTAGGTCCGTTCGCAGCCGAAAGGTAAGGACATTTTTGAAAATTTTACTTCAACCGTGGTCGCGGCGCTAAAAATACTTATAGGCATTAGGAGGTGCAGAGTATTGAAAGAAAATCTCATTTTTTATTTTTTATAAAAAAAATCAAGTCGTTATCTCAATCGGTTCTGCCCCGTGTAACACTTTGTCCCAGTCTCACCAGTGCCGTTCGTGAATGGGGCGGTCTATCGAACCCCGCGTTTTCAGGGTTACTTCCAAAGAATGTTACTAAATATTTACGAAGTTTTGTACCCGATATCTGATGAAATTAAAAAGTTGCCCTGTTTTCCCTCGCGTTCGAGGTCATTGCCGAAGTGTCCAACCTCAATCTCTACGTTTGCTTTTCATTTTAAAATCTGCAGACCTAATTTTCCGCAATCAAAATATTCAACAAACGAAATACTATTACAATATAAACATAAAATTGACAGGCCAAGATAAATCTCTTAAGATTCAAGGCAAAAACCGTACAAAAATACATCCCAATTTTATAAACAAACATAACCCAATTAGTTCTTTTTTTCTATAAACTTTTTTGCGGCACCGTGACCTTGGCACGGGAAAATTAGTTTCCAAGGGCTATAAATAATTATTTGCACCTAACTGTATACAATATTACGTAACCTTCATTAAATAAACCAAAAAAAAAAATCTAGCTTGCCAAGAAAAGCAAATACAAGGAAAGGTAAAATCTTATGAGTCATAGAAAATCGGGAGAAAAAAAAACAAAAAGACTTACCATTCCATTGCATAACGAAACGGCAACACTGGAATTTTCTTCCCCTTTAACTTTTCCAGTATAATAACACCCCAAAGTTTTCGGACCGTGCATTGCCCTTCGGGTGTAGTTTTCCGAAAAATGAGTCACCTGAAAAATGTTTAGTTTGGCTTCCGATTTGTTTGATTTTATTTAAGCTCTTCCAGACAGTTTGACGATAGGAAAACATAAGCCAACTGTTTTCTTTTACGGATTTTAAAATTCCTTTCTTTTTCTTACCTGCAGATGAGGTGCAACGAATTTGTCGTCAAAAGTAAGCTCTAGCTCCAGTTTTTTCCCAAATGCATCGATTTCGTATTGAGGATGTGGGTCCCAAACTTCAGCTGTTTTTTGTCGAAAATGCCCGCTATGGTGCCGCAATTGTGGATGATCTAAGAAAAGGAGAAAATATGAATTAATTTCCATAAAGTAGGTAGTGGAAACAGTTGCCATTGAGGGAAACAATTAAATTATCACAGAAGTAAGGGATACCGCTAGATCACAGCATGGGAGTACGCCTGGCGTCCTCTATTATCAGAAATGGATATAAAAACCGCACGTTGTGGGAAAAATAAAGTCCAGTTTTCCGAAAACAAACAACCAACGCAAAAAATTGATATTTGCAGTGCAACACGCCCATATAATGACAGGACAAGCCATAAAAAAAAATTAATGCAATAATTTCGTCATGGTCACGCATTCTGCATTATTAGAATAAGAATTGGGATATCTGGTCAAACAAAATATTACTCATGGGTTTGAGTAACCTTGCGTAAAATTTTCTTACCTTGAGTGTTATGGAGTTGCTCGTACATTATATCATGCTCGTGAAGACGTGGAGGACTTATCTTCATGGGTTTTACGAATGCGGTAGGGATATGCTTTCCCAAATCTTCTAAATGGGAAGTCTCGATGATATCTTTGCTAGTCTCTGTAACAAGAAAAAAGTATGTGTTTTTATACCTCTGCCTCATAATGGACAATCAAATCATTATCAAATATTGTATAAGGTTACGTTTGTTACGTTTTCTACTTCTTCTAAATATTGAACAAGCGAATAATTTGATAGGAGAATCCTATAATAAATTTCCCCGAAATAAGTCTGTATCTCCATAAAGTTCAACAATGTCTTATAACTAATTATAAACTTAGCAACATTAATTTTAATGACAGATAACAAATGATTTAGTGGTAATTTGTTGGAAATTATTGCCATTTATCTCGAAAAATTATGCACGCGAAAGGAAATAATAAAAATCCTGTTAATATTTATAAAAGCTAATAAAAAAAATGGATAAGACATTAAAATTAAGTACTTATTGTTATTAATAAATTATTGTATCAGCAAGGTTAGGTGTCACATGACCCTAAAGACACTCTAGTTGCTATTTTAACCTAAAACTGTCTTTAAATCCATTATTAATTACATTTCAATAACACCAATGGTGATTAAAAATTATTGATCATTAATTTATTGAGTTGCAAAAACAAGGGGCAGGTTAAAAGTCACATAGATAATTTATATTATAGCCCCAGTGATTCAATATAAAGCGTTTTTGTGGAAACTAAATTTTCACGTAAATTTCAAACGTAAAGCCGCATCTATTTTATTATAACCGCGAAAAGGATAGAAAAACAAAGAGAATGCAAAAAACCGGAAGTCTCTAGGACCACTAGAAGCGAAATTATCAACGAAAATGTCATAATGAAACATTCTGCTGAGTCATGAGTCAACGCTTGCTTGATTTTCGCTTTTAAATATAAAACAGATTATTTTTGCAGGTAAATAAAAAACATTTGACTAAATAAACAACGTACAATCAGAATTTAACGTTTAAGATCCTTCAAAACAATTGAATCAACCAAAAAAATGACTCATGATTCAGTAAAATGTTTTGTTATCACATTTTCATTCATAACTTCGTTTCTAGTAAAGCTAGAGACCTGCGGTTTTTTGCATTCTCTTTATTTTTCTACCCTCTTCACGATTATAAGAAAATAAAAATGCCTTTTCATTTGAAATTTCCGAGAAATTTCCAGAAAAATGCCAGTTTTCACTAAAACTGGTGAAATAAATCGTTACCATGAAGACTTTTTAAACTTTTTAATGAATGGATTTTATGTAAAATTTAACGGGCTTTCGATCTAAATACATTTCAATGCGGGTTTATTTCGTGATTTTTGGAGAAAAATGAGAATTTATGTTATCACTTCTCGATTGTGGCGCCCCCTGGAGGAATTGGGGTCTAAAAATATTTTTAATGTTTTTCTCATGGGGGATTTACCTTAGGAAAACTTTTTTCCGTTAATGTGGGGCAAATATCTTCGGAGTTACAGTGATTTTTAGAAAATCCCCCAAATGTCCAAATTTAAGGTACAGTAAAAAAATATTAAATGTTTGTCCTATATTAAATTTAGAAGAGCATTTTTGGGGGAACGTAAAAAATAAATTAGTACTCTCAAATGTTCAAATTTTTTCTCTTACGTTTAATGTTTTTTTTTAATTTTTTTCCCTTCTCTGATTTATTATTTTAAATCCTTGTTTATATTTTAGTGATTTACGAGTGGCTTGACATTTTTATGAATTTTGCATCTCTTAAAATACACACCCAAAGAAGTTCAATGCAACAAAAACTTTACTAACGACCTCCTTACTTATTTTTTTCATTTCAAAGCCTACTTAATTGGTTATTGATTAGTTTTAATTGTTTTTCGATGATTAATAAACAATGTTTCTTTATTCCTGACAGTTTTAGGTTACTTTTAACGTTATAGTCGTGTCAATGGTCAGTGGTCAATGCCATCATCAGATTCGATATGGTTATGGGCTGTAACCTTATTGTTGTTTTTTTATGACCCCTATCAAAGTAATATTAAGTTGATGTTTACTAATAAAGAACGATTCGATACGTTTTGGATTATACCTCTGCCAGTTCCGCATTGTTTCATCTTTCATACCAAAATATGTATATGAAGGAATAGAAAATAAAAACTTGCGCATGGTGAGATATAAAAAAAATTATAGGTACCTCCTCATTAGAAAAATAATTCTTCCAGGGCAAGGACAATAATAAAAAGATACGCTAGGTAACAGAAAAATATTTACAAATGAGGTAAAGCATAAAATATTTAAAAAACGCCACCTAGCGGCGGTTTTTGGTATTCATAAGAGATTGAATATAACATTTTTACATAAAGTTTGAAGAGCTCTTTCAAATGGCGAAAACCGCATTCCTCTAGCTCGATTATTTTCGGAGATATGATTTTTTCTAAATTTTCCTGAAATTTCCTGAAAAACGCACCCCTAAAATAAACTCATTTTGCTCGTCTCGTAACGGGGCATGCTTAGTGGTATCAAAACGGGGTTTGGATATGTTGTTCCTCGTACTTTCGGAAAGCTTCCTGAAAAGCCAGAACCCTACCGTTTCCATAGCAACGGAACTGCGATTTTTCAAAGCCACCTCTGCACAAAAAGGTTTTTCTAATTTTCCGAGTAAGAAAAGGATGCAAATTTAGATCGTGGCTATATAGGATTGTAGGTCTTGAAAATGCGCATCCGATTCGATCAAACCCATCTCGGTAAGTTATTTGGTTTCGGAGTTACGGAGCTCTAAAGAAAAAGCTTAGACGCCGTCTGACGGTTGCAGGGATACTTTCAGGAGGTTGATATTCAGTAACCCTATAGACTTCGGCGAGGTCTTTCCAATGGTGAAACCCTCGTTCGTCTATCTTGTCTAGTTTCTGAAGTTTAAGGGTCTAAATATTTCCAAAATTGGTTCAGGAAACTGTTTTTGGGGGGGAACTTTGGGTAGTCGTCCTGGAAAAACGGAGCGAGATATTGGGATGCGGTTTGCGCAGATCAACTAGGAATATGTTGTAGAATCGATTCATTATAGGGTTATTGCAATAAAAAAATTTTAGCGCTGCTTGGCGTGAATTAACGCGATTTGACCCTGAAGATAGGTTTTATGGAAATTATAGAGCAGAGCGTAAAGATTATCCTTAAACAACTAACTATTAAATTATTGTATTTTATTATACAGTAAACTGTTTATAAATGTCAAATCTCGATAATTAAATGCAAAAATTTCCTATAAAAAAATTATGCGAAACATTACATCACTGTAAATCGGCATGATTAATCACAAAACTTACCATAGCAAATAATTTTCAACCGCCAATAAAATTAATTACATTTTCTAAACTACTGGATCGTTTATTAGCAGTAAAATTGCGGTTATTTATAGGCAATTATCATAATAACGAGCGTTTTTTAATTTGAATAGATTATTCAAACAAATTATTTTTTTTTCCGGAACAATATTGCAGTTGCAATTAATTCAGGCATCTCTGTAATTATTTTCTTGTGATAATTGACAGGTTATGGGTGATTAAAGCATAAAAGAAGTACAAAACAGGTGTTACGAGGAAAAGTATAAAAAAAGTCTTATAAGGAAGACGCTCTGGACAACCTTGCCTAAGGCCGAAAAAAATTACTCCTTTTTAGAACCAAGAATAATATCATTCCAAGCCTTTTTAGAATTAATTGTCTTGAGGAAAAAAAACAACATATTGTGTTTATTTTTGAATTAAAATTGACATTGACCATAACAATATCAATAAACAGAATAATTAATTCGACTTTTGCAGCACGAGTCAATGATCAAAAAGTTTTAGGTTCTAGGTCAATGCTTGGGACATTGTTTTCATAATTCTAATTCCAAAGACAATTTTTTTTACCTCACCTCATTATTGGACCTTGCAATTTTATTTTTTTCTACCTTACCATAAAATTGTGCCAATACTAAATCCAAAAAGAAGGTAAGGTATTAAAAATGTGATAATCTACGAGGTATAAAAATTAAAAATGATTGTACAATCTCGAGATGAAGTATAAAAAAACAATAATTTTTTAATTGGAACAAATTATTAAAGAAAAACAGAGTAATTTATATCAATTATTTTTAATTCACCCTATCATCATTGCAACACTGCAACAAATAATTCCCATGATTAATTTGTTATAGAAAGAAGATTAATGAGATGATTAGCAAAACGTGAAACGTCGAGGAAAAAGTTTGGAAGCAGCTGTTACATTTCGTAAATATAATAAACAAAAAGATCGTAAAGTTATGTTTAAAAAAATTAGAAAAAAACACATCGTTATCGCAATGTGGTCTTTTAGGGTTATCATTTTTGTGTGTATTTGCTCTAATGAGGGAGACGTAACACTTTTTTTTCAATTTGACATATTTTTAAAATTATTTATTATTAACTCATCGATTTATAAATAATTTAATATCTCAGAATGGTGGAGGTCAGTTTGCAAAATTCTAAAATAAAAAATGACGAATTTCCGGGGATATTTCATTCAGAAAAGTTTTCAATCTTACCTCATTTTTGAACAACAATTTTAATATTTCCAGAAACTTGCTTTTTTATTTTAATTTTTTTTGCAACAAAGAATAAATTAAACAACTTCTTCAAAAATCAGAAGAAGTATAAAAATGATTCAGAAATTAGGTGTGGCAAAAAAAACCAATTGGTTCCCAAAAACTGATAAATGGTTTTCCCTACTGACACCAAAAAGTGCATAACTGCGATAGATAATGTGTTATGGTGAAAAATTCCCAAGGTAAGACGATAACATGCAATGAAATAATTAAAATGTCTTTGCCCTATTCTTATCATAGATCGCGGGTAATCTATTATCTCGAGAATAGTTCTAAGTATCTGGATTTCTTGAAAACCTGACTGCACATAACTGCAGTAAGAAATAGAAATAGGGAACTAACAACTAATCTTGTCGGTCAGCAATGTCTGTTTATTGCACTCACCCATTGACCTCGTACAATATCGCAAACAATTTAAACAAAAAAGGGGTTTAAATACCATCCTAGAATTTTTTAAAAATTTTCTACCACACCCTCAAAAACATTTTCCCGTAATATCATCTTTGAATCTAATTTTCTCTAAAACTATCAAGTTTAGGTAAAAATATCGGTTAATAAAATTTATAGAGCATGAAAAACTCTATCTAATTACCTAAAAATATATAGGGTGTTCTATTTAAAAAAATCAAGTTATGAGCCATTAAAGTTAGAAATCTTCGCGCTGTTTAATAATTTGGTAACGCTGAAACCGAATTTCAAAACCTGACAATATTCAAAAAGTCCATTTCAATCTGAATACTATTATCCAAAAATATACAGGGTGTACAATTGGAAAAAATTTAGTTATCGCCATTTTATCAGCGAGAATCGTTTTCGAGGTCTATAACTTGGCAACACAGCAACATGATATCAAAATCAAAATATATTCGGAAAGCCCTTTTAAATCTGAATAATATAATCTTAAAATATACAGGGTGTTTGATTTGAAAAAAATAAGTTACGCAAATTTTTGTACGGGGGTCTGTAAATGCTAATATTTTTTGAGAAATATGCAATAACTTGGCAACACCGCAACCGATTTTCAAAATCGATGCATATTAAAGAGTTCGTCTAAATCTGAATAATATAATTTGAAAATATACAGGGTGTTTGATTTGAAAAAATTAAGTTACGCAACTTTTTCTAACGAGATTTGCAAATGTAATATTTTTTTTAAATAGTCAATAACTTGGCAACACCGCAACCGAATTGCAAAACTCAAACATATTCGGAAAGGCCATTTAATTCTGAATAGTGTTATCTAAAAATATACAGGGTGTTTTATTTGAAAAAAAATAGTTACAGTCATTTCTCCACTGAATTTTGCAAATGTGAATTGTTTTTCAAAGAAAGGTCTCTAACTTGGCAACACCGCAACCGAATTTCAAAATTAAAACATATTCAGAAAGCCCAATAAAATCCGAATGATACAGTATCAAAATATACAGGGTGTTTGATTTGAAAAAATTGAGTTATGCAAATTTTCCTGAAAACTGTTATTTTGGAATTTTATCTCATTCTTGATTTTTATTCCTCTACTTGTATTACCTAACATATTTATTGTTTGAAAGTCACGAATATGGTGTTAAGTCAATGCTAACGAAGTGTCATGTAAATGTTTAATTAAATGCAAACACGTTTTTTATACTTTTTTACAATATTGTACAAATTTATGTGCTATACCTCGATTTTGGACAACTATTTTAAATTTCCTCATTTTTCTTACATTTTTTTGGTTTGTTTTTAATTTTTATACACGTGTGTATGTTTTTTTTTTAAATTTTGACAGGATTTTGTTTTAAAGTCACGAATATCATGTCTAGCGAAAAAGAATGTTTTTTATACTTCTTCGCCAATACCTTACCTTGGTTTAAGACAAATTTTTTTATACACACTTTGATAAGGAAAAATAATTGTTCAAAATTGAGGTAATATAGTAGAAAAATTGATTATAAATTTGGAAAAACTTCCAAGTCTCAGCTTAGCCATCCTTGACCTGCTAAGAGTCTTGAAAGGCAGAGAGCGTCTCCCAGATGTGAATCCAAAAGTTTTTTTAATGGCGCTATTAAAAGTAAAGATTAATATGCTTTAAAAAACATTTTTGACATGTACATGTAAACAAAATTTATTAAGCAGTCGACGTCAATTCGTTTTTTAAGAGATAAGGGAAAGAGAAGTTTATTGTTAATTGCTGTTACATAAATTTGATAATCAAAACCCAGAAACAAACTCAACACTTTTGATAAATTAGTAATTTTGGACTGAAGATAAAAAGAATAAAAACCGCTGAAGTAACCACGTTAAGGAGTAATTTAGACTTTTTTGCGGTGTAATGACAGCGAGGAAAAGCCGAGGAATCTAAACTAAGAATAGAAGTTGAAGGACGATACGCGACCTCACACTGAGATCAGCTTAAAATTGACCTCATGATGATAAATAATAATTTTATACACTAGCCAGAATGTGTCTTTTTTAAATCTGAGACATCCACAAACTATTACAAATTCGGGGTGAAGTAGAAAAAATAATTTTTAAATTAGTGCCAAATCTAAGGTGCGACAAAAAAGAAAAACTAGTTGTTCAAAAATACAGGAGACGCATTACAAAATGCTTAAACTTTTATATCATACACAGGGTGAGTCAAAATGAATGCGATGATCGATGTCATTTGCAGACTTTGAAATATTCGCATAATTTATTTTTTTCTAATGGAAAACCCTGTATATTTTTAGATGATATTATTCAGAATTAAATGGGCTTTCTGAATATGTCTCGTTTATCAAATTCGGTTACGGCGTTGCCAAGTTATTGCATATTTTTCGAAAAACATTTAGATTTGCAGAATTTACTGGAAAAGTTTGTGAACTAATTTTTTTCAAATAGAACACCTTGTACATTTTTAGATAATGTTATTCAGAATTAAATGGGCTTTCTGAATATGTCTCGTTTATCAAATTCGGTTACGGCGTTGCCAAGTTATTGCATATTTTTCGAAATACATTTAGATTTGCAGAACGCACTGGAAAAAATTTGCGTAACTAATTTTTTTCAAATATAACGCCCTGTATATTTTTAGATAATATTATTCAGAATTAAATTTTTTTTTTTTTTTTGCTAGAATTTGGTTTTGGCTGAACGCCTTTAACCATCGACTATGTGAAGGCTAACTTTATATATTAATACCGCAATCCTTCAGAAATTTGAAAATTGCATCATTTACAATTTCGTTATGATAACTTAACAGCAATTGCAAATTAACTGGACCAGTAAGTTCTTTGTACACTAAATTCAAAAAGTTTCTTCTTTGATCTGTCCATCTACTACATACAAACAATATATGATTCAAATCCTCTTCAGAACCACAAACACAGAGTGGGCTATCTTTGATACCAATTCTATGAAGATGTTTGGCAAAATTGGCATGTTGAGTTCTTAATCGAATGATTGTTGTAATGTAATGTTTGCTTCTGTTCACATTATCAGAATTAAATGGGCTTTCTGAATATGTTTCCATTTTGAAATTCGGTTACGGCGTTGCCAAGTTATTGCATATTTTTCGAAATACATTTAGATTTGCAGAACGCACTGGAAAAATTTGCGTAACTATTTTTTTTCAAATGGAACACCCTGTATATTTTTAGATAATATTATTTAGAATTAAATGGGCTTTCTGAATATGTCTCGTTTTTCAAATTCGGTTACGGCGTTGCCAAGATATTGCATATTTTTCGAAATACATTTAGATTTGCAGAACGCACTGAAAAAGTTTGCGTAACTATTTTTTTTCAAATGGAACACCCTGTATATTTTTAGATAACATTATTCAGAATTAAATGGGCTTTCTGAATATGTTTCGATTTTGAAATTCGGTTGGAGCGTTTCGAAGATATTGAATATTTATTTCGGATTGGGATTCGTTTAAAAAATGTACAGTTTTAAGCAGAAGTATAAAAAAAATTTCCCGATTGGAGCACTTAATTAAAGATTGAAGTGACATTTGGTAAGCGTAGACTTAAAGAAGATTTTCTTGTCTTAAAAATAACAGTTAGAACAAAACTTAAATTAAAAAAAAATGAAGTGTGGTATCAAAATATTTGTCCAATCCTGAGGTACGGTATAAAGGAAAATAAATATTTTAATGTCTTAATTAAATACTGAGTGATATTTTTTTATTTTGAAAGTTGCGTGATTGTACTTTGATTGTACAAAATTGAGGAGAAGGAAAAAATTTGTAAAACCATCCAGAATAATTCAGGTTGTTACTCTTAAGATTTTTTGATATTTCCGGTTAACATAACAAATGCCGATTAAAAAAGCAGTTTTTATTGAAATTCAAAACTGCTTGAGGGCGTATTTGTCTATCATAATTCAAAATGACAGGTATTTATTTAAAAGTACATTTCCTCTTCTTGTCAGGTCGCGAAGATTAATTTGTTGTTTCCGTAAATAGCGTGCTCACCGTCGTCACGACTTTATTTCACCTTTTTGCACTTTATATGGTAGGCCAATACATTTCCTTTGATCAAACCAGTGACAATCAAACAGTTTCAAAAATTTTATTTGGGTCTAACACAATTATTACTCTTTGGGACACATTTGGGACACCCTGTATGTGATACGTAAGGGACCTCAATGTAATAAGGTGCCAGGGATCCCTTTCCGAGAAATTTTAGGCATTTGAAAGTTCTAGGGCTAAAACTTTTTAATGGAGATACCGTGTGGAACGGGCTTTATGTTCTAACCTAAACCAGTGACCGTCAAAATGTTCTAAAAGGTAAAAATCATATGCTTGTTCAAAATTAATATGAAAGCAGGAAATGACATTGAGCTGACACTTATCACGTCAATGCCGATTATGATAGAATTATTAATTTAGTTAAAAGCACATTTCAACGCTTTTAAAGATTTATGTTGTACAAGAAAAAAAAGAGACAGTTAAGTCAGTAGTAATATTGTATCTTAATCACCGGATTTGAATAAAATTATTCAATAAACGAGGTGTAAATGCAAATAATGATTTTATTTCATTTCAAGGAACTTCAAGGTGTAAATTCCATTTGCAAAAGAATTTTGCACGCTTTATGCAGAAGGCGGTATTTTTTGGAGGCAAAACATGTGTAACGGCTTGTCAGACGTGGTGTTATTTTGATTTTAGTTTTGTTGTGGAACCGAACCTGTCTGAGGTGTTGTTTTTGGTTTTTTAAGTAGACTTTTAAATTAATTTTCTTGGACGTTTGTTGCATTCATTTTTACGGCAGGAACTTTGAATAAACAAAAAGCATAAAGTAAGACGAATTACGATACCAAGCTTATCAAATAGAATTTGAAAGAAACAAAACGTAATACGAATAGGACATCAACATAAACGTTCGAAAACAATTTAAAAATAAATTAAGAAAATAAATGGAAGAGAAGTGGTCCTCAGATTGAACCCTGAGGCACCCCATTTCGCATATTTTGGCAAAAGTGAGTCTATTTTAAGGCAAAAACTCCTGACACTTAAAACTACGGCACATTCCCAATAGAAACTACAAAGGAAGCAAGTCAGGAAAAGTATTGGACCCTGGATTGACCCTTGAGGAACCCCAATATATATACGCAGGGAATTCCTAGGTTGAAGCCAAGAAAGTTTTATCAAAATCAATGCCACAAGAGTAAAAAGTACTTGGTTTGGGATAAGGGAGAATCACGTCGTCTCTATTAGAACAGAAAATGATTTTTTTCTGGCATTCTTCCAAACAAAAAAGGCGTCCTAGTGAAATGAGAAGAAAACACGCGTTGTAAGAGATAAAACAAATATTTAATCGTCGTTACGGCTCATTAAATAAAAATTTGCCAACATTTTACGAAATCTCCGCTCCGGACCGATAATAAAAATTAATTCCTTAATTAAAGCTCTCTAAGTAAGTCTCTCGCGTTATCAGTTTTTATCTCGTGCGTAATGACGTTTAAAATTTCGCTCTTTTAGTATACATTGGAAAGAGAAAAGATAAATAAAAAAAAAAGATGCAGAGATGAAGTTAAAAATGAGCGGCGCGCGTGCAAACTCATGAATGGACTATTCAGTACGGTTACACAGACGACTAATTTTATTTTTAAAAGGATTGGCAACGACCTCGATTATCTCGTCTGTCATCTCCTTCTCGCTAATTACAACATTAATGTCTGTACTCGACTTTGTTGGCGGAACAAAAGCCTAATTGACCAGATTCGGCCCTTTTGTGTCCATCCGCGGTCACCATCAACTACTAATTGTTACTAATCAGTAAAAAAACCGACAACAGTTCTTATTATTAAACTATTTTTGCATTAATTAGGTTCAAGCAGTTCGTCTGTAAAATTTCCCGAGCTTGTCCCGATTTAATTTAAAATAAAATTAGAATAAACAGTTTTATTAATTATTTTATGCCGAACACTACGCCATTTCCACAGACATTCTATTTGAGGAACCTAGCATACCCCTAACGATTCCTAGGAATCAAAGTAGGGGCCCTACGTGCTTTTCAAGGTTCACTAAAAGACCCGTCTTCCTCGAAAATGGTATTAGACTCAGGACTCCATCAAGAAGCCCTAGGACCTCCTAGACGCTCACTGTATAACAATCTGTCTCGTAAACTTCTGTTAGGAGGCCTAGGGTTCTTCCCAGGGACTTTAGAGGTTAGGTTAGGGGCGCTAGGTGCTCCTCAAGGCTGTATAAGAGGGTAATCTTCATCGTAAGAACCACCTTTGAAAATATTTTACTCAGGGACCGCTTTGGGAGACTTACGATTCAATGAAGTAGTCTTAGGATTCAACCTAAGAGCCTTAGGATTCAGATTATGGTCCCTAGGTGCATCCAAGACATAACATGAGTCACTATCATTACAAATTTTGTTTTAAACCTTTCGAAACGTATCATTTCTTCAAGACCTTTCTTTTAGGGTTCATCCTAAGGGGTTTAGACCCTCTTTTGGTGGGCCTCAGGATTCAACCGAGGAGTCTTAGGGTTCCATAGATTAAAATCTGCGTTTGGAAATTTCGAATTTGCCAAAATATTGTTTTGAGGGGGCAAAGGTTCAACCTAGGCGCCTTATGATTCGGGATAGGGTCCTTAGAGGCTCTGGAAGCTTTCGTCAAGGATTATTTTCTTTAATTTTTTAATATATGGGTCATTATTTCTGCAAACTCATGTCTTGGTCCAGACGGTTTGAATCGTATGTCTAGAATGAAATTTCTGCACGACGTGTTTGCCAAAATCTTTTTCGTGGCACGTGATTTGCTCATAAATCAGAAAATCGTGTTCGAAAGAAAAAAAATCTGCCAGATTTAATTTGCACTTCCTGCAAATCGAGGCGCGTTTCAATGTCATTTTTGCACGCAATGCAAGAAGTCAGGTGTTACTTTGATCGCTCTTTTCGTCTTTATATGGACAAAACAAGGTCCTTGCCGTCACTACCGTTTTAAGATCTAAAAAACCGCTTTTCAACGCGAGATCATTACATTTTATACCAAAATTCGCTTCCTTAATTAATAAAACTTTTACGTACAACGTTTATTTATTAATGGTTGCACATTTTTGGACTTTAGGTGAAAAAATTTCAAGTCCTTGGATTAATAAAGCATGAAAGGCTTGTAATCCTTTTAGTAACATAAAAGGTTGAAGTTAACAGATTTTTTTTAGAACTTTATGTAAGAAATGTCAATGTTTCCTTGTATAGGTGAATGATTGTGCAGTTTTAATGAAAGTATTTAGAGAAAAAAATCGAAAAACAGTTTGGTCCTTGGAATGTACCCTGGGGAACCCCTAGGAAGTTAAAATTGTACTGGGGATGGTAAAAGTGGGTTTGGATTGGGCAATTTTCAATGTTGGGTGGATTTTTAAATCAGGGCAGGCCTGAGGATATGGGAAAGAGTTTAAAGTGTCCCTCCAGGTCAAAATATTAAAGATCAAGGATGCGGAGAGAGATTACAAGAAAGTATTGAAGACATTTGCCAAGTTATTCCATCCCCACATCAGATATCCTTTTTCTAACCGATAGGAATCATATTTATAGAAATCAGGAAGAAATTCCAAGCAAGACCGAGCCTGGAAATGGTTTGTGACTGGACCGAGTACTAAAAATCCTTTTACACAACAGCATTCCAGCACGAAAGCGCGACAAAATTCTTCAACTTAGTAACCACTTTGTAGTAATAACAGAAAAGGTTTTAATTATTTTTTTCTTCTTAATACACACACACACATACATGGGTTTGGCAGAAGAAGTATTTAAAAATTCAAACAAGTTTATGGTTTTATTGCTCGCACTATCACGACTGCATAATAAAATTGAAATTGCCGCCTTTCCATCATAAAACTCTGCACGCGTAGGCAGAGAAAGCTTTAAGGATTACTGATTATCTTCAATAAAATTTAGAAATGTTATTTTTGCTTTGGGTTTGTTTGCAATAATTATCCCGCAAGGTCGTAACGAAAGGGTGATAACCCGACTAGGATAATTAGAACTGACAAGAGTTGGCCAGATTTAATTTGAAACTGATATTAGAGGTAGGAGGTGCCATTGACCTTGCCTTCAGATGATAAGGTTTGTGATAATTCGGTTTCTCTATTTACGGCACAAATATTTATTTTTTATCTGTTTTAGTTTAAATAAAAATGTGTTGGATTGGTTTGAAGAGATGGAGGTATTGGTTTAGGTAATGTTCCAAACCCTTCCGGTTCTCATGACCTCTTGGTCTTGTTTTCCATGATATATGGTGGTGATATCAATGAGAATCCTACAATAATGTAATCTTTATAGCTTTTTCGATACAGTTTTTATGATTAGTAGATCTTTCCTTCACTAATCCATATCTTCCAACTAGGTCTTTTGGAACTTACTCGTCTTTAAGTTCCTGATCCTAATACTGACCCCTACTCCCAAGATCCGTTCTCCTAATGACCCCTTCTCTATTTTTGTGACGAAGATTCCGCTTTTATTGAGCCTGCAAAAGCGCCTAGAATCTAAACTGTAAAGCCCCTAGGATGAACCCTAGACTTCCTAAAAGAAAATCCTACAAAACTGAAAAATTTCAAAGACAATCAAAACCCATTTTTATGACGAAGATTCACGTGTTAGCGCGTCCTAAGGTCATAAGGACCCTAATCTAAAGTCTAAAGCTTCTAGGATGAACCCTAGACTTCCTAAAAGAAAATCCTACAAAACTGAAAAAATTCAAAGGCAATCAAAACCCATTTTTATGACGAAGATTCACGTCTTAGCGAGTCGTAAGGTCGTAAGGACCCTAATCTAAAGTCTAAAGCTTCTAGGATGAACCCTAGACTTCCTAAAAGAAAATCCTACAAAACTGAAAAATTTCAAAGGCAATCAAAACCCATTTTTATGACGAAGATTCACGTGTTAGCGCGTCCTAAGGTCATAAGGACCCTAATCTAAAGTCTAAAGCTCCTAGGATGAACCCTAGACTTCCTAAAAGAAAATCCTACAAAACTGAAAAATTTCAAAGGCGATCAAAACTCATTTTTATGACAAACATTCACGTCTTAGCGAGTCTTTAGGTCATAAGGACCCTAACCTAAAGTCTAAAGCTCCTAGGATGAACCCTAGACTTCCTAAAAGAAAGTCCTACAAAACTGAAAAATTTCAAGGGCAATCAAAACCCATTTTTATGACGAAGATTCACGTCTTAGCGAGTCCTAAGGTCATAAGGACCCTAACCTAAAGTCTAAAGCTCCTAGGATGAACCCTAGACTTCCTAAAGGAAAGTCCTACAAAACTGAAAAATTTCAAGGGCGATCAAAACCCATTTTTATGACGAAGATTCACGTCTTAGCGAGTCCTTAGGTCATAAGGACCCTAACCTAAAGTCTAAAGCTCCTAGGATGAACTCTAGGTGTCCTAAAAGAAAGTCTTAAGCAAACTTGATATCTTCGAAAGCGATTACCATATTTTTGTTTAATATTCCCCTCTTACTGATTTCGCAGAGCACCTAGGACCCCTAATCTGAACCCCAACGCCCCTAGGACAGATCCTAGACCCTAAAAGAAAGTCTTTGACAAATGGAGATTTTTAACGGCGATTAACACGCTAAGATATCTGTCTAACTGAGCCTTGAGAAGCATCTAGGGCTCATAATCTGAACTTTAAGGACCCTAGGATTAATAATCTTGATCGTCCTAAAAGAAACTTTTAGCAAACGCAGGTGATTGCAATATTTTTTAAGATTCCCTGCCTATTTCTGTTCCAATAAAGGATTTTAGGGCGGTTCCTAAGATTCCTTCTGTTAGGATACTTCTCCTAAGAGTGATCACTGACAGCCCTTGTCTATTCTACGCAAGTTTTTGGGACAGGGAATGAATGACACCTTTCTACGAATCCCTCCTCGGCAGTGTCTTATTCTTTTTATTTTAAAATACCACTAAAATGTTTTAATAGCTTTTCATGCTTGTAACACGAGTAATGTTTGCTTTGGAAGAGTGGCGTAACACCTCCCCCCATTTAATGACAAAAAGAATCTGTTAAGTGTACTTCACTTATCATTGAGTAGTAAATCTGCACCAGCTGCACCGTTTTTTCAGCCTGCATTCTATCTATAATTTGCACTAGTATTCTGTACGATTAAAACTGAACGGAACATATGCAAAACCAGACACACACACAATTTTAGACATTTTATTTTTAGTTTTCTATTAGACCAGCCCTCAAGGCTGAACCAGCACACAGATTTATTTTATTCAGACGCGGAAATCGCTGCTCCCAAGCCTACATTTCGTATATTAATTTTTTTTATGGTCTTTGATTGTTTTTACAAATTTAAAGCTTTCAGCCTCCTGAAATTTATTATGAAGGTTGAATTTTTTTTTAAAGCTTGACAAGGTTTAACTGTTAAGTGGTTTTCTTTCAAGTGAAAAGTAAATCAGGACGAACTAATTCATATTTAATTAACAGGGACGGATTAAAAATATTTTTAGAATTATGAAATAAATTTAATTCAGCCATGAACTGAAAAAATTAATCCCTAAATTCAACCCTGAACTGATTTAAATTTTTACTCTTATTATTTTTTTCCTGCCCTCCCCTCCCCTATCACTTTTCCCTAGAGTCTGCCAAAGGTTCCTTTTAAAAAAAAAAGTTTTACAAACTTGTAGTTTGTATCTCTTAAAGTTTTCATTGATGTTTGCTCATTCATTTTCAAAGTACTGATTAATTACAGGTCTTTGAACGACCAAGCCCCCTTGCTTTTACTTTCAAAGCTTTTAACTCCAACGATATCGTAATCGTCTCCGTATAAAATGTAAGTCAGTTCTCATTAGATTTGCTCGCTTCTTGATAGCTTTATTAACGAATGCACTTAAAGTCTATGCATTTATTTATCTCTGCTTTCAGTTAAGTCAGTTTTAATGGGGGAGGAACCCCCCTTTTTGTATTAAAACAAAAAATCCATTTAGAAATCAGTTAGGGCTAGGGGAATCCCCCCTTCAAGCCTTAAAAAGTCATCAACCTTTTGGATTTAACAGAAAAAATGTGAGGCATCTTCTTTTTGCCCATGAATCATTAATGGGTTGATGGTATTCCATATAACATGAAGAAGGCAATTGCTTCTTACTACACAGGAAGGTTGTAGAATCCAGACAACAATGCGCGCGAGCTCGACGCGAATGGAATGCTAATTTTGACGCTTAATCGCATTAAAATTCTTCGGCTGCAAGACGGATTTCGCGCGATATTTCCTTGACCCCTCTCAAAAAAAAAAGTGAAAAGCCTAATACTTAAAAGGTTACTCCCCAGTTCCCAAAATAGTTTTGTAAAGACAAAAAAAAATAACAATTGACATCAAGCGTATCATTTTACGGTCTAGCCGCAAGGAAAATAAAGATACCCGTGACAAGGACCAACTTATTAAGAAAACGATGTATCGTGTGACCACTTTAAACTGAAAAAGTATCATTTTTCACAAACGTGCACCGTGTTGTTGTTGCATCGCCAGCTTTTGACATACGTCCGCCCCTTTGTGTATCTCGAACAACAGCGGGTGTTTAAAAATAAAAATGCATGTTGCGGTCTTGTAGCATGGAAATTAATAGTCTAAGGATCAGGATACACTGCACAATTAAGGAGAGTTCACACTGAACTAATTTATCGACCGAGTCTAGGAGATAATAATCTTTCAGGACTTGATCTTTTTTTTTACAACAGACTAGGGATTCCCCGGACCTATTTTCGCGAGTAAGGCTTCATCTACACTGAACAGTAAAGGCGAGTTCCTACCTAACGGAATGTTCGCAGAATTGTTAAGTTTTGGATATTGTCTAAAGAAAAACTTATGAACCTTTTATGGTATTGACTCATGTCTGTCACTATTGAGGAAAAAAATCCCAAAGTTTTAATACCTCAGATGCATAACATTTGTGGTTATAAAATAAAGTAATAAAAATTCAATCGCAACCAATTTTAAAATGAGTCATTTCTAATAACCCACGGTGGTATCCAGACGGAAATAAAAATATCCCGCTCTGGTTTTCTCAGTACGTTGTTAAGGTTAAGGTTAGAACAATTGTAAAATGATTCACTGCTCCATATCATCAATCCTCATTAAGAAGAACCGCGCGCTTCACATAATACACACACTCTGCTTGTGCATCAAATCAATTTGTCGAATTTATTCAATTCATAATCTGAAGAGCATTCAACTTTAGCGAATTCCTAACGACATTCCTTTAATTTTGCTTCTTTTTTAATTTCTTTTAAAAAAACGTAAGTAAAAGAAGAAATTTATCGATATACGAAAAGTACCTCGACTGGATATTTGGAGAATTTATTCAAAAATCCTGTTTTTCAATTTGATAAAAATTTGGGGAAAAAATTTCAATCGATTCCTGTTTAATGGGTTAATTGAACTGCAAAAATCTTGTCTTATCAAGAAATATTCTAATCTACGATTGAAGGATTTGAATATTTGGTGCAAATGTTCCAAAAGAATTTTAAAAATTTCATAAAATTGTCTCGTTTTCAAAAATTTGTATTTCCAACCCTTAACGTCGGATTTTTTTTACATTAGACTGTTTAATAGAAGAAAGTCTGGGCTACATTTTGGCGTAAAGCATCAACCCCTAGCACTACCCTAACAATTTTTATGAATTTTTAAAATCTGAAAAATATTTAAAAATTTCCAAAAATTCTGCCTTCTATTCAAAAATTTGTAATTCCAACCCTTAATGTCGGATTTTTTTTACATTAGACTGTCTAATAGAAGAAAGTCTGGGCTACATTTTGGTGTACAGCATAACCCCTAGCACTTCCCTAACAATTTCTATGAATTTTTAAAATCTGAAAAATAATTAAAAATTTCCAAAAATTCTGCCTTCTTTTCAAAAATTTGTAATTCCAACCCTTAACGTCGGATTTTTTTACATTAGGCTGGCTAATAGAAGAAAGTCTGGGCTACATTTTGTTGTAAAGCATTAACCCCTAGCACTACCCTAACAATTTCTATGCATTTTTAAAATCTGAAAAATATTTAAAAATTTCCAAAAATTCTGTCTTCTTTTCAAAAATTTGTAATTCCAACCCTTAACGTCGGAATTTTTTTACATTAGACTGTTTAATAGAAGAAAGTCTGGGCTATATTTTGGTGTAAAGCATCAACCCCTAACACTACCCTAACAATTTCTATGAATTTTTAAAATCTGAAAAATATTAAAAAAATTCCAAAAATTCTGCCTTCTTTTCAAAAATTTGTAATTCCGACCCTTAACGTCGGAATTTTTTTACATTAGACTGTTTAATAGAAGAAAGTCTGGGCTACATTTTGGTGTAAAGCATCAACCCCTACCACTACCCTAACAATTTCTATGAATTTTTAAAATCTGAAAAATATTTAAAAATTTCCAAAAATTCTGCCTTCCATTCAAAAATTTGTAATTCCAACCCTTAACGTCGGATTTTTTTTACATTAGACTGTCTAATAGAAGAAAGTCTGGGCTACATTTTGGCGTAAAGCATCAACCCCTAGCACTACCCTAACAATTTCTATGAATTTTTAAAATCTGAAAAATATTTAAAATTTCCAAAAATTCTGTCTTCTTTTCAAAAATTTGTATTTCCAACCCTTAACGTCGGAATTTTTTTACATTAGACTGTCTAATAGAAGAAAGTCTGGGCAACATTTTGGCGTAAAGCATCAACCCCTAGCGCTACCCTAACAATTTTTATGAATTTTTAAAATCTGAAAAATATTTAAAAATTTCCAAAAATTCTGTCTTCTTTTCAAAAATTTGTATTTCCAACCCTTCATGTCAGAATATTTTCACATTGGGTTGTCTAATAGAAGAAAGTATGGGCTACATTTTGGTGTAAACCATCAACCCCTAGCACTACCCTAACAATTTCTACGAATTTTTACTCAATCACCCCCTGACCTCTTCTTGTGTTTCTGGTGTCTTTTAATAAACAATTCCACCACGGTTCTGGAAAAAATGACGCAATGATACAGACTTCGTTGAAGACTAATTACACGATTAAAAGTGATTCATTCAAAAGCTGTCACTTAAGCAATCGTTAAAAAATTCAATGGTCTATGTACCAGCAAAAAAATTAATCTCAATAGCTTAATTAGGAATTGAGATAGAATAATCAAAGCAGACACTTTTTATATCTTATTCCAACCAGTGGCGTACGTTCGCCTACGTGAATATCTTTGACTGTAGTGCTCAGTAATTTATTTCAAAATTGAAGAAGGTTTGTCTGAAATATTTCTGATAATTCATCCCCCAAAATTCTCCTCGACCCTCAGATATTTTTAGCCTGAAGCTTTTTCTATTTTAGACCTGCAACTCGAAACCCTTAAAATTATCTTTTCCGGGTCGACATTCGCTTGGTATTTCTGTAAAATTTCAAAAACCAAACTTGGTCTCGTCTCCTTTTTTCCAGCAAATGCATCAACCATATCATCAAAGCCTCCAAGAATATGCAATTCTATTTTGGCAAAGGAATCTGGTTTTTCCCCATGTCACAAGCGCCTTTGCTTGTTCTTCTTTGTCAGGCCCAAGTCAAAACAAACGTTCTTCCTTAGCTTGGTGCCAATTGCAGCATTCTCGAATTAATATCTGGGTCAAGTATTATTGTTGAGTCGGTTGGCAATGATGAGTCGAAGTGCAAGAGAGATTAACAGCCCGAAACATTAACCGAGACGGGGATAACAAACTAACTCTTAAAAATAGATTGTAGCAAATCCTAATTTATTTTCTTCTGTTTGCTTCTGATTAACATTTATGAGCTTGTGTAATTGTTTTTCTAATGAGATGCGTTGATTGAGGGGTGGAGCGTCTGGAAGTTAACCCAGATTTCTTAATTTTTTTGTTATTTAAAGACTAGGGTGGGAAAGTTTTAAATACCAAACAAACTAACGTGGCAGGATGAGAGAGAAAAGACTTGGAATGTCTTTGCTATTGAAAATAACCCAAGAATTTTTAAAACATGGACGTACAACACATTTCCTGCTAATTACTTCTTGAAAAGGGTATGACCTTTCCAACACGTCCAATTTATTAAATGAGAAATTAATGAGCGTCTCCTTAAATTCATTAAATGTAGAAATGTCGCAGTCGGCAAATAATTCAAAGCGAGGGACGGTCACTTACCTTACTATAATTTTTTTAATAAATAAACAAGGTCTGATGATACAAGAGAGTGTAGCCAAAACATACGATTAGATGTTAAGATAGCTATACTCGTATCGCCCACGATTTACGTTCATACACACACCTGTGTTTATTAATTAATAATTTTCTCAACTCTCTGTCATTTTAAATTTAGTTGCAAAATTTTATTTACATAACATCAAAGGCTTGCAGAAAAAAATTGTGGAAAACTACGTTCAGGATGTAAATATCCCAAAACCCCTTCTCGGTTCGATCAGGCTCAGTATCTTTCATTTTACGTAAGAGAGCAACCTTTCAATTTTCCTTGAGTTATTAAAACAAAATTTTTATCCATTTCCCCATAGTTCTAAGTGTTATGAATGAAAATCGCCCACGTTCGAAACGTCGTACATATAATATAATGATACCCGCATAAATAAATAATTAATCAATTATTGTTAACCTACGTGTCGGATTAGACTTTCAAATAGGTTTGCATGTCAGAATCCCACACATCTTCTCATTATTGAGGATTTGTTAAGCGCCACAAGGGGTAATTAATTTCATTAGACTACACGTGTAGATTCTATGGACGGCGAGTTAAAGCAGAGGTAACCCAACAAAAATGCAAGGGAAGAAGGCAGAGACACAGAAATGGATAAGGGGTGGTTATAAATACAATCAGAAGTAGAGAGAGACAAAAATTTCAATAAAGATACACTAAAGGTGGTAGCAGACGTGAGGTCGCAGAGGTTTTAGGAAGTCTATGGCTCTAGGCTTAAAACCCGATCCAGGGCAGTTCTCAGCCCCCGGAAAGAGAATACGTACAATGGGGCCGAAAAATCGGTCACCATAATCAGCAACAATTATCAGAATTATATAAAAGTGACGAAAAAGAAGATCTTAAAGTAAAAGATAAACCTAGACAAGAACAAAAAAATAATTAAATGGAAAAACCGAGTAAAAATAAAAAAAAATCAAAAGGTTACTGACTTTTTTCTGTCTAGATATTCCTTAGAACTTTGTTATAAAAATAACTCACAAGTTTCAAACTAAAGTGATGTAATAACATTTTATCAGTTGCTGTGGAGCATTTAAATAGCAAAAATTCCAATGTTAGGTGCCAATTCACAGAGAGTGCTCTGGTCCAACTGACTTGCACTTTTTTTTCGAGACGATTAACCCGAAATTCAATCAAAAAGATTTCATAATATGAGAATCATTATTATTTTGTAACAATTGGATTATTTTAATAAATAATAAATCTATTTAGAAAAAAAAATATTTTAGCCAGAGGCGTACTATTACGAGAGGGGCCCATACAAAAAAATTATAATTAATTTTCTAATCGTATTGCGATATGGAAATTATTTGTTACAATCGGTGTGTTAACATACGTGTTTTTAATTTAATTAAATTTAGTAGCAAGCGTAACGCAGGGGTAGAGTCGAGAGATTTGAGATTTGAATCTAGGACGGTTGAAACTGTCCCGCCCATGGGTATTATTAAATTGTTATCATTTTCCTTAGAAAACTATTTAATCCCAACCTATTACCCTAAATAAAAACAAAACAATGATAAGAAAAAAATGTTATAGACCAAAGTTGCGAAGAAACATAAAACAGAAGTTCAAATAAGCATAACGTAATAAAAATATAATCAAAGTGATTCTTATCAAAGCAATATAAAATCAATGTAACCATGAATATCAAAATACCATAAAATTAACATAACCTCCTTTAGATCCACCCACGGGTACTATTAAAAGGTAATAAACATGTAAATAATTGGGAAGTAATAAATATCGCGTACTACCTTTTCATGTTTGTTGTATTTTTAATCAATGAAATGTTTTGAAACAAAGGAGAACTTCTAAACCGTGTCCCTGTGACGTAGTGGTTCGGGGTTCAAACCCCATACACGTTGTTAGATGAGGAAAGGAGAGTTACGTTCCGTTTCAAATTTTTCTTTAAATTTGAAAAGAATCCTTGACAAATATATTAGGGGTGTAAATATTACCTACCCTCTTTAAAATTGACAAGTTTTTAAGTCTTGGACCGATTGCAATCTAGCGACCTTTGCTGCCAAGAAGGCGTTTTGGCGCCACGTCTATTTGTGCCTTTGAATAACAGTGGGTGTGATGTTAGAAATTAAACAAGGTCAGACGCAGAGGTGTCCCATAATTGGGGTGGCCCAGGTATAATTTAAAAAATACCAGACAAGTGTTATTATGTAGGTTGGCAGACCTTAATTATTAATTAGGAAACTTGATTATGTTATAAATTTAAAGAATTAATTTTTTTAGTGTAATCTTGAATTCCTAAAAATTATTCTTACCTCTATGTCTGATGAGATTGGATCTAACCTCTGGATAGACTCCTGAAGTGTTTTCATCCACAGATGTGTTGAGTTTGTATTGATGGTGCTTTGGCCTAAAAGCCCCGTGTCCTACTTGCACCCACACAACAATAATTATAGCTAAAAGTACCGCTATTGCAATACCAGCAAGCACTGAAGTCACTCTTTGATGCATTTTTGTAGTCATTTTAGCACTCTGCCTATTACTTTTCACTACGTCTATGTTTTAAAAAGTTAAAACGAAAACGAGATCACGATATTCTGGAAATTACGAAAAAAAAAATTGAAAAAAATATTTTAACCCTGGACAGGGTTTGAACCCGCTTAAAAAATTAAAAAATTGATTCAAGTTTGAATTTTTGCAGGGAAATTTAAATAAAAATCATTTTAAAAATTTAAAAAAAATTCTTTGACGCCGGACAGGGTTTGAACCCAAATTAAAAAATTTAAAGTTTGATAAATTTGATTCGAGGCGGGAAATTTAAATTCATAATCGAAGACCTTGTGTTAATCAAAAAGTCAAATCAGAAAATAGAAAGGTAAGGTTTATGAGTCACTCCAGGAACTAACAAAATAATTTTTATAGCCCAAGACGGGTAAATGCGAATCAGTTGAATAAATTTAAAACTAGTATAGCGCAAAAATTATTAAGCAACAGATGATAGATTAACGATAGGAAATAAATCGTACGCATAAATAGCTAAGGTCAAAGCTCTATTTTGTCGATAGCGGTCCGAGCCATCTGCTTTTTGTGTAATAACACAAATATAAATCCTTTGTAATGTAAACAAAAATCTGCTCCATTTTCAACTTGCTATAACTGGGATCGTAAATAAATGTGTCAATATCTTTACAAATCGAAAAACGTTCTCTGTTTATTGAAGTTTTATCAATAAAACAAGAAAAGTTAATAAATTGCTCGCTGCTGATGGAAAAGGAACACAAAAAGGGAGATAAAAACAAAACAAAAATACACGATGGGGTCGAAGGAGGTACGAGAATAAGAAAGACCCGGGAAAGTCTGTGTAGTCCTGGGGAAGTGAAGTCTACTGAAGTCTAGGACAGTCTCAAGATTTCTGGGTAGTCCCGACGTAGTTCGGATACTTCTGAGGAAGTCCGGGTAAATCTGTTTAAGATCTGGGGAAGTCAAAGTCAAGCTGTAGGGTAGTCCTAGGGAAGGCTGAGGAAGTCCATAAGAAGTCTATGTAGTCCTGGGGAAGTCTAATGAAGTCCAGGACAGTCTCAAGATTTTTGGGTAGTCCCGACGTAGTCCGGATACTTCTGAGGAAGTCCGGGCAAGTCTGTTTGTCCTGGGGAAGTCAAAGTCAAAGTGCAGGGTAGTCTTGGAGATCTCTGGGTAGTCCTAGGGAAGGCTTAGGAAGTCCAGAAGAAGTCTATGTGGTCCTGTGGAAGTCTAATGAAGTCCAGGACAGTCTCAAGAATTCTGGGATACTTCTGAGGAAGTCCGGGCAAGTCTGTTTGTCCTGGGGAAGTCAAAGTCAAAGTGCAGGGTAGTCTTGGATATCTCTGGGTAGTCCTAGGGAAGGCTTAGGAAGTCCAGAAGAAGTCTATGTGGTCCTGTGGAAGTCTAATGAAGTCCAGGACAGTCTCAAGAATTCTGGGATACTTCTGAGGAAGTTCCGGGCAAGTCTGTCTAGTCCTGCGAAAGTTTACGAAGTCGAGGATACTAACGGGGAATTACAAAGAAATCTGGATAGATTCAAAGAAGTCTTAGAAGGTCCCAGGTATATCTGGGTAGACCCAGGGAAAGTTGCGGAAGTTTATGGGAAGTCTAAGTAGTCTTGGCGAAGCCTAAGGAAGTCCAAGTCTCGGGGAAAGGCTGAGGAAGTCCAGAGGAAGCCTGCGTAGTCCAGGATAGGCTCGGGGAAGCCTCAGATCATTTTGTGACGTAACCAAAAATCCTTCCCAACAAACTATTTTAAAAATCCCAGTTATGCAAGAAAATGGAAAATTTTGAGCTCCTCTAAAATACTAACGACAGCAAAAACCTTTAATCAACAAATTTCCAATTTTTTCACCTCATGACCTAATTTTCCCTTTCGTAACACGAAACTTATAAAATAAAACAAAAACTGTCCTGGATAGCTTCGACCTTTAAAAAACGATAAAACAACTTTAAAAATTTAACCTTAACCTTAATCTTCAAATTATTAAAAAAATCCATATTATAACTTTATTTATAATTTTTCCTACAAAATCCTCTTGATTAAATTAAAAATGGGGGGGACTAGACCATGATTACGTAATTTTAATTATCAGAGTATAGATCTTTGCATAATTTTACATTAATATATGCAGAAACCTTCGTAGATCCTTAACAGAAGTTAAATTCCATTACAATGACTTGTTATCTAAGTATTCTACTATTGTTGTTACTTAATTCTTTAATTTACCTGTCACGTTGCGAGTTTTAATGTAATTGAGTATCTATTTGAGACTCTTGAACACAACAGGGCTATTAATAGATTTAAAATTAATTTAAACATATTAATATTTAATTTTTTTACTAATAACATTGCTTTTTTATTTTTTTGACGGAAATGCTAAAAGAGCATCGTGCAGAATTCCACTTGCAAACGTGTTCGTAACCTGGAACAGAAAAATTAGGTAATCAGGAAAAAATTCAATTCGAATGTTACTCATATAAATCAAGGGTTAAAAGGTTAGATTCTTAGAAATCTTGCAATTGATAAGAAAAGAAGTTTAACGGAAATAGTTGTTATGCAAGGGAAACAAAAAATAAATCCGTAACAGTTTTATCAACGAAGCAAATATAAATAAAATTTAAAAAAATTACCTACACTTGTTGACCTTTACGTTTACGTAAATAATGAGGCATGAATAAAATAAAGAATGTGGAAAAGAGAACGAAAAAGAAAGAGAGGAGGATACAGTTGGATGGAGGAAAGTAGCAAAGAAGAACAAAAAGTGTAAAAAAAGACAAAAAGGAGATTAGTGGATGTAGTATGGGAGTGAACGAGACAGTGAGAATGAAGGAGGGGGGAAACGGTGAGAACAAAGGAATGGGAAACAATGAGAATGAGGGAAGGGAGGACAGTAAAAGTGGTGGAAAACAATGAGGGTAAGGGTAAGGGAGGGGGAAGACAGTGAGAGTGGAGGAAGGCTAAGGGAGTGGGAGGAGCCAGTGAGAATGAAGGAGGGGAAAAACGGTGAGAACAAAGGAATGGGAAACAGTGAGAATGGGGGAAGGGAGGACAGTGAAAGTGGGGGAAAACAATGAGAGTAAGGGGGGGAAATGACAAATAATGAGGAGAGATAGAGACAGTGAAAAATTCGACATTATTTATTTTGGAATGAATTTATCAAAAAATGAACAGAAAATAATTCGTCCAGCAGGCTCGTAAATTAAAACTTGCTCCTGTACTAGAAATTCTCATCACGAATACCTTCCCACGTAACTATTTTGTTAGACTTTAACAATAAAAACAAAATAAATGGTTGGAACGTAACAATAATAACAAACCGTTCCAAAACGAATCGTCGCATAGGTTTTACAATTTTGCCATTAGATGCGAAGGTCGTTGCGTCGTTTTCATTTATTTACCGTCCTTTCGAGCTCCATTACGTTGATTATGCATGCACGCCTAAGTGTTTACTACTACGAGATTGCTAATTTCCTGATAAAAATATAGCCATAAAATTCCAACTCGATTTGGACTCGTAAAATTTTTAATGCCCCTCTTCTGACCCAATTTTATCAATTATTATTATACGTATTTTTTTAAACGCATACCGTCTCCAAAACTGGGTCATCGTACGATTATGGTTGTTTAGAAAAAATTATGCTGATAGATGGTTGTAAAAGTTGTCGTAGTAAACAACTCAATTAATTTTTTTTTCGCTTGACTTCCTTTTAAGGGAAGTTGTGGTAATCTATTGGGAGGAATTTAAATGGTCACTTTAGGAGAATACATAGACAATGCTGGAAAAACTATAGAAAGAGAGGGACAGTAGAAAGAGTAGAGAGAAAGAGATGTACTGCTTCTCTATCAGATATTTATCTGTCTGCATTTAAAAATGATTTCCCTTACTCTTCTCCTACTCAGTCGGTTATATTTAGCTCACAATTGAATTTGTTACCGTTTAATAAAAAAACAAGCTATTGTTCTATGGCAAACGCCAAAAAAGTGCAAAAATCCAAGTCAAAAACCTCATAACAATTACATCATGCTCTACGTATATTACAACAACCCTTTAGACTTGAAAATCCGAATCAAAACATTACAAGAAAACATAATCATACATAAGGTGTCGACACATACAATCACCTATTGTTCGAGCAATCAAATTAAAAAAAAAAAAGTGAACGCCTCAGAACGACAAAACAAAAGCCTAATCAAGAATGGGAGCTGTGAGGTTTTTCGTGCCCACACATCTAACATTATTCGTGTACACGTTTTATTGCTTTCCAATAAAACGTCCCACAACGGACGTTTTCATGAATGAGAACCGAGAAGCGAGTGTCGGTGATGAGCGTTGAAAATCCTCAATGAAGTGTGTGAAAAGTCACTCCTGCATGAAGAGTGTTGAAGATAATGTGTGTACAAGCAGTTTTATTGCAGTCGCGACGCTTCGTTCCAGAAAATGCTTTTATGAAAACTTTTCATGTGTGTAATTACGTTTTTGCCGACTTCATTTACAGAAAATAACGTCGTCGCTTGCATAATGCTTATGAACATGTGTACGCGTTAAATTATTTTACGAAGTAAATAAAACAAATGCAAATCAAATAGAAAGAAAGACGACGAAGACAGAATACTCCCAGACGCCCTACAAACTTCCCAGACACGCGTCAGAGTAGCACAACTTCGCAAATACTTCCCAAATGTCTCCCACCCGGTACGCTACAGACTAGCAGGACTTCTCCATGACTCCCCAAACCCCCTCCAAACTTCCCAGACTAGCAGAACTTCTTCAAGACTTCCCCACGACTCCCCAAACGCACTTTAAACTTGCTAGACACGTCCCAGACTAGCAGGACTTCTGTAAGACTTCCCCAAACGCCTTCTAAACTTCCCAGACGCGCCCCAGAGTAGCAGGACTTCCCCAAACGCCTTCCAAACTTCCCACACACTCCCCAGACTAGCACAACTACTCCAAGACTTCCCCACGACTCCCCAAACTTCCTAGACACGCCCCAGACTACCAGGACTTCTCCCAGACTCCCCAACCGCCCTCTAAGTTCCCCAAGACTTCCTTTACGTTCTCTCAACTTCCTCGGACATCCCAGTTACATTCCAAATTTTCCCAAGACTGTCCAAATGTCGACGTCCTCCTAAATTCAGACACCCCGCCCCAGACTACCAAGACGTCCTTCTAAACACCCAGAGGGGCTTCAAAGAACCCCGATTTGTTTCATAAACCAACTCAATCCGGCCCTGTGCAATTTCCTTTCCCTCTCTATCCTTTTCTTATATAATTATTATTATTATTATTAAATTAGTCCTAACTGTTATGCTAATAAAGCGAATATTATTATCGATGCCACTATTAAATATAATTACCAAAAAATATTTCGTCATTTACACCCATTTCATGCTTAATTATATTTTCATAATTATGACTTAATTAACTCAGTTTCAACTCAAAATTATTATGTTGAAGTTCTAACGACGCCAATAAAATACCGAAGTTATTAAATTTGTACGAAAAAAATTTGCCGAAGGCGTAAGGTCGCGCAAAAGAATTTTTAATATCAAAATTCTTCTAAGATGAATTTTTGATTAAAAAAATAACACGCAAGCAAGTAATTTGATGATTAAATTATTTTTCTACACTTTGGAAATAAAATTTGAATTCTTTTAATTAATAAAGCTTGATTTAGACAGAATTTATAAAAAAATTAGAGGTGTTTCATTAAGAAATGGTTAAAAAAAACATAGTTCGTCTAGGTTGGGGTCAAAAACTGGAAAATCAAGCGCAGTAAATCTGTAGCGGGAATATGAAGTTAACTGAGGACACTAAGATTTCTTTCGAATGTGGGGAGTTTAAATTTAAGTCAGAATAGGTGGTAAAAGTGGCGCAGTAAAATTATAATGAAGTTAACTGAGGACACTGAGGTTACTAGCGGACGTGGGGAGTTCAAATTTAAGCCAGAATGGGTGGGAAAAGTGGCGCAGTAAAACTGTAATAGGAATAATGAAGTTAACTGAGGACACTGAGGTTACTCTCGGACGTGAGGAGTTCAAATTTAAGCCAGAATTGGTACGAAAAGTGGCGCAGTAAAATTGTAATGGGAACAATGAAGTTAACTGAGGACACTGAGGTTACTCTCGGACGTGGGGAGTTTAAATTTAAGCCAGAAGGGGTGGGAAAAGTAGCGCAGTAAAACTGTAATGGAAATAATGAAGTTAACTGAGGACACTGAGGTTACTCTCGGACGTGGGGAGTTCAAATTTAATCCAGAGTGGATGAGAAATGCACTGCAGTGAAAATGTACTGGGCATGCTGCAGTTAAGTGAGGAGACTGAAGTTAAATTGGGACATGCAGGAAATTTGAGCAGTGGAAACTTATAAAAAAAATTGACTTTGGTTTTAGATAAAATTCCAAGTTATAAAGCTTGATTTAGACAAAACCTTCCCAGTACGTTCATAAAAAAAATTATAAAGCATGTTTTAGACGGAACTTTTTTTTAATTTGACCTCTTATCAAATAGAAAAACGAGATCTACAAGCGAATAAAATTAATCTTAACTAAACATTACGTCATGGTACGCACTGGCAACGCACAATAATCATCGTCAGGGCCAAATTAACGAAAGTCTTTATCGTTTTTTTTGTTTGCGCATTTTAATTGTTCGCGTCCCAGAATAATTAATACTATTAGGCAAATTGTAGAAACTTGGTAACGAAGTTTGTTAAAGATGATTAAGTGTTTTAGTGATTTATAGTCGTCATCTAAAATAATGTGAATGAACTGAAAATTTAACTACAGTTAGCAATTTAAAACTCGTATGATAGTGTGACGTAACGAAAAAAAATCGAGCTTTGCATTATTAAATATTTTATTATACAATATCGAAGAGTTCTATTGTTTAACGTTTTGGTTTAACCATCCTTGTGGTTTTTAAGTTGACGTTTTTGATGGTTGGGGCTTAACAACCTTTACGGTGATGATGCAGTTCTGCTAAATTTGAATTTTAAATGTGTGCGAATATTACGTTTTTTTTTTCGTTTTTTTGTCTGTCAGGTTTCGATATTTTGGTGTCTGGAATTAGTCCCACCAAAGAGTTTCGTCTCAAGGTTGAAAGAAACAAGATACAAGAAATTTTAATCCGTACCGCTGATTAATTGGGTTCGAACCTACTGGACATTTGTTTAAACTAAATATCAAGAAAAAATCTCAAAAAATCAAAAACGAAAAGAAAAAATTAATTTACGTAGATTACAAAATTATAAAGTTCCATTAAAGAAAAAAAATATAAAGCTTGATTTAGACAATTTTATTAAAAAAATCGCGTTCATAATAAGAAAACTAATGGCATAAGGCAGAATATTATTAAGAATGGTTTAAGCAGATTACAAAAATTCGAGAGCTTGATTTAGACAGAAAAAAAATTTTCATTCCAAATATTTAATTTTAAAAACAAAAAAATTGTTTGAAATTAAAATTAAAACGCTCTCATTTTGAAAAATATTATGTCCAATTAATATTAAAAAAATATAATATAAAGCTTGCTTTAGAAATTAAAAAAATTCTAAAGCTTGATTTGATTTTTATTTGGACTTATTTTTTTTTAATATTCCAAAAGGGGAGTTAAAAGATTTTTCAAAAATTTCCCACCAAACATGCAAAATTACAAGCCCCAAAATTATTCAAAAATCATGCAAATAAAAAAAACAACTTACCGTATCCAAAAAAAAAAATTCTTCCTTACACTACACCACAAAAAAAAAATCACTTCCCCGGCCCCTTTTTATTTGAAAAAAGGGGATTTCAAAGCCGGTCGCACGAGATCGCAGCACGCTAAAGGATGAAATCAAACGCGCGCGGATCGCTCGACTTTTGCCGCCAAACTAAACTTTAGTTTTAAGTTAAAGTTGCGCGAAGTGCTGGTGCGCTCTTACCGATAAGTTTCTTCGGGTTTTAAAAGGGTGGGCGTGCCGGATCGCAGGACCCTGATTTTATATTTCAGAATATGTACGTGTATGTATGTGAGGCGGGAGATCTGGCTCGTTTGCCCACGCTAGTCAGGAAGGCCTAATTGGACTTTTGTAAAAATGAATTCTTCGTCAGGGAGCGGTTGGTTGCGCTCGATGATTGCCGCAATTTTCATGTCGGGTTGATAAATCACTTTAGGATTTTTTGTACTATTTCAAAAAAAGATAACTGGGCTTGGGCTATGCAAAAGAGGGCAGTATACCTTAGTAATCTTAATTTTTGACAAAAGAAATGAAAAAAGTATATTGTCCGTTTTCTTTTAACTTCTAAATTAAAATTTTCTTCAAAATCATAACGTGCTGGTTAGAAATAATAGTTAGGTGGGGTGAACCTGCGGTTAAGAGGGGCTACAGCAGTTAAATGAGGGCACAGAGGACTAAAATCTCAGCCTAGAGCGAGTAAAAAGCGGGAAAGTGAAGGACAGTGAAACAGCAATGGAAACAATGCAGTTAAGTCGGGATACTGCAGTTAAATGAGGACACAGAGGGTTAACAACTCAGCCTAGAGTGAGTAAAAAGTAGGGAAGTGAAGGACAGTGTAGCTGCAATGGAAATAATGCAGTTCAGTCGGGATGCTGCAGTTAAATGAGGACACAAAGGGTTACAATTTCAACCTAGATTGAGGAAGAAAGTTGGAAAGTAAAGGACAGTGAAACTGTACTGGAAATAATTCAGTTACGTCGGGATACTGCAGTTAAATGAGGACACAGAGGCTTAAAATCCTAGTTTAGAGCTGCAAGAAAGCTCAGAAGCGAGGAACAGTGAGACTGTAATGGAAGTAATGCAGTTAAGTGAGTATACTGCAGTTAGATGAGGACATAGAGAGTTAAATTTGAAGCCATGGGCTAATAAGAAAGCTGGGAAGTGATGGAAAGTGAAACTGCAATGGAAATAATGCAGTTAAATCGGGATATTGCAGTTAAGTGAGGACACAGAGGGTTAAAAGCTCAGCCTAGAACGATTAAGAAAGCGGGAAAGTGACAGATACTGAAACTGCAATGAAAATAATGCAGTTAACTGAGGATACTGCAGTTAAATGAGGACCCAGGGCAGAAAAATTAAGAACTTTTAAGTAGGTACGTAATTTAATTGATACACAAGTATGTAAATTAAAACTTAACATTCGTCTTAAACCTTACAGTAATAAATCTACATAAACTCTGTTAAAGCACAAGTATTATAATTCTTTTTTAAGTATTAATTACGAAAAGCATATTTGCAAATCCTTTTTTTTCAAACCGGATAAATGTAAAACTAAAAAAATCAAGAACGAGTTCACAAATACGCTTTTCCTCCTTTTTTTTTAAGACATTATACAGTATTGTTCTTGGACGACACATTAAGAAAGGAGGAAGAAGAAAATAAAGGACGAAACGTGTGCAAAACGAAGGCTTACCGATTGGACTCATCCTTTTTTTATTTATTTGTCACTCGAAAATTTTGCGGACGCAAATTTTATGGGGGTTCTTTTTTTAAATCTGATCTGATCACAGTTGGAAATTGCCTCACAAAAAAAAACACTGGAATTATTGAAATTCTTTACTGGGAGTTGAAATTCCGACTGCTTCTTCATAACCAGGAGTCGGTTTCGATTTTTTCGCTAAAAAATTGCGAGGATTAAACCCAAGTTAAAAATTTTTAGACGTGGAATACCTTCTTTGTCCTTATCCCTTCTTTTTTCTTTCTTGTCTTTCTTAGGTTTTTTAGCTTTTTTCTCGGGTTTGGGTTCGCCGGTACCTTCGAGGAGTAAATCTTCTACTTCCTCATGTTTTGAATGTTTTTCGCTCTAAAGCATTTTTTTTTAGATATTTTCCCCCCAAAAAAATTTTTTTTAATAGAATTTAACGACTCTTACCTTCTTTTTCTTTTCCTTCTTTGTCTTCTTTGATTTCTGTTTATCTTTTTCTGTTGTTTTCGATACTTTAGTATTTTTTTCGGATGATGGAGGTCTACAATAAGCCCCAAATTATTGTTAGCCACTAGGATTAGTTCGATAATGACGTAGAAAATGATATAGAAACATGCAATTGCAACTATTTATCATTAAAATATGAAATTGACTGACAAAGACGTCAAAATTTGGTTAAATACAGAAATGTTCTGCATTTTTCTAAGATTTGGGGATAGAAAACCCCACTTTCCTGATACCTAACCTCAAAAAAAGCACACCTAACCTTACTTTTTGGTCGCCATAGTAAATCCTAACCTTACTTTTGTTGGATAAACATTATAAGTTAGTAAATAAAACACAGATCGACCAATTAAACATAAAAAACAAAAGCACAATCACAGACAGACTACCCAAATGATTGAAAATTAAACTTACAGCTCTAGATCGATGTCTAAAGCCCGATGAGGATCATCAGGATTGTCTGGAATGCTCTCAGTGTCCGACAATGTAGCGCCTTCAGGCAATTCCATGTTTTTATTAACCACCAATAGCGGCCCCACTACTATATCGTCTGGTTCCTCTGATGAACTGTATGTAAAAATTTAAAAAAACGCATACATAACCTCCCAAAAAGTATAACATAAACATTTCGATTCCAACTTCAAAACTAACACACACCTGTCAACTTTGGCCTTCTTAGTCTTCTTACTCCGCTTCTTACTCTTTTTCTTGTCCTTTTCAATATTCAGATACTTATCAGATCTTTTTTGTCCCGTCGTGACCAACTGTATTGATAAATCAAGTTCTGTAATGGGAATATTATCGACGTCATAATAATTTCCGTTCTTTTCGGGTTTTTTGGTTGAGCCTTTAAGATAATGTGGATTGTTCATTTGCTCTAACTTCCGCGCTTCACGGATCTAAGAACCAATTTTCATAAATTACAAAAGCAAAAAAGGAATGAGGAGAAAAGTACTTTGAGTATTTCTTCTTCGGTTGGTTCGTGTTGATATTTTTCAGTTTTAACAAACTCGGATTTGTCGGAATTTACAAAGAGATTGTTCTCCATGTCGTGGTCGCTTTCAGATTCTGAGTCTTCAATGGGTTCGTGAATCCATGCATCCAAGTCCAACCTAAATCACATTATGAAGAAGATATCTAATAAATGGAACCTTTGGGGGCGTAAGGTTGAGAAGCTAAACACGAAACGCATAGGTGTCCCGCGCAACAATTTGAGGCGCAATGTGTTGAGTAGCAGAAAGGTACCGAACATCACAATTTGTGAAGTGGAGGCGTCAAATACGAAACAAGTAGCTGCCCCGCGTAACAATTTGATGAGCAATGTTTCGCATACGAGGCACGGAGGTGCCCAAGATCACAGTTTGTGTAGTTGAAGCGGCAAATAGGAAACACGTAGTTGTCCCTCGTAACAAATTGAGGCGCAAAGTGTTGAACACGAGGCACTGAGATGCCCTACATCACAATTTGTGAAGTTGAGGAGCCAAACACGAAACGCATAGATGCCCAGCGTAACAATTTGAGGCGTAAGGTGTCGATTATGTAACAAAGAGGTGCTCAACACAAATTGAGACGCCAAATACAAATCACGTTGGTGCCCCGCGTAAAAATTTGAGGCTCAAGATTTCGAATACCAAGCATAGAGATGCCCTACATCACAATTCGTGAAGTTGAGGCGCAAAATAGGACACACGTAGTTGCCCACATAACAAATGGAGGCGCAAAGTGTCGAATACGAGGCGCAGAGGTAGCCAACATCACAATTCGCGAAGTTGAGGCGCAAAATTGGACACACGTAGTTGCCCACGTAACAAATGGAGGCGCAAAGTGTCGAATACGAGGCGCAGAGGTGGCCAACATCACAATTCGTGAAGTTGAGGCGCAAAATAGGACACACGTAGTTGCCCAAGTAACAAATGGAGGCGCAAAGTGTCGAATACGAGACGCAAAGGTGGCCAACATCACAATTCATGAAGTTGAGGCGCAAAATAGGACACACGTACTTGCCCAAGTAACAAATGGAGGCGCAAAGTGTCGAATACAAGACGCAGATGTGGCCAACATCACAATTCGTGAAGTTGAGGCGCAAAATAGGACACACGTAATCGCCCACGTAACAAATGGAGGCGCAAAGTGTCGAATACGAGGCGCAGAGGTAGCCAACATCACAATTCGCGAAGTTGAGGCGCAAAATTGGACACACGTAGTTGCCCACGTAACAAATGGAGGCGCAAAGTGTCGAATACGAGGCGCAGAGGTGGCCAACATCACAATTCGTGAAGTTGAGGCGCAAAATAGGACACACGTAGTTGCCCAAGTAACAAATGGAGGCGCAAAGTGTCGAATACGAGACGCAAAGGTGGCCAACATCACAATTCATGAAGTTGAGGCGCAAAATAGGACACACGTACTTGCCCAAGTAACAAATGGAGGCGCAAAGTGTCGAATACAAGACGCAGATGTGGCCAACATCACAATTCGTGAAGTTGAGGCGCAAAATAGGACACACGTAATCGCCCACGTAACAAATGGAGGCGCAAAGTGTCGAATACGAGGCGCAGAGGTGGCCAACATCACAATTCGTGAAGTTGAGGCGCAAAATAGGACACACGTAGTCGCCCACGTAACAAATGGAGGCGCAAAGTGTCGAATACGAGGCGCAGAGGTGGCCAACATCACAATTCGTGAAGTTGAGGCGCAAAATAGGACACACGTAATCGCCCACGTAACAAATGGAGGCGCAAAGTGTCGAATACGAGGCGCAGAGGTGGCCAACATCACAATTCGTGAAGTTGAGGCGCAAAATAGGACACACGTAGTTGCCCACGTAACAAATGGAGGCGCAAAGTGTCGAATACGAGGCGCAGAGGTGGCCAACATCACAATTCGTGAAGTTGAGGCGCAAAATAGGACACACGTAATCGCCCACGTAACAAATGGAGGCGCAAAGTGTCGAATACGAGGCGCAGAGGTGGCCAAAATCACAATTCGTGACGTTGAGGCGCAAAATAGGACACACGTAGTTGCCCACGTAACAAATGGAGGCGCAAAGTGTCGAATACGAGACGCAGAGGTGGCCAACATCACAATTCGTGAAGTTGAGGCGCAAAATAGGACACATGTAGTTGCCCACGTAACAAATGGAGGCGCAAAGTGTCGAATACGAGGCGCAGAGGTGGCCAACATCACAATTCGTGAAGTTGAGGCGCAAAATAGGACACACGTACTTGCCCAAGTAACAAATGGAGGCGCAAAGTGTCGAATACAAGACGCAGATGTGGCCAACATCACAATTCGTGAAGTTGAGGCGCAAAATAGGACACACGTAATCGCCCACGTAACAAATGGAGGCGCAAAGTGTCGAATACGAGGCGCAGAGGTAGCCAACATCACAATTCGCGAAGTTGAGGCGCAAAATTGGACACACGTAGTTGCCCACGTAACAAATGGAGGCGCAAAGTGTCGAATACGAGGCGCAGAGGTGGCCAACATCACAATTCGTGAAGTTGAGGCGCAAAATAGGACACACGTAGTTGCCCAAGTAACAAATGGAGGCGCAAAGTGTCGAATACGAGACGCAAAGGTGGCCAACATCACAATTCATGAAGTTGAGGCGCAAAATAGGACACACGTACTTGCCCAAGTAACAAATGGAGGCGCAAAGTGTCGAATACAAGACGCAGATGTGGCCAACATCACAATTCGTGAAGTTGAGGCGCAAAATAGGACACACGTAATCGCCCACGTAACAAATGGAGGCGCAAAGTGTCGAATACGAGGCGCAGAGGTGGCCAACATCACAATTCGTGAAGTTGAGGCGCAAAATAGGACACACGTAGTCGCCCACGTAACAAATGGAGGCGCAAAGTGTCGAATACGAGGCGCAGAGGTGGCCAACATCACAATTCGTGAAGTTGAGGCGCAAAATAGGACACACGTAATCGCCCACGTAACAAATGGAGGCGCAAAGTGTCGAATACGAGGCGCAGAGGTGGCCAACATCACAATTCGTGAAGTTGAGGCGCAAAATAGGACACACGTAGTTGCCCACGTAACAAATGGAGGCGCAAAGTGTCGAATACGAGGCGCAGAGGTGGCCAACATCACAATTCGTGAAGTTGAGGCGCAAAATAGGACACACGTAATCGCCCACGTAACAAATGGAGGCGCAAAGTGTCGAATACGAGACGCAGAGGTGGCCAACATCACAATTCGTGAAGTTGAGGCGCAAAATAGGACACACGTAGTTGCCCACGTAACAAATGGAGGCGCAAAGTGTCGAATACGAGGCGCAGAGGTGGCCAACATCACAATTCGTGACGTTGAGGCGCAAAATAGGACACACGTAGTTGCCCACGTAACAAATGGAGGCGCAAAGTGTCGAATACGAGACGCAGAGGTGGCCAACATCACAATTCGTGAAGTTGAGGCGCAAAATAGGACACATGTAGTTGCCCACGTAACAAATGGAGGCGCAAAGTGTCGAATACGAGGCGCAGAGGTGGCCAACATCACAATTCGTGAAGTTGAGGCGCAAAATAGGACACACGTAGTTGCCCACGTAACAAACGGAGGCGCAAAGTGTCGAATACGAGACGCAGAGGTGGTCAACATCACAATTCGTGAAGTTGTGGCGCAAAATAGGACACGTAGTTGCCCACGTAACAAATGAAGGCGCAAAGTGTCAAAAATGAGGCGCAGAGGTGCCCAACATCACAATTTGTGAAGTTGAGGTGCCGAATACAAAACTCTTAGGTGCCCCGCGTAAAAATTGGAGGCGCAAGGTTTCGAATACGAGGCACAGAGGTGCAACCTACCCATCAGGTACAGGAACTTTCTTTTGAGCTTTGGGGGCAACAGGATTCAATTCCCCATTAAACAATTGCAATAATTCTGAAGCTAACGAAATGTTAGTATCTTCCACATTCCCATTTTCGAACATAGTCTCACCGTCGTCCATTATTTTTTCAGTCCGTTCTTGTTTTTCTAAAAACACAACCTGTAAAGTCCTTTTTTTTACCTTTTTACTATGATCTTACTTTCGATTATAGCCTCCTTAACAATTTGAATCATTATTAAAGTTGTACTGGAACGTTCTTGCACCTCAAGTTCGGCCGATTTAACACTTTCACTAAACTTAGCATCAATTAAATCACAGATGATTATAATTTCATCATATTCTTGGTTTGTTTCGTACTTTTCTACAAGCCGAGCAAATAATTTAAGGATGTTATGTATAAAAATAGACTCGATGTGTTGCGGCAAACTTTTGTACTTCAACATTGACTTAAACGTTTGATCCAAATTTTTTAATTCGCTAGAAAATTCGCCGCAAAGCCAAGCGGCGGAATAAAGCACATCTTGCATGATTGAAAATTGAGACGTTGAAGCATAAACTTCTAATAATTGAGCCATTTCTGATACGGCGAATCCACGGATGGCTTGGACACGTATCGCGACGTCCATTAATTGGGTTGCGATAACATGTCCTAGAAGAAAAACTTTAATTACCATTTAAACCCAAAAATGTTACGTTATGTTACCTTGTTTCGAACCAAATTCCATTTGGGCAAGTTCTACGAGCACTGTAACATACCATTCAAAGTTTGTAATGAATTGATAATTATTTTGCGAACAGATAAGAATAATTTTGCTTAATAATTCGTCTCTATAGATGGTTCCTTCGGCCCGATCCATGTGAACCATAAGTTTTTTAACAATTTCCATTAAATTCTTCTTGGAGACCTAAAGAAAACCGCCTTTCATTAACTTTTACTCCCAAAGAGTCATTTTTGCGGCACAAAAGTTAAGTCATTTCCTTACCATGCCGTATAACAAATCCAACGCCCTTAAACGAATGGACTCATCTTTATCTTCCAAACATTGCAAAATTAAATCTTTATGTGCTTGAACACTTTTCGGGTGCGTCTTTAATATCTTAGACATAGCCAGAAGACCAAGGTACTTCACTAAAATGCAACATTTTTAGTGAATAGTTCAAAATAGGAAAATTCAACTTACAATTTTGATCGGAATCCTCGATTAATATCCGTAATTTTTGAACGCATAGCTGTATACTAGCCGCATGATTTGGCATACCAGAAGAAATGCTAATCAACACAGCTATGACAGTGTTGATGCATTCGTAAAGCAAACTCATCGCCGACGTACTACAATTATAATTCATTTTTAAGAGGACGTGAAGTTACGGCAAACTATACGTACCTATGGATTAAATTGGTCAAGGGTTCTATCAATTTTTTACCTAGCCTAGGTTCTAAAGGCGTTAAGGCTCCGAACTAAAAGGAAAAACATATTTATAGCTCTATCGCTAACAAAAAACTAGAGTTAGGTTCATGTAACACTACTTGAAGGATGTAAAAAGGGATTAGGATGTTAAAACCTGACGTAAAACTGTACGCAAGTGTACTTAGTCACTGAAAAGTGCTGTTAAGAGTCGTACAAAAGGGCTTGGAGTTCTGAAAACTTCCGCTAAGTGCCTTTAAAGTGCGGCCATTCATGTAAAAATGTACACAAGTGTTTTTAGTCACTGAAAAGTGCTGTTAAAAGTCGTACAAAAGGACGTCGAGTCCTGAAAACTGCCGCTAAGTGCCTTTAAAGTGCGGCCATTGATGAAAAAATGTACGCAAGTTTACTTAGTCACTGAAAAGTGCTGTTAAGAGTCGTACAAAGGGACGTAGAGTCCTGAAAACTTCCGCTAAGTGCGGCCATTGATGAAAATATGTACGCAAGTTTACTTAGTCACTGAAAAGTGCTGTTGAAAGTCGTACAAAAGGACGTAGAGTCCTGAAAACTGCCGCTAAGTGCCTCTAAAGTGCGGTCATTGATGTAAAACTGTACGCAAGTGTACTTAGTCACTGAAAAGTGCTGTTGAAAGTCGTACAAAAGGACGTAGAGTCCTGAAAACTGCCGCTAAGTGCCTCTAAAGTGCGGTCATTGATGTAAAACTGTACGCAAGTGTACTTAGTCACTGAAAAGTGCTTTTAAGAGGCGTACAAAAGGGCTTTGAGTCCTGAAAACTGCCGCTAAGTGCCTCTAAAGTGCGGCCATTGATGAAAAAATGTACGCAAGTGTACTTAGTCACTGAAAAGTGCTTTTCAGAGGTGTACAAAAGGGCTTGCAGTCCTGAAAACTGCCGCTAAGTGCATCTAAAGTGCGGCCATTGATGAAAAAATGTACGCAAGTTTACTTAGTCACTGAAAAATGCTGTTAAAAGACGCACAAAAGTACGTAGAGTCCTGAAAACCGCCGCTAAGTGCATCTAAAGTGCGGCCATTGATAAAAAAATGTACGCAAGTGTACTTAGTCACTGAAAAGTGCTTTTAAGAGGCGTACAAAAGGGCTTGGAGTCCTGAAAACTGCCGCTAAGTGCATCTAAAGTGCGGCCATTGATAAAAAAATGTACGCAAGTGTACTTAGTCACTGAAAAGTGCTTTTAAGAGGCGTACAAAAGGGCTTGGAGTCCTGAAAACTGCCGCTAAGTGCATCTAAAGTGCGGCCATTGATGAAAAAATGTACGCAAGTTTACTTAGTCACTGAAAAGTGCTGTTTAAAGGCGTACAAAAGGGCTTGGAGTCCTGAAAACTGCCGTTAAGTGCCTTTAAAGTGCGGCCATTGATAAAAAAATGTACGCAAGTTTACTTAGTCACTGAAAAGTGCTGTTGAAAGGCGTACAAAAGGGTTTGGAGTCCTGAAAACTGCCGCTAAGTGCCTCTAAAGTGCGGCCATTGATAAAAAAATGTACGCAAGTTTACTTAGTCACTGAAAAGTGCTTTTCAGAGGTGTACAAAAGGGCTTGCAGTCCTGAAAACTGCCGCTAAGTGCATCTAAAGTGCGGCCATTGATGAAAAAATGTACGCAAGTTTACTTAGTCACTGAAAAATGCTGTTAAAAGACGCACAAAAGTACGTAGAGTCCTGAAAACCGCCGCTAAGTGCATCTAAAGTGCGGCCATTGATAAAAAAATGTACGCAAGTGTACTTAGTCACTGAAAAGTGCTTTTAAGAGGCGTACAAAAGGGCTTGGAGTCCTGAAAACTGCCGCTAAGTGCATCTAAAGTGCGGCCATTGATAAAAAAATGTACGCAAGTGTACTTAGTCACTGAAAAGTGCTTTTAAGAGGCGTACAAAAGGGCTTGGAGTCCTGAAAACTGCCGCTAAGTGCATCTAAAGTGCGGCCATTGATGAAAAAATGTACGCAAGTTTACTTAGTCACTGAAAAGTGCTGTTTAAAGGCGTACAAAAGGGCTTGGAGTCCTGAAAACTGCCGTTAAGTGCCTTTAAAGTGCGGCCATTGATAAAAAAATGTACGCAAGTTTACTTAGTCACTGAAAAGTGCTGTTGAAAGGCGTACAAAAGGGTTTGGAGTCCTGAAAACTGCCGCTAAGTGCCTCTAAAGTGCGGCCATTGATAAAAAAATGTACGCAAGTTTACTTAGTCACTGAAAAGTGCTTTTCAGAGGTGTACAAAAGGGCTTGCAGTCCTGAAAACTGCCGCTAAGTGCATCTAAAGTGCGGCCATTGATGAAAAAATGTACGCAAGTTTACTTAGTCACTGAAAAGTGCTGTTGAAAGGCGTACAAAGGGACATAGAGTCCTGAAAATTGCCGCTAAGTGCCTTTAAAGTGCGTCCATTGATAAAAAAATGTACGCAAGTTTATTTAGTCACTGAAAAGTGCTGTTGAAAGGCGTACAAAGGGACATAGAGTCCTGAAAATTGCCGCTAAGTGCCTTTAAAGTGCGGCCATTGATAAAAAAATGTACGCAAGTTTACTTAGTCACTGAAAAGTGCTGTTGAAAGGCGTACGAAGGGACATAGAGTCCTGAAAATTGCCGCTAAGTGCCTTTAAAGTGCGGCCATTGATAAAAAAATGTACGCAAGTTTACTTAGTCACTGAAAAGTGCTGTTGAAAGGCGTACAAAGGGACATAGAGTCCTGAAAATTGCCGCTAAGTGCCTTTAAAGTGCGGCCATTGATAAAAAAATGTACGCAAGTTTACTTAGTCACTGAAAAGTGCTGTTGAAAGGCGTACAAAGGGACATAGAGTCCTGAAAATTGCCGCTAAGTGCCTTTAAAGTGCGGCCATTGATAAAAAAATGTACGCAAGTTTACTTAGTCACTGAAAAGTGCTGTTGAAAGGCGTACAAAGGGACATAGAGTCCTGAAAATTGCCGCTAAGTGCCTTTAAAGTGCGGCCATTGATAAAAAAATGTACGCAAGTTTACTTAGTCACTGAAAAGTGCTGTTGAAAGGCGTACAAAGGGACATAGAGTCCTGAAAATTGCCGCTAAGTGCCTTTAAAGTGCGGCCATTGATAAAAAAATGTACGCAAGTTTACTTAGTCACTGAAAAGTGCTGTTGAAAGGCGTACAAAGGGACATAGAGTCCATAAATTGCCGCTAAGTGCCTTTAAAGTGCGGTCATTGATAAAAAAATGTACGCAAGTTTACTTAGTCACTGAAAAGTGCTGTTGAAAGGCGTACAAAGGGACATAGAGTCCTGAAAATTGCCGCTAAGTGCCTTTAAAGTGCGTCCATTGATAAAAAAATGTACGTAAGTTTATTTAGTCACTGAAAAGTGCTGTTAAAAGGCGTGCAAAAGGGCTTGGAGTCCTGAAAAGTGCCGCTAAGTGCCTTTAAAGTGCGGCCATTGATAAAAAAAATGTACGCAAGTTTATTTAGTCACTGAAAAGTGCTGTTGAAAGGCGTACAAAGGGACATAGAGTCCTGAAAATTGCCGCTAAGTGCCTTTAAAGTGCGGCCATTGATAAAAAAATGTACGCAAGTTTACTTAGTCACTGAAAAGTGCTGTTGAAAGGCGTACGAAGGGACATAGAGTCCTGAAAATTGCCGCTAAGTGCCTTTAAAGTGCGGCCATTGATAAAAAAATGTACGCAAGTTTACTTAGTCACTGAAAAGTGCTGTTGAAAGGCGTACAAAGGGACATAGAGTCCTGAAAATTGCCGCTAAGTGCCTTTAAAGTGCGGCCATTGATAAAAAAATGTACGCAAGTTTACTTAGTCACTGAAAAGTGCTGTTGAAAGGCGTACAAAGGGACATAGAGTCCTGAAAATTGCCGCTAAGTGCCTTTAAAGTGCGGCCATTGATAAAAAAATGTACGCAAGTTTACTTAGTCACTGAAAAGTGCTGTTGAAAGGCGTACAAAAGGGTTTGGAGTCCTGAAAACTGCCGCTAAGTGCCTTTAAAGTGCGGCCATTGATAAAAAAATGTACGCAAGTTCACTTAGTCACTGAAAAGTGCTGTTGAAAGGCGTACAAAAGAGTTTGGAGTCCTGAAAACTGCCGCTAAGTGCCTTTAAAGTGCGGCCATTGATAAAAAATGTACGCAAGTTTACTTAGTCACTGAAAAGTGCTGTTAAAAGTCGTACAAAACGACGTAGAGCCCTGAAAACTGCCGCTAAGTGCCTCTAAAGTGCGGCCATTGATAAAAAAAATGTACGCAAGTATACTTAGTCACTGAAAAGTGCTGTTAAAAGACGCACAAAAGGACGTAGAGTCCTAAAAACTACCGCCAAGTGCCTCTAAAGTGCGGTCATTGAAAATGTACGCAAGTGTACCTTGAAAAAATGAGGTTAGTCCGTCAAACACAGTTGTTTGTTTGTAATAAAATTAAAGTTTAGCCTAAAAGTACTTAAACAGTAGCAAAAGTAGCGGTAAAAACTGATACCTCGTTATTATACAGACCAAAGGTACAGTTAATTTCCTTCCGAGTCCCGGTTCAATCATTGTAAATGACGCAAACTTAAACAAATTATGAAGAAACCTAAAGTAAACTCCAAAAAAACACTTACCAACTTAATAATCTTAATTAACATCCAATTATTAGTACTAGTAGTCATGAGTTTGAAGAAAACTGGAGCTAAACTGAGATAATTTTTAGGATTTTTTCTTGCTAGTTCACAGACAACATTTACGGCGGCCGATTGCACACCTAAAATGTAATTTAAATAAATAATACTTACGCGATACAAAGCCCAGGGCTTTAAATGTTGACTTACCGGGATCGGGATCCTCTAATTTTTCCTTAAGCCGAGGAAAGGCCGGTCGGAGAGCATCGGGATATTTTAAAAAAACTTTATACATCATAAGCACAGCCTTTTTTCTTATATAGGGCTTAGTGGAGCTTAGCTACATAAAGAAAAGGAGTCAGAAAGAAAGATTATGTGTTAAATTTAACTTCTTACCAAGGTTAAAATATCGTTAGATAGGTCGCGGGCTAAATCGGTGCTAATATAACAGCTTAGAGAAGTTAGAGCCAATCCAGCTTCGTATTGATTTTGTGAATTCAGTTCCTTACGTATCATGTTCGTAGTTAACATAAGAAGCTAAAAAATCAAACGTTAACATCAAATTTAGAGTACGAACACAAAAACTTTACCTCCGAGTCGCAATGAAATGATTGGCTAGCAGATAAATAACCTATTCGCTTCAAAGTAAACTTATTCGAACTCATAACTTCAATTATATTAAAGCCAGCCCAGGAGATATCATATCCAAGCATTTGAAGCTAAAACGGGAGACAATCAACGAAGGCGGTTATTTAATAAAATTTGACTTACGTAAGTTAATTTGGCTATTGCGTTACTTTTAACAGACAAATTATCCTGTCTTAATTCTTGTTTTATGTCTTCCATGCACTGTGAAATGTATTTCGCCTAAAAATTAGAGAAAATTAAAAAAAAATGTAAATATAACCTCAAAATTTCTTACCTCATTTTCCTTATTATTTCGAATACCTCGCACTAAATCGGTTAGATTTTTATCAAACATACGTTCAAAGTTGCCTTTTACTTTTTTTAGGGCCATTTTTGGCTAAAACATGAGTAAATATGGTAAATATAATTGTTTGACCTGACCTGGAATTTCTTCTGATAAACACCCCCTTTCGCTGATAATTATGCATAAAATGTTTAATGGATTTTTAAGCTCATGTATATCACTTTATCACAGTTTACTTATGATTATTATTCATTATTTTACTAGTAAATATAAGATCTTGTCTCTAAAATGACAAGAGCAGCCACGTTAACGTTTGATAGGTTGACCCAGTGGCGTAACACATCGAGTCTAAAAAGGTTTCAAATTAAAAAAATCAAGGCCTTTAAACCTTGACAAGCTGACAGATTAAACCTGTTAGAGATAGCACTTAAAAAACCAATATTAAGTGCAAAAAATCCTCCCTAGAAGTAGTCTAGAAATCAAAAAAATAAGTGTCTTTAGGGAACAAACGCTTTCTCGAAAATGGCCATATTTACAACAAAATTGCAAGACAGACTTTTTGTAGAGAATTTAATTCTTTATAAAATTTATTTGAGATATTTTTTGATAAATTCACTTGTTTTTGAGATATTCTTAAAAAACTATTGACGAAAAGTCATTTAATTCCAAAAAAATAATTTCCATTACGTGTCTTCATGGAACAGACGTTTTTTCGAAAACGGTTACATTTATAACAAAATTAGAAAAGAGGTTTTTTGTAGAAAATTTAATTCTTTATAAGATTTATTTGAAACATTTTTTGATAAATGCAACTGTTTCCGAGATATTCTTGAAAATAAAGCTTTATTTTTCCAAAAAATAATTTCCATTAAGTGTCGTCATGGAACAGACGTTTTCACGAAAACGGCTACATTTATAACAAAATTAAAATACAGTTTTTTTGTTCAAAATTTAATTCTTTACAAAATTTATTTGAAATATTTTTTGATAAATTCACTTGTTTTTGAGATATTCTTGAAAAACTATTGACGAAAAGTCATTTATTTCCAAAAAAATAATTTCCATTAAGTGTCTTCATGGAACAGACATTTTCTCGAAAACGGTTATATTTATAACAAAATTAGAAAAGAGGTTTTTTGTAGAAAATTTAATTCTTTATAAGATTTATTTGAAACATTTTTTGATAAATGCAACTCTTTTCAAGATATTCTTGAAAAACTGTTTAAGATAAATAATTATTTTTCGAAAAAATAATTTCCATCAAGTGTCTTCATGGAACAGACGTTTTCTCGCAAACGGCTACATTTATAACAAAATTAGAATACAGTTTTTTTGTTCAAAATTTAATTCTTTATAAAATTTATTTGAAATATTGTTTGATAAATTCACTTGTTTTTGAGATATTCTTGAAAAACTAATGACGAAAAGTCATTTATTTCCAAAAAAATAATTTCCATTAAGTGTCTTCATGGAACAGACGTTTTCTCGAAAAAGGTTACATTTATAACAAAATTAGAAAAGAGGTTTTTTGTAGAAAATATAATTCTTTATAAGATTTATTTGAAACATTTTTTGATAAATGCAACTGTTTTCGAGATATTCTTGAAAAACTGTTAAAGATAAATCATTACTTTCGAAAAAATAATTTCCATTAAGTGTCTCCATGGAACAGACGTTTTCTCGAAAAAGGTTACATTTATAACAAAATTAGAAAAGAGGGTTTTTGTAGAAAATTTAATTCTTTATAAGATTTATTTGAAACATTTTTTGATAAATGCAACTGTTTTCAAGATATTCTTGAAAAACTGTTTAAGATAAATAATTATTTTTCGAAAAAATAATTTCCATCAAGTGTCTTCATGGAACAGACGTTTTCTCGAAAACGGTTACATTTATAACAAAATTAGAAAAGAGGTTTTTTGTGGAAAATTTAATTCTTTATAAAATTTATTTGAAACATTTTTTGATAAATGCAACTGTTTTCGAGATATTCTTGACGATAAATCTTTATTTTTCCAAAGAATAATTTCCATTAAGTGTCTTCATGGAACAGACGTTTTCTCGAAAACGGCTACATTTATAAGAAAATTAGAAAACAGGTTTTTTGTAGAAAATTTAATTCTTTATAAGATTTATTTGAAACATTTTTTGATAAATGCGAGAGAGAGAGATAAACAGAGCGAGAGAGATAATAGATGTAGTATTACCCCTCTTGTGTAACACTTTTTTATTGTCGAATGTATATTTTCACAATTATTTCCAAGAATATAAATAATCGCAGTAGAAATGTAGAATTTGCCGGTTCATCGAAAACAAGAGACGGGGAATCCCCCTTCCGTTCGATAGACGCGCACATGGGTCGATTGACCACAGGGTTGCCAACTTTACGATTGCAATTTTTAATCTTTTAGATTTTTTTAATTCGCAATATTGTCCTCAATGGGAGCGGGGGCCCTTTATATCCACGGAGCCCTGGGCTGCAGCCCAAAAAGCCCATCTGTAGATCACTGCAAATTATTATTCTTTCCATAATTTTGATAAGGCCAAATTTTCAACATCACTCGGTATATAAAGCGAAACAGCGCAGATCCATTGGCTGCTTAGTCAACATTTTTATTTAATAATCTAACCCATGATCGAAGCTACAACCATCGAGAGCGATCGAGAGTGTTTAACGTTTTCTTACTTTTAAAAGGCGCCAAAGTGGAAAAAAATATTTCTAAAGGTATTCTATGCTTTTCTAATTAGTCTGACACATCCAAAATTTTTGTATTAATTTTTAAATTGATATAACAATGAATTTGGCCGAGTATTATACAATCTGGATAAAAAAATCAACCAAATATTAAGATTACCTAAATTTTTTCAAACAAATTTTAAATAATGTCTTTCTTTACAGATGGCAGGATATCGACGTCCGTATTCTGTTCAAGAACAGAAGAAAATTGTGCGGTATATTGTAGAGAAAAAAATTTATTTTCAATTACGCGGGAATAGATGTTGGAAGAAGATGATTGAAGACGAGGTGGTCGATAGGACTTGGCAAAGTGCGAAGGAGCACTTCAGGAAACGAATTTTTCATACCTTAAACAATCCTAAATTAGGTTTAACGGCAAGAGAAATTAATTTTATCACCAGTGGGTACAATAGTACGAAACAGACACCTCGATCTTCCATCAACGATAATAGTGTTGAGATACAAGATTCATCAGATGAAGAATCGTAAATGAGGTAGCATCACTTTTTTTATTAACTTTGAGAAAAAGAAGAATATTGTTAATTTTTATTTTTCACTTTTGTTGTTTTCTAAATGTAAACTTAATAAAACTTTTATTTTCAATAGAGTTTAAAGATCACTTAAGCCTTTTATTTCTGTATTGTGTGAAAGCCATTAAAATAGAAAGATTTTTCCATCTCTTCGTAGGTGTACCGTTTTCTTTTGAAAGAACAGAAAGAAAACAGGTTTTTTGTAGAAAATTTAATTCTTTATAAAATTTATTTGAAACAGTTTTTGATAAATGCAATTGTTTTCGAGATATTCTCGAAAAACTGTTGAAGATAAATCATTATTTTTCCAAAAAATAATTTCCATTAAGTGTCTTCATGGAACAGACGTTTTCTCGAAAACGGCTACATTTCTAACAAAATTAGAAAACAGGTTTTTTGTAGAAAATTTAATTCTTTATAAAATTTATTTGAAACATTTTTTGATAAATGCAATTGTTTTCGAGATATTCTCGAAAAACTGTTGAAGATAAATCATTATTTTTCCAAAAAATAATTTCCATTAAGTGTCTTCATGGAACAGACGTTTTCTCGAAAACCGCTACATTTATAACAAAATTAGAAAATAGATTCTTTGTAGAAAATTTAATTCTTTATAAAATTTATTTGAAACATTTTTTGATAAATACAGTCGTTTTCGAGATATTCTTGAAAAACTGTCATGATTATTTCGAGGAGTGTTACTGAGAGGAGTGGCTTAACTATTTCTATTGAATAAACGAACAGCAGAAATGAACAAATACGAAACTTTATCTTGTTCATCAGACGCGTTGGTTTTCCAAAAGATATCCAAAATAGATGAAGAAGTAGAAGAAGAAAAAGATATCGAATGTTTTTTCAGAGATCCTTCCATCTCTTCGTTTGAAATATTAATGGTACCAGTAATATCTACGTAAGACACGAAATATCCAGTTTTTGTTGTTTATACAATCATTCATTTGAATAAATACACTATGAAAGTATTATTTATTCATGAGAAATAAAATTGTCAACATAATTTTAGAACATTTCTTCACTTTGCTCATAAGTAATTCCAAGAGATGTTTCAGAAATGTTTCAGCTTGCTTCTTCTAACATTATTAATAAATAATTACGAGTGTTTTTTAAATATTAGGACAAAAGTTAATCCTGGATTAGAATCGTGTCTGCAACATGTAATAAAAAAAATTTTCCCTAATGGTAATACTTTAAATTTTATTTCACTGGAAGGGGAAAGCTTATCGATACTGAAACAAATCAATAATCCACGTATTGTTGCAAATATTAACAAACCAATCGAGTTGTCATCAAATTTTTTCTACAACTACGTAATATTCACTAAGGATTATTTTTCTTTAAATCAAACTTTAAAAAATCTCAAAAAGAGCGCGATTTGGAACAGAAGTGAATCTCCTAGAGGAAAATTTTTGGTGATAACTTCCTCAATTGGAAGCTTGAAAAAAATATTTCAAACATTTTGGAGGGTTGATATAATGAACGTTATTTTAATTCTGGAACAGGAAAATTCCCCTCCCCAACTTTACACGTCGGATCCATTCGCAAAAGAAAATAAATGTGGAAATGAAGGAAACATTTTGTTTGCCCAAACTTACGAAGTTGGATTCAATGAAACAATTAAAACCCTAAATGGGTGCGCAATTAAAGTCCTCGACGTCTTAAATAAAGTTACCGTTTCACAATCAATAGGGGGTGCAATTTCTTATCGTGTAACGGTTCTTGCTGGGAAAATATTAAACACAAAAGTTAAAGGGTTTAAATTTAAAAATGAAAAGGAAGATTTGTATAATTATAAGGAAGGTATCCTTTTTTCAATTTTTCTTGTAAGAGCAACTGAATTATTGGTTGATTATGACTTCACCGAAGTATTATATCGGGATACCCTTCTCTGGGCTATTCCTAAACCGAATAAACTTTATGGTCTTGCAATAATTACAAAAATTTACGACAAAAACGTTTGGGCAGCCATTATAACATCTTCCATTATCATGATCTTTGTTTGGTGGTCCACAGCGAAATATTCTTTGGAACAAACAAACTTTCGTCAATGTTCCCGAAGTTTCTTAGCAATTTTAGAGATTTCCTTTTGTGGGTTGGATAATTTTAAACCAAGAACCAATGCAATAAGATTCCTTGCCTTATTTTATTCGATTTATTCCCTTCAAATGCATACTTCGTTCAAGGCTAATTTAATCAGCGTTTTAACAAAACCCTTTTACGAAGAAGGGATTAACACAATTGAGGAACTTTCTGAATCTGGACTACCATTATTAGTCCAGCCACAAATGAAATTTAATTTTAAAGGCGCGTACAACGAAAAACTTTTTAATAAATTACAAGAAAAAATAATTGTCCCACCTAGAATTAATATGTCTGAAGATTTAAAAATTTTAGCTTTGTATCGTAACCTCAGCGTGTTATTAGCCAAAAAGGCAATCTCAGTATCGGGAATGCAATTTCAAATTCAAACCTTGAATGCCAAACTTCTTACCCTTGAAAGCATGTTATATACAAGAAAAGGTCATTACTTCATCCCTACCTTTAATAAACTTATGACAAAAATATTTGAGCATGGATTTTACGAACAAATTACGAACGAAGCACAATACCAAGTTAAATATGTGGTAAACGATGATTCGATTCCAGTACTCGGTATTACTCATTTGTGTAGCATTTTTATTTTATGGGTAATTGGATTGTTCTTTGCAACTTTAGTGTTTATTGTTGAGTTATTTCTAAATAATTTCCAGACTCTGGAGTTTGTTTTGTGAATATTTATGTAAAATTCTCTTTCGTTTGTGGATAATTGTTAAGATAAGTACCTAAATAAAACTCTACGGGTCTAACTTGTTTGCTTTATTATTAACTGTGCAAGGATTTTAATTTCCGCGATTTCCAGCGCACGAATACCGATTTACAGCGCACGGATAGCAATTTCCAGCGCACGAAAGTGATTTCTAGCGCACGAACAGTGATTTATAGCGCACGAACAGCGATTTCCAGCGCACGAACAGCGATTCTAGCGCACGAACAGCGTTTCCAGCGCACGAACAGCGATTCCCAGCGCACGAACAGTGATTTCTAGCGCACGAACAACAATTTCCAGTGCACCAACAGCGATTTATAGCGCACGAACAGCGATTTCCAGCGCACGAAAGTTATTTCTAGCGCACTAACAGTGATTTATAGCGCACGAACAGCGATTTCCAGCGCACGAACAGCGATTCTAGCGCACGAACAGCGTTTCCAGCGCACGAACAGCGATTCCCAGCGCACGAACAACGATTTCCAGCGCACGAACAGCAATTTCCAGCGTACAAATGTTTATCGACGAGTACAGCAATGATCGGCGTATAGAAACAGAGATTGCTAGGGTAGGGACAGCGATTGTCAGGGCGCAAACGTGAGTGAGGCGATTGTCGATATGCAAATGAGTAAACAATTAAGAAAACTTTGAACAGCGTACAGACGCTCACCAGCGAGCACAGAGCTTGCAAGCATGCATACAGTGATTCTCTACTTACCCTCGACAGGAACTCGCCCAAAGGATCTGGTTGCTGAATTTGGTTCACCGATAGGGGAGTCAACGACAGAAACCCTGAAACAAAAATTCAATTCACTAATATCTGAGAGGGAAAATGGAATGGGTTCTAGATATGGAAGAAACAGGAAACATTAACTAACAAGTTTTCTATAAGCTCACCTTTAGTAACCCAAGTTTAAGAAAGTGACGTCATAATGTTACCCCATATGGATTCATTCCTTTATTTACAATCTCCCTTGTTTAAATAGACTCTACTAAAATATTATATTACTTATTCATGAAGAATGCGATAATACCACGACATTGGAGGCAATTTAGTTGTGGTCTTATCATGTTGTTATGTAAAAGAAGAAAATATTTCAGCCACATAATAAGTTTGCTTTTGTTAACATTACTAAAGAATAGTGAATCAATTTTAAATTTTTTAGAAACTAATTCTGACATGGAACTTCCAATACGAACATTTTTCCCAAATGACGATACTACTTTATATTTTATTTCACAAAATTTTTCGAAACTTATTGGTACAACAATTGATAATCCACGTATTGTTGCAAATGTTAACAAACCCATTGTGATGTCATCAAAATTTTTCAACAACTATGTAATATTTACGAAGGATTATTTTTCTTTAAATCAGACATTAAATATTCTTAAAAGGAGTCCGATTTGGAACAAAAACGAATCCCCCAGGGGAAAATTTTTGTTAATAACTTCCTCAAACAAAAATTTAAAAAAAACATTTGAAACGTTTTGGAATTTAGATATAATTCGTTTAATTGTGTATCAGGATAATTCCTTTCCCCAAATTTACATTTCTGATCCTTTCGCAAAAGGAAATAATTGTGGAACTGAAGCAAAAATAATTTTTTCCCAATCTTTTACCCCCGACACAAAGATTAATTTCAATGTAACGATCAAAAATCTTAACAATTGTACAATTAAGGTTACCAATGCGTTAGCTGAAGCTAAACCTAAAGAATCTATAGGAAGTTTTATTCTGTTTCAAACCATAGTTTTTGTTGGACAAATTTTAAACACCGAGAACGTGAAGATTCGTTTGTTCAAAAATGAACACCAAAGGGATGTTCATTATAACCATTCTGAAGGAATATTACTTTCAGTTGCAATGACAAGATCAACAGAATTTTTCATTGATTACGATTTGGGCCATATTTTATACCAAGACGAATTTATTTGGAGCATCCCTAAAGGTTGTAAGGTTTATGGGATTCGGGTAATAACAAAAATTTACAAAAAAACAGTTTGGGTGACAATCATAGTCTCCTTATTTCTTGTCTCTCTTATTTGGTGGTTGATAGCAAAAAATATCAAAGACAGAATTGATTTCCAAGAATTTTCCCGAAGCGTTTTAGCAATTTTGGCACTGTCCTTACGTGGTTGTGGTAACCTTTCCCCAAAAACAAACGCGATTAAATTTCTTGCCCTTTTCTATTCTATCTATTGCCTCCAAATACATACTTCTTTCAATGCTAACTTAATCAACGTCTTAACAACCCCTGTTTACGAAAAAGGGATTACAACAATTGAAGAACTTGCTGAATCAGGCTTACCATTATTACTACAAGCATCCATACGTAACATAAACCTAAGCGCAGCATATGGTAATAAATTATTCGATACCTTACAAAAACATCTCGTTTACTCAGCTTTATCAAATATGTCTGATGGTTTAAGAAGAATTCAATTACATCATAATCTTGCTGTACTCATGGGGAAAAGAGCTTTAAAAATATTAAGAACCGACGATGGATCAAAAATTGTTGGGTTAGATGCCAAACTTCTTGACATGGAAATGACTTACTATACCAGAAAAGGGCATTACTTTATCCCTACCTTTAATAAACTTGTTAGGAAAATGTATGAACATGGATTTCATGAAAAAATTATAAACGCAGTTCAAACCCCTTCGAACCCTTACGTAAAGTACAACTCAGATATCATACTTAGCATTACTCATTTGAGCAGCATTTTTATTTGCTGGGGAGTAGGATTATTTCTTGCAACTGTAATATTTATTATAGAGTTAGGAATAAATTTATATTTAAAGTTTTGCCCATGCAAATAAATGTCTCATAAAGCTTTAAGTGTTTTCTTTTTTATTTTCACACCAACTCCCTCTTTAAATAAAATATATTGATCTTCACGAACAAAGAGGGGTGCTTAGGCTCAGGGGAAAGTGCAGACAACTGTTTGGCGTAGCAAAACAATTTAAAATTTTCATCAGTCTTATTTGGTTCAAATTGGGCGGGGATTATGCTGAGCGAAAAGTCTCATAGAGGATTCTCATGATTCTCAGGGGAAGTCTCAAGGCTCAGAGAGATCTCCCAATGTCCATAGAGAACTCTCAAGGCCCGTTTTAGAAGGCTCAGACAGAACTCTCAATGCCTACAGAGAAGTTACAAGTTGAGAGAAGTCTTAAGGTTCAAAGAGAACGTCTCAAGGATCGGAGAGAAATCTCAATGCTCATAGAAAAGTTCCAAGCCCCAAACGAAAGTCTTAAAAGGCTCCCAAGCTCAAGAGTCTCAGGTTTAGAGAATTCTAGAAAAAGCGGAATACGAAGCTCGTCAGGGTCTTCCAAACTTAGAAGTCTTCCCAGAACGAAGACTACGGTCTCTACCATTGGATGAGGTTTCTCTAACTGCAAAAATGGGCATGTTGTTCAATTGGTATTTGTGAAGTTTTTTTGGATAGCATTTAAAGAACTGCCACTCCAGAAAATTGGTGTCGTGTTTATTATAAATTTTTTTTTACTGAAAATACTTCTAAAATATTTACAATTCCTCCTGAAAAATACCATGTACAAATATATTACGAATATATTATTTATTCATTGAGGAAATAAAAGTTGTCAACACAATTTGTTGACATTTTTACCACATTATAGTTACGTAATCCAAAGAGATGTGTAACCTATATACAACCTTGTTTTTTTTAACATCATTGTTGAATAATTATTGTGAATGTGTTCTGAACCTTGCAGAAATTAATTCTGAATTACCATCATGGACAGAACTTGGATTAAATAATTTCTTCCCAAACGACAGTACCGTAAATTTTATTTCACAAGGAGAAAGTATTTCGATACCTTCACAGATCAATAATCCACGTATTGTAACAAACATTGACGAACCCATTGAGTTGTCATCAAAATTTTTCAGCAACTACGTAATATACTCCAAGGATTCTTTTTCTTTAAATCAGACATTAAACATTCTTAAAAAAAGTTCTATTTGGAATTTAAACGAATCTCCTCGAGGAAACTTTTTGGTGATAACTTCTTCAAATGGAAGTTTAAAAAAGATATTCGAAATACTTTGGAGATTTGATGTAATGAACGTTATTTTAATTCTGGAACAAGAAAATTCCCCTCCCCAACTTTACACATCGGATCCATTCGCAAAAGAAAATAATTGTGGAAATGAAGCAAACATTTTGTTTGCCCAAACTTACAAAGTTGGATTCAATGAAACAATTAAAAATCTCAATGGGTGTACAATCAGAATACATGATAATTTAACTAGAGTTACAGGTCGAGAATCAATATCAGCTGCAATTTCTTATCGTGTAATGGTTTTTGTTGGAAAAATATTAAATACAAATGTTAGTGGATTTATATTTAAGAAAGAAAAGGAAGAACAGTATAATTATAGCGAGGGTATTGTATTTTCATCTGTACTGACAAGAACAGCAGCGGTGGTGGCCGATTATGATTTAGGGGAAATTTTATATCGCGATAGCCTTGTCTGGGCTGTCCCTAAACCTAACAAACTTTTTGGTCTTGCCATAATTGTTAATATTTACGAAAAAAATGTTTGGGTCGCCATTCTAACATCCTTTATTACGGTTTGCGTTATTTGGTGGTTAATAGCGAAGTATACTTTGGAACAAACCAATTTTCGTGAATTTTGCAGAAGTTTCCTAAGCATTTTGGCAATTACATTATGCGGAGTGGATAATCTTAAACCAAAAACCAATGCAATCAAATTTCTCGCTTTATTCTATTCCCTTTACTGGCTCCAAATAGATACATCTTTCAGAGCAAATTTAATCAGCGCCTTAACAACATCTCTGTATAGCGAAGGTATTAAAACATTGGAAGAACTTACAGAATCAGGGTTACCATTACTAGTACGACCTAGTAGTATCACAACTTTTAAAGACGCATACGAAGAGGAAATGTTCAATAAGTTACAAAAAAATTTAATTTTTTCCATCAAGCTTAACATGTCGTATGATTTAAGGGTCTGCGCGTTATATCGTAATGTCAGTGTTTTGTTAGCTAAAAGACAAATTTCTGCATCGGGAATGCAGGATGGAATTGATGCTTTGGATACTAAGCTCCTTAATATGGAAATGTCTTATTATATGAGAAAAGGTCATTATTTTATGCCAACTTTTAATAAACTTGCTAAGATGATACGTGAACATGGATTTTATGAAAAGATTTTACAAGATGAACAAAATCAAGCTAAACACGTAAATGTCGTAAAGGATTCCTCAAGTATTGCACTTGGATTAAGACATTTGAGCAGTAATTTTATTTTGTGGGGTGCTGGATTATTCACTGCAAGCGTGGTATTTATTTTAGAATTATTCCTCATCAATGTTATTATTATATTGTTAACTAAAATACAAAGAATTGTTTAAAATTAAAATAAAGGAATGAATAATTTAGCGTCGGCCTAACACCGACATCATGAATATTTTTTTTACCAATAAAGATTGTTTTTTTAAAATCTATTCCTATTTGTTTTTAGTGTTGTTAAAACAATAGCCGAGTCTTCGGTCAGGTCCTTGCACGCGTGGCTTGGATCTGGTGATCCTCGTGTACTCGAGGTCATGCCCATATTTGCACAAGCACAACGCATCTTCATGCTAGTCAGTGTGCTACAACCAAAACGTTAACTAGCCCTCCAGATACGTCTCCAAGGAAGCATTTCGCAGATTTACACAAACATTTTCATAATTTTCAGTAAATAATGAACAAATTCTTCAAGGTCTTTAATAAAATATAATCTACAATACAACAGCTGTTTTTTTAAAGCTACTGGTTTGCTTTTTTCCTTATTAACTCTAAAATAAAGACAAGTAACGCAAACAACAACCCAACACCCAAACAAACAAAAGGTTCATATAAATGACTAATTTTTAAGGCATGAACCGAATTAGATGGAACAAAATCCGCATTCTTAGCATCCCCCATAAATTTTTCACTAAATCCATGTTCATTCAAACGTTTAAGCAACTTGTTTAAAGTTGGCAGGAAAAAATGTCCTTTTCTCATTGCTAAAGTTATCTCTACATCAAGTAAGTGGCCATCTAACACATTTACAGTCGAATCATGTGGTAAACATATTTGAATACTTTTATAAGCTAAAAGAATACTGAAGTTGCGAAATTGTACGAGTCTTGCTAAGTTCTCGGTGTGATTAACTTGTTTTGGGACAAGGAGTTTGTCTTCCAGTTTAGGGTAGTATCCAAGTGCGACTCTATCAGAAATTAATTCAACTGAATGCGCCGTTGTTAATAATTTTAAGTCTGATTCTGCAAGCTCTTCCAGGGTGGTAATCCCATGTTCGTAAGAAGGGTTTGTTAAACCAGACATTAAGTTTGCTTGGGATGAAACTGAAATTACGATACAGTACAACATAAAAAATAAAGCGAGGGATTTTAAAGCTCTTTTAGTTGGTGTTAAATTATTTGCTTGGGAAAATAAAAAAGCGTAATTAGCGAGGAAGGATCGCGAAAACTCTTGAAAATTTCCTGAATCATTATCATATTTTGCAATCACCCACCATGCAATAACTTCCAAAAGAAAAGTTGTTAAGATTGAAATCCAAACGGTTGTTGTGTAGATAAAAGTAATTCGGACACCAAAAATTTTGTTCGGTTTCGGAACAGCCCAAACAAGTTTGTCGTAATAATAAATCTCGCTAAATTCGAATTTAACCAAATCCTTTTCTTCTCTTGTTAATCTAAAGGAAACTAATATCCCTTCGCTAGGGTTTAAATGAGCGGCGTCTTGATTTTTCATTTCAGTACCTGTTACATTTTTTGTATTTAAGACTTCACCAACTAAAAAAATAACAGCCCAAAGAAGTCCAATAGGAGGTGATTCTTTAAATCTTGTAGTCATCACCACATTGCTTACTTTTAAAAGACAACCGTTTAAGTCTTTAATGGTTTTGTTGTACCCAATCGTGTTTTTATCACAAGGTTGGGAAAAAATAAATTTTGCCTCATTTCCACAAAAATTTTCTTTTGCAAACGGATCAGAAACGTAAATTTCAGGGAATCTTGTTCCATTTCTGATTACTATAACATTTATTATGTCATTACTCCAAAGGACTTCAAAAATATTCTTCAGGTTCCTGCTGGAGGTTACAATTAAAAATTTTCCTCTTGAAGATTCGTGATTGTTCCAAATTGAATTTTCCCTAAGTTTCTTTAAAGTTTCCTTCAAATCAACTTGTCCTTGAATGTATAAAACATAAGGACCTTGAAATTTCCCCGATAGCTTGATTGGATGATGAATGTTTGCTATGATAGCAGAATTATTTAATAATTGAAGGGGAATCTTTTCAAAATTTTCCGAAATAAAGTGAATTGTATTTTCATTGAGAAATAATTTTCCAAACAAATTTTTCACACAGTTTTCCAAACCGCAAATTGAATTATAAAAAAAAATTGTTAAAATAAAAGGAAGTATTACGAATATTTTCATATTTACGACAATATAGAAGAATAAAGGGAAAAATATGCGTCATAGCTTTTTAAACCAAAAAAATATTACAATTTGGGTTCCTATTACATAAATGGAAGGTCATTTATCATAATTTATGATTATAGGATATTTTAAAAACAAATTGTCTAACGAGGTGTAATTTCCCTTTATTATTATTATTTTAGGCTTTTGATATTTATTTGACCACAGTTCAGGATTTATCAAAATTATGATTATTTTCTCATTTACTACTATACACAAGTTGATGGCTATTGATTGGCAGATATCCCTGGGGGTTAATTATTGAGAACCTGACACCAAGAATTTTCCGGAAAGGAGAGAAAACAATTCGCAGTCCTAAGCTATGAAGACCCTAGAGGTCTACGCAGCTTTACTTTTGCCCAGGGTCCTAAGTTATTACAGCATCGCCGCATTTGAATCGAGAAAGTTTTTTTTATTTCGGAAGGATTCTGCAGAGCATACTAAGTTTAGGGAGGTCCTGGTGGCCTTCAGTGCGACCTTCTCGATCCTTTTTGCAGAAATCACAATTGGGAAACTCCGGAGGGGATCGTACTCTTCATTTTGTAAGGGAAGCTAAGTTAGGGACATCAACGTGGCCGTTGCATCCTTTTCCAAACAATGGAGCCTAAGTTTGTTGATCTCGTAAGGAGTTTTGGAGGTCCTGGTGGCCTTCGCAGGCTGTATACAAAAAATCTTTACTTTGTGACCTTTTCAAACACAATTGGGAATCCTGGAAGGTCACGTTCTCTTCATTTTGTAGGGAAACCTAAGTTTGGGGCACCCACGTGGCCGTTGCATCCTTTTTCAAACGATGAAGCCTAAGTTTGTTGATCTCGCAAGGAGTTTCGGAGGTCCTGGTGGCCTTCGTAGGCTGTATACAAAAAATATTTAGTTTGTGACCTTCTCAAACACAATTGGGAATCCTGGAGGGTCACGTTCTCTTCATTTTGTAGGGAAACCTAAGCTTGGGACACCAACGTAGCCGTTGCATCCTTTTCCAAATGATGATTCGTAAGTTTGTTGATCTAGCAAGGAGTTTCGGAGGTCCTGGTGGCCTTCGTAGGCTGTATACAAAAAATCTTTACTTTGTGACCTTTTCAAACACAATTGGGAATCCTGGAGGGTCACGTTCTCTTCATTTTGTAGGGAAACCTAAGTTTGGGGCACCCACGTGGCCGTTGCATCCTTTTCCAAACGATGATTCCTAAGTTTGTTGATCTAGCAAGGAGTTTTGGAGGTCCTGGTGGCCTCCGCAGGCTGTATACAAAAAATCTTTACTTTGTGACCTTTTCAAACATAATTGGGAATCCTGGAGGGTCACATTCTCTTCATTTTGTAGGGAAACCTAAGTTTGGGGCACCAACGTAGCCGTTGCATTCTTTTCCAAACGATGATTCCTAAGTTTGTTGATCTAGCAAGGAGTTTTGGAGGTCCTGGAGGCCTTCGCAGGCTGTATACAAAAAATCTTCAGTTTGTGTGACCTTTTCAAACACAATTGGGAATCCCTGGAGGGTGACGTTCTTTTCATTTTGTAGGGAAACCTAAGTTTGAGACACCCACGTGGCCGTTGCATCCTTCTCTATACGATAAATCCTAAGTTTGTTGATGTCGTAAGGATTTTGGAAAGAATCCTAAGTTTTGGAAGTCTTGGCGGCTTTGGCAGTATTTCTCAATCTCTCTCTCAATCCTTTTCATAATATATCTTAAGGGGCGAAACCCTGGAAGGTTTACGTAGTCTTCTTTTTGTAAAGAACATCGCCCCTAAGTTTGTGGACCTTTGGTAAAGAATCGTCTGGCGAGGCTTGGTAGACAGAAGCCGTCTATCTGCGCAGGACTAGGTTTCGAAGAAAGAAGCATTCCCCACCTTCCAATGCAGATCTTAACCATAACCCCATGAAATAAAATCGTCACATGTGAAATAAAACAAAAAATTCTCGTGTATAATAATTATTTTATTAAATAATTAATTCAGTGTGTTTTTGATTTGCGATTCTTTGATGTTCGGGGTTTATTAAACCTCCTTCCAACTTTCATGAGAACACTTCCACTCAATTTATTTCCAAACAAATCCACAGACTCCAAACGTGGTAATTTATCAAAAAGATCCTGAGACAAATGTTTAATCTTGTTATTGCTTACATGCAACACCTTCAAACCTTGAAGTTTATCAAACACAGACGGTTTCAAGTCCTTCAACTCGTTATCATCCAAAGAAATTTCATTAAGGGTTGAAGTGTTTGGAAAAGCTCCAGTTTCTATACTCTTAATATGATTATTTTCCAACCCTAATATATTTAGATTTGTTAAAAAATTAAAAATGCCCGGAATGATTTGTTTTATTTTATTGGAAGACAAACTTAGCGACTTAAGGTTTGGAAGACCCAGGAAAGATTTTTTTTCAATATTTGTAATCTGATTATTATTTAGATTTAAAATCCCAAGGGATGGGAGATTTCTGAAAACCCCTCGCGCTAAATTTTTTATTTTATTGTTACTTAACTCTAATATACCAAGGTTGGGTAAATTTTCAAACTGTTGGGTTTGTAAGGAACTGATTTGATTGTACGACAAACTTAATTTTGTGACAGACAATAATCCTTGGAATATACCTAAGGGTAGGTTTGTTATTTTATTTCTGTCCAGACATAATTCTTTAAGTTTTGTTAAACCCTGCAAGCATTTATTATTCAAATCTGTTATGAGATTATAGCTAAGATTTAAACACACCAAGGAGGATAATCCTGAAAATATTTCAGAGGGTAAATTTCTTATTTTATTATTATCCAAGATTAATGTGTTAAGTTTTATTAAACCCTCAAAATGTTCTTTTTGTAACTCGATTATTTGATTAAATCCCAATTCTAAAATTTCGATAGAAATTAATCCTTGGAATATTCCTGTAGGTAAGTTTCTGATCCTGTTTTTATCTAAACATAATTTTTTTAAATTACCCAACCCTTGCAAGGAATTGATATTCAAATCAATGATCAGGTTGTAACTTAAGTTTAGTGACACCAAGGAAGATAAACCTGAGAATATTTCAGAAGGTAAATTTCTAATCCTGTTATTATCAAGGATTAAAATTTTCAGCTGGGTTAGACCTTTAAAATATTCTTTGTGTAACTCATTTATTCGGTTAAACCCTAACTCTAATTTTTCGATAGAAATCAACCCTTGAAATATTCCTGAAGGTAATTTCCTAATTTTATTTTTTTTAAAAGATAATTCTTTAAGTTTAATCAAACCCTGGAAGCAATTATCACTCAAATCGATTAATTTATTAAATCCTAAATTTAAAACCACCAAGGAAGATAATTCAAAGAAAACTTCTGAAGATAAACTTTCTATTTTGTTATAATCCAGGATTAAATATTCAAGTTTTGTTAAGCCCTTAAAATCTTCTTTGTGTACCTCCTTTATTTGATTAGAACCTAATTCTAAAGTTTCGCAAGAATTCAACCCTTTAAATATTCCTGAAGAAACATTCGTGATATTATTTTTACTTAAATATAATTTTTTAAGTTCTGTTAACCCTTGCAAACTATTTTTATCTAAATCACATAATTCGTTTTCGGTTAAATTTAAACATTCCAAGGAAGATAGATCTGCGAATGTATCGCAAGGTATTTTTTTTATCTTGTTCCCACTTAAATCTAAACTTTCAAGTTTTGTTAAATTTCGAAATGTTTCTCTGGTTATTATTTCAATTTTGTTGTCGCGTAATTTTAAATCCTTTAAAGGGGTGAGTTTAGAAAAAACCCCTGATTCAATACTTTCTAGATTATCCGATTCAATGGAAATATATTCAAGGGATTCAATGTTTTCAAAAAAACCACCCTTTAAATTTTTAATTTGATTCCCATGAAGACGTAACCAATTAAAATTATTAAACAACCCTTCAAATTTTAAATCCACCAAATTCGAGTCTGATATTTCAAATTTCTCTAATTTAGGGGTGTCCTCTAAGGTAATATTTGCAGAACAATTATTAAGATAAATCCCTTGCAGTTCTGGTAATTCTTTAAATAAATTCGTATCCATTTCTTCTATTATATTCCCTTCTAAAGTTATTTTGCTTAAGGTATCGATTCCATAAAAACCCCGAAGAAATTGAATCGAATTCTGTTGGATGCGTAACGTCATCGTTACGTTAATCAGATTAATAATATCTGATGGGAAATAATCCAAATCGTTGTTTTCTATTATGACGACGACAATAGAGTTTTGAAATTTGTAAGAATTTTCTTGCACGGCTTTAGTAAAATAATTCTCAAAATCAGCTCCAGATTTAATTCCGGTACACAAAAGTCCTAAATCGTCTTGTGGACGGGTTTTACAAGTGCATGAGCATCCTTCTTCCACTGCTTCCACATGTAGAAGAATTATTGCAGCAACCAACGTAGTAAACTGTAACCAAATTATTTTCCTCAACACAAAAAGGACATAGGGGCTGATAACAAAGGAAAGAAGGGAGAATCGGGAGGCCTGAACGTGTGTACTAAGAAAACCTTCGTATGGAGAAATGTGCCATGGGCTAAACGTTCCCTTGACATAAAGTTTTAGCTCCAGAACTCGAGAAAAGGGACAAAAATTGTGGATGTGTAAAAAGTGAAACAAACAAAAAAATAATCACTTACCCAAGGCATAGTTGCAACGTTGAAAATAAAAAAAAATTCTTGCACTAACCATCAAATAACAAAAGACCTTACGTTGCTGTAATTATCCCTGTTTAATGGGCAGTTAAATAATTCAATTGTTATACAGCAATGAAATTTAAAAATAGCTCATAAAGTGCTTATAAAAAATTTCATTACGTTTCTAGATGTTGCGATTCTAATTTACATCCAAGATTGTTTTATCGTCATAGTGCCGCAAGCCGCTACAGTTTCGCCGCAGCTGCTCCGACACAGCAGTTTAGCGGTCACTTCGCCGCAATGCCGCGACAGTTTCGCCGTAGCTGCTTCGATACAGCCGTCTCGCCGCAAGCCGCTAGAGTTTCGTCGCGGCTGCTCCGACACAGCCGTTTAGCCAGTTAGGTCACTTCCCCGCAAGTCACTTTGCCGCGACAGTTTCGCGACAGCTGCTTCTCCACATCCGTATCGTCGCAAGTCGGGACAGTTTCGCCGTAGCTGCTTCGAGACACCCGTTAAACCGCAGGTCATTTCTCTTCCTGAAGCCTTGAAATAGTTGTGGGTCGGATACAACTGGCTGATGAATGGACATTTGGCGGTTCCTCTTGTGATGGAACGCACCGTTCTTCTGCTGTAATGGAAGGTTCGGGTCGTCTGCTGGCGCCTCTCGTCTTCGACGTTCCTGGATCTGCTGAAGGGGTATCGGGCGTTTCCTGAAGACAGTGGGCAGGTTCTGCTGATCATCCGAGCCCCAGATTTTACATTTTATTTCGTCAAGTATTTATTTAATGCCAACTTTAAGTTTAATGGTGATCTGCGATTCTATCGCCATCTGTGGTGGTTTTGACTAAATTACATGTAACTAATCCGAGCGCTACCTGTGGTGGGTTTGCCTAACTTGCGGTAGGGATTGATTGTGCACTTGGGTAAGCGTAAACGTCGTGTAAAACGATCAGATCGTTCAATTTTCTTGAATACCATAGTATAAAAAATTGTAAAGTGCTAAAGTAAATAAAAGTTTCAAAAGCTACGATATTTTATTTTTTTTTCTTGTACACTAACGTTTATAATATTTGTAAAGGATTATCAATTTGACCTCTAACCCCAACAAAAAGATTTTTTCATAGTTCTACGACAATAATTAATTGTTGTATCATTTCCTGAAAACTCTTGACTCGAATAAAAATACTAACGACGCAATCAGCAACCCCACACCCAAACAAATAAAAGCACTAGACAAGTTAACAATTTTTAATGGAATAGCCGAATTATTTTCCACAAAATTAGATTCGTTAAGACCATCATTCAAAATTTTTTCATAAAATCCGTGTTCATTCAGGAGAGTAAATAATTTATTTAAAGTTGGCAAAAAATAATGCCCTTTTCTCATCCCTAATGTAACCTCCGTTTTAAGGAGATGCGCATTCAACATGTTGAGCGTATAAATCGGGGGTAAACATGCTTTTACAGTTTTTAAACCTAAAAGGACGCTGGTGTTCCTGAAACTAAAAACGTTTAATAAATTTTCAGTTTGGTTAAGATCTTTTTGGAAAATAACTTGATTTGGGAAGCTAGCAACGCCTTCTTTGTTGGTTGTAGCAATATATTTGACTGTAGGTGCAATTACTAAGGATAAATCTGATTCCGCAAGCTCTTCCAAAGTGGAAATTCCATTTTCGTAGGAAGGATTTGTTAAACCACTGATTAAATTGGCTTGCGATGAAATGGAAATTATTAAAGAATAAAAGGTAAAGAAAATCGCGAGAATTTTTAACGTCGTTGTGTAAGGTTTTAAATTATCGGATCGCCATAATAAAAGCGAGAGGATCACAAGGAAAGATCTCCAAAAGTCTTGAAAATTCAGGGAATCTCTACCATACCTTGCAAATAAAATCCAGAATAAAATTTGAACGAAAAAGGTTATGGCAATTAAAATCCACACTGTCGTCTTGTAAATAAAAATAATTTGAAGACCGTAGATTTTATTTGGTCTAGGAACAACCCAAACAAGTTCATCGTAATAATAAATATGGCTTAGATCAAAATCAACTAAAAACTTTTCGTCTCTTGTGATTCTCATTGTCAGAAGGATTTCGTTACTATGATTAGGGATAAAACTTGCGTCTTGTATTCCCCATCCTGTAATGTTAGTTGTGTTCAAAATTTTCCCCATTAAATCAAGAATGCTCCAAATAAATCCTATTCCTGGCGACTCTTTAAATTTTTGCGTAGGGGATGCATTGGTTATTGTAAGAGAGCAACCGTTTAAATTTTTAATGTTTTTATTAAACCTCATTGTCGTGTTTATGAGACAGGCCTGGGAAAAAATTACGTTAGCTTGGTTTCCACAATTATTTTCTTTTGCAAAAGGATCAGACATGTATGTCTCAGGAAATTTATTTTTCGTGATCACCATAGCGTTGATTATATCATAACTCCAAAGTACTTCAAAAATATTCTTTAGATTCCCATTTGATGTTATTATCAAGAATCTTCCTCTAGGGGAGTTGCTTTGATCCCAAAGTGAACTCTCTTTAATTTTATTTAAGGTTTCGTTTAAGGAAGGATGTCCTTTGGTGTAAATAACGTAACTGTTATAAAATTTCAATGACATCCTGATGGGATTTTCAATGTTTGCTATAACACGTGCATTTGTGATCTGAAGAGGATCTTCCAAGTTTTCGAAACGTTCAGATATAAAATAAATTATTGTTTCGTTAATAAAAAATCTTGTCAGGAGATTTGAGACACATAATGATAATTCTGAGTTGATTACGGATATTTCCATAGCAAACATATAATTTCTTAACAAAATGATTGGGAGAAAAAAATGTTTCATTTTTAAAATACCCTTCAATGCAGATAACAATTTTATATAAGCAATGGTAGGCTCAGATATATATTTTTCCGTTCGTATTAAATATAGAAAGGGGGTTTCAAGAAATAAAGTGAGCTAAGTGTCTAATAATTATTATTTATTCCCTTTTTATCCGAAGTGGTTGTACTTGAATGTTTTTTTTTATGATCGTTACCTAACAGTTTTGATATAAGCTAAAAGTCTATCATCAAAAAAGTTTTGGCGTTTACAATCTGAAACCAAAATAAAAAAAAGTGGAGTTGCACACCTCCTCTGGAGTTTCCCATGTACAACACTTACAACTGATTATTAAAACAAAAAACTAAGAATAATTCTGAAACAAAAACCAAAAATGCAATTACCAACCCAAAACTTAAACAAATAAAAGCACCAAACAAATGTATAACTTTTAAAGCGACCACTGAATTATTTTCCATAACACTACTCTCCATAATAGCATCATTGATGATTTTATCATAAAACCCATGTTCGTACAAGATTCTAAATAATCGATTCAAAGTTGGTAAGAAAAAATGTCCTTTCCTCATCCCCAAAGTTAATTCCATGGTAAGTAGATTAGCATCTATAACATTTACAACCGAATTCGGTGGGATACAAGCTTTTACACTTTTTACAGCCACAAGGGAGCTAACGTTACGATCCCTAACAACTTTTAATAAATTATCACTTTGATTAAGACGTTCAGGGAAAATAAATTTATTTGGAAATTTCGAATTCCTTGTAGCTATATTTTTAACTGGAGGAGCAACTATTAAAGCTAACTCTGATTCTGCAAGTTCTTCCAATGAGGTAATTCCATGCTCATAAGAAGGATTTGTTAAACCGCTGATTAAATTTGCTTGAAATGAATTCGAAATTATTAAAGAATAAAACATGAAAAATATTCCCAGAAGCTTTAACGCCCGGGTAATCGGTTTTAAATTATCGGATTGACCCAATAAAAAAGCAAAGATTGCAAGGAAACATCTCCAAAACTCATGGAACTTACGTAAATCTTCTCCATATTTCGCTAACAACCACCAAGAGAAAATTCCTAAACCAAACGTGATTGTAACTAAAACCCAAACAGTTTTCTCATAAGTAAACAAAATTCGGATCCCAAAAACTTTCTTGGGATTTGGTACGGCCCAAACAAGTTTATCGTAATAATAAATATCACTCAAATCATAATGAACTAAAAAATCAGCTTGTCTTGTTAATTTAATTGAAAACAATATTCCTTCGCTGTGATTTTGATGCGCAGGAACTTCTTCTTTGATATCCGACCCTATCGTATTATTCGTGTTCAACATTTGACCCATTAAAGCAAGAAGACTCCAGATAAGACCCATAGCAGGTGCTTCTTTAAATTTCGCAGAGTATAAGGAATTGGTTATTGTTAGAGAACATCCATTTAAGTTTCTAATGGTTTTGTTAAACCTAACTCTTGTGTTTTTATCACAGGTTTGGGAAAAAAAGACTTTTGCTTGGTTTCCACAATTATTTTCTTTGGAAAATGGATCAGAAGTGTAAACCTTAGGAAATTCAGTCACATTTCCTTTGATTACCATAGCGTTGATTATATCATAACTCCAAAGTATTTCAAAAATATTCTTCAGGTTATTACTTGATGTGATTATCAAGAATCTTCCTCTAGGGGACTTGCTTTGATCCCAAAATGAACTCTCTTTTATTTTATTCAAGGTTTCGTTTAAGGAAGAATATCCCTTGGTGTATATAACGTAACAATCATAAAATACAGCTGAGGTTCCAAAAGAATTTTTTGTATTTGTAATAAAACGTGCATTGTTAACCTGAAGAGGAACATGAATATAATCGAAACCTTCAGATAGTAAATAAATTATTGTTTGGTCAATAAACAAAGTTTGTAGTAAATTTGTTACGCATTTTTCCAATTGTGAGGTAATAATAGCACTTCCCATTGCTAATATCAGTTTGTTCAATAAAATTGTTAACATTAAGGAACTTATTTTATGCATTTTCATATTTGAAACACAAGAATTCAACTGAAGAATCCGTTTTGACTATGAAGTTGGACTAAGTCGGATAAGTATTTATTTTTTTATTATTCTATTATTCTAAGAGGGAAGTGAACGAAACTATAGCCTTTTTTTGTTTTAATTATTTAACGAGTTTCTAATGTTGTTTTGATAACAGTCTTACATGTAGAATGTCATCACCTAAATAAATAAATTAAGTTGCAAACAAAATGTAGTAGACAGGCACTAAAAAATTCCAACTTCCGTAACACAAAAAGAATAAATGGGAAAGTTTTTATTCCTACTGCTTAGACGCCATCTGTGGTGGACTTGCCTTATCCACGGTTGAAAAAGGTTAGGAGCTTGGGTTATCGTCAAGTTAGTGAAACCTACCACAGATGGCGCTAGGTTTAGTAACCATTATCCCGTAGGATCGCATGTCACCAATAAAGTTAAAGTAGTTTTGGAATAAGTACTTGACGAAATCAAATCAAAAGTCGAGGAAGAGAGAGATTCCTCCAGAGGACACGCAGAATTATCCACGTACAATAAATCGTATGTCCTTCCGTTACAAGGAGAACTTCCCGATGGCCATCCATCGGACCGAATACTGCAGGACCAAGCAAACCTTTCATGACCAGCCGATTTCTTCACTTCTCCAGGATCTATCAAACCTTCTACTGCAACAGACCATATATTCTTCCGTCACCAGAGGAACCGCGCGATGGATCAGTTTCGGACACCCACTCCAGGACCTGCAGGACTTTCTACTAGTACTCCACGACAATTCCTCCATGCCCGAAGACTTCTACTGTGCTTCCTACCGCCGTGTATCAACCAACCGCATCAAACCTTCTACTGCAACAGATCAAGTTTCCTTTCGTCACCAAAGGAAACGCCCGACGGACATGCAACGGTGACTCATTCGAATTTTCCACGACTATGACGATCCCTTCACTGGTCGGAGACTTTCAGCGTGCATCGACCAACCGTATCAAACCCTCTATTGCAACAGACCACATTTCCTTCCGTTATCAAAGGAATCGTCGATCGAAAAACATCGGACACCCACTCCAGGACCTGCCGAATTTTTCACTATTCCAAGACTATGACGATTCCTCCACTGTCATTCCTACCGCCATGGATTCACTCCATGGACCTACCAAAATCTTCCTGTACATTAAGTGCCTATGTCTAATATTTATTGCGATAACCTCCAGGTATAAAAGGAGATAATAAGTTCTTTGTACTAAAACTAAATAAAATTGTAAGAGAAAAGTAACGATAGTGTCGATTAGTTCACTTTGATCACCGGAACACCAAGAACATTAGGAATTCGAAACAATTACCGAATGTATAAATCAAATCCAAAGTATGTAGTAGTTTAGTAAATCAATATGAAAAGTATGATAACCGGAAATATTTTCATTTATCCAAAGCTACTGAATATGAAAATACACGAAAATGGTTTGTTTTTGCTACCGATTTTGATTAAAAATTCGATTTTGGCCCTTGAATTATCCATCATGGACTTGCCAAAGTTATCATTATGCATCTCAAATATTCTTCAAGTATTTTTTAATGACGAGACTACAATTTATTTTATTTGGGAAGATTTAGAACCCGCTGATGTCTTACTTCAGGTTAAAAATCCACGGGTTACCGTAAATATTGAAGAACCTATAAGAATGTCATTGAAATTTTACAGCAGTTACGTTATTTACACCGAAGGAGATTTTTCCTTAAACGAAACCTTAAATAAAATTAAAAACAGTTCGGTTTGGAGCATAAGCAACTCCCCAAGAGGAAAATTCTTAATAATAACATCAAATGGGAGTCTGAAGAATATTTTTGAAGTACTTTGGAGTTATGATATAATCAACGCTATGGTGATTACGAAAAATAAATTTCCTGGGCTACACACGTCGGATCCGTTTGCAAAAGAAAATAATTGTGGAAATCAAGCAAAAAATATTTTTTCCCAATCCTGCGAACTCAACACCATAGGAAGGTTTAACGAAACCATTAAAAGCTTGAACGGTTGCAACCTTTCAACAACCAACACAGATGGTGCTGTTACATTCAAGGAATCACCACCTATGGGTCTTCTCTGGAAACTTCTTGCTTTAATGGGCCGAATTTTAAATGCAAATAATATTACAGGGTTTAGAGTAAAAAATGAAAGGGTTGCGGATCTAAACCAGACCGGAGGTATACTTTTTACAGTTAAAATAACACGAGAAGAAAGTTATTTGGCTGATTATGACCTGAGTGATATATTTTATTACGACAAACTTATTTGGGCTATTCCTAAACCAAAACAAAATTACGGCATCCACATTTTATTTATTTACAAGAAAACCGTTTGGATTTTAATTCTGATAACCTTCTTCCTCCAAATTTTTGCTTGGTACTTGATTGCAAAATTTGGTAACGATTTGTCTAATTTCCATAACATTTGGAGATGCTTCCTTGCGACTTTCTCGATTCTATTAGGTCATTCAGATAACTTAGAACCTTATACAAGAGCCTTAAAACTCCTTGCTACATTTTTTATGGTTTATTCAATAATAATTTCCATTTCATCCCAAGCAAATTTAATCAGTGGTTTAACTAACCCTTCGTACGAACTTGGAATCAACACAATTGAAGAACTTGCAGGATCAGAATTAGGTTTGTTAACTACAGCGCCAGGAAGAAATATGATTGGAGTTAGAAACAAAGAAGGCTACCCTATACACCCCGATAAAATTTTTGTCGTAAATTCCATTAACCAAACCGATAATTTACTAAAAGTTGTTAATTTTCGTAACGTTAGTTGTCTTGTAGCTAAAAGGGTTGTAAAAATTTGCTCTGGTCCTGATTCCACCATAAAAATGTTGGACGCGAAACTTCTTACAATGGAAATTACATTAGGGATGAGGAAAGGACATTTTTTCTTACCAACATTAAATAAATTGTTAAACCTTTTGTATGAACATGGATTTAATGATAAAATTTTAAGGGATGTTACTAACCAGTACGAGTTTTTTGAAAATAATTCAATTGTTGCCTTAAAAATTATTCATTTACCTGGTGTATTTATTTGTTTGGGTTTGGGGTTGTTTCTAGCCTTTTTAGTATTTATTTTGGAGTTGTTAATAGCGAAGAGTATCAAATAATAAGTTTGTGGTTTAAAATAAGGTCGGTGTACCAAGACGAGGATAGTAAAGTGACCGCTGTCGCGCTACATATTACCTCAGGAAGGTGTTATTTCATAGAAATCACAAAATCCATATTGTATTTAACGAAAAATTAATAAAATTTTAATAGTTTTGGTCTTTAATTTTATTCTGTGATTGTAAAAAAGTTTGTGGCGACTGAAACATCCCAGGACGCGTTTCGTTCTCATTGGAACTTATCAGCTGGGTGTACTTTCAATCGCAGTTCTAGCACCAAAAGGGAGAAGACTCCCGAGAGTCCTCTAAGTTCAGTGGAGGGAACTGTATACTTGAGGTCAGAACCTGCCAACGCCCTCTGTCGAACAATAGTCCAAACTTAGAGGACTCTCGAGAGTGTTCTCCCTTGTGAAGTTTATTGTGTGTAGATACAAATGGATCTCATCACTGCCAGTCACAGAGACTTTATTCTACGTCTAATTTCAAACTCTAAAAATAAAACCTTGTATAGAGAGATTATTCCTTATGGATTTCCAATACAACATGAGACTTTCGTTAGGGATTTATGACTATCATTAGATACGTCAAAGGGAAAAGAAAATACGGCTCTCGCGCTCTCTTATTATATTCTCTTTTATAAATGACTATCAACTACCTTTTTATATAGTTTGACAATTAATTTGTAGGTCACCAATTGAATTCTAAAGGAAACCGGATAGTTCCTCGCCGACCCTTCCAAGACGCAAAAATATGAAAGTTTTTCAAACCCTTCTTATATTTCCAAGCATTTTCTTAATTAATTTTGCTTTGGAAGAGCCACCATGTGTATCCCAAATGATTAAAAAATTATTTAGTCCTGAAGAGACAATTAATTTTATTTTGGAAGGTTTCGAACCCGCTGATCTACCCCTTCAGGTTAATAATCCTCGGATTATTATAAATATTGCAAAACCTATAAGAATGTCATTGCAATTTTGTAACAGTTACGTTATTTACACCAAAGGGTATTATTCCTTGAACGAGACTTTGAACAAAATCAAAAATAGTTCGATTTGGAGTATAAGCATGTCCCCAAGAAGAAATTTTTTGTTAATAACATCTAGCAGTAACATGAGGAATATTTTTCAAACACTTTGGAGTTATGATATAATTAACGCAATGGTAATAGGAAGTAATGGAACAAAACTTTACGTCTCGAATCCATTTACAAAAGAAAATAATTGTGGGGGTCAAGCAAAATTAATTTTTTCCCAAACCTGCGACGCAAACACATCAGCGAGATTTAACAAAACAATTAAACATTTAAATGGTTGTCTTCTTTTTGTAAACACCACAATGCCTACAACTTCTAAAAGTGGATTTAAAGAATCTCCACCGAGTGCTTTGATTTTTAAACTTCTTGCTTTAATGGTTCCAATTTTGAAAACAAACAATATTACAGGTTTGGAAATAAACGAAGTGGGTCCTCAGTCAAAACACAGTAAAAATATTATATTCACCGCCAGAATAACAAGAGAACAACATTTTATAAAAGGATACGACATCAGCGATATTTATTATCACGATAAATTTGTTTGGGCCGTCCCGAAACCCAATCGGATTTATGGAATTCGATTATCCCTTATGTACGAAAAAAATGTTTGGATTTTAATCCTCATAGCCTTTGCCTTGGAAGTCTTAATCTGGTGGTTAATCTCAAGGTACAATACCAAAATAAAAAATGACTTTTCGCGTAGTCTTCTGACCAACCTCGCTTTTTTATTATGTCAGTCAGATAATTTAACACCCAGTACAAGGACCTTAAAATTTTTTACGTTATTTTTCATGTTATACTACATCGTACTCTCCGTTGCCTTTCAAGCAAATTTGACAAGTGGCTTGACAAATCCTTCGTATGAACATGGGATCAGCACAATAGAAGAGCTTGCAGGATCAGACTTAACAATCTTAAGCACGTTGTTTTCAAAAAATATTCTTTCTGTTAGGAACAAAGAAGGTTATCCTATCCTAGCAGACAGGCTTGTTATTCCAAAACGGCATAACCAAACCGATAATTTAATAAAAATTGTAAATCATCGTAATGTGAGCACCCTCATACCCAAAGATGTGGTAAAAATTTGTTTACCTCCCCATTCTGCTGTAAACACAATAGATTCTCACCTTCTTGGTATGGAATGTACACTGGGTATGAGAAAAGGACATTTTTTCTTACCAACCGTAAATAAATTATTGAGTATTTTATATGAACATGGATTTCATCAAAGAATTTTTAGGGATGCTTATCCCCGTACAGAATTTGTGGAAAATAAAACAGGTACAGGATTAAAAATTAATCAAATAGAATCTGTTTTTGTTTGTTTAGGTATTGGGTTAGTGTGTGCATCTTTAACATTCCTTGGTGAATTATTAATGGTTTACCACTTCAATAAAATTGATTTGTGGTGGGATGGGTACCTTTCAGAGGGGGTGTTAATTCAACCGATTAAGACTAAACGAACTTAAAACGAAAATCGAGGTTCACCCGAATCTTTCTCCAGAACCTGCGACTGCAACAGCAGAAGTCCATTTCCTACCACCATCCAGGACCTCGCAAGTTATCACCATCCCCATACTTAAAATTCAGGAAGCCTTCCCCGCATCAAATTGCTTCTTCTTCAAGCGACCATCATCCACCACCGTCTATCTCATCATTTGTTGGATGGTAGATAACTATTTTGGAAAGTATCCGAGCAAAACAAACACTAGGACAATACAACTTGGAATTTTATTTACTTTCGATTTTGTGACGTCAGATTGTTAACATTATCGTAGTAAATATTACAGATTGTGCTTAATGTCTAGCAAATAAATAAAATACCAAAGAAGGCTAACTTTTCATTAATTATGAGGACTTAGGCGCAGCTGAAAGTTTGTAGACGACAATTCCAAGTTGATTTTGACTAGTGGTGCCATCTATTAGATAGTAGTTCATATATTAGTTTCATATACACCCCGAGAGGGCACCACAGATAGGACCTGCCCACGGCCAACTTCATTAATGACAGCTTACTGAAAGCGTAAGCTGTCATTAATGAAGTTGGCCGTGGACCTGCCAAAATCGAAATTTGAACGGCCAACTCGTAAGAGAATGAAGCTGGCCATGGCAAAAGTGACTAAAGGGCCAACTTGTACACTTAAATATAAAAATTTGACTTTGTTTTTGATGTGTTTAACGATTCAAGTGCGTATTTTTACGATTTCCACCAGGCTATGGTCTTTCTACCAAATTAAAATTTAACCAACCCCTGATTATACCCACAGTCACCCTCACTTCTTGCAAGACAGTACCTGTGGTAGAAATTATTTTATGAAGGAATAATTCTACAATAAATACCAGAGTTGAAAGTGCACACCCAACAAGTAAACAAATAAAAGCTCCATGCAAGTGATCAACCCCCAATGCAATAATTAAATTATCTTTAACGTAATTGTTTTGTTTTTTCCCATCATTCATTATTTTTTTATTAAATCCATGTTCATTTAATATTTTTAAAAGTTTGTTTAGTGTAGGTAAAAAATAATGACCTTTCCTTAAATATAAAATCATTTCCATAGCAAGAAGTTTCGCATCGAAGATATCCACGGAATATCCATTTGGTACACATAACATTGCAGTTTTTTCAGCAACAAGGACGCTAAAATTACGAAACCTTGCGATTTTCATTAAATTTTCAGTTTGATTAAGACGTGTAGGAAAAAATAAAAGATTTAATTTGTCATATCCTTTACGATGTCTTGCGCTTTGAATCATAACGGTTGCTCCTTTGTGTAACGCTGCAGGAAGACCCGATTCTGCAAGTTCCTCCACAGAATTAATCCCTTTTCCATAAGAAGGTTTCGTTAAGGTACCGACTAGGTTCGCTTGAAACGAACTATTAACTTCTATGGAATAAAATAAATAAAAAAGGATGAGTAATCGCAAAGCTATGGTTCTTGGTTGTAGATTATCTGAACCCAATAGTGTTAGGGAAAAAACTCTAAAGAAACATCTGAAAAATTCATGGAAATTATCCAAATCGTTACCAAACCTTGCGATTACCCACCAAAAAAATGATACTGTAATAAATGTTATAAGAATTAAAAACCAAACAGTATTTTGGTATATAAAAGTAATTCGGACATCATAAACTCTTTTTCGTTTCGGATATGCCCAAACAAGTCGATCGTAATAAAAAATATCACTCAGATCATAATTAATTAAATATTCCTCCTCTCGTGTTAATTGAGTTGTCAAAACTATTCCTTGGGTGCGGTTTTGATGAACAGCCGCTGCATTTTCTAGCAACGAAAATATAATATTGTCCGTTTCCAAAATGTCTCCCATTAAAAGAACAAGATCTCGTAGAAGCCTTGAAGGAGGTGATTCGTTAAAACTAACTTGAGCCCTCACATTGGTAAGTTGAATTCTGCATCCATTCAAGCTTTTAATGGTTTTATTAAACCTTACAGTGGAGGAAATATCACAATCTTGGGGAAAAATATTTTCTGCTTTAGTCCCACAATTATTTCCTTTGGTAAAAGGATCAGACATGTATAAAGTAGCATTAGATCCAATTACAATTGCGTTTATTATGTCATAACTCCAAAGGACTTCAAATATTTCTTTTACATTCCTATCCGAAATGAAAATTAAAAATTTTCCTCTAGGAAATTCACTTAAGTTCCAAATCCTAAGTTTTTTAAGACAATTTTTTAAAGAAGCATGTCCTTTAATATGTATCAAGTAATTGTAATGAAAATTTGAGAACATTTCGAGAAGTTTATTAAAGTTGATTATAAAATAAGGATTGGTTATAGGAAAAGGAATAAAAAAGTTTTGGAAATCTTCTGAAATAACATTGATCGTGGTGTTCTTAGGAAATAACCTTTGGATTAGATGGTATAGGCATGATGTTAACTTTTCACTACAACTTACAGCTTGAATACTACATTGAGTTAATATTAGAATCAACAAAACTGTTTCGTATTTGTTCATTCCTTCTTCGTAGGAAACACAATAAAAGACTTTTTGGAAATAATCTCCTAGATTATAAATAAAGAAACATTCTGTGATTAGTCGAAAAAAAAATGTTGGGTTATTTACAATTTATAGCTTCTAATTTACCGTACGATTATTATTAAGGCGTAGAATTACCAATAAAATACGTTTCTTCTTGAATAGACAAAATGATTAATACCGAAATTATTGTAATTTACTCATAAATAATAAATGGGTCAGGTTGGTTAACTGAAAGGTACTACATTTTATTTATGTATTTCTCCCAACTAAACTGCCTGGTAGAGGTCATAGAGTTTCGTAACTGACAGTTCGTAAGGGACATCTTGTATGAGATTATTCGTAGCTCGCAGTTCGTAGAAGACATCTTGCAGAATATTATTCGTAGCTTGAAGCTAGTTGTAGGCGACTATTCGTAGCACACAGCCTGTAAAAGAGAGCTGCTAGATTACTATTCGTAGCTCACAGCTGGTGGATCAGGCCCTGTAGATTACTATTAACTGGCAGTTCGTAGAAGACAACTTGGAGATGACTACTCGTAGCTTGCAGCTCGTAGAAGACAACTTGTAGAAGACTATTAGTAGCTGACAAGTCAAAGGTGACTATTCGTAGCACACAGTCTGTAAAAGAGAGCTGCTAGGTTACTATTCGCAGTTCACAGCTGGCAGATCACGGCCTGTAGATTACTATTAACTGGCAGTTCGTGGAAGACAACTTAGAGATGATTTTTCGTAGCTTGCAGCTCGTAGAAGGCAACTTGCAGAAGACTATTTGTAGCTGACAAGTCAAAGGTGACTATTCGTAGCACACAGTCTGTAAAAGAGAGCTGCTAGGTTACTATTCGCAGTTCACAGCTGGTGGATCAGGGCCTGTAGATTACTATTAACTGGCAGTTCGTAGAAGACAACTTAGAGATGATTTTTCGTAGCTTGCAGCTCGTAGAAGACAACTTGCAGAAGACTATTTGTAGCTGACAGGTCAAAGGTGACTATTCGTAGCACACAGTCTGTAAAAGAGAGCTGCTAGGTTACTATTCGCAGCTCATAGCTGGCAGATCACGGCCTGTAGATGACTATTAACTGGCAGTTCGTAGAAGACAACTTGGAGATGATTATTCGTAGACTGCAGCTCGTAGAAGGCAACTTGCAGAAGACTATTTGTAGCTGACAGGTCAAAGGTGACTATTCGTAGCACTGTAAAAGAGAGCTGCTAGGTTACTATTCGCAGTTCATAGCTGGCAGATCACGGCCTGTAGATTACTATTAACTGGCAGTTCGTGGAAGACAACTTAGAGATGATTTTTCGTAGCTTGCAGCTCGTAGAAGACAACTTGCAGAAGACTATTTGTAGCTGACAGGTCAAAGGTGACTATTCGTAGCACACAGGCTGTAAAAGATACCTGCTAGGTTACTATTCGCAGCTCATAGCTGGCAGATCACGGCCTGTAGATTACTATTAACTGGCAGTTCGTGGAAGACAACTTAGAGATGATTTTCGTAGCTTGCAGCTCGTAGAAGGCAACTTGCAGACTATTAGTAGCTGACAGGTCAAAGGTGACTATTCGTAGCACATAGTCTGTAAAAGAGAGCTGCTAGGTTACTATTCGCAGTTCACAGCTGGTAGATCAGGGCCTGTAGATTACTATTAACTGGCAGTTCGCAGAAGACAACTTGGAGATGATTTTTCGTAGCTTGCAGCTCGTAGAAGACAACTTGCAGAAGACTATTTGTAGCTGACAGGTCAAAGGTGACTATTCGTAGCACACAGGCTGTAAAAGATACCTGCTAGGTTACTATTCGCAGTTCACAGCTGGTGGATCAGGGCCTGTAGATTACTATTAACTGGCAGTTCGCAGAAGACAATTTAGAGATGATTTTTCGTAGCTTGCAGCTCGTAGAAGGCAAGTTGCAGAAGATCAGCAGTACCCGACAAGTCAAAGGTGACTATTCATACGTTGCAACTCGTAGTAGGCGACTATTTGCAGCTCATAGCTGGCGAATCACGTTCTACAGGTTACTATTAACTGGCAGCTCGTAGAAGGCAGCTTCCAGAAGACTATTAGTAGCTGAGAGGTTATAGGTGACTATTCGTAGCTCATGGCTCCTAAAGAACAGTTCGTTATGACATCTTTCAGAACATTTATTTGTTTTGTAGGGCTTGTATTTAGTTTTAGTAGTCAGTTACGAGCTCTGATTAATAGTACCTCGCAGTTTGTAGATTACTCATCGTTAAGCTCCAGTTAAATGGAGTTCAAGCTTTAACCTTTTCCGACAATCTATTCCGTTAAACTTAATTTCCTCTATTCCATAATAATTTTCAAATTACTGTTATTTTAATGCTGTTATTGAAATTGGTTCGGTTACAACATAATACGAGTAAATTACAACAAAAAACATTATAAACATAAATCAATAATTCTTTGATCAAATAATAAATTTAGTCGATTATGAAACAGGGAAAGAACTGGAAGAAAATGAAAAAGCTATTTGTGTTCGTATTAGGAATTTTTTCCTACCACCAAGTGGTTTCTTTAAAAATCCCGAAAACAGAGACAGAATGTATATCAAATCTAATCGAAAAATTATTTGGAAATGAGATGACAATTTATTTTATTTTTGAAGACCCAAAAAGTGATTTTATTCCTTCACAAAATACCACCCCTTTTATTAATGTGAAAATTGACAACCCTATTAGAATGTTTTCTAATTTTCATGATGCATACGTAATTTACACGAAAGGAAATAAATCCTTGGAGGAGACTTTACAAACGCTTAAAAAAAGTCCTATTTGGAACTTAAGCGAATCCCCAAGGGGGAAATTTTTAATTATAACCGAATCTAATGATCTGAAAGAAATTTTTCAATTACTTTGGGGTTGGGATATAATAAATATTATTGTGGTAACACCGTTTGGAAAAATTTACACATCTGATGTGTTTGAAGAAAGTAACAAATGTGGAAAGGAAGCGAATTTTATTTTTTCCCAACCTTGTAGTAATAATAAGATTGGGTTTAATGAAACAATTAAAAATCTTAAGGGTTGTCCTTTGAAAATTGGTAAAGGGATAGGTACGGCAACGTTTAAAACGGTTGCGACTAGTGCGATTTTATTTCGTGTACTCGTCTCTGTAAATGAAATTTTGAATGGACACGTGATGTTAATTAACGGTTCTGATAGTACAAAAAAGGAAGATATAAGATTTTCGATTGCCTTAACAAGATCAGAAATTGTCCTGAAAAAAAACGACTTGAGTGAAATATTATTTCGCGATAACTTAGTCTGGGCCATTCCCAAACCAAATAAATATTCAGGTTTAAAAATGTTTGCTAAAATATACAAAAGAAACGTTTGGGGTTGTATTGGTATTTCCATATCTTTAATGATTTTTCTTTGGTGGAAAATTTCAGAACATGTTAAAGATCGAATGGCATTTCGAGAATTTTCAAGAAGTTTCATTACAATTTTAGGAATTTCCTTTTGTGGTGTGGATAATCTTAAACCAAATACAACCACAATGCGATTCCTGGCGATATTTTATTCATTTTATTGCATGCAAATTAATACTTCATTTAATGCGAATTTAATTAGCGGCTTGACTAAACCATTTTACGACCCAGATATTAAAACAATTCAAGATCTTGCAGAATCAGGATTAGGAATACTTTTACAAGGATCCACCAAAGCCATTAATTTCACTTCTGCGTATGGAGAAGAAACATACAAAAAATTAAAAAAGAAAGTTATACATTTAAATAATAAAATAGTCGACCAATATGATTCTGTAATGCAAACTGCAATACATCATAATGTTAGTGGGTTAATGTCCCACACAGCATTAAAAATTGCAAGAATGTATGGGGGTTCCGAAGCTGAAGCCTTAGATGCAAAATTAATGTCAATGGAACTAACTTTTTGTATGAGGAAAGGACATTTTTTTATGCCTACTTTTAATAAACTTGCTAACAAAATTTATGAACATGGATTACACGAGAAGATTCTACGGGAAGCTGCAACATTAATACGAGATGGATCAATAAATATTGATTCGATTGAAGCGCTCGGTATAAAACATTTAGGCAGCGATTTTATTTTCTTGGTAACTGGATTGATTATTGCAACTTTTGTATTTATTTTTGAATTAATTACCTCTGGGAAGATGATTAATTTAATTAGAATTACTGAAAAGAAAATTATTTTTGTTAAAAATAAGTTGATAAAGAAATATAAGAAATAAGTATTGTGACAATGTAAATTTTTATTTTAACTCAATAAAGTTTTTGAATTTCCCGCCCAATTTTAAACACCGCCACTGGAATGAGTCAGAGTTACTTTAGATAGGAAGCGGACACCATACATTATCGATCACCCCGTATGTTGTTTTCTTTTAAAAAATTAACGATCAGAATTTTCAAATTAAAAGATTTTTAGATTTAGAGCCCATTTTCTCGAAAACCGTGAAGTTTTCGAGAAAATTTAAAAGACTATTTTTTATAGAGAATTTAATTATCTTTAAATTTTGTTTGAAATATTTTTTTATAAGTTCAACTGTTTTTGGGTTATTTTGGAAAAACGAATGACTTGAGTGAACGATCATTCACATAATAGGAGAATTTTCTTCTTCCTTTTTAGAATTAGTTTTTTTTAAAAACTGTTACGTTTACGAGAAAATTCAAAAGATTATTTTTTATAGATAATTCAATTATCTTTAACTTTTATTTGAAGTATTTTTTTATAAGCTCAACTGTTTTTGGGATATTTGGGAAAGACGAATGACATGCGTAAATGATCATCAGTTTTTCATACTATAGTCAGGGGAATATTTTCTTCCCTTTTAGAGCCCATTTTCTCGAAAACCGTGAAGTTTTCGAAACAATTTAAAAGACTATTTTTTATAGATAATTCAATTGTCTTTAACTTTTGTTTGAAGTATTTTTTTATAAGTTCAACTGTTTTTGGAATATTTTGGAAAAACGAATGACATGAGTGAACGATCAATCACATAGTAGGAGAATTTTCTTCTTCCTTCTTAGAATAAGTTTTTTTAAAAAACTGTTGCGTTTAGGAGAAAATTCAAAAGAGTATTTTTTATAGATAATTCAATTGTCTTTAACTTTTGTTTGAAGTATTTTTTTATAAGTTCAACTGTTTTTGGGATATTTGGGAAAAACAAATGACATGAGTGAACGATCAATCACATAATAGGAGAATTTTCTTCTTCCTTTTTAGAATAAGTTTTTTTAAAAAACTGTTACGTTTACGAGAAAATTCAAAAGGGTATTTTTTATAGATAATTTTATTGTCTTTAACTTTTGTTTGAAGTATTTTTTTATAAGTTCAACTGTTTTTGGAATATTTTGGAAAAACGAATGACATGAGTGAACGATCATTCACATAATAGGAGGATTTTCTTCTTCCCTTTTAAAGTAAGTTTTTTGAAAAAACTGTTACGTTTACGAGAAAATTCAAAAGAGTATTTTTTATAGATAATTCAATTATCTTTAACTTTTGTTCGAAGTATTTTTTTGTAAGTTCAACTGTTTTTGGGATATTTTCAAAAAACTAGAGACATGAGTAAATGATCATCAGTTTTTCATACTATAGTCCGGTGAATATTTTCTTCCCTTTTAGAGCCCATTTTCTCGAAAAAAACTCTCGAGTTTAGGAGAAAATTGATAAGAATATTTTCTATAGAGAATTTAATTATCTTTAACTTTTGTTCGAAATATTTTTTCATAACTTCAACTGTTTCTGGGATATTTGGGAAAAACGAAAGACGTGGGTAAAGCCTCTCTCTTCTTCACATAACTTGCTCTTCTTTTACCCTAAGAAGCCGGAGAACACATTCTCCCTCCATTCAAGATATTATTAACACAATAATAACACTCAGAATTGTATTTTCTTAAATGGAATTTAATTCTGTGTACCTACAATTGTTTGTTTTTTTATACGAATGCAATAAACATCTTAATCTAAAATTTATTTAAGTGGTGGGAAACTCGTTTATTTACAAGGGTGTAACAAAAGGGTTAAATAGAACAATATTCGTAAACAAATACTACAGTTCCAAGCAACAAACCAAATCCCCAGAAAATAAAATCACTACTCAAATGTTTAATTCCAAGTTCATTAACGACCTTTTGGGATATTTTCATTAAAATCTTAGTTTCTCTAATAATCTTTTCATATAACCCATGTTCGTATAGTTTATTAATAATTTTATTGAAAGTAGTCATAAAATAATGCCCTTTCTTCATGTAATATGTAATTTCCATTGAAATTAATTTCGCATCGAGCGAACCAACTTCTGATCCTGCATACATCTCTGCAATTTCTAACGATAAAGTAGACATTAATCCACTTACATTACGATGTAATATAGTTTGCATTACAAGATCGTATTGACTTACATTAGATGTAAATTTAAATTTCTTCTGGAGTTTGTTGTATAAATTTTCTCCATAACTTGCAGTGAAATTTATTTGACTGGTTGATCCTTGTATGATTAATTCTAATCCTGATTCCGATAGATCTTCTATTGATGTAATATCCTGATAGTAAAGTGGTTTTGTTAAGGCACTAATTAAGTTAGCGTTAAATGAAGTGTTAATTAGGATACAGTAAATGGAATAAAATAAAGCAAGGAATTTCATTGCGTTGGTTTTGGGGTGAAGATTATCAACCCCACATAAGGAAATTGCTAAGATTGCGAAAAGGCTTCTCCAAAACTTCTGAAATTCTATTCGATCTTTTGTTTTCTTTGCTAAAACCCACCAAATAGGAACCATAAGAAAAATAGACAAACCAAGGTAAATCCAAACCTCAAGGGTGTAAATTTTCGCGATTATTCTTAAACCGTAAAGTTTGTTTGTTTTAGGGAGGGCCCAAACAAATCTATCACGATATAATATTTCGCTCAAATCATAAGCTTTTAATACTTCTGTCGATCTTGTCAAAGCAATTAAAAAAAAAAGTTCTTGATTCGAAGACATTGACATGTTATATTGATCTGGAACTGCTTCGACCCTTGTATTTAAAATTTTAGAAATTACAAGGAGTACGTGATATAAAATAGCTCGGCTTGCAGCTGTTTTAAATGTAGCCCCAGCTACCCCTTTAAGAACCCTAAGGGAACATCCCTTAAGATCTGGAATTGTTTCATTAAATCGAGAGGTTGCGTTAAGGTTACAAGGTTGGGCGAAAATAATGTTCGCTTCCTTTCCACATTTATTATCAGCTTCGAACGGATTAGAATTGTAAACTTTAAGGGATGATTCTTCATCCCTAGCCGTTACTATAACATTTATTATACCATTATTCCAAAATAATTCAAATATATTTTTTAAATTAAATCTTGAAGACGTTATGATTAAAAATGTTCCTCTTGGGGAGTTACTTAAGTTCCAAATTGAACTCTTTTTTAATTTTCTTAAAGTTTCGTTTAAGAAACTTGTTCCATTAGTAAATATTACGTGGTTGTAATAAAAATTCCAATATTTTTCCATAGGTTCTTCGATATTTATAATCAAACGTGGGTTTTTAATTTGAAGAGGAACAGAATCACTTTTTTGGTCTTGAAAAATAAAATAAATTGTCGTGTCGTTTTTGAATAATTTTTCAATTAGGGTTGATACACATTTTGTTAAATCTAAATCTATTTCAGTGTTTTTTAAAGAAGACACTTCTTGGTTTAAAAAAATTGTTAATAGGATTAGAAAAAAAATTCTTGTATCCATTTCCTTACACATTTGTCATTGTCCAAGCCGTCACTTTACTCGATTATTGAATAATTTTGTTCTTTTATAAGAACCTTTATTGATTAACCTTTGAATGTCAATAAAAAACAACAAACTACTAATTTCCTTACATTATATACTTTCAATAAACAACATTAACGTCTGCACTAATTCCAAAACATTTTTGATGAAATTAATTGAAGTACCTACCAACTCTCAAAGTTTATTAAGAATTAAACCAAGGATGTTTCAGTATAAGGGGTTCCTTTGTAATTAATAAAATATAGGGGTTGTTAATAAAAATAAGAAGCAAAGAAAAATTTCAATTGCCCAAAGTGCAATCCATTATTTTCCTTGCAGTAGGTTGAAACCATACCTAAAAGATTTCCTACCCTTTAAGGTTTCCGATAAATTTTTTTTACAAATTTCTTATTATATTAGGGGGAACAAAATGCGAGTCCTGCAGGTCACCAAAGGAGTCCTAAGGCGTTTTATAGAAAAACAGTAAATATATAGAAACTGCTTCTTAGCATAGGGGGTGAATTTTTCCACCCGGAGCAAATATTTCTGTTACAATAATTAACTAGAACCCATCACCGTATACTTTCTTAAAAAAATCTACCTTATCGTTGCAACCATTCTGCTAACCAGTTCAAGAAGTTTTCTGATCTTCTTCCTGAAAATTAAATTTTTTGAAAATATGTTACACCTAATGAGAATCTTTCAGTAATCATTTTAATTTCTTTAAAGTTAGACATATAAAATGCAAACCTACCTGGAATTCATTTTTGGTAAATATTTAGAAACACTCAACACTTTTGAACCGCCACTAAACACACACCTTTCACGACTGAAGTTAAATTTCTTTCAATTTGTTATCTACAGATGTGCATAATAAAGGAAAGAGGATAGGGAATGATTAACCAACGTATGGTCAACCTTGACTTTGCAGGTTTATACAAAATTCATTTTCAAGGCAGATAAGGATTAGAAATCGTTTTAGCATTCTTTTGTGATATGAGTCAACGCATGATAAACGAGTCGTCTTATAAAAAAAACATTCAAAGTTATATTTTATATTTCAATAATTGGGTAATAATAGGAAAATATATTTAATGCAAACAAAAACATTTTCCTTAAGGGTTTTTTTAATTTTAATTACACATGCACTTACGAAAAATAGAATTGTAGAAGCGAATAATCTATTCAACTCTCATAAAAAGCACTGATTAGTCAATATTGTGCAAAAAAAAATTTTTATTGTCCTAATCTCTGTCACTGTAACCTATAACTATCAGGAGACTTGTAATCTGCCCTTTATTAAAGAGAAATTAAAGAAAAATCGTATTACAATTTGTTTAATCCTTCATGTTGTTATTCAATCTGTAATAATAGTAAATTACTAACCATTTCCTTTTTTTTTAAACATTAAAGCATTAATCAATAAAGTTCTTATACAATAACAAAAATATTCAGTTATGAGTTACAACGACAGTTCAGACAATGACAAATTTTTAAAGAAATGGATAAAACAATTTTTCTAATCCTATTAACAATTTTTTTAAACCAAGAAGTGTCTTCTTTAAAAAACACTGAAATAGATTTAGATTTAACAAAATGTTTCTCAACCCTAATTGAAAAATTATTCAAAAACGACACGACAATTTATTTTATTTTTCAAGACCAAAAAAGTGATTCTGTTCCTCTTCAAATTAAAAACCCACGTTTGATTGTAAATATCGAAGAACCAATGGGAAAATATTGGAATTTTTATTACAACCACGTAATATTTACTAATGGCACACGTTTCTTAAACGAAACTTTAAGAAAATTAAAAAAGAGTTCAATTTGGAACTTAAGTGACTCCCCAAGAGGAACATTTTTAATCATAACGTCTTCAAGGTTTAATTTAAAACAAATATTTGAATTATTTTGGAATAATGGTATAATAAATGTTATAGTAACGGCTAGGGATGAAGAATCATCCCTTAAAGTTTACAATTCTAATCCGTTCGAAGCTGATAATAAATGTGGAAAGGAAGCGAACATTATTTTCGCCCAACCTTGTAATCTTAAAGCAACCACTCGATTTAATGAAACAATTCCCGATCTTAAGGGATGCTCCCTTAGGGTTATTAAAGGGGTAGCTGGGGCTACATTTAAAACAGTAGCAAGCCGAGCTATTTTATATTACGTGATCCTTGTAATTTCTAAAATTTTAAATACAAAGGTCGAAGCAGTTCCAGATCAATATAACATGTCCATGTCTTCGAATCAAGAACTTTTTTTTTTAATTGCTTTAACAAGATCGACAGAAGTATTAAAAGCTTATGATTTGAGCGAAATATTATATCGTGATAAATTTGTTTGGGCCCTCCCTAAAACAAACAAACTTTACGGTTTAAGAATAATCGCGAAAATTTACACCCTTGAGGTTTGGATTTACCTTGGTTTGTCTATTTTCCTCATGGTTCCCATTTGGTGGGTTTTGGCAAAGAAAACAAAAGATCGAATAGAATTTCAGAAGTTTTGGAGAAGCCTTTTCGCAATCTTAGCAATTTCCTTATGTGGGGTTGATAATCTTCACCCCAAAACCAACGCAATGAAATTCCTTGCTCTATTTTATTCCATTTACTGTATCCTCATTAACACTTCATTTAACGCTAACTTAATTAGTGCCTTAACAAAACCACTTTACGATCCGGATATTACATCAATAGAAGATCTATCAGAATCAGGATTGGAATTAATCCTACAAGGATCTATCAGTCAAATAAATTTCACTGCAGCATATGGAGAAAATTTATACAACAAACTCCACAAGAAATTTAAATTTACAACTAATGTAAGTCAGTCTGATGTTGTAATGCAAACTATATTACATCGTAATGTAAGTGCATTAATGTCAACTTTATCGTTACAAATCGCAGAGATGTATGCAGGATCAGAAGTTGGTTCGATCGATGCTAAGCTAATTCCAATGGAAATTACGTATTACATGAAAAAAGGGCATTATTTTATGACTACTTTCAATAAAATTATTAATAAACTATACGAACATGGATTATATGAAAAGATTGTTCGAGAAGCTGGAACTTTAGTGAAAGATGTCTCAGATAATGCAATTAGCGAATTGGGAATTAAACATTTGAGTAGCGATTTTATTTTTTGGGGAATGGGTTTGTTGCTTGGGACTGTAGTATTTGTCTACGAATATTGTTCTCCTTAATTGAACGACCACATCAAAAATTAAAATGTTTAACTTAATTTCAAGTCAGGGAGGGGTAAAAAAGGAAACAACGAGGCTTCGAACAATCCCCGAGGCCTATTATTGCTAAAGTATAGGGTTCGAATCCCTTTTAATGCTAGATGGGATGTCTCTAATAGTTTGTGTCTCTGTAATTTTTGTGTTTGTTAGATTGCAGCACACAGAATTAAATTGCACTTACGAGTGGAGTAAAGTAAATGCCAAGGAAAACATATCGTGCATTTATGTACAAGATATATCAAACACCCTGTATAAAACTTAAAAAATACCGTTTTTTAAACCAGATTCGTATCAAGAAACGAAATAAATTGGTCTAGAAACAACTTTTAATCATTTTTCGAGGCAAGTTATTTAAAACACCCTGTATAATTTAATAAAATAACATTACTTTAAACGTAACCGATACCAAAGTACCCAAAAATAAATTTTTCATCTATTAATTCGCTATAATTTTAATTTTGGTAGCCACAAAAATTGTGAAACACCCTGTATTATTATAAAAAAAGTTGTTAATAATTTTAATAAACACATATCTAATGGTTTAGATCAGTTTTTCTAATTTAAATACTGCATTTAATTGAATTTTATAAAACCTCAGTCCATCTCTCTCACTCCTCAGATGGTTTTACAACTTTTACTACGTTTACGCTGACCCAGTGACCTACTTAATTTTAGACGTCGTCTGGCGCATGTCTGACGTATTTATCAATGAAATAGTTCTGCCTACCTTGTATAGATGGCGCTGTGAAAGAAAGTTTTGCCGCTTAATTCGTAATTACTTTTTTTTATATTATTTTGATTAATATCATGTTAAATTAATAAAATCATGCTTTATAATTATTAATAAATGTAATAAAAATTTTATCCGGCGAAATTTGAAGGAAAAATCATGTATTTATGAAAAATTTGTAAAATAAGGTTCGGGATGGTTTTTATCTTTTTTTTAAATTAATCAATCAGTATCATCAGTATTTTGGTTTCTAGCTTAATTTATATGGAATACCTATGTGTAAAGAACGTAAAATAATTTGTTTGAGAAGAATAAAGGCCCCCTTGAAATTCAACATAACCCCACTTAAATTATTAATAATTTATTATCTCTAGTTTCTTGTATTACTATGGGGTTTAATTCAAAATAAACACTAAAAACTGTACTGTTATTACTTTAAGTTAGTTTTACCTTAATTTGCAGATTTTCAAGACCTTTTTCTGGAAGATGTTCTGCGACAGGTCCCTTGCACTTAATCACTTCACCTAAACGACCTACACTTTGATTCAAACCCTTGATTGTGTTTATGTTTCTAAAATCCAGAAGTCCCTTTTTACATAATCAAGCTCAAAAATTGTAATTTCATATGTATTCCTGGTCAAAAAAATTGTCAAGGGCCCCAAAATTAAAAATCGGTTTAAAATTTAGTAGTAAATGCAGTTTATTTATCATTCAATTATACAAAGAACAATAAAATATTAATATTAATCAGTAAATAAGCTCGAAGAATGTTTTTTTGTTAATAATTTTAAGCAAACGGTTTAGAAATTAAACCCCAAAACGTTTGTAGCAAAGAAACGTGAACATATTTTAATAATACTACAAAAAAGAGTGCACAAATAATAACTAAGCAAACATTCGTTTCTCCATTTAATCAATTAACCCTTAAGACTGCTCATTCCAGCCCTCATAATCTCGTCGACAAGTAACAAATTGCTTGCTATAATAGAACAAGAGTTAATAATTTGTTTCTTGACTACGTAATTATCATAAATTCCCGCATCTTTAGGGTTGATAGGTTCACCGGATGCTAAATCGAGTCCTACAGGATCCGGGTTAAGTCGAGATTCTTCTTGGAGCTTCACAATCGTGTCCTGCGCGTCGTAACCTGAATTTACAGCCAACACTTTTGGAATAACTAAAAGAGCTTCGGCGTATGCTGCAATTCCAAGTCGGGCCTTCCCTTTAATCGTCTCTTTGTAACTCATTAATTCCTTGTAAGCTGTGACTTCGAATGCACCGGCACCTAGAAACCATAGATGTACGATGTAACTCCTGAAAGAATTCAAATATGACGGGGGCTCACTTACCAGGAATAAGTGCTTTATCTTCGATGGCGTTGTTAATCGCCCTTAAACCGTCCCTTACAGCGTCCTTAATTTGTGTTAAAGTATGTTTATTGGGGCCCTTCATGAGAATTGTAACGGATTGTGGGATTTTACATTCCTCAACGAAGGTAAACTTGTTCTCACCAAGTACGTGTTCGTAAACAAGTCCCGCGTAACCAAGATGGGATTCATGGAGGTCGTCCAAGTGATTCATTGCAACTCCTCCACAAGCCAGGGCAAGACGTTCCATGTTACGCCTCTTAGCACGTCGTAAAGCAATTATACCTAAAATAAAAAATACTCAACAACTTGTTTTTATAAGAAATAACCAACGGGAACGTTTACTAACCTTCTTTGGCCAACATATCAAGGCTCATGGGGTCAATTCCCTTCTGGTTAATAATAACAAATGATTTGTTGGTGCCGTCACAGAGTTTTTTCTTCAATGCGATTACTTTTTTAACTCGTTCTTCAATAAATTGTCTTTCGGCAGCGACGAGTTTTTCCCGTTCAGCAGCAGTTTTGTAAAAGAATCCGGAGTTCACTTCACTTTTCTCGTATTCCATGCTACAATTGCACGTTAAAATATATGCATTGGTGACACGTTTAGGCATGTCCGGATGACGGGACCCGTGATCCAATACCAAACCTAAAATTAACGGAAATTATTTTAAATTTAAACAAAATTAATTTTTACCTTTAATCAATTGGGTGTCGGTAGCGGTTTTATGTTGCATTTCCATTAGTTCGACCATGTGTAAGTCGACGGGTTTGTTTTCTTGCCGGATTGACAAAATTGCGTCAACACAAACTTCCGTTAAGACATCGGCAAGACTTGGATGAACCTTAGACATAAAAGAACAATAAAATTTAATATTCAACAACCAAAAGAAATCCTACCTTAGTCCTTAGACTTGTTCTAGCAACGTCGAGTAAATTTTCACGGGTTATTTCGATGGGGATTTTAATTTTCTCTAAAATTTCCAACGTCTTCGCCCGGGCTTTATCAAAACCTTCCGTTAAGACTCTAGGATGTAAACCTTCAGCCACGTAGATATCAGCTTGTTTTAAAAGCTCTCCGATTACCAAAACAGTTGAAGTTGTACCGTCGCCGGTCATATCGTCTTGAGCGGTGGAAGCTCTTGCGATTAACGAAGCTGTTGGGTGTTGAATTTGCATTTCATGAAGTAAAACATTCCCATCTTTAGTTATTTTAATATCTCCTGCACCAGACACCAACCTGTTTACAATAAATTAACAATTAAGAAAAAATTTTAGGTTAGTTTTTTAATTTTCTTTGATTAAACCTTAAAATTAAATCAAATCACTCTGAATATGTAATTTGTTCCGAATAAACTTTAAAAATGCTTCTTTTAAGGTGATTTTATTTCAGAATGAGGCATAAATGGAAATAATACAGGCATGTGCTTACATTTTGACTGTCCCTTTTGGTCCTAAATTTGATTTCATTACATCTTGGATACCTTTTGCTGCTGAGATATTAACAGCAAGGGCCTGAGCTGCCCTTGCAACTTCTGCTTTAGGGTTTAATAAACTTATTGCAGACATTTCGGTATTTTTAAGGGAAAACTTCTCGAACTTTCAGCGATTTGAGAAGATGACAACTGAAAAGGATGGGGTCAAGCTTCGTTTGTTTCCTGGTCGTGGCGCCACTAGTTTCCATAAAGGAGGGAAATTTGAATTCTTACTGCATTTGCACTTGACTATTTAGGGCTATTGCGGCCCCCTTCTATTAAATTTCTTCCTCAAACAGTCTTAGCTACATGGGTACATAGTCCAAGCTAACTTGAAGTTTCTGTGCATCACAAATTAACAAATTCAGCCCTTCTTCCGACTACGGAGGCCTGTTCATTGTTCTCTGCACAGCCCTGATGCTCTGTGAGGGCAATTAGTTCTCACTGAAAAAGGGTAATGTATTATTGGCCTAAATTTGTGTTTTATTCTTTAATAATAAACTAATTTACAAGTTCTTTTTAGGACTTTAACAAAATTTTGAGGTTATGTTAATTGTAGTATTTTTTACAGAAAATGCATTCAAATCGAAACACTGATGATTCTGATTCTGAAAGAGATTTGTTGACTCAAGCTTGTATAATTAATCCCAGCAATGATAATCAAATCAAATCTGTGACTGGTCCCCAATTTGCTGGGGCTGAAAAGTTGTGCCATTTCGTATCAGCTGTTAAAACGAATAAGTACTCGACATTCAAGCAATTTAAAACTTATTCTAATGCGTTTTCTGATTTTAGTTTGGAGTTGTTGGATGATTGCTTGCAAAAAGCTGATTTGAATATCAACACGAGGTTCTGTCACGAGGAGGAGCGAACTATAACCGAGGAAGTGGTTCGTTTGTATTTGGAAAGAAAGGGTAAAGCTTTGCAACCGGCTTATTTTGAAGAAACAGCTTTAATAATGAGTATAAGACTGAATCGATCCTTTGAATTTATTAATCGGCTGATTAATTCAAATTGTGATTTTAAAATCTGTAACTTTAAAGGACAAACTGCTTTACATCTTGCTATTGAGAATTTAAATTCTCCAATTGCTTATGAATTAGTAAAAAAAGGGGCTGATGTAAATGTGCGTTGTAATTCAAATTTTACTCCATTACATTACGCGGTTAAGAATAATAACGTAGAAAGTGTTTGCATGTTGCTTGCTTACGGAGCAGATGTTCGGGTAGTATCAGATTCTCTAAAAACACCTTTAGAATTATCATTTCAAGACAATAATGTAGAAATCATTAAAATATTATTACCTTATTATTACGAATTTTCCAACGTGAATCTTAGAAACTTTATTCTTCCCGATAAGTCATACGATTTTGATTTTGAATGGGAAGATATTCTGTTAATAGAATTTGCATTACAAAACGGTTACATTGAACCTTTTAAACTGATTTGGTCAAGAATGGATATTCGACTCCTTTCCATGTTGCCCCCAGAGGAGGACGTTTTAACAAAATTCTTAGACCTATCAAAGTTCAACTCTTCTCAATGGTTAGATTGTTTATATTTCATATTAGAAACCCCTAATTTTCACTTTGTATTCAAAGAAAACGCATTTTTTGTAAAGGAAGCATTTTTTATTGCAAGTGGAATCAATTTTGAACCGCATCATAAAATGGGGGTACTTTTTATGTCCTTAAGCATAGGAATCGATGTTTATTTCTATCACATACAGCGAATGTTTGACATCGTTGGATTTGGAGAAGTACTTGACGCTTTAATTTATGCAGGAAATCACGATTGGTCCGATCCCGAACTTCATTTATATCTCCTACTCCATTTTATTTTAAGTTTTAAAGTCGATTGTACCCCTGAAAATGTTTATGAATATTTGTATAAGCAATTAATTGAAACGGAAGATCCGGATGAAATAATTCGTTGGTTTAAATATTTTTCTCTTACCCCGAAGATGAAATCAAACCTTGAAAATGCTATTGAATGGTATAGTGAGGAATATAACAAGAAATTATCAATTTCTCTTCAAACTGTACCAGAATTTCCGTCATTGTTCGAACTGAGCAGGCTTGGGGTACAAAGATACGTTAAGTTAACGAATAAAATTACAAAACCGTATCAATTTCATGATGCTGTAAAGAAATTACCTTTACCAGCATATCTTAAAGAAGTTGTGTTATTCAAAAGACCTATTTATAAGTAAACTCATGTTATATTATTATATTTTTATACTAAAAATAAAGTATTATCACTAGTATTTTATTATTAACCGAATAAAAGGAAGGCATTTCTTTATGTTTTAAGACTTATAGTGAAAGATTTAGTCTCACACCACCTAAAAGTTAACTAGAAAGTATATTACAGTTTCATATTAATCAAATTTTGAATGCGAGAAAGAGATAGACATATAAAAGTCTTCAAGTTGAAAAGAGACAGAATGACATTCATTCAGAAATTCCTTCCAATTAATTTTATATTACATATATTTTTATTAAATAAATATTCAATGAATTTTCAACGCTTTTCTTTGCTTATCTTCCTGTTTTTATTTAATTTTATCATCAAATTCAATTTTCCTTAAGGTTAGAGAGAGAAAGATATATACAATCGCTTTTAGTGGAAGAGAGATGTTCGATTGTTTGGGATAATTTATAACAAGAAATTACAAATCTCCTTTTTTTCCTTGTTTATTATCCTCAGGATTCAAATTTTCATTGGAAATTTATTTAATTTCCCTCCATTTCTAACGTTTTTCCCGGTTTTCCTTTAAAAACTGTTTAATTATAGAGGAATGCAGTTCCGGGTATCCTCGAATTTCTCTTATTTTGACGTTAGAAAGAGATAGGTATATACAGATTTTGGGTATTGAAAAGGGATAGAGAGATGTGTTGTAAAGATTGTTGTAGAAAAAATCGTTGCAGTCTTTCTTTGTTCTGATTGGTTACCGTTTGTATTTGAAAATTCAACGGGAATTGTCCCTCCATTTTGTCGTGTAGGTGTTCGTTAGTAAATATTTTAAGTCTTTTAACAAGTTTTAATTAAAATAAATTGTAAGTATAACTTATAATTAATTAAGGGTGATTAGTTAATGCTTTAAGTTAAAAAATTTGTCTTATTTTTCCAAATGGAACAGCCTCATGTAAAAGTAACCTAACTTTGTTTGCTGTTTTCCAAGATTCATTTGAATTTTACTGGTTTATCCTTATATTATTGTCTTTAAGGGGATTAAAATCTTGCATTTAATCCCTTAGAGAAAAATTCCCACCCTTGTGTCTTCCGAAGTTCCCCAAAAGTCTTTCATCATGGAGGACTTCACGAAGATGGAAAAAATTGGTGAAGGAACCTATGGGGTAGTCTACAAGGGGCGTAATAAAAAGACAGGTCAACTTGTAGCAATGAAGAAAATCCGGTAAGTCGTTAAATTAAATTGGAAATCGTGAATTTAAATTTCAATCTTAGATTGGAATCGGAAGACGAAGGAGTTCCATCCACAGCGATTCGTGAGATTTCCCTGTTGAAGGAGCTCCGTCATGCAAATATTGTAACCTTGGAAGACGTCCTTATGGAGGAATCACGGTCGGTAGCCAATAATTTAATTAAGTAAGTCTTAAGTAATTTTTTTGTTCCGCAGCCAGCTTTATCTCAATTTGAAAGGTGGTAAACATTAAAACTTATTAATTAAGCACCGGAAACTGTGAGAATTCTTATTTTTACAGATTATATTTAATATTCGAATTCTTGTCGATGGATTTGAAGAAATATCTCGATAAACTCGATCATGGAAAATGCATGGATCCGATGCTCGTGAAAAGTTACTTATACCAAATTAACCAAGCCATCTTGTTCTGCCATCAACGAAGAGTCTTACACCGTGATTTAAAGCCCCAAAACTTACTCATAAGCAAAGACGGACTTATTAAGGTAAACATTTTATTTTAATAATTCTTGGGGAACTCCGATAAGGGGTGAATTCTGTTTTTAGGTTGCCGATTTTGGTTTGGGTCGTGCCTTTGGTGTTCCAGTCCGTGTTTACACCCATGAAGTGGTAACTTTATGGTATAGAGCCCCCGAGGTGCTTTTAGGATCAGCCCGTTACTCTTGCCCCATTGATGTTTGGTCCCTAGGCTGTATTTTCTCTGAAATGGCTACAAAACGACCTCTTTTTCAAGGTGACTCTGAAATCGACCAACTGTTCAGGATTTTCCGTGTATTAAAGACCCCAACTGAAGAAATCTGGCCTGGAGTTTCCGGATTACCCGATTATAAAGCGACTTTCCCTAATTGGACCAGTTATAGCTTAAACAGTCAAGTTAAGAACTTAACCGAAACTGGTGTCGATTTACTCAAACAAATGTTGATTTACGATCCCGCTAAAAGGATTTCTGCAAAGAAAATCGTAGCGCATCCTTATTTTATTGATTTGGATCGATCGGTGACGCCGGTTTTTGAGGAATAAATTTTTATTGTTAGGGGTGTAACTCATGTAGGTTTTATTTTGTACTTTCCAGTTGGTTTTGAACGAGCACTTGAGATTTGTGCATTTTTTCGAAGTTTAGTTTTTATTTATGAAGAGTGTAGGTTTAATTTTTAAGTTGTAATGCAATATGCTGCCAATATTGAATTATTTTTGTGACGGTAGAACCCCTTTAAAGCATTCTTTTTAATTATCAAAGCTTGTGTTCAGTTGAAAAAAATTTGAGACGTTAATTTAAAAAAATTTAGAATCTTTGTTTTGAAATGAAAAAAAAAACTTAAGACAAGACGTAAAAGGATGTTAATTGGGGCTGATCTCTCGTTATAGCTTTAAGTTAAATAAAAAAAAAAAAATTCTCATCAACCCAATTCCGTTAAACAAGTTTTATATATTTTTTTTAATTTACGTACTCGGTTTTGAATAAAATATGTACAGGATTTTTAAAAATTGTTTTATTACAAAAAAAATGCATACAAGAATTGTTTTCCAAGCAAAAAGAATTAAGAAAGACGGGGCTTCACCCCCTTCCTAAACCGTTTAACCAATTCCCTTTGCACGGCAGCTTGATCCTGTTGGCTAGCTTTCGTTATTTGCTCCATAACTTCATGATTATACGTGGAATGTAACATTAAAGAAAGAACGCCAGCACGGGACGCCATACTATTACGAATCTGTCGTTCCTTTTCTAACAATTCATCCATTTTCAACCATTGCCGTACCCGTTCCAAATCAATCTATCAAACAAAAAAATTAAAAAAAAAAAGATAAAATGAGTTAACAAACGTCAAACCTCAGCACGACGTAATTTTTCCCAAACGTAGTGTTTCCCACATGATTTTTTCGGGGCCCTACAAAATTCCCCGGTTAAATCGAAAACATTTGTGACTAACGGGCATCCGCAAACTTCCATATCTGTTACTTTTGCGTCTTTACAATGTTCAGGACATAAAACTCTTAAACGTTTGCAGTAAGTATGGTTGGCAGTGTTAAAAAAATCACAAAACATGTTGTTTCCTTCGATTCGGGTTTTAAATTTCGAACCAAACGAAGCTTGAGATTCGTATTTGTTGAAACATTTTTCCATGTGCCTTATTGCAGTGCGGGAATGGATTTCATGGCCGCATGTGATGCAATAAGTTGATAAATCGGCTTCTTCTTCGTTATCTTGGTCCTGATTCGGATCAATTGTTGCATTCTTAGCACGTTCGATTATGAAATCGAGTTCTTTATGCCGTTTATCCAATTCTTGAAGGATTTGACGGACTTCTAGTTGCTGTTTCCGGACTTGATCAAGGGCTGAAAAGAAAACCGAGGGCATAAGCCCTATAAGTCTAAATGTAAAATACCTTACCTTTAATATTTCGTTCTTCAGCTACGCAAGGGCTTAAAGTCCATTCCTGAATACGCTGAGGCAAAACTTGATAAATCCGATTCGTAGCCAAACGTACTCCACAAGAATCGGAACAATATTTAGACCCGAACCGGGCACTATTAACACATCCAGGACCAAAACATTGTCTAGGATATTCCGTCATCAAATGAGAATTCGGGGGTAGCTCTCGATCCGAACTCGAATCACGTCTTCGGCGACGACCTCGTCCTGATCCAGCCCTATACCGAAAAATTGGAACACGGCACATCGAGAAAGGACGAAATAAAAAAAAATTGACTTACCCTCCGTAGTTAACACAAACCCTTTGTTTACATCTTTCTCTTTGTCGACTAGAATGCCTATTTTTTCTAATACAAACGTCACATCGACCACAATCTTCTGTCCGGTAGCAACCCATGCAGTTTCCACACTTCTTTTGTTTTTTATCCGTTTTATTATCGCTTCGCTCCTTTCGCTTTTTCGAACGATGTTCTTCTTTATTCGAGGATGTGGAATGTCGTGCAGTGGATGAAGTCGAGTGTTGTCGAGGAACTGAAGGACCATGGGGTGCATCTTCCCGTTTAGTTTTCCACCGTGTTTGTAAAGTTGAATCTTCTTCCGTGCAACGAATACAAAAATACTGCTTAATATGTTTAGCTTCACGTTCTGATATCCCTATACAGTCACCGTGGTACCTGCAACGTTCAAATTGTTACGTTTTTTGAAAGGAAACTGACAAATCCCTTACCATTCCTCACAAGCATCGCAAGCGATCATAAAACGGGAACTGTCAGATGAGCGACAAACACAATAAGCTTGACCATCCTGTCTTAAAAGGGTGTCGATTTTAGACTGTCTTTCTGGTAATAAAAATTGCTTTGCTATTTCCTCACGCTAGAAAAATTAACGAAATTAGAAAAAAAAAAATTAGGTTATGTTTAATTTTAATCAATTTATGGAATTTTTCTCTAGTTACTTACAGAAATATCGCGTTTTCTTGACATTTTCTTAATTTTTACACAGATTTTCACACTTTAATGCCTTAAAATTAATAAAAAACACTTTAATTCCAAAAACCAAGCCAATCTGTCACTTTTCAACTATTTTCCCTAAAAGTCAAAATTCCCTTCGCTCATTTTCCATACCCAATGAATCACGTTGCAAAATCCATAACTACCTGTTGATTAAGGCATGTAAAGAGATAACCGGTTATTTTTAAGTGATAACAAGACAAAGGGCGTTGTTAGTGTACTAAAAATGATTGAAGAAACACAAGAAGGGCCTAAATGGTTAAAAGAATTAGAAGAGAAACGAGAAAAACGAGTCAAAGCAAGATTAGGGCACGAAGCCGGAGCAGGCTCGCCTTGCTTAACTTGCGAAGACAAATGTCCTGGTAAGTTTACTCTTTCTTGATTATTCTTCAACCCTTTTTAAGTTTAGTTTGTGCAGAGCCTGTAAAATATACTTTCGAGGAGTTTAAAACTGTAACGAGTTTGTTTTAGGTTTGGATTTGCATTTTTGGAGGAAAATTTGTAAAAACTGTAAATGTGGGAAAGAAAATCATGATGTCAACGACGATGATATTTATGGATGGGCTCAATTCCAATTACTCGGAAGTAAACCGAACAAACCTAAAAAAATGGGTAAATTTAACTTTAAATTAATTTTTTTCCTGTCTAAAACATTATTTTTTAGTTCTCCCGGGCCGTAAAGACGTTGTTGAACTAGAATGGACCCCAAAAGGTCAAGCTGAAGTTGTCGAATCCTACTTGCAAGATCTTCCAGTTAATTTACTTCCGATTAAAGGATCTGCGGCCGCTCAAGAACGGAAACAGCTCCTCCAAAAACAAATTCCTTTGCACGACATCGATCCAACCTTGTGCCATGCCTTAAGCGAGCATGAGATTAAACAAATGAATGATTATATTGCACATGTAAAGCAAAATAGTGTCGGAGTTGGACACATAATGAAATTAAACGAGTTGCTTAAGAATCGGCAAAGTGCAAACGCACAAATTTTATCAAGCCGTGCTCCAATGCAGGTCCCACAAATGGAAAATATTATTCTTCAAGGTGTTGATCGGACTAATTTATTGAAACTAGCTCAAGGGGGTGATTTAAATAAAGGTTTGAGAGATTTAAGTCTTGACGAACAAAAAACGAAAGAGGTTCGGGATAACGAACAAGTTGCAAGTAAGTTTAGTAAAGTTAGAGATATTGTTTATGGTGCTTATGGGCAAGAGAAAGGTGCGAATGGGGGTTTTATAAGGGACGAAGCAAATAGTGCTAACGATTTTGCCTCGGTTTCTAAACATAACCTTAAAAATGTTCAGGAATTTCCTCGTAATATGAAGGAACTACCTCAAAATATGCCTTTGTCTCAATATAACGTGAAAAATATGCAAGAAAGTTTGCAATTTCCACAAAATATGCAAGATTATCCTCAAAATATGCAATTCCCCCAACATAACCTAAAAAATATACCCCAAAATATGCAATTTTCTCAGCAAATTCTTAAAAATATTCAACAAAACCCTCAAAATACGCAATTTCCCCAACAACCAATCACCAATCAACTTGATTATCAAAATTCCACTAACATTGGAGGTGTTCAGGATATAAAGTATCCGTATGGGGCCCCCATCACCATTTCTGGTGCTAAAACTAATCAAAACCCTTCAAATATTGCTTTTGCAAATCAAAATTCCGATGCTCAACCTGTTTACACCAAAATTGCATTCGACAATTCGGCCAATATGGGTATTCGCTTCGCACAGGATAATAATCGTCCTACCGAATCAATTCCGGCTAATTATTCCCAAATGTATCCCCAAAACTTGCCACATTACGCTAAAAGTTCTATTATGAACACGGAAAACACCCAAAAACCCATGGAGTATGATATCCGGAATGTTTATCCGGATATGAATGTTAATTTTGATTTAGGGGATGCACAAACCAATTTAGAACATTTAGATAATGTTACAAGCTTGAAAAATGATCAAAAAATGCCTCATTATGTCCCAGGTACGTATAAACCTTTTATTGAACAACAGAATCCATTACCGATTGGTAATATTAAGGATTTGGCTTATTCAACTTACGATCCGTGTCAGAATTCGAATGAAAACTTTCAGAAACGCCCAGCAAATTATAATCCAAACCAAATAAACTTAATCGAACAAAATCTCAATCCGACTTCTATTAATGTTGGAATAATCAACGATATCGAGTATCCGACTATTAAATCGGCCCTACAAAGGGAAAATAATATTTTCGAGCCTGCTTTACCTCGGAAAAATGTTCAATTCGATCTTAACCCGCAAGAAATCCTTCCCTCTTGTCATAAATGTAAGAAAATGTTCGATTCCTCTGCGATTGTGATTGGAATTGATCGAACGGATGATTTATGGCACGCGGATTGTTTCAAATGTACCGGATGTAATCAAAATTTGGCGGACTTAATGTACTTTTATCATAAAGAAAGCGATGATATTTATTGCGGACGGGATTATGCGAAAATTAGGGGAATCCCCCGTTGTCAAGCGTGCGATGAGTTAATTTTTGTTAAAGAATATTGTTTGGCGGAAAATTCAACCTTCCATGTCAAACATTTTTGTTGTTTTGAATGTGATGAGCCTTTGGCTGGACAAAATTATGTTATGGAAGAATCCCAACCCCTTTGTTTACCCTGTTTCGAGAAAGTTAAAGCTGAGAAGTGTAATACATGTCTGAAAGTGATTAAACCGGACGAACAAGGGGCGAACTTGAATGGGGTACATTTCCATGCGGATGATGGATGTTTCTCTTGTAAAATGTGCAAGAAACCCTTACTTGGTGCCAAGTTATTGTTTAAAAATAGTAATTTGTATTGTTCGGCTCCGTGTTTTGGGGCTGATAAATAAAATATTAATTTTTAAGGGCTTTTATAACAGGGTAGTATTAAATTTTAACGTAGTGCCTATAGTAATGTGCCATTCACGTTAAAAAAAATTGTGTAGCTGCAGATTATACAGGGTGTTTCAAATTTGAGGGCATTTTTTTTGCTACATTAGACGGAAACGGGTGTAGTTGGGTTAAATTTCTTTGCAGGATATTGTTATGCATAAAATTCTGTAAAAGTGCCGAATTTGAATCTACCCTCTATCTCTTATAATATGCGAAATCCCCCTTCCCTTGATTTTGAATCACCCTGTATATTTTATAATAAAGTGAGTATTATAGTGATTTTAATAAAACAAGTATTTTATATGTATACAATTTTTATAGGATTTTAATAAGAAAAGAATTTTTTTTATGCACTGATGTTTATAGGAAATAAAAATTATATTCTTATTCAATTCTTTGTTTATATAAGAATTTGCGTTGAAAATGAGTAAATTGATTATATGAAGTTTTTTATATCATATTTTTCCACACTCAATCTTTCTACAGTGTGTTTAGCCGTGGCTTCAAATTTAGGGGTAGTTTAGAGCAGGTGAATGTAAAACCCTTAAATTCAGGATTTAAAATAAAGTTTGAATACTGATACGCGATATTTATAATAAACAACAGATACTTTACGTTTCCAGGAAATATCCCGCCTCTAACACTATATTTAGGGGTAGTTTACTCTTGCGAATTAAGCGTTTAACCCCTAATTTTGGCGTTTAAAATAAAGTTAGAGCGTCAGTATTTGGTATTTGTCGTCATCTGGCAATGTCTTATGTTCATCTAAAATATCTTACCCCTATACCTATATTTAGGGGTAGTTTACTCTTGAGTATTTTGATTAAAAATCCTAAATTGGGGTAAGTAAAATGAAGTTAGGGTGCTGATATTTAAAATTTTTGTTCTTCTATCGACCCCTTGAATATTTGTGAACTATCGTATCCCTAACCCCATATTTAAGGGTAGTTTACTCTTGAGCATTTTGATTAAAACCCTTAAATTGGGGTAAGTAAAATGAAGTTAGGGTACTGATATTTAAAATTTATGTTTTTCTATCAACTCCTTGAGTACTTGTGAAGTATCGTACCCCTAACCTCATATTTAAGGGTGGTTTACTCTTGAGAAATTTAATTAAAAATGTTCATTGGGGAATAATTACAATGCATTTAGGGGGCTAATGTTTACGATTTGTATTTTTCTATCAACCCATTATTTTTTCACGAAATACTTTACCCCCAACCCTATATTTAGGGGTAGTTTGCCCATTCCATAAAGCAAAATTCATTGAAAAAGAAATAATTATAGATTTGTTATTGCTTTATTTATAATATCTCAACAATTATAAGATCTTAAAATAGTCAAACAGTTAAACAATAAAAATATATTACACAAAATTGCATTGTACAATAATCTGCCTTTGGTTTTTCTGTGCTTTCGAAGATCGATTGTCAGACAAAAATATTTATTGCATTAAGATATTAACCATTTTGCTTTTTACTTTCCTCCTTAAGAGAACAAGATCGTGCATAATATGAGTTTACGAACTCCAAAACGTGGATCGTTCGGAAAAGTAGTGCATCCCGTTAATTTTGTACTCAATTTGTGATTGTTTTAAAATTTACATCAATGATAAAAATAAAAACATTCACATAACAAAGATTTTCAATAAACTCTACACATTTTCATTTCTTCTAGGATTACCTAGGAATATTCAGACCAATTATAAGGCTTGTGACCGTCTTAAATGCCATATTTTCAAATTTAAAGCACTGAACATTTATTCCTATCCAAAGCATCCTGGATGTTATCCAACATGGGACTTTGATCCCGAATTTCTATACTATCGATCATATTCATGAGTTCTTTGAAAACCCCGACTACTTTCCAGTTATATTTGGCACTACATTCAACATATCCACATTTCCAATGCTTTTTGACTAAATTTATAATGTCTCTACGTTTTTCTTCAACCCCACTGGTTATTGCTGGTTTTCCACTTGAAGTTGATTCTTCTGGAGTGGCAACAAGATCTTCTTTGTTCCCCACAACAAGGACTGGAACGTTCGACATGTTTCTGCTCTCGCAGATTTGTTCGCGTAAGGTTTTGATGTATTGGAAGGTCTCGATATTTGAAAGATCGAACACCAAAATGTATGCCGTAGCACTCCTTAAACCGTAGTACCTATAGTCGGTCCATTCGTAGTATGAGTTTACTGGAAAGTAAGGAATTACGGGTAGATCCGAGATTTTTATCTCGTATAGCCGTTCGTTTGTGATAACCGAAGGGTAATACGTATGCTTTCGATCAGTTGGGCTGTATTCTTCACAGAAGTCGTTCCATACGAATTGCTGCTTTTGGACGATGTGATTGAATCCAAGAAGGAACATGAAAAGGAAAAATTTAAATTAATTCTTCTGACAAACATTACCTACCATATTATATTATAGCAATTTAATCGTTTCATTTTTTATTTTAGAATCTTAAATATAATTCAGAAAATTCATCTTTTTTTCACAAGTGGCGGCGCGAAAGCGTTACTTTCATGCGCCGCTTTGCGGCACTTAATTAAGTCTGTGTGAGTATCGGTCTGTCGGTGTTTTGTCTGCGAGTCTTCCTGTGACCCTTTCTGTCTAGAAGTCTGCGTGAGTCTCGGTCTGTCGGTGTTTTGTCTGCGAGTCTTCCTGTGACTCTTTCTCTCTAGAAGTCTGGGTGAGAATCTGTCTGTTGGTGTTTTGTCTGCGACTTTTCCTGTGACTCTGTCTGTCTACAAGTCTGGGTGAGAATGTCTGTCGGTGATTCTGTTTGCGAGTCTTCCTGTGACTCTGTCTGTCTACAAGTCTGGGTGAGAATCTGTCTGTCGATGTTTTGTCTGCGACTTTTCCTGTGACTCTGTCTGTCTACAAGTCTGGGTGAGTATCTGTCTGTCTCTGATTCTGTCTGCGAGTCCTCCTGTGACTCTGTCTGTCTAGAAGTCTGCGTGAGTATCTGTCTGTCGGTGATTCTGTTTGCGAGTCTTCCTGTGACTCAGTCTGTCTAGAAGTCTGCGTGAGAATCTGTCTATCGGTGATTCTGTCTGCGAGTCCTCCTGTGACTCTTTCTGTCTAGAAGTCTGCGTGAGTATCCGTCTGTCTTTGATTCTGTCTGCGAGTCTTCCTGTGACTCTGTCTGTCTAGAAGTCTACGTGAGTCTCGGTCTGTAGGTGTTTTGTCTGCGAGTTTTTTTGCGTCTAGCCCGTGGATCTGTTTCCTTGTAAGTCTGTCTATTTTTGGTCCTATTTGCGTCTCTGTATTTTCTGGAACTTCCAGCTTGCCGGTCTGCCTCTCCGTGACTATTTCTGCTGCCTGCATATTATTCTGTCTGTAAGTCGATGTGTATTAGATATTGTCTGCCTGTCGGATCTATAAGTCTGCGTATGGGTATCTTTCTGCCTGAAAGTCTGCCGTCACAGGAGTCTGGAAGGTCTGAGGTCTATATTACTAAAAATAGCAGATGTGTCTCCTTTGTATTCGACATATTTTAGATAAGCAAAAGGTTTTCAATTTAAATTTTAAATTATCTTCCCTTGATCTTGATAAATTAGTTTTAGATGAAACAGAATTTAATATCTATGCGAATGTGAGACTGAAGATTTAATAGAAATATATGAAAAATTCATAGGAGGAATTTTATGTATACGTGGAAGATGAATAAAATTCTTTACCTCGGAATAAACAAGGTACCTTCAACAAAAACTGCAATTTTCCGAATCCCATATACAAAAACTTTTCTTCCATATGCGAGACGTATACAACAAAAAAGGAAGGTTCGCATAAAAGCGTTCGATATATTTTTGCAGATAGCTTTCAGAAGGTATCATTTATTTCCACATGACTGAGTGTTTAGATACTTGCTTCTGATCAAACGCACTGAATTTCAGACCAATTCAGACATCAAGCTTAATATCCGAGAGTTCTAAACTATAAATGCAAATTTTGAACGCGGTGCGGTGAATCGTCATGATACGCAAATATTACGCCATAAACGGAAATAATTTGCATCCCAAACGTATATTTTATCGCCCCAAATACATCCCAATAATTCTCGTTAAATCATAAATGTCAATATTGGGATATAAACGTCACAGGAAATTAATTCATGCGGCTGTGTATTAAATATGTTCGCCAAATCATTAAATAATTGTTCTAGTTTATGAATCAAATGGAAATTACTGAAAAAATTGTTATTTTTGTAATCAGGGTCAAGAATCAGAGAGGCAAAACGTTTTTTAGGCGAATTCAACGCCTTGACTTCACGACCGCATTTTTTTTCGGCCGCATTTCCTTGACACAAACGCTGCCTTGAAGTTAATGCGGCCGTAAAGTATTCATTGAGTGGTGAGAAGACCAAAAGGCATTTAATTTTAATTACAAAACCTTACAGGTACCTCATACCTAACTGTACTCCTTTATATATACAACAAAAGTTTAATTCTTCTACATTGATCGTGTTACACGAAGCTTTCAAGAGAAACTTGAAACTTTAGAAGTTTCTAATGTCTAAAGACAAGTTTGAACTACTGAAGTGGCGGCTCTAGGAATTTTATACAGGGGGTACCTATGTAATACAAGTTAGGTGATTTTTTATCACTAAAAAAAACATTACGACATATAAAAGTTTCTAAAGGTAAAAGATTTTACGGACATGGGGTAAGTTCGTACCATTTTACCTCCCTTGGAGGCGGCGATACAGCAACCGTTAGTGATTCCTCCTCTTTCCTACTTATAATTTATTTATCAAAAAAAAGTTCATGTGACATCCATATTCGATAGGAAAATCGTTTCTACCATATTCTGAAAAACACGAGTTTCCTGAAAACTAGCCTTGCGAATAGGGACAATTTTTTTTAATTGCTTCCTTCTGTACCTAATTCTGTTTTTCGCAAGTGCATTTGTAATTAAAATAAAAAAACCCTCAAGGAAGATGTTTTTATTTGCAGTAAATATATTTTCGTATTATTACCCAATTATTGAAATATAAAATAACTTGGAATGTTTTTTTTATAAGACGACTCTTTTATGATGCGTTGACTCATATCACAAAAGAATGCTAAAACGATTTCTAATCCTTATCTGCCTTGAAAATGAATTTTGTATAAACCTGCAAAGTCAAGGTTAACCATACGTTGGTTAATCATTCCCTGTCCTCTTTCTTTTATTATGCACATCTGTAGATAACAAATTGGAAGGAATTTAACTTCAGTCGTGAACGGTGTGTGTTTAGTGGCGGTTCAAAAGTGTTGAGTGTTTCTAAATATTTACCAAAGATGAATTCCAGGTAGGTTTGCATTTTATATGTCTAACTTTAAAGAAATTAAAATGATTACTGAAAGATTCTCATTAGGTGTAACATATTTTCAAAAAATTTAATTTTCAGGAAGAAGATCAGAAAACTTCTTGAGTTGGTTAGCAGAATGGTTGCAACGATAAGGTAGGATTTTTTAAGAAAGTATACGGTGATGGGTTCTAGATAATTATTGACACAGAAATATTTGCTCCTGGTGGAAAAATTCACCCCCTATGCTAAGAAACAGTTTCTATATATTTACTGTTTTTCTATAAAACGCCTTAGGACTCCTTTGGTGACCTGCAGGACTCGCACTTTGTTCCCCCTAACAAAATATTTTTTTTTAATAGTAAATAGTACGTTCCTATCATCGTAACCGCCCCTCCCCCCGCCTTATTGAACTGTAAACATTTTGTGCTCCCACAAACTGCACTCTCAAGTCCCTTAGAAAACTTTCAAACTTTATAAACATATTTTTAACGTACTTACCCCGTTTCTAAAGACTAATTCCAGTTACATGTTCTTATTAAATAGCAAAACTTTATAATGTACTGAATCAACCCTTAAAAACTTTTTAATTATTTTAGTTTAAAGTTTGTAGCTAACCTATTTAGGTAGGGGTGTTGAAATTACCCCACATTACTATTATGTAGGTGCATAACAATGTTTACATAGGACTTGGTTAATTTTAATTATTTTAGTGAGAAAATTGGGTTTTCACAGCAGGCTGTGAAAATGTTCTTGTTAGAGGTGACGTAATTGCCCCATAATTTTTATTTTATGCATAGAACCGTGCTTAAGGGGAACCTAGAAGACTTTTAGTTGACCATATCTAAAGGTTTTATCCTAACATAAAACTGCAATTACACAGAAAACGTTCACAGGTGGCGTAATTACCCCTATAACTTTTCACTGTCTTTGTTACATTGTTAATGAAGACTTAAACAAGTTACTACAAGTTACTCAAGGTAATGGCGGATTTACCCCATTTTTCCTGCGCTTGGAATTTTTTTTAATATTCGCAGAAAAGTTTTTATTTGCTTTTAGGTATCTTGGTTTTAAAAAAGCATCAAATATTTTACTGGTTTAATTATCCCAGATAAGTTTGGGCGGACTTACCCCAGGTTTCATAGAAATTTTTATTTAAATTGGAATTAAAATCCAAATTAAAAATCTGTTTATTCTAGCTATACAATTTTCTTGAGTGTTTAGGAATTAGTTTTTTGTACTATACGTAAATGCCCCGTTTATTGATTTTGGAAGGCCTGTTTTGAATAAAAAAACGTCAGAATGATTTTGTAATGAAGGAGTTTCTTTATTTAATTGCCTGGAAGATGTATATGGAAGTATATAAACCATGTATGGTTAATATGACGGTGTCGGGATTACCCCACTTTTTCTTTTCTTGGGCGTTTATGATATTTTTTGATCGATTTCGATTTAGATTCAGTAATTCTGGTAGGTTAACTTAACTTTGCAAGTAGATGAAAGTTAAAGGAGGGTTATGGTAACGTAATTACCACAATTGCTTTTATGTAATCGGAAATATCTTGTAAGGGGAATGGGAAGATTTTATCACATTAATTCTGAACGTGTTCCTTCATCTTACGAATATAGTGGAAAGGAAAGTATAAATTTTGGATTACATTAACGAAGATGATGGACTTACCCCACATTTCTACTTTTCCCTGATTTAAACAGAAAATTTTACGCTGTGAATAATTTTTCTTTAATTTAAACGCAGAAAGAAATAAAAATAAATCTTTTGAAGTTTTAAAAATCGTCTGGTAATCAGAAATGAAAAAAGTTATGAAATTACAATCTTAAAAATGTCTTGGACTTTTCTTATTTAAAAAAGTCTGTGAGAAAGTGCGCAAAGCAAACATCAAAGAGCACTCTGGAAGGAAAATCCTTCTTGCATTTACATACAGCTCTCTTTTAGAAATTGCGAAACTTCTGCTCGACGAACTGCAATAAACAGCTGTTGGTAAAACTGCAAAGAAGGAAACTTGGCACGTAAATAATTCACTTAACTTATTTTAAGAGTCTCGAGCGGCAAATTTCAGATATTTGGGGCTTTTTATATCCATCCAAGCTGGGTTTAACTGTCCCTCTTTCATTTATTACCATTCTTTAAAAGAAAATTCTTTTAATGGTTTGCAGAACGATTTGAATCTGTTATTTATAGCATCAAACACATTCCCAAAAAAAAAGGTTTCAACAATGCTGATTTATATTTAACCTAACAAATCATATATCTAGTTGACATTTTCCTCTCATTGATTTTCCCTAGCTTACTGTAAAGTGATTGATATTCCAAAGTATTGGGAGATTTTTTTATTTATTTATTTATTTATGTTTTGACAAAATTCATTATAAATCGGAGAAAAGCAATTTCCAATCAACCATTGATTGGTTGATTTGTAGCAGGAAATTTAAAGAGACCGAATGGCATTAATTTACTTTGGATAACTAGATTTTCCTTGAATTACATGAAAATAAGATTGTATTGGATTTCCCTACTTATTTTGTTTGTTCAAGAAGGAAAATTGCATACTTGCTCAAGGAAAATTCCTAAAGGTATTTGAATAAATCCCCTTGCAATTACTTAGAAGTGTAGCAAGTCTCATCAAGTTGAATTTGAGGAAATGAAAGTAAGGAAGTATTAAAATAATAAGGGAAGTTCTACGAGAGACGGAAAATCGCCCTGATCCCTTTTGAAATATTAAAGTAGGGTTTAACGTGTTTTGCCAGCGCTTTTGAGAATTGTGTTCTCTGTTAAACGATCTTGTACGTCATCTTCCGTTTCAAAACGGTAATCCTATTATCGTTGCTAGTGAACCGTATTTTGCGACCAACGACAGCAGTAAATTCCTTCCATTAGCTGATGTATCGAATTTGCATAAATAAGGAGCTGAAATGGCCTTAAAAAATAATTCAGTTAAAAAGAAAACGTTTCTAGTATTTTTATATCTTCCAAACTATGGATTAAATTAAGTAATCAACTATAATCAACTGAAATTTGCAGAATAACTTCCAATTTGTTGAAATATTTTCCCACACTCGATGTTTCTACAGTGTGTTTAGCGATGACTCTAAATTTAGGGGTAGTTTAGAGCATGTGAATATAAAACCCTTAAATTCAGGAATTGAATACTGATACTCGATATTTATAATCACTAACAAACACTTTACGTTTTCAGGAAATATCCCGCCCCTAACCCCATATTTAGGGGTAGTTTACTCTTGAATAATTATCGTTTAACCCCTAATTTGGGCATGAAAAATAAAGTTAGAGCAGCAATATTCGATATTTGTAGTTATCTGGTAACGTCTTATATTCGTCTAAAATATCTTACCCCTAGACCTACAATTAGGGGTAGTTTACTCTTGAGTAATTATCGTTTAACCCCTAATTTGGTCGTTTAAAATAAAGTTAGAGCGTCAATATTCGGTATTTGTAGTCGTCTAGAAACGTTTTATGTTCGTCTAAAATATTTCTCCCCTAGACTTATAATTAGGGGTAGTTTACTCTTGAGTAATTATCGTTTAACCCCTAATTTGGGCGTTTAAAATAAAGTTAGAACGTCAGTATTTGGTATTTGTAGTGATCTGGCAATGTTTTATGTTCGTCAAAAACATTATGCCCCTAGATCTATAGTTAGGGGTAGTTTACTCTTGAGTGATTTATTGTTAACCCCCTAATTTGGGCGTTTAAAATAAAGTTAGAGCATCAATATTCAGTATTTGTAGTGATCTGAAAACGTTTTATGTTCGTCAAAAAGATTACTCCCCTAGACCTCTAATTAGGGGTAGTTTACTCTTGAGTATTTTGATTAAACACTTAAATTGGGGTAAGTAAAATGAAGTTAGGCTGCTGATATTTAAAATTTGTGTTTTTCTATCAACTCCTTGAGTATTTGTGAAGTATCGTACTTCTAACCCCACATTTAAGGGTAGTTTACTCTTGACCATTTTGATTAAAACACCAACCGTGTCGTAGATTAATCTTAAAATTCTCCACCAAAATTAAAAAAAAACAGTTTTAAAAGCTGATTTTGTTGTTACATACAACCATTCTTTAAATCTCTACACGATTCTTTCTACATCAACTTTAATAAGAGTAGTAAGTCAAACATGAAGTTGAACTTCTTTGTGTTTGAAGTTTACACTTTTACCTGTAACAAGGGTAGATGTTAAAGAGGGTATAAGGTTTTTGTTTTGCTTGTCACGGTTTCAACTTGAATAATATAAAGTTCCAACACATAACACAAAAAGTTAGTCACAACTAGGTGGACAAAAACGTCCCACTTAGTGAACCAACACACGTTTTGAAAGAGAAATTTAATAAATGGGGAATGACGTGTTAACAGGTGCCCGGGATCCGTATTATCACGTACTTTACTTGCGTTTTATGCTTACGTGACGCGAATTTAATCCAGAGTATGTAATGCTCTTAAGGGTTACCTCCTTGATGTTTGCATTTTTAGAACAAGAAACCTTTAGATTCATGGGAACAAATCAGGGGGAAAAAGGGATAACATATATCTTCTCCAAGAGATCCATTATCGAACCTTTCCGGATTATCTGCCTTGTAAGGTAAAACGATCAAGAAAGGGCATCTATTAAAATGAAAGAAAGCCTGAACAATTTAATGGACGAAGTTCAATCAGTAACAGGAAATGTAGGAATTAAACATGACACAAGGGATTTAGGGGTGGTACAACTAAAATCCTATAAATATAAGTTCGTGATAAATTATACATTGGAGGATTAACGAACTGATTGAAATACGGTCCGTAGGCTAAGCCAGAAGAACGGACTAAAATGTTAATTTAAAGCCCAAACTTTCTAAATCATTCTGCGTGTAATAATATTATAAAGGGAGACAAACAAAACCGGCAATGACATAATAGAGTTGCCGCAAGTACGTAATAGTGCGAAACCCAAGGATTTCTCGCATTCCCATAAGATGGAGACTTGCCAGAGGGAGATTAGCAAGCAGTAAATCACTTAATATGGTTTAATTGCTCTCTTGTTGGAACTCTGAGCGCAGATCAGGCCGCATGTAAGATGTGAGATAACGACGATATAGTGCAGGATTAAATGTAGTAGAAGAGGCGTTTCAGCAATTAACTTTCTTGTACATGGTTGTTATGGTAGCTTAGGAATGGGATGCGGTCTCGGCGGTTTGCTATAATTAAAGGACGAGACGACGCTTGAAATTCATTTTTTGGAGGAATTTAATTTACAGCGTTAATTGTTTTACTTTAATTATTAAAAATTCCTATCAAACTTAAAATATTTTCAGGTATTTTTCAGCATGTTTCAGTTGATGCAGTATGGAACTCATTGACTCGTTGCACAGTTGGTGTCAGTTGGTTAGAATTGATGTAGTGTATAATTTTGTATGAAAAGAAACAATTTTAGCCAATACTAAGCTATTCTGCAAATTTCAGTTGATTACAGTTCATCTCAGTTGATTACAGTTGATGCTCCTCCATTTAGAACATAAAATTTTATATGGAAAAGGCGATTTAAAAACAATTTCAACTAATTCCAAGCTTTTTTGCAAATTTCAGTTGAATTCAGTTCATGTCAGTTGATTACCGTTGATGCTCCCCCATTTAGAACATAAAATTTTCTATGGAAAAGGTGATTTAAAAACAATTTCAACCAACTCCAAGCTATTCTGCAAATTTCAGTTGATTACAGTTGATGTCAGTTGATTACAGTTGATGCTCCTCCATTTTGAACATAACATTTTATATGGAAAAGGCGATTTAAAAACAATTTCAACCAATTCCAAGCTTTTTTGCAAATTTCAGTTGAATTCAGTTCATGTCAGTTGATTACCGTTGATGCTCCCCCATTTAGAACATAAAATTTTATATGGAAAAGGTGATTTAAAAACAATTTCAACCAACTCCAAGCTATTCTGCAAATTTCAGTTGATTACAGTTGATGTCAGTTGATTACAGTTGATGCTCCTCCATTTAGAACATAAAATTTTATATGGAAAAGGCGATTTAAAAACAATTTCAACCAATTCCAAGCTTTTCTGCAAATTTCAGTTGAATACAGTTCGTGTCAGTTGATTACCGTTGATGCTCTTTCGTTTAGAACATAAAATTTTATATAGAAAAGGCGATTTAGAAACAATTTCAACCAATTCCTAGCTATTCTGCAAATTTCTGTTGATTACAGTTCATCTCAGTTGATTACGGTTGATGCTCCTCCTCTCCATTTACAACATAAAACATAAATTGATGACGATTATGTAATTTAAGACTCCAGGGACATTTAATTTTGGGGAAAACAACTTCAAGTTCAAAATTTTGCAGGTAATTTCCTAAAATCAACTAAAATCAACGTAATCGTCGAAAATGATTACCAAGTACATGGAAAACTCGATAAAAATTCCAAATAAATTTAAAAGTTTTATCTTTTGGCTACACCGCTTTAAAATTGAATAAATTCTGACCGGAGTTCATAATTTAATTTGACACGTTTCGACCCTTTACAGCTCCCTTGTTGTATACCTTTGAGAGTTAAACTTGAGCTTATATTTTCCTTCCCAGAACCTACATCTCTGTTGAGATATTCAAGACACTTTAGAATGATAAGTTTCCAAGCTGAAGCTTCTCAGATTTTCCTCACAACTTCCTTTGTAGAAAACACAAAAGGGTTAACCCTGACGACCTTGTGGGGTTAATTTTCGCTCAAGAGGAATTAATTTTCCTAAAAAATACTTCATTACTAAAAACTGAGGGGTAGAAAAATTTAATTTGTGGGTATGGTGGGAGGGGTTTTGAAATATTTCAAGAACTAGAAGTACGTTGATGTTTTGGAAATGGAAATTTCTGAAAGTCGAGAATATTAAAAGAAACTTGCCTGTATAATGCTTGTTTTTCCAACGGCGGGTGCTCCCAGTACGATGACCTTAACTCTATCCACAGATTCCGGACTGACTTCAACCGGACTTTTAGGATTTTGTGAGACCTCTGGAGCTGGACCTGCATTCTGACGACGCTCTAGAAAATCCAGGTCCAACTCTGTAATAAAAAAAAAAAACAGACGTGTAATTTGAAAAAAAAATCTAAGAATGTATTTGAAGTATCCCTGAAACGAGAGTTTTAAAAAGACTCTCGCCAATAAAAGGCTTCCTCTTGTATCTCATGTCATTCCACAAGTGATTCTTGAAATAAATTGCATACTCTTGGGAGAAAAGCGAACGGGAAATCGATGGGACCAATTTCAATACAACAGGTTCGAGTAGGAGTAAAATTCTACGTCAAATCAAATCAAGGGTGCAAACTTTTTTAAAGTTAATCGTGAGTACTTTTCGGGGTTAATGTGAAGCTTTTGGAAACGAGGATCTGATCTCTTGGGTGTTAAATTAGGATTTATCTAGTTTACCATCTATTGTAGGTAGTTATCTCGTGTAATTGGGGAAAAGGAAGGGAAATTTACTACTGCTGGGAATTTAAATTATCAAGGGAAATAATTAAAAGAACGAATCTCATAATTAAAGCTTGTGGTCTTTTTAAAAAATAACTTTTAATTAATATCGCCTACATACATTTGAATTAAATATCAAGTCTCTTTTTTTAATGGTAATAGCTGTGTAGGTTCGGATATAACCAGGAGATTAACACAATTTGAATTTATTGTCTTATTTTACCGGAATTTGGTTCAGGAAAAAATAAGTATGGGTTTTATTATGTTATACGTGTACGGGTTGTAGAAACGGGTAGATGAACCTCTCCCTTAAGTGAAGGTTCTGGGTGTCCTCTACACAAATGAAGGGGGACATGGTCGCGGTAGGGGTTTCGGGAACCCTCCGTGGAAGAGAAGGGGGACCCTGTAGTGATAGCAAAAGGAAATTACAAATGTTTACATTAATTTACAACTTGTACATAGAAACATTCTACTTTGATTAAGGAAAACGAAAGCGAACAATAAGTAATTAGAAGAAGGAAGAAGCGAGAGGGAGTTCTTCGATAATTTGATATTAAATTTCCATCTTAAAATACTTGGCATAATAAAGAGATTGAATTTGAAGTTGCGTTAGGCGTCGCCATTGTTTGGAACTGGATAATGAATTTTCTGTAATTAGTGAACTCAAGCTCAGATGTATCATTAGGAAGTTTGCTCTGTTGTCTTCAGCCTTTGACAAGTTTAGGGGGAAGGGCTCTTTGCTTGCAACTTTATTGTTAATTCAAGCTTGTCGGGACAGATTACACGATATCGAGAAGCGCTTCGGGCAACAAAATTATAACAATCTCGCCCGTTTAATATAATTTAGATGAACGTTTATCTTGTAAAGATATTAAGGTATGGCAGAATTATCTCCAAGGTTATTTATGTTCTTGTTATTTCAAAATTCTTGCGACGAACCAACTTCTGAAGAGTATACAGTAAAAGGACGTTGAGGCATAAAGAGCGAAGTTGTAGTGGCGGCCCGTGCTTGTCTTCTGTCGCAGAAAATAAAATATCAGAAAAATGATAAATATTACGAATCGTATTTCATGGGAGCTTCTTCTAAATTTTTTTGCTCTAATGTATCAAATTTCTCACCCCTGTTCTGGCAAAAGTTTCTAGTCACATGAGCAACACATATGGGAAACAAAAATAAAACATTTTTTTTATGCTACAAATCTTTTCATCGTTTTACCGTAAACGGCATTATTTAATAGTTTTGTTTAGCACATTTTTAATTTTTAATCCTGAATTCTTATATTTATTATTTTGGTTTCCACCCCTTTCTCAAACAGAATAACAATTTACTTGAACCTTCTTTTACGTAATATTCAAGCAAGGGGAGCGTTATCCTTCAGGCTATTTTTTTATCCTCACATCACTGATTTCTTCCTGTATTGTAATTCCCTAGACATAAACTGAATGTATTACATCAAAATAAGGCAAGCAAACATAACGTTTTCTCATCGCAACATTCACGTCTGTTTTGCCTGAAGCCAGTGGATGTTCCAGTAACAAAACTAATCTGCTATTTACATTCCCAGTACATCTAAACTCGTTATGGATACTGAAAACCCAAGATTGAATAATGAAGTTTGCTCTGAAACACAGCGTCGAGGAGCAACGAGGAGTTTTATCTTTCAAAACCCTTTCGTGCAATTGTAAAACCCAGAAACGTACATAATTTGATGCCTTCTATTCGATTTCGAGGGCCTCATAAATTATTTAAATCTTAATTAATTTAAAGCTGCTGGTTTTAGGGAGTTATAGGGGTGCGATATAATTTTAAAGTCGTAACTTTCCTAACGGGGTGGTTAGGTGAGAAATTTTTCCCTTCCTTTCTTTTCTCTCGATTACATAAGTTTTTCTTGTATTCCCCAAATGTTCTTTAATATCTTCATACATTTATGCATCAAGAAAGTCTGTAAAAATGAATTAAACCTTGTTCGTTAAAGCGAACTTTTTGTTTTTTTTCTCTTTTATTTGTTGGCGCCAGCCTATCGCAAATAAAACGCGAAAAGTTGGGTTCTAACTCTGCCAAGGAGATGAAGTTAAGACTTGTTTTTTGAAGCTTCTATAGAAAAACAAGTCCGTTAACGATCTGAGGTGTCGAAGCTTTGATATTCATGAGTTAACTTCCTTTAAATCATTTTGGTTTTGGCGGAAGATTTAAGGACTGTTACAAAAGAGTAATCAAACTTTAGCAATTTTTTAGATAAAAAGGAAAAGTTTGTGAGACCGTTATTTACGCTTACTGGTTCTTTGAAGGTGCACTAAAAATAAATCACAATCGAAGTTAGAACTTTCTACGTCCTCGTAAGTCCCTAACAACCAATTCGTACCGGAACTTAGGCAATCCCGTCGTAAATGACGCTAGGAGTATACGGAAATTAGTCAAACCCATCATAGATGGCGCTAGTGTTATCAACCCCCAACGCAAGTTAGGCAAATATACCATAGATGGTGCTAGGATCAATTTTTGAATAAGTACGCGAAATTAACGGAAACTGAAGGATAACTCTTTCCACCATTACTCCATATATTCCTGTACTTCCCCTTTTGCGGCTACATTTTCAAGTTTTCCTCCTCCTAACTCTCTCTGAGGCATCACCTTCTCACTGACGTCTTTCTTTCGTTTTATAATATTTTTGTCCTTCTACTTCTTTCAATGCTCCTTTCTAATCCCTTGGAGTTCTTATTTAGAGTTGGGGACTGTAATGAGTAAACTTTGGCGTGGCTTTATTTTCTCTTAGTTTGTTCCTGTCGTAAAAAACTATTCAGTAAAACTTTGTCGTTGTTAATCATTACCCGCTTCAAGAAACCCCGATACAAAGCCTTTTCGTAACACTTCGTGGTTTTCATTAGTTTATTAGCTTTGCTAATTTTAATTTGCAATTAAATTATTGTTGGAACTGAGACAAAGCGAGCCTTTCAAGTTTTCGGAGACGTTCCACAGTCGAGCACATTTAGCTTTACAACTTTCCCTTGAAAATCCGTTATCTCTCTTACAGCCCTCGAAACTTTTTAAGTTTTGACGCAAGAAACTCATGAAACAAACATGAGGCGTGTTTGCTGCGGGCTCCAGGATGTTACTTCAACGTTTTAGAAAATTATTTGGTTATACTACAAGGAAAGAAAATTGGAATTTTTCTTAAATCCTCTTCGTGCGAGGCATTTTTAAATTTTAATAAAACTGGGTGTCTGAACTCGATTACTATACGTCCACAAAAAACGAAAAAGGGTGGCGAATTCTTGCAAATTATATTCATGAGACTACAGTGTGAAAAAAGGGACAGCCATAGTCGCGGGAAAAGGTTTGGTTTGGTTTCGTTACATTTTTGTTTCGCCCAAACAATATTTTGACTACGCCACTGATGATATTTTTTGTAGTAGTTTAAAGCTTGCTATAAAAGATTCCAATCCAACTTTATCCATTGTTATTTTAGTGAAAGGAAAGTTTTCGAACTTAAATGGCCGTTAGTTATGCGGAAAAACTTGTTCAAGTTTGGTTTCTAACAAAAGGCGAGCAGAGTAATATTAGTATTTGGTTTATGTGGAAAATGTTTACTGTGCCGTTACAGATTGCTGCAAGAATTAATTGTCAGTATAATAAGAGTCAACTAAGGCTTCAATGTTTCGACGATTAATCAACGAAGGCTTGAATTAACGATAGATTGAATCAATCGAGGGTTGAGTCTAGCAAAAGTGGCTTTAGTAGAGCCTTGAGTCTACTGAGGCTTCAATATTTTAACGAGTGATCAACGAAGGCTTGAATTAACGATACATTGAACCAATCAAGGTTTGAGTCAAGCAAATGGTGCTTTGTCAGATCTTTGAGTCAACTGAGGCTTCAATATCTTAACGAGTGATCAACGAAGGCTTGATTTAACGATAGATTGTATCAACCAAAATTTAATTAAAGACAAGTGGTTTTAATATAAAATAACTTAACGTCTAGACAGGTTTTTGTAACAATTAAATTATTTTAACAGAAACCCACCAAAACAATATATTTTAGGGATTGTTCCTTTCTGGATCCTTACATCCTAATTCCTTTCCCCAAATTCAAATCCCATTGTTCTAATAAGGATGTTAAACATAATAGCCTATTATTAATATCTCCCTCAGTAGAAGTAAACAAAGCAGGTATTAGACAACAAAGGGATCCCTTATGACTGGTGATAATTAATAATCGCGGATGGCGCCCTATACATTTTTCTTTTTCCCCTTTGTCTGTTTACGTTGGAATCGCGTCTCGCAACATAATATTGATTGCTGCATTATCCAGAGATAATTGGTAAGATAACGCGATCCTGTTTACATTTAATAATGTGTAAGTGATACACACCTAAGCTCAGTGATAAATTATTACAGTCGATAATGCTTGAGGTTTATGTAACCTCCAGGGGCTTATAGAAAATTTATAATCCAAATTTACTGCTTCATGTTAAAATATCTAACGTAGGAAGGTGTAATATAAAGTCAAGATAAATTTTCAAATGTTGATATTTTATTTAGTTTTACTGGATTATCCGCAAAACCTTGCTTGTTTATTTAAGAATTTCATTATTAAATTTAAAATGAAATTCAGGACTGAAATATACATTTTACGTTGATAAATATTTAGATTTATAATTTAGTTTTCGTTTTGGGGAAAAAATATTTTTGTATTTCTTTTACTCATCCCTAAAAGTTAGCACTTAACTCTTTAAATATTAAACTGAGTTAATGTAAACTTGGAATATTATATAAAATATAATAAGCATTTGCGTTACCTTCTGGTATGTAGGTACATTAAAAGTAATTATATTAATTAATAATTTCTATCTGTACAGAAAATATAATCATCTAAGTGCTCAGGACGTATTCAAATAAAAATTTAAAACTCGCCATTGGAGTAGTAATGAAATATGAAAATTTAATTTACACACGGACAGGCATCTAAATAGTACATTTATATTTAATTTATTAAATGCGATAAAAGATTTTAATGAGATTTTTACTTTGTGTAAGGTCACTCCAGGCTAAAGTTTGATTGGGGAAAGCTTGAATCATTCAAAGTTTGGCTTGTCACAGGCTTGAGTCAACGACAGCGTAAATATTCTGTGGTTTGATCAACGAAAGCTTGAGTCAACCAGAGTTTGGCTTGAGACAGGCTTGAATCAACGACGTTGTAAACATTCTGTAGTTTAATCAACTTAGGCTTAATTCAACGATAGCTTGAATCAATTGAGCCTTGAGGCAACTAAAGTTTGGTTTATCGCAAGCTTGAGTCAGCGATGGCGTAAATATTTTGAGGTTTGATCAACGAAGGCTTAAACTAGCGATAGCTTGAATCAACTGAGCCTTGAGGTAACTAAAGTTTGGTTTATCGCAAGCTTGAGTCAGCGACGGCGTAAATATTCTGAGGTTTGATCAACAAAACTTTGAGTTTGGCTTATCCCAGGTTTGAGTCAGCGATGGCGTAAATATTTTGAGGTTTGATCAACAAAACTTTGAGTTTGGCTTATCCCAGGTTTGAGTCAGCGATGGCGTAAATATTTTAAGGTTTGATCAACGAAGGCTTAAACTAGCGATAGCTTGAATCAACTGAGGCTTGAGGCAATTAAAGTTTGGCTTATCGCAGGCTTGAGTTCGCGACGGGGTAATATTCTGAGGTTTGATCAACGAAGGCTTAAACCAGCGACAGCTTGAATCAACTGGGGCTTGGGTCAACTATAGTTTGGCTCATCGCAGGCTTGAGTCAGCGACGGCGTCAATATTCTTAAGTTTGATCAACGAAGGCTTGAGTTAATATGGTTTGTCACAAGCGTGAGGCAACGACGGCGTAACTGGTCCAAGGTTTGGGCAAGTCGAGCACAGATTACGTTAGCCACGCAAGAACCCCGCCTTATATTAACCAAAAACTAACCCATTGCGTCTCTAAAAGCTCCTGTTATACAGAATCTTGTAACACTAATGGTTTCTCAATGTTAGTACCTAATTTTGTAAGCAATATAGAAAGCTCCTTTATTTAAATGTACGAAATGTGCCTTACATGTAAAATATATTCAAATCCTGTGGGAAATATACGTGGGTGATCTATTGGAGGCATTACAATTCTACACTCAAACTCAATTCACCCCCCGAGCACTATAAATTCTAAACAATATCGAATCTGAATAAAATTCTGACTTTATTTTCATCTAAAATGTTATTTTATAGAAAAATTTGATTTAAAAAGACAACTTTTCCCGATTGACAACCTAAAAGGTGGCGTAAAATATTTTATACACCTTTTTCCATGTGGTATTAGAAATTTTCAAGACATAAAGTATTGATCCAAGTGAAAAGAAAATAAAACAAAAGGAACATACTTTAGAGAAGAAGTTTGTTTAATATTTGCATATAACATTGAGTTCTGATCAGTTTTTAAATCTGATATATGCTGTGTGGGATCGAATGTTTTACTAAAGTCTTTATAGATACAAGTTTTGTAAAAGTTTTTGATTTATATTCATATATTGGGTAGAAAAGCACTAAATTGTTGAAATTAAATTTAAATCAGTTCAGTTCCATTAAAAAAAATGGAGGTAACCAAGACAACACCTGTATATAATAAACAAAAACTACCCTTATGACGACCTGATTGTATTTTATTCCTACTTCAGTCAAGTTGACGAAAGCAATTCTGATATTTTTTCTACAAAGAATAAACCCTCTCAACCTTAATAAATTGGCAATTTCGCGACGTTAACAACCATTTCATTGTTTGCCCCTTTTTGATAAAATTTCATTTAATAACGTCGTATCAAATACTTAATTCCAGCGCCTACCATTATTTTCGTTTCAATTCCAACCGTTTTCAAGTAACTTCATTTAATAACTTTTCCAAAACAATTTTTAGTTTGGAAAATTCTTCAACGCCCGTTTAATTAATCCCAAGAGTCGTAAAAAAACCAATTAAACTTTTAAACTTATCAATTGGAGAACTACCCCAATTTTAAGGTAAACCGTCCGAGGTTTTCCGCGGTCGCTTAATTAGTTTAGTTAGTTCCGTCGCTTGATTAAAGCGGTTTAGAAAGTCGCTGCGTAGGGTTTCCCCTGGAAGGGGACGACGAATCGGAATTGCCTTGCAAACTCTTTTTAAGGAGGTGTCACAAATTGAAGTCTTAAGTGATTTCGTTTCAATTTCCACTTAGTCCGCAGTTCGTTCGCCTCATTGTAAACTAGGAAGCTTTTAACTTAAAAATCCGTTAGAACTAGTTTAAAGGGTTAAAAGCTACCCCTAAAAATATTTTTAAATTCATTTCCCCGTATCAACATTAGTAAAAGTTAACCAAGCACTTTCGTTTCTCCTAAACCACACCTACGGATATTTACCGTGCATGTTTGAGTTAAGGTCCGGTAGTTAACGTACAAACACGTCCTCGTTAATTAACCCAAACCCCGAATTTTTCCGTCCTTATAAATTGTTGATAATAAGAGGAGAGCACACAAAACCAGCTTAACATTGCATACAACCTTAAAATGAAATGTTTCTAGAGATGCAGTGGATAGACGGAAAGTTGTTGCGGAGGATAATATCGTCCTTGATTATGTTTACCAACCAGGAATTCTGATTAAAAATTAAAGAGGGTTGGGGATTTAATGTCAGGAAAACATATTCGCAGTACTCTGCTTCCAGAAGAGAAGGCTGAAAGAATACGCAACTTTTGGTATTCAATGGACAAGGACTCTACTGAGTAGTGATATTGAGTATAAAAGTTTTCAAGGACGAGGTTTCTTGATTTTTCTAAGCGACTAGGAGTCCCGATCTACAGCGCTCGGGCGCCATGAAACGAGCCCTTCTACATAGTTGTGGTTGCTTGAGTTTTGTAATTTATTTTTTTTAATTCTTGTACGGATTGGTTGTTTAGATGCTTGCGAGGGGGTTGATGCGTAAATGTTTTCCGTATTAAATTCCAGGACGAGGTTCCTTGAGTTTTCGACTAGGTGTCCCGATCTACCGCTCTCGGGCGCCATGAAATGACCCCCTCTACAGAGTTGTGGTTGCTTGAGTTTTATAATTTAGTTTTTTTAACTTGCGGTACGGATAGGTTGTTTAGATACTTGCGAGGGAGTGGACGCGGAAACGTTGTTCCGTACCAAACCATTTAGGAGACGTTGGTGGCAAAATTCCTTGTCTATTCTATCGGTTGCTATATGTCAGAGTACTTTTGGACAAGCTGAAGTAACACAAACATTGTTTAATGTATTTCAAATTTTGATTCAAAATACAGTTTGTAGATAAATTACTATTATGGAGTTTACGAATAATAAATCAGTTGATCGGACAGATTATTTGCTCGGAATATAAATTGTTAGCAGGTTGCTTTTCCAAGTGATTAATTGTTTAGTAAAGCAGACAAATCTGAGGGAAACTTTTGTTTATTTTGGTAACTTCAAACATAGGGTAACTTTTTTTTTCACCTTATCGTTCGATGGATTAGTCTGGTTAGCTAGACATTATGGCACAGTTTTCAAAATTTAACGTTCAATTAATGCAGCTCAAGTTGTTTGTTCCATAAACCAAAGTTTGCTTGAATATCCTGAATAAGCAAACGTTTCAATGCTGAAAATTTAATAGAAGTTAACGAACGTCAATTACGTTGCAGTAGAATCGTATCGTTCTTATTTACCCAAGGAAACTTTAAGCTTATAAAGTCCTGAAAGTTCTTCCTGTAAAGCAATTATGTTAATGATGTTCTTTACAAGACTCGAATGCCTCATTCTTAGGCAAATGGTCGTTAAAATCAATTCCTTTACAAGAAAAAGTTTTGCACAATGAAAAATGCTGTTTCTGTTCCAGAGCTTCCGAACTAGAACCATTTGTAAAACGTCTCTAGACAAAGAAAAAACAGATTTTGCTTTATAAAAGCTTTTAAGCTGTCCCCTGAGTTTTCAAAATAATTAAGTTCTAATCGAAGTTAGAAAAAAAGTGCGAAAAACTAGTTTAATTATAAAGAAAAAAGTTTCTTACCCAAATTTCTTTTAGAGTTAGGCGTAATAGCAGAGTTGCTAAATCCGGCCACTTTGTCAGCGGGTAAGTCCCGGGGAGACACTTGATTAAGAGGAATTAAGGCGAACTTATCCGGATTACTTTAAAAACCGCCACGGCATTCTAGAAGTCTACGACGGACTTTATCGGTTATGAATATTAATGAGATTTCAGTCATTTTTTTGTACACCTAAATTAAGTCGAGCTTTTTTAATTACGAAATGCAAATTTCCTTTAGGTTGCTGTTTTCCATCACTAGCTTCAGGTTTTTTTTACGATATTGCGTACACGTAAAAAGCTTTTATTTTGTAGTCTTCTAAAATTTCTGCTTTTGTCAAAAAAAAATGCTGATGAGTGGTAACAGTAGCGGATTGAGGAGTTTTGTACAGAAAGAAACTTATTTCCTTACCACACCTAATCTAAAGAGTGTAAAGGTTGTTGATTGTTCAAGAATATTCAGGAATTTTTCAGGAATCTTCTCGAAAGATTCGGGCACATACGTAGGCATCCAACAAGTGTACAAGTATATTCAGGCATGGTTCAAGAATTGTTTAGGAATTGTTCAAGAATATTCCTGAAAGATTCTGAAATAGACTTGGTCGCGACAAAATTCACGCGTAACTCAGGAACATTCTTGAGGAGTTTAGGAATCATTCACGATCATTTTTAAAGGCTGAAAGCATTCAGGAATTTTTCAGGAATCTTCTTGAACGGTTCGGGTTTGTACTTAGGCAAGATTCAAGAATCTTTTTGGGCGATTCAGGAACAGACTTAGGAATAGCTCAAAGAATATTCCTAAGTAGGTCTCCCGAAAACTGAGACACACCTTAAGAATGTTTCAATGCTTGGGAATCGTTCAAGAACATTCTTGAAATTTGCCAGGAAATTTTCAAGAATTTTCCTGAAGGGTGTAGGAACCTGCTTAGGTAGTTAGGTTTGCCTCATTCTGAAATTATTTGAAAAGCGAACAGAATATTCCAAAAATCCACCCTTGTTTAATAAAACTGCGTTTAGTATTCAAACCCACGCGTCAGTTCTTAAATTAACAAGAAAAACAAAAAACATTGATGACTTTTAGAAGGGAAAAAAGTGACTTGAAACACGAACTCCTCCTTACCACAACAGAAAATAATAAATTTTCTTATTTTATCACCCTCTCAAGATTTTTTCCTAATAAGAACCTGAAGAACATGTAATGAGGGGCCGCTACGCGAACATTTTTTATGAGGCAAAACTGAAAGACGAGTTGAAGAAAACTCGTGCCAATCTATTTGCTTATTTATTGCAGCTTTCTCGTAGAAGTGTGTATGCGAGGATAAATGGCGCTTCAAAAGAACGGAATGGAGTGAAATGAAAGGAACACAAGGAAAATTATGGCGTCCTGAAAAACAGGCTTTCAATTTATTGTTGTGGTGAAATTTTGAGGGTGTAAGGTTGAAGGTTTGATATTGGAATTGGAGATTTATAGCTTTCAAAATGTTGGTTTATGTGGGTATAACTTAGTACGTGGTGTATGGAGTTGTGGCTCAACAAAGTTTGAATTTATAGTGGGACGTTCAGATTATTTGGGATAAGAATTCGAAGTGATTGGCGCAAATGACATTTATAGAAAGTTTATTGGTAAGAAATTTAAAAAGTAATTATGTACTATATAGGTTTAACATTGAAGCGCTTCTGAAAGATTTTTAAGGTCTCTAAAACCTTGCGATCACATCACCCATAGATCTACTGTCCTACGAGCCCTGTATAAGACTAGCTCTAATATTTTTAGCGTCAGTAAAAAATTAGTAACCAAGGTACGAGAAACTTTCAGAACTTTTGTTCAACAGACCTTGCTATGTTTGATGAAACACTTACATAATTTTTTGAAGGTGTTCTAATACTTTTATCTAACAAACCTTGCTACGACGTTACCACGAGGTCAATATTTAGAACAAATATATTTAAGTTTGCAAGTCGTAACGTAACGGTGTAAAATGTTTTAGAAGATCCATAGGATTTTTGCACAATAGACCTTGCTATGACAAAGGTCTGTTTTTAGAACAAATAGTTCGAGGTCGAAGTAAGACTTGCAGGGTGTTTGTGGAACGTTCTTACAGTAGACCTTGCTGTCAGGTTAGAACAAGGTCTAGTTTTAAAAAAATGTCTACTTCAAGGTCTATTATTAGATCAAATTTATTTAATCTTGTCCGATTAAATTTGTATAATTTTTTAAACAAATTTTAACACAAAAGATGTCGGTGCAAGGTCTAATTTATTTTAAGACGTTCCTAAATTTTTCACCTAGTAGATTTAAAATTTCCGGAAATTTTGTGGGAGAGCTTGACGTTCCCTACAGGTTTCGTTGAGTTTTAAAGCGTTTTTGGGAAAGGCTAACGAATTAAAATTAGCACAAGCCACAACTTAATTAGGAGGGTTATACAATTAGGGGAAAATTTAACCCTTTTAGTTAACACAAATGAAATTTCAATCAGACCACTTTAATTGATCAAAAAAATAATTGTCATTACTTTCCTAAACAAGAAAAAATTACCCTTTAATTATTCTAACCACTCATCATCAAGTTATTTCCACTTTAAAAAATTTCTCAATAAAAAAATCAAAAAGTAACTTTTAAATTTTCCACAAAATTCAATTAAACGTTTAATTTCACACATGAAAAAATTTAATTCACAAAATTGAAAGAGCACGTGGTTGCGTCTAAATTTTCGCGCGATTCGTGGTCGAGACCTTTGCACACCGAAGCATGCAAGCGACTGATAAAGCAGCGAAAAGCCTCCGTATACACCGCAGCAAGGCAGGATCAGTGCTGCTCCGGAGTGGAAATTGAGGAAAAGCGTGTATGGGGAAAGAGAGAAAATCCCCAACTTACTGAACCGACAGAGAAACAAGATGTAAGTACATAAAACTACAGGATTTGGGGGAGGATTAGTAGCAACGAGCGCAAAAAGAAACGGTGATTAAAATTTTTTGTGTCGAGATTTTCCCCCGACGACGTGGATAATTGTCGATGGCGTTGCTGCAAATGCAGGCCGTAATTTGTTCGTGGTCTTTTGGGAATTTTCTTCCCTAGATTTAGCGGAATCTTTAGAGGTTAACAGTAACGTGGGTTAGATTTTGATATGGGGTTTATAATTTCCCAAGAGTTTGCGCCATTTCTCATCGAAATAAACTTTTGTTACACAGGACACCTGCATTGTTTTTGAAACTTCCTACATTTAGTAACTTTAGACCTTGCTATGGCCTAGATCTTTCTTTGTAGGACTGATTATGTTGTTTTGACCTCAAGACCTCAATGTAATTTTCTTAAACGTCTGTAAGAGTTTTTTTCGCAATCGACCTTGCTATGAGTTTAATCGACTCTTTTGGATTACATCTTAAAATTTGTTTTGAGTTCAATAGAAAGTTTGTGGAATTTTTAAAGTTCTGTGGGACTTTTTCCATGATAGACCTTGCTGACTTGTGACTTGTGTAAGACTTACAAGAGTTTTGTACAATAGACTTTGCTATGACGTCACTCGTCGGTTTACTTTTATAGGCAATATTTTTAATGGAATCTTTTGTAGGGCTGCTCATAATTTTTTTGAGTGCCATGAAAGATTTGTAGAATTTTTTTCAAGGTCTGTATAGACCTTGCTATGACGTCACCGATAGTTCTGTATTGTAGAACGAATCTTCTTCATCCTGGCGCTTGTAGGACTACATTTTGAGGAAAAGTTGTGTAGACCTTTTTAAAGGTCTCTTTCATAATAGACCTTGCCATGACGTCGGTGATAGATTCTTAATCTTAATCGTGTCCGCCTGTGGGTTTTAAATGAATCACCCTTTGGACCAAATAAATAGAAACCTTATAGTCTTGCGTGTTGAGCCGAAGTACCACGCTTCCTTTGGGCCTACCAGATAACGTTTAAATGAACCTTGGATACTTTAGGTTTGATATATTGTAGGAAATATTATAATTAATGATGGCCATTAAAAAATTAGTAGAAGGAACTAAAAAATAATTATCAGGGATCCTTTAAATAAAATGTAAGCTTTGTAGAACGTTGCTATGAGTTATATCCATTAAAGTGACGACCATAAAGCCTAAACGTAATGTTTGTGTCATTTTGTAACGTCAACTACTATCAAACATCATCCCTGTCAGTTTACAGAAGCCGCCGTGCAAGCAAAGCTGCTGATTTAAATTTTACCTCATCAATTTTCCAAACCACCCCTCTAATTCATTTTCCCCACATTTGTCTCCTTGTTCAGGGCTTTGTTTTAAGCACACACAGGAGGATTTTAGAGAGCAACGGAAACAATAGCTACCAAGGCACGTATTGGACTCAATCTCTTTTCCTACGGTTTCCATTGTCAGCTCTTCTAAGCCAATATTCTGTTGCTTTCACACGTCTGTGCGGTGACGAGCTGACGTTATTGGTTTTTCGAAACGTTATCGGATCTGTATTGTTTATTTTGACGTGTACTCACCAACGGTTAACAAAATGTTTTCTTTGCGAAGACAAACATATTTTACTAGAGATTTTCGATGAAAAAAAGCCTCCCTTTATTTAATTACGGTCAGGTAAAGGGCGTTAAACAATACGTAGAGAGGTTTATCCCAAAACAAATAAAATAATCAGGAAATTGGGGGGTTTCGTGCTGTTATTGAGGTGTCACGAACAAAATGGATCGGTCAGCTAAATGATGGAAAAGGTTTTAGATGATTTCATTCCATCCCTTAATTTTTCCTCGTTAAGATATGAATTAATGCTTCAAAGCTTTGCTCGTTAGTTTGATCAACATTTGCTTTTAGTAAGCAAATGTTTAATTTGAAACTGCATGACTTATTACCCATATTTACATAAGTTTAAAGATTTTAAGTAAATATAGAGCAAGTCATTGAAGTTTCTCTAACACAGGAGGAAAGATATGCGAGAGAGCTTTCGAACTTGTAAGTTCCACATAGAACATACCTTAGAGTTGTGTTTGATATTCACAGCCTGCAGTTATTTTATGAAATTGTAGAACATTGTTGTGGAATTATTGCAAGTTTTAAAAGGGTTTTAATGATGTTTTTAATGGCATGCCATGGATTTATGGTAATTTAACTTGACCCCATTAGTATACGAATTAAATCCGGTATACATTTTAATGAGTAATACATTTTATTGATCGCATGACTTTGTGGGAATTAATAAAAAAAATTGTTTGTCATCTCTAACAGGGCAAGGTTATAAATATTTATTTTTAAAATTGGCTTTGTGCTAAAGCAGTCATTAGTTCTTTTGTATAAAAGCTCTTACAGTAAAGCTTTACGTGCAAACTAAAAAGAATTTGTTGATAATCTTTTAACGATTCTTCAGTTTCCTACCTAAGGCGCATAAGAATCGGAAATCGTTATTGAATTATTTTTCAGAAAATTCTTTTGAAATTTGGCCTCCACACTCTTCGATTCTTTATTTAACAGCCCTTAAAATTTAAAATCGGTATCTCTAATGACTCGAGCGTAGCTGTCGAAGGCGTAGGAATCGGCTAGAAATTGTTATTTTCGAAATCGATTTTAAAAAATTGCGATTCGATTCTTTTTCAGAATATTCTTTTGAAATTTCGTCTGCACAATCTTCAATCCGTTATCTAAGAGCACATAAAATTTAAAAGCGATATTTCGAATGACTCGAGCGTAGTCGTCGAAGGCGTAAGAATCGACGAAACATTTTTATTTTAAAAATCAATTTTTGAAAATTCTTTATTCAATTGGTTTTCACAAAATACTTTTGAAATTTGGTCTGTACACTCCTCAATCCTTTATTTAACAGCCCTTAAAATTTAAAATCGGTATCTCTAATGACTCGAGCGTAGCTGTCGAAGGCGTAGGAATCGACTAAAAATTGTTATTTTCGAAATCGATTTAAAAAAATTGCGATTCGATTATTTTTCAGAATATTGTTTTGAAATTTGGTCTTCACAATCTTCAATCCTTTATCTAAGAGCACATAAAATTTAAAAGCGATATTTCTATTGACTCGAGCGTAGCTGTCGAAGGCGTAAGAATCGGCGAAAAATTTTTATTTTAAAAAATAATTTTTGAAAATTCGCTATTCACTTGTTTTTGACAAAATACTTTTGAAATTTGGTCTGTATACTCCTCAATCCTTTATTTAACAGCCCTTAAAATTTAAAATCGATATCTCTAATGACTCGAGCGTAGTTGTCGAAGGCGTAAGAATCGACGAAAAAGTTTTATTTTAAAAATCAATTTTTGAAAATTCGCTATTCACTTGTTTTTCAAAAAATACTTTAGAAATTTGTTGTGCACCCTCACCAATCCTTTATTTAACAGCCCTTAAAATTGAAAATCGATATCTTTAAGGACTCGAACGTAGCTGTCGAAGGCGTAAGAATCGGCTAGAAATTGTTGTTTTCGAAATCGATTTAAAAAAAATCGCTATTCGATTCTTTTTCAAAATATTCTTTTGAAATTTGCTCTATACAATCTTCAATCCGTTATCTAACATCACCTAAAATTTAAAAGCGATATTTGTATTGACTCGAGCGTAATCGTCGAAGGCGTAAGAGTCGGCGAAATTTTTTATTTAAATTTTGTTTGAAAATTCGCTATTCACTTTGTTTTCAAAAAATACTTTTGAAGTTTGGTCTGTACACTCCTCAATCCTTTATTTAACAGCCCTTAAAATTTAAAATCGATATCTCTAATGACTCGAGCGTAGTTGTCGAAGGCGTAAGAATCGACGAAAAAGTTTTATTTTAAAAATCAATTTTTGAAAATTCGCTATTCACTTGTTTTTCAAAAAATACTTTAGAAATTTGTTGTGCACCCTCACCAATCCTTTATTTAACAGCCCTTAAAATTGAAAATCGATATCTTTAAGGACTCGAACGTAGCTGTCGAAGGCGTAAGAATCGGCTAGAAATTGTTGTTTTCGTAATCGATTTTAAAAAAATCGCTATTCGATTCTTTTTCAAAATATTCTTTTGAAATTTGCTCTATACAATCTTCAATCCGTTATCTAACATCACCTAAAATTTAAAAGCGATATTTGTATTGACTCGAGCGTAATCGTCGAAGGCGTAAGAGTCGGCGAAACGTTTTATTTAAATTTTTTTTGAAAATTCGCTATTCACTTTGTTTTCAAAAAATACTTTTGAAATTTGGTCTGTACACTCTTCAATACTTTATTTAACAGCCCTTAAAATTTAAAATCGATATCCCTATTGAGTAAGGAAGTGGGAGCTACTGATCGCCAAAGCGCTAAAGAGGCGCGCATGCGTTTAGTCTGACGGTTCCCAGGCCCAAACCATTGGCGTTAGACAAATACTTTTCGGGAGTTTTTTGTAGGAAATTTAATTTTCTACAACTTTGGTCGTACATATTTTAACGTATCTTGCGCGGTTTTTGTTAAATTCCCATTTAAACTTGAAGAAATCACGCGTTACTAGCCTCACACCGGGTACGCTTTTCTACCTTTATTTACAAAGGGTTTATTCCTAAAAAAAATCCTTTTCCCTGGTATTTCTGGATAAATCTCCTCTGCTGTTTTTACTCTTAGGGGATCCTGACTTTTCCCATCTTTTCCCAAACCTGTCATTGTTCGTCAGTAGTTCCTTTCCTGAACTTTAAAATAGAATCAACAATTTCCCAACCTTTTCTCTTACTTGTTGATCAGGTCCTCGTCCTTTTCCCTCGTCAAAAGATATTTCTTATATTATTATCCCGATTCAATTCCATTCTTGAAATCATGGTTCCCCCATCAGACTCCATTAATATCAAAGGAAAAAAATTGGATTTTTGCAGAAAAATATCCAGCTCAAAAAGAATTATCAGATGCTTTATTGTAAGGGATCATCTGATAAAGCCTCACTTTATCTGAGGCCTATGTCGGCTAGTTTGGTGGTATTAGGAGAAACGAAAGCTGTCCCAGTTGGGTCGGAAGGAACACATACAGCCAATCAATCAATTTTGACGTTACTGTTTGTGAGTTGGATTTGATTGCGGTAGGGATTTGCAGACAAAGCGATGTTTAATGACACGAGGATATTTTTTAAAAAATATATTTATTAATAATTCAGGAATCGTCTAAGAACAAACAAAAAAAAATTCTTTGAGTTTGAAAATAAACTTCAAAGGCGAGGAAATTAGGAAATTTCCAAGGTTCAATCAAAAGCTTTTGCTTTTACACGGAAAGTACTTTAATAAGGATTTTGAAATCGTATAACAAATCTCTGAAAAGCATCAAAGCAATGCAATTGACAGACATATATTTTTTTATTCATGATATAATGAAGAAAATTCGATTTTGTGTGCTTGTGGACGAATGGAAGCTTTAAAACCTTTCACCATGTTTCTCTGTTATTGCAGAACTCCCTCGGGCTAGAAGTTAGCGCTGCTTGCCCCACCGTAATGCTTTTCCTAAATTGAGAAATCGTGTTTTTTTTAAGAGGAAAAATATAAAACAAGAAGCGTATTTTAGATTATGGCAGGTGCTTAGGTTTCCATAAAAAAAATCTTGGCGGTTTCTTTCATAAATTAAATCAAAATAAACTTTCATGTTTAACTACAAGGAATCTTTTTTTTCATGATTGTTACATAGGCTGGGTTTTTGTAAGAATAGATATCGTGGTAATATTTATTCATTTAAGATATACGGAGGGTCTAACTAGGAGGGCATAAATTATTATTATTACAGCAATTTTTGCCACATGTTTGCTTTATATTAGATTTTCTTTATAAATGTAAGGCTTACGCTTCAGTTAATGACGTCAAAGGGATTACGAACACGGTTTTGGAACAAGTGCCGCAATACAAGGAAACTGTCGGTTGATTTTGGTTGATGCAAACTTCCAATTGAGTGTTCGAATTCCAATTTTTTTTTATTATCTAAGACAGTTTTTGCATGATTTATTTATCTTAATATCGTTCTTATGAATAAGACATTATTTTCAGGAAAAGTTTGAGAACTTTTGCTTGTAGGTTTAATAATGAATGTACCCTTATCTAAGTTATGATAGCAAACTTCAAGGGACTGAATCAAGAATGGCCTAATTGACGGGTTTAGTAAACCTCTGGCCTAGAAATTTAACCCAACTTGCGGTGATTTGATTAATTATATCACTTACCTATATCCTAAATTAAACGATCGCACCTTGGATCTATAAAATTTTCTTTATTATTTCGTTATAATTTAGGATAGGGTAAAAAATGTGTTTTGTTGAAAGGAAAATTGATTGATTGGTCGTGCCGATGAATTTATACATCAACCCCCTTTTTCCTGTGAAAGAGAAATGGCTTCCGATTCTACTAATGTCGCCGGGATACGGCTTCCAAAATAAAGTGGAGCTTTCGATTGGAAGCCTCTACAATAAAACATCTGATAATCCTAACTGCTCTTTCATTTCTCTCTTCCTTCGACATATTTCCGTAAACTCGCATCAAGCCAATTGTATTTTCTTGCTATCAATTGCTATTTGGAAGCAGATCTTTTATCAAGTGCCCCATGGGGGTGTACAACCACCAAAAGGCGGTGCTGATTGGGAAATTTGCCTGAATGAGAAATGAGTTTTCCTTTTTTTTCTCTCTGAGGAATGATAAATGGAAGTAAATAAATCCATCTCACGTTCAGGATTATAAAAAATTAAATCCCCTTGTGTACTCGTAATACGTTTTTAATGGAAGAAGTTTTTATTACCGTCACTTAAAACTGTGCATTTTAATTTTTGAATTTCCTATGTTCATGAGACAGAAGGAGGTAAAAAAAACATTCTGGGTTATTTAAAAAATGTTCCTTTAGAAATTTAATATAGAAGAACAAAAGAACAGTTGTTTTATGTTTTAGCAGCTTAATAATTTGTCGCTTTTGCATTTTTTTTTCTTTTTTGTAAACGAGAAACGGGAGAATACATTTCCTAGTCTGGAAAAGCAATTAATTTTGTGATAATAAACACATTTTTTTCGTACCTTCCTTTGTCGCTCATAAATTACCTTTTAATAGCATCCAGAAGAGGAAATTGAATTTTCTTTTTCCTTTTAGTACTTTATTATTCAAAAATATCATTCAAACCGTTTGTGCAATGGTAAAATTAAAATGAACGAAGCACACGTGTTGACACAGAATTCCATAGCAAATCTTACAGAAATAGAATATATTGAAGCGTATCAACCCGCATCAACCACATTCTACTCTTCTAAAAGTTGATTCAACGTGGTCCAAGTAAATTACATCAACTGTACTGGTAATAATGTACCCTTTTTATAAAAATTATAATAGATATGGGACTCTGCATCAACAATAATCAACCAAAGCATACGTATATGCTTGAATCACCTTGAATTAACCATGAGTATCTTATCTAACCTAGCGCATAACTGTTACATGATTCAAAGTATTCACTATTAATGCCTGAATCAACTCATTTTGAAAGAGAGACAAATTTTACAGTTCATGAATCAACTTCGTTCAAATCATAATCAACCAAAGTAAACGTAGTTGGTCCTTAAACTGGTAACAGGTTCACGATGAATCATGTTCACCTCATTTGGGGGTTCAAAAAAATTTAAATCAACCATAGATGGATCAGGGCTCAACTGAAATCAACTAAGATCAACCGAATTCATTTGTTCAAATGATTATCCTTGGTTTTACGCATTTTACGAAGCCAGAAATAATTTTTTAACTTGCATCAACCGAAATCAACCGACTTTTTCCTTTATATAACAGAGGCTTACATCCCCAGAAGAGATCCTAATTTGTTTATCCTCGTTTTATGGCATTGCAGTAAACGATAAGTCTTCTTTAACTTGCATCAACCGAAATCAACCGACGTTTTCCTTTATATAACAGAAGATTGCGTTTCCATGAGAGATCCTAATTTGTTTATTCTCGTTTTATGGCCCTGCAGTAAAGGACAAGTCTTCGTTAACTTGCATCAACCGAAATCAACCGACGTTTTCCTTTATATAACAGAAAATTGCGTTCCCATGAGAGATCCTAATTTGTTTATCATCGTTTTGTGGCATTGCAGTAAACGATAAGTCTTCTTTAACTTGCATCAACCGAAATCAACCGACGTTTTCCTTTATATAACAGAAGATTGCGTTTCCATGAGAGATCCTAATTTGTTTATTCTCGTTTTATGGCCCTGCAGTAAAGGACAAGTCTTCGTTAACTTGCATCAACCGAAATCAACCGACGTTTTCCTTTATATAACAGAAAATTGCGTTCCCATGAGAGATCCTAATTTGTTTATCATCGTTTTGTGGCATTGCAGTAAACGATAAGTCTTTTTTAACTTGCATCAACCGAAATCAACCGACGTTTTCCTTTATATAACAGAGGTTTACGTTACTTAAATTAAAATAACAATCTGTAGAGGTCTGTTGTACTACACCATTTAAGTTTAGATAACATGGAAACTATTCCATCCAGAGGGAAATCTAGTCTTCTGCATTTCTCAACGTGGAATTTTAATAAAACCCTTGCCGCTCATGTGGTATTCTGTTACCCTTTCAACCCACATCTGCTGCAGTAAGGAAAATGCATTCATCCACAAAATAAATAATGCAACGCTGTCATCCCCCTTGACGATACAAGAAGAATATTCAAACAACAGAAGTTGATGCTCAAATACATTCTGGTGTGTTTCATCGGTATCATACGACAAATAAAGAGCGCATCGTCCTATTTTTATTTACTCTTTTTATGACTTGTTCGGTTCAATTCACATTGAATTTGATGATGAGACGTCCTGCGCTATTTCTTTTGTCCGTTTACAGATCAATGAGCATCAGGAATTACTTCATAGACGTTGAATTCAATTCGATTTTCCGTGTAGCCAATTAACGTAATTCAATCAGGTGTGATTCACGGCACGACCGAACTGAAATTTTGGGCCTGTTTTGCATCAAACTCAATAAAAATTTTTGGACCAACGCCTACTACCTACTGTTCCGGTAACTAAGTTAACCCGATATGAAAATACGGAACGTTTGTCGGGCTCACCTAATCTCGTTAACAAGTTGATGTAGGGTGAAAGTTTTCCTCGATTGTTTTTTGTTTCCTGTACTTCATTTTCCGTTCAGACAATTCCGCGCAAGGGCTTGTAGAGTTTTGGGAAGGTACGCTAAATTGGATGTTTTTGCAGCTGTGTTCGGGAACGTGACAACAAGTTGGATAAATATTTACACATTGCCGCGCTAATATTTTGATTCAATATTAATTTCGATTCTGAATCATATAATATTTTAAGGTGGCAGGTGTTGGAAAACTTTGCTGTTTCACTTAGAATGTTATTGACTACATCCCTTCAATTACGTCGGGATGATTGATACGGGTATATAAAGTATTCAAGCTCCAGAAAGATAATCAACTTAACTTACGTCAAGTTGATGGTTTGGGCACAGATTTCCAGTTTAAGACAGAAAAGTGTTAGAATATTAAAAGCCATGTATCAATCAACCCTCATTAGATCACAAACTTCTCCTGAATTATTTCCTGCATTAGTCAACAGCAATTTGTGTCCTAACATATTTGATTATCCATGCCATTTTATTCTTTTCTCCGATTTATTTCCATTATCTGCATTTATACATTTTGTGCTCCATTTGTGCTCCCTTTGTGCTCCATTTGTGCAGTGTGCTCTGCAATTTTGTGGTCACTTCCTGCAGTTCTCTATCGGTTGGAATCCATTTCTGTAATTTATTGCGTAATCTATTCAGTGTATGTGCTCCATTTGTGCTGTACCGTTCTGTATTTTTGTGCAATGTGGAGCTAACATTCTAGAGTGTTAAGTACAACCCCCGAAATTGTCCTTAAATAAGGAGGATTCTAATCAAATAAATTGTTAAGTTTATTTGTCTCCCAGGTCTTGTAGCATCAATCAAAATCAACTTTCCTTTGTGTTAATAATTCCCACATAAAAAATTCAATAGAAAATCTTAAAATATCGTTATTTATTCAGTGACTTTATACAAAGCACGCTTTCATCTATTCTACTTTATGTCTGGAAGTCGTGAGGCATTGAAATACCTCAGTGACACCGTCTTTTGTGTGGTATGAAATATAAATTTCACCTTTAATACCCAGACTTGCTCTAGTACCATTATTTAAGTTGACAACATTATTTCTATCTCTTACACCTTCGTGGGGGCAAAAGTCGAAGCAAAGCTACCCTTAAGAAAACTTATAGCAAACACTTAAAGCTTAAAACAAACACCGCTTTAATAAGTCAACAAAGGTTGGAAAATTCGCAAGACCAGTGGCGTAACATGTAAGGAAAACACGGAATAAATTATGGAATGATTGATAGTACGTCTTTGATTTCCCCCTAAGTTATTAAAAGTAGAAACAATTTTCCTTAAAAGCTTCTTTTAAGTTAAAGAAACCCTTCAAAATTTAATTGCTTCTGAGTTATCCATCCCCTTTTATACTTCTATTTTTAAAACAGAGACAATAAATTTTACAGGAATATCCCCTTTAACTTCGAAATCCTTTAATCTGATTTAGTTTCACCTACCGAGATTTTAGGGCTTGTTTTACATCTAAAATTTAATGCCTTTGTGTGTCGGTTAAAACCAAAAGTCGTTAAATAAATAAATAACAACATCGGACCTGAGTTGATAGGAAAAAATTCGTATAAACCGCGAAAATTGCCGCTTCGTTCCGTTATGAATAAAACCTATCAAGTAAAATGCTATAAAAATAAAAATGCTCGTTTCACGTACCGTTTCGTAGCGTCTCGATGGAATTACATGTGATGAGTTTTTTCCCTGCTGGAATTTATAAAATGAACGACATGAAATTGGAGCAAAATTTTTTGTTCCTATTTTTATTTTTAGACAGGAAGTTCATGGATATTCATAACAGTTCTTTAAAATATATATTCATCATATGTGACATTTAAGGATCACGTTGCGTGATATTCCTGAAATGGAATATAAATGTCATTTCAGTTTTAATAATTTTTAACAATAATAGAACAAGAAAATGGAAGTAAGAAAGTTTTCACAATACAAAAAAGTATAAACTCGAACTTATGGAGCTCAAAAATGCAAACATGGAGCACAAAATTGCTCAAATTGAGCAGAAAAATTGCACAAATGGACAGTGATACAAAACTACACAAATAGAGCGTGAAACTGAGCAACGCAAAGCTTTTGAAAACTTAAAAATTGAACACGAAAGTGCGCAAATGGAGCACAAACCTACACAAGGGGAGCTCAAAATTGCATACATTGAGCACAAAAATTGCACAAATGGATAGTCGCACGAAACTTCACAAATGGAGACGAAACTTGCACAAATGGAGCGTGAAACTGAGCAGGAATCTTAATTGAGCTTGAAGCTTTGAAAACTGTAGAAATTGAGCACAAAAGTTGCACAAATGGATAGTCGTACAAAACTTCACAAATGGAGCCGAAACTGGCACAAATGAAGCGTGAAACTGAGCAGCTTAAAGCTTCTGAAAACTTAGAAATGAGGCACAGAAGTGCGCAAATGGGGCACAAACTTACACAAACGAAGCTTAAAACTGCTTAAATTGAGCACAAAGATTGCACAAATGGATAGTCGCACAAAACTTCATAGACCGAGCCGAAACCTGCACAAATGGAGCGTGAAACTGAGCAGGAATCTTAATTGAGCTTAAAGCTTTTGAAAACTGTAGAAATTGAGCACAAAAAGCACAAATGGAGCACAAAAATTGCACAAATGGATAGTCGCACGAAACTTCATAAATGCAGCCGAAACCTGCACAAATGGAGCGTGAAACTGAGCAGCTTAAAGTTTCTGAAAACTTAGAAATGAGGCACAAAAGTGCGCAAATGGGGCACAAACTTACACAAACGAAGCTTAAAACTGCTTAAATTGAGCACAAAAATTGCACAAATGGATAGTCGCACAAAACTTCATAGACGGAGCCGAAACCTGCACAAATGGAGCGTGAAACTGAGCAGGAATCTTAATTGAGCTTAAAGCTTTTGAAAACTGTAGAAATTGAGCACAAAAAGCACAAATGGAGCACAAAAATTGCACAAATGGATAGTCGGACAAAACTTCACAAACGGAGCCGAAACCTGCACAAATGGAGCGTGAAACTGAGCAGGAATCTTAATTGAGCTTAAAGCTTTTGAAAACTGTAGAAATTGAGCACAAAAAGCACAAATGGAGCACAAAAATTGCACAAATGGATAGTCGGACAAAACTTCACAAACGGAGCCGAAACCTGCACAAATGGAGCGTGAAACTGAGCAGGAATCTTAATTGAGCTTAAAGCTTCTGAAAACTGTGGAAATTGAGCACAAAAAGCACAAATGGAGCACAAAATGGCATAACTGGAACACATAACGAATATACGCGCACGAAAATCGCGCAAAATAATAAAATAAATGTCGTGGTTACACGGAGAAGCATAAAGGGCCAAATAATACCTGTAGAGCACGAGGGAGAGTATAGGAAAAGCACAAACCTCGTAGTGAGATCACATTAGAGTCCATTGCGCCCATGGAGGAAACGATTTACTAGTTTCAAATTATTCCAAGCTCTAAAATCAATTTTCTGTAAATTCTCTCTAGAAACTGTCATCCTAACAAGACATTTACCAGTTTAATCAAGATTTTTAAAGGAGAAACACCTTAAGGGTTTAATTTAGGTCGTTTCATCTCTCTGGAGGTTTCATATACTAAGCTTAATTATACTCTGACCCGACACTTTGTCTCTCCCTGATAATAAACCAGGTGGATTGATACGAGAATGAATGTGGAACATTACTTCACACATTCTACTCTAAAGATAAACATATAACTGTGCTTAAGGGGTTGCTTTAATTTTGCACGTCGTAGTCTCATCTTTGCTATCTCTTTCTACTAAAGCACACTCGTTTAAATCGTACGTGAGCGTTTTTTCTAGTGGTTCGGACCTTTTTCCCAAGCTGTTACGTTTCTTCTTATGTGTTTATTATTTCAGGTGAATCCTTGAAAAAATGCGACAGTCTACGAGGTGGTTCGTATTATTTTCCTGCACTATTAGGATCAATTGACTAACCACAGGTTATGCAACCAATCACGCCGTGTTATAATAATCCAAAAGAATTAATCAATATACTTCAAGTGTACTTCATAATGCGTATATAAATTTTATTCCGGTGCGTTAAAAGCCTATTCGGTGGAGCGATTTTTGCTGGCAGTAACCGCAGCACTCAGCCTGTAAAATATACGAGGGGATACGGGCAACTAATTGAATCGGTAAATGGCATATATTCGTTATGCTGAAACGGCAAAATTTCATGAAATAATTGGATTTCAGACTCTCATATCGCTACGATAAATTGTATTTCAAATTTGCTTTTACAGAATATAATTGCATTTCAAAATTTCTGTTTAACATGCACGGGATTGTTTATTCTGGCCCCTAACGGAATCTGATAGGGGGTGCGGTCAGGTAACCTTGGTGGCTGATTGTGAATTGCATTGACCGATATTTAAATTGTTTCTGTTGTTTTCTATTAAACGAATTCCCGCTCTTACATACAGTTGCAATTTCTTTTCTATTTTTTTTTGGGGAGGCCTGAAGGAACTGAAGGAACTGTAGAAACTGAGAATTAATTGAGCTTACAAGCTGCACAGCACAAATGGAGCACAAAAGCTTGACCTTGAATTATACCAAACGACCTTCACAGTTATTTTGAAAGTCAAAGTTTAAATTAAATTTCCTTTAAATATCCTTGTAGTGGGAGAAAAAAGGCATCTGTTACACCAACAAACTTACATTTATGTGTTTCGTCTGCTGAACGATTTTCTTTCTTCCTTACTTCCTGCTTTCTTGTATTTATTGGTGGGTCCAGATGACACAATATAACAATATTTTATTTTTTTTATTGTCCAAATCTTGGGGTTGTAAAGTGATTGTCAAAATTATTTTTTTTCTTGATATTATTTTTATTATTGCTGTTAACACAACCTTTGACTTATAAATTAATTCTTATTATTATTTAATCCTGAGCATAAATATTTTATTGTAAATTTAGAAATATAATATTGTCCTTGTCACAAGTGAGCATAAAATTTTTCAATTATTTAAGATTTCCACAACCTTTGGTTTGTTTCACAATGTTGGCACGTATTTCAGGTTAAACCGAGCAAGTGGGGGAAACTTTATCACTGTTTCCGGTAAAAGTGTGCTTCTAAACGATCAAGGAAACGTACGAGAATAAAAATAGGGGCATTTTATGTTAGTTTGTGCGTTTTTTTCGTTTAAAACAATTTCTTATTTACAGCACAACCACGAGTTTTTACTGCCTGCACGTTTCACCACGAGATGGCTAGGAAAATTCAGGACAATACCGATCGATGCAAGGATTCGGGACAGGATTTCAAGTAAAAGGTGAACTCATTCTCACCTTGAGGAAATCAATCAACCCTAATACAAATTTTAACAGGAATTTAATTTAAATGAATTTTAAACAAAAATAACCCTTAACCCTTTCATGATATTCACCCAAAAAATCATTCATATGTGAACTTTATCACGAGGTAATAAGGAATGAGGATTAAATTAAAATTTGATCCTTAATTGGAATTGTAAATTAAAAGGAAATATTCAGTCTATTCAGGATTGTTCATTCTATTTTGATTGGCATGTTAACGCTTGTTCAGATTTAATTACTTTTCATAAATCTAAAAAATAATCACCCCCTAGGCGACAAAGAATCAGTCGATCGATAATAAAGAACGAAAATCAAGGGACCCTGAGCAAAAAGACACGTGACTGACTTAACAATCCGAACCGTTTCCCCCACTTAAAAAAATAAACAATATTTGCAAACAGTATCCATGGCAACGCCGGTTGTAACTAAGGGTGCGTTAGGATAATAAAGCGAGCACACCTGACCGACAACGCGTGGAAGACGTCGCTATCCTTTGTACCAGAAATAAAATATGACAGACAGATAGACAGAGATTAGGGAGAGCCCTGAAAAGAAAAAATAGTTGTAAGAAAACAAACAGGAAGATGGAGGACAAAGAGGACAAAGGAGGGATACGAAGATTGGAAGGCAACTATGATCTATATTGTGTATGAAGTTTATTTAATAATTACAACAGTGGGAGTGAGATAGCATACACTTTTAATAAATTAACACAACAATGTTTAAAGCCGTCTGCGAAAGTTAAACTTTAGCCTGGGGCCTTCGTAATATAAACAGCTAAGGGTTGGTTGAAGTCTGTAAGGGAATAGACTAAATTCTACGACTTTTACCTTCCTTATGTAATTCGAATTTTTCCTTGGACGTACTTCCTCATTCGGATAGAATTTTTATTTTTAACCACCCCCCGTTTTCCGAAATATATCGAAAATATTCCTGCGTCTCGTTTCCTCTCTCTACAAGATTTTTTCTTTCCATTTTTAGTGCTGAAAGTGATTTATTGAGGTACTAATTTTAATAAGGGTTTAATGAACGCATTTCAAGTGCTGAAGTAACAACCCCTAACCCTAATTTGTATCCGCAACAGTTTTAACCCTCTCAGGGTTCTTTTACATCACCCACAACGCTGCTGATTGATTACCTTGCACTCTCGCAGAGATTTCACGACGGGACCTTCTTTCTTTACTGCCAAAAATTTACATACCCTTTTTCATCGGATAATTTGACTTGGGGTGTATAAACTGCAAATGAGGAAAGAAAAAAACATTATGACACGTTTTTTTTAAAATAAAATACAACCTGGCAGCTTCAAATTGAGACTTTCCCTACTCTAGAATTTCCCAAAGCATCATTTGTTTCGAAGGGAGCTTTACGTGCCTTTTTATAGCAGCCACCCCTCTTTTGCATTACGCATTAAAGTGGTAGGTGAATTTTATTTCGTTCCTTTTATGGCGTCGTTTTGGTCAACGTATGAGAAACCCTTTTATTTTTCGGAAACATTTTCTGTTAAGGGATTGAAATTATCGTTCCTCAAGCAATAATTCAGGTTTTTGTCGAAGGCAAGAAATTATTTTGGAAGGGTACACGAGATATCGAAGACAAAACCACATCAAAGTTTCATCCCTAAAATGTGTTAGCAATTATAACTTTCTGGCGAGATCACCGATAACTTCCTAATCAATTACTTCATTAAAATCTAATAAAGGAAGAGAACTCGTCATCGGAAAATCAGCAAGCCACCCCAATAAATGGAACAAGAACCGCGAAGCAGCCACATGCAAGGAGAATAAGTGTTATAATATTGTAACACTTCGAAGCGTCTGGAGAGAGAGTGGAAATGACGTAACGCCCTTATACAAAAACGTTCTAACTCGATTATAAAGTTTAGGCCTGTTGGGAAAAGCAAAAAGAGGCGATTGAACGCCCCGCAAAAAGCAACCCCTAATTCTCTTGGGATAAGGAAGTAGAAATTTTCTGATTTTCCTTGATAGAAGACTTCAATTGGAAATTAAGAAATATTAGAGGAAAGGTTTTTATTGGTGCGACCTAATTTTGTTTTATTGATTTAACCGTTGATATTAAAATAAAAGAGATGGAGACAGAGACGTAATGAGGGACTAAGAGCCCACACTGAAGGATTCTTTAAGGGAAGGTTTGCAAAAGACGAGCTGAAAGTTCGTGGATTTCATGGACCTAATAATAGTTTTAGAATGGATCACAAATCGGCCTATAGTTACAGGCCGGCCTGTACAGTTCGTGAAAGAGAGGGGGAGTTCTATATGAACACAATAAAAGTTTAGTCGTCGCTTTAGCTTTGACATGAATAGAGATTAGGGAAACGTATTCTTGAAGTAACAGCATTTTTTCCAAGACGATAGGACGGCCTAGATTTAGGACGGCCTTAACGCCACGATCACAGTTTGGCCTGCGGTTTAGGCAGATCTTTAAATTCACTCTCGATCTTACGATAATATTACACTGTGAGCTAATCCTAGCATAATACAGCTTCAGGTTGACCTTTTTTAGTTCTGCGTCGGTCTTAGCAAGTCTATTCGCAACCAATTAAAGCTTGGTACGCCACTGGATTTAACTCTTTAATTTATTAACCCACGCTTTAATCTATTCTCTTTTGTTTGGTGAAGACGTCCTAAAAATTTCCATTAGAATTTTAAATCGAATTTTCAGGACTATTTTTAATCATTAATTACATTTTCAACCCTTTGCTGTCTTGTAATTAAATTAAGACAAAAGTTTTCGTCCTTTGTAAATTTTTCTCCAATTTAGATAAAAGGGTGAATCCTTGAAAAGCTCCAGATAAATGCGAGGGCGTCGATCAAAAATCAGTTAAAAGTCTTACTAGGACGTGGGAAATTTGTAAGAAAGGGTTTAATGTTAAATTTAGGGGTTGATGATGTGGACCCAGTCCTAATAATAAATTAAAGTTAAAGTAATCTTTATTAGATAATAAGAATACAAGGACACTTACAGTGCATTGATTGTTATAGGAACAAATACTATTTTTTTCCCTAATCTTAAAAATTAACCCTTAAATAAATTTTTTCTAACTAAATTAGTGCAAATAATAAATATTATTTATAAGAAAAATTATTTAAATTAACATCACATTCACGTAAGTTGTGGAATTTCCAGCGTTTTCTTCCCCTTAACTTCATCATTTTAATAAAAACACAGTGGGGGCGAATATGGGAGGGATCATATAAAAATATTTTTTTAAATTGTTAAAAACTATTAAGGATTTTTAAATAATAAACAACCCCTGCTCCCTTTTTCGCCACCACTGTAAAAAAAATCTTTCAGGTACAGATTTTGCAAATTATATTATTCAGTGCTGGGGTGCTGGTTTATATTAACATTAATAATAATAATACATTTTTTGTACTGCACTAAATCGTTGTAACTCTTTAAAATTTTCATCCCCTAAATATTTTATTAAGAATTATTTTAAGACACTTTGAATGCTTATTTTCTAAAAATTAACCAGAGTGAGCGTTTTTCTAAAAAAACACTTAATTATTTTTTTTTAAATATTAAATACAGAACACAATTTAAATAAAAAAAAAAACTTAGTAAGTTACTCACGTAAAAGAGAAACAATCAAAACTGTCTTTTATGAAACTTTTATGGCGTCTAGAATCACGAATGCGGTCATGATTGTTATGAGTTTATGACTTATGAAATTCAGATAAGTTGATTCCGGTGAGTTCCAGGAATATTAACCAGGTTCCTGAGGGGATTTTTTATTCCCTCAAACATAAAATGATGAGAAAAATAAATTCTGTTTAAATAAAAAAGTTTCTTAACATGGAAAAAAATAATAAAGGAAATTTATGGTTGGGTTTGCTCTTGCACGAACGCCACTGGTTAAAATTGAAAGGTAATTAAGTTTGAAGGGGTATAACTATTTGTTAGGAGCCTTCTGGAATTTTTAAAACAAAGGTTTTTTAATATTTCCTGTGTTTGTCAACTTTAGGTACTGATAACTCCGAAACCGATAATGATACGGAAATACGCTTTACCTACGTCGATAGCCCGTAGTTTTTCTAATTTTTTTCGTATAGAACTATTTAAACAATTGTTGATTTTTCTTGAAAAAATATTACAAAACCTAAAAAAGGGTTTTTTAAAATTTAACCACAAAAATAAAACTTTGAGTAGCTGTAACTCCGAAACCCTTTGTGCTATGGACTTAACTCTGACATCATTTGATAGTCCATAGTTTTAGGAATTTTTTGATGTATAATTATTTCAATTAAAGTAGTTTCCTTAAAAAAATTAAACAAATATTCGGAATAAGAATATTTTTCAAAAAATGAATTTCAGGGAAAAATATAAAAACTTTAAGGAGCTGTAACTCCGAAACCATGACTCGTATCCAAATCAGCTTTGTTTCGTTTAATAGCCCAAAGGATTCCCTACATTTACATAATATCACTTAATGTGATTGTCAGTTGTTTTCGGACGATCAGAAGGCGAATTAAAAATTTGAAAATCTATAGCTCCGAAACCACTGTTTTGGGAAAACAAAAAATTTTATTTAACCAAGTGGCGTACTAAATAAAATCTAATTAGGAACTAATCCGTAATAATGATTATTATCCATGACGCTGAAAAAAAATAATCACGTGTCACAGTCCAAGATGAATAAAAAAATATATCTGAATCTTTTTAATTCTTTCCAGTTTTTCACGAAATTCGATTTGCTGCACAAAAAGGTTTACTTGAGTTGGATCAGCACCATGAAGTAAGTAACCACGGCTCCAAGTACCTGAAAGATGATGGTAAGTGGGGTTTTACTTGAAAATTATTCCCTCCCCCTTAATTAAAATTTTGGATCACTTACAGAAGCAAACAAATCCAAAGATATTGTAAAGAATTTCGCTCCGGATATTGACATAGCTTTCTGACATTGTTGACAAACAATTTGTACGAAAGTTTTAGCTTCTTCAGATCCATCGTACCAATGACAACTGTAAGCAGCTTCCATTACAGAAGAGCTCTTGAAAAAAATAATTTAAATTAATTTTATTAACAAAACTAGATTCTTGCACAACATACTTCTTCAATTAGTCGATTACCAAAAATGCAGAAGTGGAATACTTGACCTAGAGCGTAAAGTAAGTAACCAACTACGGAGAAAGCGTACGGATTTACTCCATCAATCTAGATAACAAGAAATTGTAATTAATCTAAGAAGTGTTATTTTAATAACAATTGCATGAACACTTAATTACTGCTTTCCAAAGTTAATTAAGCGTTTCGAGTAAATATTGGTAAAAGATTTACCTTGGTTGCTTGATAGGCCAAAAGGGTCAGCATAATAGTTGATGTTAACATGTGGAGCAGTAAGGCTATACCGTATGAATCACCAATGGCAGTAACAAGCCTAAAATTAAACGAAATATCAATATTATGCACTTGTAACTCCGAAACCGCGGAATAGTTTTCGAATAATTTCCAGGATTTCCAAAGACCACGTTTTTCTAAACATTTTGATATTTTGCAAGCGTCTAGCAGCTCTAACTCCGAAACCACTAACCCTATCTTAATTTTCTGGTGCCCATTGAAAAGGTCAGACTTTTGCGAAGATTTTCAGGTAATTACAAGCGAGGTTCTTTTGTTTTTACGATTCTGCAGTGCATAGGAAAACGTTAATCGATATTTTCAATTTAAGCTTTTATTTTGAGCAGCTGTAACTCCGAAACCGCTGACCCTATCTTAATTTTCTGGTGCTCATTGAAAAGTTCAGACTTTTACGAAGATTTTCAGTTAATTACAAGCGAATTCTTTTGTTTTCACGATTCTGCAGTGCATAGGAAAAGGTTGATAGACATCTTCAATTTAAATGTCTACTCTGAGCAGCTGTAACTCCGAAACCGCTGACCCCATCTTAATTTTCTGGTGCTCATTGAAAAGTTTAGACTTTTACGAAGATTTTAAGGTAATTACAAGCGACGTTCTTTTGTTTTTAGATTCTGCAGTGCATAGGAAAAGGTTGATAGACATCTTCAATTTAAATGTCTACTCTGAGCAGCTGTAACTCCGAAACCGCTGACCCTATCTTACTTTTCTGGTGCTCATTGAAAAGTTCAGACTTTTACGAAGATTTTCAGGTAATTACAAGCGACGTTCTTTTGTTTTTACGATTCTGCAGTGCATAGGAAAAGGTTGATAGACATCTTCAATTTAAATGTCTACTCTGAGCAGCTGTAACTCCGAAACCGCTGACCCCATCTTAATTTTCTGGTGCTCATTGAAAAGTTCAGACTTTTACGAAGATTTTCAGGTAATTACAAGCGACGTTCTTTTGTTTTCACGATTCTGCAGTGCATAGTAAAAGGTTGATAGACATCTTTAATTTAAATGTCTACTCTGAGCAGCTGTAACTCCGAAACCGCTGACCCCATCTTAATTTTCTGGTGCTCATTGAAAAGTTTAGACTTTTACGAAGATTTTAAGGTAATTACAAGCGACGTTCTTTTGTTTTTAGATTCTGCAGTGCATAGGAAAGGGTTGATAGACATCTTCAATTTAAATGTCTACTGTGAGCTGCTGTAACTCCGAAACCACGCACCCTATATTAATTTTCTGGTGCTCATTGAAAAGTTCAGACTTTTACGAAGATTTTCAGTTAATTACAAGCGACGTTCTTTTGTTTTTACGATTCTGCAGTGCATAGGAAAAAGTTAACAGACATTTTCAATTTAAATTTTTATTCTGAGCAGCTGTAACTCCGAAACCACTGACCCTATCTTAATTTCGTGGTGTCCATTGAAAAGTTCAGACTTTTACGAAGATTTTCAGGTAACTACAAGCGATGTTCTCTTGTTTTTACGATTCCGCAGTGCATAGGAACAAGTTAACAGACATTTTCAATTTAAAATGTTTATTCTGTACAGCTGTAACTCCGAAACCGCTGCTTGTATCCAACTAAAGTTTGTATTGCTTTAAAAATTCATAACATTTTTGTGTTTTTAATTTAATTTTATCTAAAAATAAAATATTTTCCAGACATTCAATCATAAATTCTTGTAAATACCGAAAGTTATATAAATTTTTTTACAATTCCAGTTAAAAATTTCAGTATCGATTATTTAATCCCTCGAAATTGAATTGCGGAGGTGGATGGGAAAATTTAAAACGTTGCAAGTGTTGAGAGTTCACGTTTACATAATTTAGGACTTTCGATAGCCACGTTATAATTCCCATATCCATTAATAGGAGCTTGCGTGACCGTTTTCTAATCTAATATTATGGCAGAAGTTTTGTTTCTTTAGAAACTCCCAATAAATAATAAGTTAGAATAATATTGGATAAGTAACGTAAAAAAAATTAATTTTATATTAGCTAAACTTGACCTTCTTGGATTAAACCCAAAAAACTACTTTCAAAGTTGTGTAAAAAATTTCAAACCAAATTTGAAAGACAAGACCTTCCTTTTTTATTAGTAAAACCAAAAACTACTTTTAAAATAAGCAAAAAAATTACCTTACAACATGCTTATGTCTCTCAACCCAATATTTTATAGCAGACCGAACCATTAATTCCTGTTTCTTAGTCAAACCATTCGGACCAATCCCTCCTCCTCCTGCATTAAACGTTTGAAGCGCCCCTGATCGATAATGAGCCCCCATTTCTTGTCTCGTACTGTAAATTCCCCTTAGATCCATATCTTCATTGCGATTATTCTTCTCATTATAATCTGTATTTAAAACAATAATAATCAAAACAAGAAAAAAATTTAAAACACCCTTACCATTATCCACCAGATTGTCTTGGGAATTAGCACTTGGTGCCCTGAAGAGATCCGCTGTTTTCGGTACGTAGGTATCTAAGGTAGCTGAAAGTTCCTGTAAAGAATGAAAGTTCAAAGCATAAACGTAAACATGGGTTTTAATAAGGAAGCTGGGAATACGCGAAGGATAACTAGCGTTCAGACGCTAATCTTCCAAGATTTATGGCGTGTTAAGCTTTAATGTCACTCGTGCAATCCCTTAATCACTCGTTAGGTCTTTTACAAGACTCCCGGATGTGTCACAGCCAAGATTTTCGTCAGTTCTAGGTCAGAATATAATATGTCAAGCCTTTGAAGGAAATTTCCTAGTCGCGATGATAAATTTTAGTTTTAGAAAAGCCTTTGTTGAAGTATCGCGCATTGGAAGTGTTAAGAAAACAGGAACTTACCATCAAAGGTTTAAAAATTTCAGGTTTTAGTTGCCTCAAAAGAAAAGAAACCGTCCCTTGAAGGAATTTAGAAGGTAGGCAGTGGCGAGTTCGGCAAATCAGATGCCTGACTGGGGCACTTTTAGGGGGATGAGGAACTGAACTTACCATCAAAGGCTTCAAATGTTCTTTAAGGGTCTTGGATTGGTCACAGAAGAAGAGCAACAGCTGGTGGAAGCAATATTTCAAGATAGCAATGGGACAATTCAGCAGTGCCGGTTGTTTATTGGACAATTTTCAGCGGGTGGGTAAGAAAACTTACCTTCAAATTCTTAAAAAATTTCAGGCTCATTAGTTTGCCCCAAAAGAAGAGAGATCGCCCATTGGGAAGGAATTTAGAAGGTGGGCAGTCCCGAATTCAGCATTTCCGATGCCTGGCTGGCACAGTTTTAGGGGAGTGAGACTCTGAACTTACCATCAATAGCTTCAAATATTCTGTAAGGGTCATGGGTTGGTCACAGAAGAAGATCAACGGCTGGTGGAAGCAATATTTCGACATAGAACGAAGAATTCGGCAGTTCCGGTTCTATATTGGACAATTTTCAGCGGGTGGGTAAGAAAACTTACCTTCAAATTCTTAAAAACTTTCAGGCTCATTAGTTTGCTCCAAAAGAAGAGATATCGCCCGTTGGGAAGGAGTTTAGAAGGTGGGCAGTCCCGAATTCAGCATTTCCGATGCCTGTCTGGGACAGTTTTAGGGGAGCGAGACTCTGAACTTACCATCAAAGCCTTCAAATGTTCTTTAAGGGTCTTGGATTGGTCACCAAAGAAGAACAACAACTGACGGAAGCAATATTTCAACATAGAACGGACAATTCAGCAGTTCTGATTGTTTATTGGATAATTTTCAGCGGGTGGGTAAGAAAACTTACCTTCAAATTCTTAAAAAAATTTAGGCTCAAAAGAAGAGAGATCGCCCGTTCAGAAGCAGTTTAGAAGGTGGGCAGTGCCGAATTCAGCATTTCCGAAGCCTGGCTGGGACATTTCTAGGGGAATGAGACTCTGAACTTACCATCAAAAGCTTCAAATATTCTGTAAGGGTCATGGGTTGGTCACAGAAGAAGATCAACGGCTGGTGGAAGCAATATTTCAACATAGAATGGAGAATTCGGCAGTTCCGGTTCTTTATTGGACAATTTTCAGCGGGTGGGTAAGAAAACTTACCTTCAAATTCTTTCAGGCTCATTAGTTTGCCCCAAAACAAGACAGATCGCCCGTTGAGGAGGAGTTTAGAGAAGGTGGGCAGTGCCGATGCCTGGCTGGGACATTTTTAGAGAAGTGAGACACTAAACTTACCATCAAAGGCTTCAAAATTTCTTTCAGATGCATCAATTGTTCACAAGCGAAGATCAACCATGAACAGAACATCGAATCCAACAAATTAGCGTGGCACATGGAAAACAAAACGTAATAAACCTGCAACAATAATCAATTACTTTTCTATTTACCCGTATCCCCCTCACTTCGCATCAAACCTGATAAATAAGGGAGATCATGTGAGGCATTCCAGACATAGCATCCCATGGATACCATGACTTAATCAACAACCGTGGAATAGGTGTACTCATGGTAATATTTTCATTTTCTGGATCTTTCCTAACACGAACACTTTCCCCAAAGAATGTTATTGTTGTCCATCCTAAATAAAACCTTTTAATTTTAAATATCGTGACTTACCATCAAGTACTTACCACACGCACTGAAGATTGTTGCGGACATAACGATCATTAAAAGTTGTCTCATTTTCTTTAGGGCGATAGAATGATATCTGTTGTTGGATTCGACAAACAGGGGATGACTGTTTGCTTGATTCCATATTCCTAGAGTTCTAGAAAATGTAATTTATGAGAAAACAGGAGTAAGTTTGGGTTTGGTAACTTACCTGTAAAATAATTTAGACCGAAGGGCAAAATAGATATATTTGGTTAGGGTATGGGTGAAAAATAAGACGGTAATGGTATTTGCTGCTAGGTCGTTAACATCATCGCTTTCTTGAACCAAATTTCCAAACGTAAACCTAAGGGAAAACTTTCATGGTAAGTTTGAGTAAAAATTTGATGGTAACCTAATCAAGGCCATGCGATCTGGGTCGCTTTTTATTAGACTTTCATCGCTCAAGGTGGAAGAATTAAATCCAGAACAATTTGATGGTAAGTCACTATGGAAATGTGTTTTAGAATATACCCCTAGGGGAAACTCAAAGAATTTTTAAGTAAGATCACTTTAGGTTTTAGGAACCTCGCGTCTTTTAGATGGTTCAAGGTCAATCTAAAGAAAACGGTTTGATGGTAAGTTTCTTGGTGGTAAACTTTCAACAAGAAACAATATTTACATTTAATAGAAAATTAAATACAACATAATTATGGCTCTGAGGGTAAACTAGGTCTCGGGTAACTGACCTTAATTCGGTGAAGCCTTAAAAATTGATGGTAAGTGCACCAAGGAGAGGAAAATAAATTTGAGAACCTTACAAGAATTATATTTAAATAAAATTTTGGGTTTTACTGTATATTGTATTAAAATATTCCATAGTCTTGACTTTTATTTTAGCAAAGTTGTGGTAAGTTAAAGGTAAGTGCGTTGCTTTTTTGTGCTGAATCTTTTTAAAATAAATATTTGGTGATTATGTAATATGTCTGTGGTGGATTTGAGGGAAGGCAAAGGGAAATATTCTAAGGAAAGCTTCATTGTGCCCCACGTTGGGCGCCAAAATGCTTGCTATCGAAATATGAATAAAAATGGTTGGTAAATAATATATGGCGTCGTATGTAGGTGCTTTAATGCATGAAAAATGGTGCAAATTAATGCGAAAACGCAATAAAAATTGTTTTCTTACCCAAACTGGGCAAAAACCAAGACTAAATGGATACACGCATATAAAACTCGTAGACCGTGAACCGCACCACCAGTTTCGCTATGGTAATTGAACATAAAATGACCAGTATATTGCATAAGTTTGATGTTGGGGTAAAGATCGGCCACAAGGCCGGCTTTCTTAAATTTCATCATCTGGAAATGAAATTATTTTTGCACATCCAAAAATTAAAAAAAAAATTCACTGACCTTGAAGGCTGTTTAGTGTTCTCGCACAAAAAAATCAAAAAAAATAACACGAAAGTCCTTTAGTATTTCACTCAATCAACTACATTTAGACACCCGAAATGTAAGCACCCAAAAATTTCTTCACTACACAAACACTCCTTCTTTGCTCTAAGACTCGATCTAAAATAAATTTATTAGTCAACTCGAATCTGGAATTTCTATAGGAGGTCAATGTCAATATCAAGACAAGCACTAGTGCCCCATAATCTCCCCTGAATAAGGGTAAAGTTTGAAATGTATCAGTCAAACTTGATGTCGTGGTCCAATAATGTAGGAAGAAGACCTTGTATTGGTTTAGATCAGTCACATGACCTAGGATAGTCGTCATTTAATTGATAATTCTTGAATATCTGCTATGAGAGTCTATAATTTTATATTTAAATATTTATGGGGTGGAATTGGAGCGTTTCGTTTTCTATGGAGGGTTAGAAAATGCGGGGATTGGAAATCGTCGAAATTTTATTTCTCATTGACGACAAATTAATTTATTATTTATCTTGAGATGTTCTGGTTCTCATCAAGGGGGGAAAATAATCGATCCTTAAAATTAAATTCCAAAGGAAGCAATAAGAAATTTACTGTTAATAATTTATAATTATTTTAATTGGATAAATTATAATTCTAGTTTAAACAAACTTCTCGTCCATTAAATTTAACAGTTGTTTTATTGATTCAAAGTTGAACATCCTTTTGGTTTATTCATTCTGCAATAAACGAGCTTGGTTTTGTTATAATTAACACAATTAATTTAAATTTAGGATTTGCTACGTTTCCGAATTAATCTTAAGGAAATCCAACAGAAAAAAACCTTCTTCTTACATAAGTAAACTAAAGTATTATAATTATTCTTTTTGAACGAACACGTTTCTTCCTGATTTCTATCATAATATGTAGTAACATGCAATTGTAGATTAATTTCAAGTTAATTTCTTGATTACATTCAATTCTTACACGAAACACGTCTACAAGATGTTGCTGGAAGCAGGAAAAGTTGGCAAATTTAGTTTTAATTGTGCGTGAAATAGTTGTAAGGGGAGCAATTAGCTCATCGTGTGTGTAAAATTTTTGAAGGATTGGGGTTAAGTAGAAAATATTTTAAGTTGTACTTACAAAATATTTAATTACGGGTAAATAAGGAAATAATTAAAAAATATTTTGTGAAAAAAAAATTACCTTGCTTGTGATTGTAATCAAGTGGGTATAGAACAAACCGAACAAGCTTTGTAGCGTCACTAGAAAAAATATTGGCCGATATGAAAATAATCGCAAGCCTTGTTTGGTTCAGAACTTACCAACAAATGTAAACTTGGTAAACTTGTTCCCATACAACTTACCAGCAAATCTTGAGCAAATATTAACCTTCTTAAAACTTCTCTTGGTCTTGCTCTTGACCCCGTTATTGTCTTCCTTAACGCTAACCATTCTAAACTGCAGATAAATATTTTCAACTTGGTTTACCAGATAACTTACCATCAAATTTCTAGCAAATACCTAAGTTTAGATTTTTCGAAAACATCTTCCTGTCTTGGTCTTGACCCTGTATGTGGTATTTACCATTCTATCAATAGCTAACCATGCAAATGCAAGTCTAAACAGTAGGTAAATGGGTTAAAACTAGTGCCCCATACAACTTACCTTCAAATTTTGAGCAAATATTAAAGTTCTGAGTCCTTTAAAATTTTTCTTGGTCTTGGTTTTGGCCCTGTCTGTAGTAATTATTGTCTTACTAATCGCTAACGGTATATAAATATATTCAACCTGGTTTACCTGGTAACTTACCATCAAATTTCTATCGAATATCTAACTCAAACTTTTTCTAAAATATTCCTGGATGGTTTACCTTCAAATCCTAACGGGTAGGAATTAATAAAATTAAAATTTGGGGAACTTACCTTTAGGGTTTACCTTTTGAAGTAATAATTTCTTATTCTAGTAACTGTTTAATACGTAAAAATCCCTACGCAATTTAATAATAATATTTCCGATTCCGGGTAAGAAAACCTTACGCAACAAACGAAAGAAATTCTTATTAAATGATCATAAAATCCATAATGCATCAAAAAATCAACGAACTCCATCTCATTATTAATAATAATAATTAATTAGCCACGAAGAACATCACAATGCATTTCGCATATAATCTAATAAAAGCCGCCGAAGCATTCAAAATGACTCAAGAGAAAGTTCAAAGCCACGTGTAGGCGCGCTTCGTCTTCATTGGTTAAGTCAATTTTTTAACCCCTTTTGATTGGTTTGCAAGTAGTTTAGCTAAGTCTGAACCTTTCTTATAAAACTGCTTTCCAGATATGAGATAGTCAGTTCCTTTTCCACTGTGCGAGTTCACATCCCGAAATAACAACTTAATCGGGCTTCATTTTATTTAAAGTTTTGTTCAAGTGTTCAGTGAATTTTTTTGAAGTTTTTCTAGTTAAAGTAAGTAAAACAAAAGAAGTTAGATAAAAGTCTTTGGAAAATTCAATAAAAACCGTTTGTAAAAATAAGTGCGTGTTTTAGAATTTTTTTCCTGAAGTTTCAGTTTCCTGAAGTTCTTAAAGCGAATAAATCTTAAAACAAATTTTTATATTAATTTATTGCAAGGGAAAGAAAGTGACACGGTTTGTTAGAAATGTAAAAGAAAGCCAAGTAGAAACATTTACTTTACAATTATCTTGCTTAACTTCACCAACAAGCAGGAAGTCGTACTTGACATAAATAATGTTTACGTTAGTCAAAGAGTATTCTAGGTAAATTTACATTTCTTAAACGTTGCAATATTGTTTTGTTAACATAAAATAACTGGGTCGTATTTTACAATCAAATATTGAATCACAACTTCATGAAGTTTAGTTTGGGTTAGTCATGGAATATTTAAGATTTAAACCTAATTATGTAAAATTTGTTTTTACAAACAAAAATTAAGAGAAAAAAAATTACATAACTTCATTGAATGTTTTCAATACTGGAAACTTCATGAAGTACAACGCGTGTTGGAAATAAATGTAAGGCCTGAGTTCTTTCTAATTTGATTTCAAGAAAAAAAGACCTGAACTTGACTTCAAATCAGATCTTGTCTTGGTGAAGTTGTCATTTGTTAGAAGAATTTCCTAAAGTTCAGGATATGGACCTGTTTTTGCAATTAACATGAACTTCATGAAGTTCTGCTTGGATAAAGTTTTGTGAATCATTGATTTTTCTTCTGGAAACAGATGATCAAAATTTAACTTAATTTTTTGTATTTTTCTTTTTTTTTTCAAAAACTTCATGAAGTTCCTGAAGTTTTGTTTGGGTTAGCTATCAAAAATTCATGAACTAACCTAAGCTATTGTAAATTTTTGATCAAAATTGAACTTCATTTTTTTTCCGCATTTTGTCAACTTCATGAAGTTCTACTTGGATTAGTTGTCAAAAAAATGGGAGCTTACTTAACTTCTTTTTACAGTGATTTTCTAGGAAATAAAATCCCAACATTATTCAATTTTTTTGAAGAAAAATTGGGTAACTTCGTGAAGTTATGCTTGGGTTTGCTCTAAAAAATTAAGAGCTAGCCTAACTTCATTAAGATTCTAAACTTCCAAAAATTTTTTTTAACTTGACGATACAGAAAAAATTTTTCAAGAAGAAACGATCTAAATTTCAGGACAATTTTCAAGACTTCCTTTAAATTGTCCAAGTAAGAAACTTCATGAAGTTTAGCATTGGTTGGCTCTCAAAAATCTCAAATCTGAGGTGTAACTCATGTTGTCTTAGATTAGTTTTTCAGGAAGAAATAATTTAAATTTCAGGACAATTTTCAAGACTTCCTTTAATTGCAGTTCCCAAAGTACCGAACTTCATGAAGTTTACTTTGGGTTAGCTATAAAAAATCTAGGTCTAACCTAAACTAAATATTCGGTTAAAAATAAAATTTGGATTTGTATTCGGTTCAATAAACGTTTGTCAATTTATTTTCTACTTCAACTTCACGAAGTTGTTGACTGACTTAATTATTTTTAATTGTAAACTTTCAGATACAATGTATTTTTCTAAACAAAATAATTGCTAGGAATTGATATGATAATAAAAAAATAAAAATAGTTAATAATAGTTTCCTAATTATTTTAAAAATATAATTATCTGATAATTAGTTAAATAAACCGCTAGTAATTATTATTTGCATAATTAACGATAAACAATGCAAGGTTAAAATTAATCGATTTTTTAAAATAATTTTCACTGTAGCAACTTTTAATAAATTAGCAAAATTAATTCTAATTCAGAACAATCGCCCAAAGCATTTAATTATTTCATTCCTCTTCAAACATTCCTCCAATGCTTTATAAAATTTTAATGTCAGAACAAAAGCTTAACAAATGTAATTAACAGAAAATTCACAAACACGAATCGATGATGAGTAAAACAAACCATTTACGCAGAAAGTAATTAAACGGAATTATTATTTCGCAAGCCCCCGGAACTTTCTTTCAGATTACATAATAAAAGCAAATTGAGACGGTTTTGATGCACGTGAAGTTTCTCTTTTCTAAGGTTTAAAGCGATCAATTAGAAATTTGCGTGTGTATCTTACGTAAAAATATTTCATTATTGTTATTATTTTCTAATTAATCTAGAAGAAATAAAAAAAAAAGTTTTAGCAGGAAAATTTTATCCTTCATCTCTTTTTTAAATTTTTTCAGGGAAGAAAGCGTTTTTTCTTGTCAACTTTAAGACTTTCCCAACAACAAAATTAAATGATACAACACGTAATCTATTTCGTTAGATAAAAAATTAATTCTATTGATCCGTTTGGCCAACATACGCTTTCTTGCATTTTTCACAACTTTTAATTTTTTTCTAATTAAAGTAATAACCATAAAACAAAAAATTTTAACTATAATTTCCTGAACAATCTGAACTGCAGCTGTTCATGAAACAAATTATTCATAAACTTTTACCAGGTCAGTTTTTAACATCGACCGGACTTTCAAGCTTTCAAATCATGCAACAATTAGTCCAGATCCGTAACGAAATGACCGCGGTGAGTCACCTTCTATTATTCAATACCTAAGTGGCCCCTTTTACTTCCAAACATTCATAAATATATGTTAGAAAACCACGTACGTTATGAATAGATTATGTCGAGGACTTTTCTGTCTTAATTTTCTTTACTGACGTGTAGGACAATTAATATCGAATTGTTTTCACTTTCCTTCTTGGTTTAGAAAGTTTTATTAGTTAAGTGTTTAGTGTTTGATAGTTTGTTTGATTTAATCCATAAAACACTCTTTAAACATCTTAAAAAAGTAAGTCCAAAATTGGAGTGAAGTAAAAAAATTTTTTTTACAAAAATTGAGTTTTCAGTTTTCAGGACCTTCTTAAATCCTCCGGGAATCTCTGAAGTTGCAAGTCTTTTTGAATCTGGAAAAGTCTAGTCTTGTTTTGCTCTTAAAACATGAAAATTACTCCAGGGTTTCAGTTCTAATTGTCTGGAGCTTCTAGAGTTCTGGAAACCCTTTAACATGAAACTGAAATTTGAATACAAAGCCGTTTAATCATTGAAACTTCTGTATACTTCTGGAAAAACTCAAATTGTGATTGTTTGTGACCTGAAAAAGTTCTGAAACGTCTTTATTTGCAAGCTCAGGTTTCTGCGTTAATTCCTGAAAAAATTATATTTCGAATAAACCCGAAATTCTTTCATGGAAACTGAAAGCCTTGATTTTCGGACGAAGTTACTGTGAACCTTGAAATTTTCTCCTTTTTATTGTGGACTTCATGAAGTTCTTGAAGTTCAGCTTGGGTTAGGTATCAGAACAAACCCAAGTTACTTCCGATTTTTTTTTTGGGGTAAAGTTTTCGGATTTATTTTCTCCTTGGATCTAGGCTGGATCTTCTCTGGATTTGTCCAAGAGCAAAAGATCTTTTATGTTGAAGCTGAATTTTCGGTATACAAGCCCCAAATCCTGAATCTACTACAAGTTTCTTTAAATTATTCCTGTTGACCCGATTTTCTTCAGGAAAATCAGCCCTTAGAAGAAAAATTAAATATTAACCCCCTGATTTTTTAAAATTAAATTTCCAGCCCTTCTTGATGTCTAAAAATAATTTTTTGTATCGATAAACTTTCTCCATGATTATTTTAGTAACATTTATTTTGATCAGAGTCAGTGAACGAACAGGTGTGTGTCCTCCACGTGTTTCGACCTTGTCTTTGGCCTTTTCTCCTTTAAAACAAATCAATGCTAGGACATCATCAATTAAACTGGAATAAACGATTTGTTTGCACCGTATACTAATACAACATTTCGTAGTAGTCTGGATCGTCATTTATAATTCACTAAAGACTAAAGAGCTCTCCTTTAATCTTTAATTTAAACGTTCATTAAGTGCTTTCTTCGTTACTCATTCTGGCATCCAGATTAATTACGCGCTGAACGCGTAGGTATTATTATTTTGCAAATAGTTCAAACGAGGGGTTGAAGCTTCGAAAAATTTATAGGATGTGTGAAAACTTTAATGATGAGTTTAATTTCCTTTCAGGATTAGAAGTTTGTAAGGATGACTTTGGTACAGCCCAGCCCTGAACTTCAAGTCTTGATCAGACAGGAACTAAATGAAGATGTCAACACCAGAGATTCCTCGTTGCAGGCTATGAAGGAATGGCTCGCTAAACAACCACATTTGCCCGATACCTGGGGTATAATTATTTTCCTCCCTTTGTTAACTGCTTTACCTTCGTAGACAACGAGAATCCTTTTTTTTATTTATTTACTCAGAAACGAATCATCAAAAACTTGGAATCAAACAATTTTTTATTAAGCCAGCAACATTTGTTCAGTTCTCACCCTCAGAAACAATTTCAATCAAGATCAATACCTTTCTTGGAGATCCTTAAATAATTTTTTTAAGGACAAAATTTAATTTGGACGAATTTAAAATAGTTCACGTCTTGACTTGTTTCCCGAAAATTAAAATATTAATGTTATAGATGAGAACCGCATAATGACCTTCTTGAGAGGGTGTAACTTTTCCCTCGAAAGATGTAAAAGGAAACTCGACTTGTACTTCACCATGCGTACGGCAGCGCCAGAATTTTTCTCAAACAGGGACATTAAGAATCCAGAATTACAAGAACTCATGAAACATGTGTAAGTAACGCTTCTTCTTCACACACGTTGTTCCATCCCTTTCCCATCCCTTTATCCATATATATTTGTTTCATACTCCAGGCTTTCTGGAGCCCAACTCTTCGGCAGAACATCATGAGCGAATTTAGTATGACCTAACCTAGACCTACGAGTTACTCTTGTAATTTGTTGCTTTCCAGTCTTACCAAAAAGGAGCACGAGAAGGTCCAATAGGGCTAAACACATTCGCCAAACTCCTTAGGGTTTGGGCTGGTTCTCGTCACCTCCCTTTTTGGTTAATTTTTTCTGCAAAGTACCAATACCTATTCTAAACCATTTTATTGGTCTTTTCAGGACTGTTCCTCCACTACCAGGTTTGACCGCAGAAGGTAGAAGAATCGTCGTCCTTCGTGGAAAAGACAAAAGCATAACAAGCCCATTAGCCGAAGATGGCATGAAAGTCCTTCTCATGATTGGGGATATCCGTCTTGCTGAAGAACAAGTTGGGGTATCTGGTGACATTTACATCTTGGACGCTGGCGTAGTTACCCCAACACATTTTGCTAAAATCACCCCTGGTTTAGTTAAGAAATTCCTAGTCTGCGTTGAGGTTTGTTTTTGAACCCTTAATTGGATTTTTTTTAATACTAAAAATTTTAGGAAGCCTACCCTGTTAAGCTTAAGGAAGTTCATGTTGTAAACGCCCATCCTTTGGTTGATGTAATTTATAATTGGATTAAACCATTACTGAAGGAAAAAATAAGAAATCGGGTCCATATCCATACCGATGGATTAGAATCCTTGTACAAATTTGTTCCCAAAGATGTATTGCCTGAAGAATACGGAGGAAGTGCTGGAAAATTACAAGACTTCCATGGTAAGCCCTTTTTATCAAGTTCGTGTCCCCAGAAGGTAAGTTAAAATATTTTTAGATGATTGGATGAAGAAATTGGACGAATACACCCCATGGTTCCAAGAGCAAGAGAACATCAAGGCTGATGAATCAAAACGACCTGGAAAGCCTACCAATTATGATGATCTCTTCGGAGTTGATGGAAGTTTTAAACAATTGACCATTGATTAAGGGAAAAATTTGTTAGGAAATGGTTTTAGGCTGATCTTTTGTTTTTTTTTGACTTTGTATATTATTGTTTTATGTTCTATTGGGTTTTAACATTACAAATGTGAAGTCCCGTGTGTTATATAAATAACATCCTGAGTAATTAAATTAAAAAAAAGATTTTGTACATTGTGAACGAACTTTTCACTAATTTTGATTTGTTGTTTTTAATTGTGCACTTGAATTTGTCGTTGCTTTTGTACCTTCAAGATTGTATAAAATAAACTGTTAGTAAAAAAAAATGGCTGTTTTGTAAGTGTCTTGGTAGGCGAGCGGTGTAACCGCTAATAGTTGCGGTTATAAAGGATTTCTGAAGTCTGTGGTCCTATTTGGCATGGGTTCGAATCTGAGCCAGGACAATTGTCAGTTCCTGGAAAGAACTCGTCGAGTTGTAGCATCATGCCAAAATCGCAGTCCGTTCGATTGCGGCCGCCGCGCCGCCGCTAAAGGACGCCAAACTTTTTTCTTTAGAACTCAATAACTCCGAAACCAATGGGGTTGGGTAGATGGGCGAGCACCCATCAGACGCAGCTTCTCGAGACCTACAACACTGTCTTGGTGCGACCCCGGTCCGAAAGCGTTTTCTTGTCCAAAAACGGAAAAAACAGGTTTTTGCAGAGGCGGCTTTGGAAAATCGCAGCTCGGTTGCTATGGGAACGGTAGGGCTCCGTGTTCGCGGGGAGTCAGGGAAGGGTCCTGGGTACCACGTGTCCAAACCGCGATTCGATCCGGCGACGCGTCTCCAGTCAGCGACCGCGCCAAAAAGAGGGTCGGTTTCATGTGGGTTTGGTCCGGATTTCGAAATTTTTTTCAAGAAGAACTTTAAAAAATTAATATCTCGGAAAGTTAAAAAGATAGGGGAACGCGGTTTGCGGCAATGGAAAGAGCGCATGGGACTCTGTCGGGAAATGCTAACGAAAAACAACTGCGATTACCTCCCCGGTCGCTAGGGGTTTTTTTGTGTTTTTTATTTTCGGCGCAATAACTCCGAAACCGGTTGCGTTAACGAGTCGGTGACCAGGTCACAAAAGATGTATCTTCACGAGACCTTTCTTATGATATGCCCGAGAATGCGATCCGACATCAGCAAGTGCATTTTAAAGGGAAAAAACTGTTTTTTCAAAAAAAAAGCAAGGGGTATCCCCTTGAAATTTTGGAAAAATTTCATATACCCCGATCGGGACGAAAATGGGGCGCAATGGGGACCCATCTGGATACAACTTCTAGCCAAAAGGATTTTCCCCTGATGCCTTCGGTTTGTCGGCTACAACCTGTTAAAGGTACGATACTTCTGCGTGCCATATCTCTGTAACGGGTGGAGCTAGAAAGGCGATTGTGGACGCGTTCGATAGCAAATTCTTAAAATATAAAATCACATCTACGAAATATATGGAAAAAAGTTTTATTAGTGTTGAAACATTCTCTCTTTCCTACCATTAGCCATTTTTATGGGGCGCCGTTTAAGACAAAACTAATTTATAAAAATATTTATTTTCTTTTCAATATGTATATTTTTATTTAAATATATTTGCGATTTAAAATAAATATATTTTTTACATACTAATATAATTCTTTTTTTTTTCTGAATATATTTATTTTTCCTGAATATATTTTTTTTTGCAATTTATATATATTTTTTTCTGAATATATTTATTTTTCCTGAATATATTTTCTTTTGCAAATATATATTTTTTTCTGATTATATTTATTTTTCCTGAATACTTGTATATTTTTTTGCAAATAGGTATATATTTTTTTCTGAATATATTTATTTTTCCTGAATATATATTTTTTTTGCAAATATATATCTTTTTCTGAATATATGTATTCAAATGAGTTTTATATATGTCTGAAATAAAATATATATATATATATCTGAAATAAATTTAAATAAATATAGAACATTTCCCCGCTGCTCTCCCCACACGAATACTTTTGAAAATCCCTTTATTTACTCTAAAAAGGAATAAAAAAATAAAAATTACAAAAATTCAATAATTTTTAAACTGTAAGGAGTGGGTTTGGTTTTTTTCACGGAAACAATAAAATATTGACATTTCATGGTATTAATCGGTTATACAATACTTTTTGGAATGACTTCACGAAATTTAAATACCAAACGTATAAAATATTTTAATATTCACGTGGATGATGAGAATTGAATATTAATTTGTGTACAAACAATCTTAGCCTGGAGGTTTTTACGATAAGGAATGCAACTTTTTCTTATTTGCATTAAAATTATTATGACTGCTACTAATGAATATTGTAGATCTATTTTAAATAAGGAAAGTGTAAGTTATAAACAAAATAAACGGAATCTCATTAAAAACAAGTTTTGAATCGAATCCTGTTTCTCTGGGGAAATAAGACGGAGTCATTGATTGCGATACACCTTGGTAACGCACATGTTCATACAATATTCCGCGCGTGGTTCTTACAATAAAGTGAGAGTGTTGGGAAATAAGTGAAAATTTTAGTTTTATAACATCAAACAAATTTTAGGTAAGTTTGAAAAACAATTTTTCGTGTAAAGTTACTTTTAGGGCACTTTTACGTAAAGAAACTTGAATATCTGGTGGAAAATTACTCAAACAGGGTCGTTATCAAAACTTTTACCTCTAGAAAAAAGTTGGCCTTAGGTTTGTCAGAAAAAAAAATCGTGTTTTGATTTGGCTTCCCAATATATTGAATAAAAATTAAATTCCTTTATTCATAGACAATAAATCAAACTCTCTTTTAATTCAATTCCAAAGGCCTTGCACAAAGTCCAGATTTTTTAATCGTGATAATCTATTCTCAATTTTCTTGTCAAAACTCATAAATTACGTTATAATTCAACTCATCAAAGAATAAATTGTTAGTATTTTTAAATTTTCCATTCAGAGTGCATGCGGTTTTATCTTGATTTGATCCTTGAATATTTTAAAACGTTTTTCTTTAGGTAAATATTTATTTTTATATTTCTATATTTCTTCTAAGGTTTGAAAAATGACGTTGATTCAACCTGATCTTGAAATGCAAGTAATGATAAGAAAAGGATTTAATGAAGATCTTAACACCAGGGATGCTTCCTTACAAGCCATAAAAGATTGGTTAGCGAAAGAACCACATCTGCCTGATACATGGGGTAAGATCAATTATTTTAATAAATGCGTTTATAATTGTTTTAATAAAATCTGTCTGCATTTATTGACGTATGAGTTGATGCACAAATTAGTGCTTGGAATGACGTATTTACAGTCCTTGTGGGATTTCCACGGAAATATAAATAGTAGGTACACAAGACGGTGGGTGACACATTCAATGTTACACAGACATTGGCACAGAAATTTAAAGGATCATTGACATAGTCAAGGTTTTTAATTTATAAAGATATCAATTAGGTTACTAAAACATGCGTAAGATTGGTAGTACCATTGTGATATTGCTATTGACGTAGCTATTGACACAGCTACTGACATAGCTACTGACACAGCTATAAATATTACAGAGACATTAGTACTTAGGAGTGAGAATTTTATTAAACAGGCATTTACACATCTATCGACAATATAACATCGCTGCTATAGCTATTGACTTAGCTATTGACACAGCTATTGACACAGCTATAAATATAGACAATGACGAAGCAGACGTTTACAGAAAATAGGGATCAGCATTTGACAAAACATACATTCAAAGATCTCTTGACAATGTAACTTCGCTGGTACAGCTATTGACTTAGCTATTGACATAGCTATTGACACAGCTATTGACACAGCTATAAATATAGACAATGACGAAGCAGACGTTTACAGAAAATAGGGATCAGGATTTGGCAAAAGGTACATTCAAACATCCTCTTGAAAATGTAATTTCGCTGCTACAGCTATTGACACAGCTATAAATATAGACAATGACGAAACATATATTTACAGAGAAATACGGATTGGTATTTGACAAACCATATATTCAAACATCTACTGACAATGTAGCATTGCTATTCACGCAGCTATCGACACAGCTATTGACACATCGACGAATAAAGGACATGACGAAGCATATATTGACAGTGAAAGTATTACTTTTGGGGCGGGCATTTGAGGGAATATACATTTACACATCTATATTGACAATGTGACATCGCTACTACAGCTATTCACACAGCTATTGGCACAGCTACTGACACAGCTATAAATATAGCCAATGACAAAGCACATGTTTACAGAAAAATAGAGAAATTTGGCAAAACATACATTCAAGCAGCTCTTGACAATGACTTCGCTGGTATAGCTATTCACACAGCTATTGTCACAGCTATTGACAGATTGACCAATATAGGCAATGACTATAAAAAATGAGCATTTTATGAAACCCACATTTACGCATCTATTGACATAGCAATCTAGATGGCTACTGTTATGGTCATTTGTTTGGTAATTGACACAGCTATACCCACATAGCTATTGACTCAGCCATTTCTATCGTCATAGGGTACAGCTATGGACACAAAAATTGACGCATTCAAGCAAATATTTATGAAAGATTCATTCATACATAATATTTTTTTTATTACCGAATTATTATTTGCACAACCACCTACACAAGCGTTGACGTAACATAAATTGACGCCAATTACCGCCTTCCTTAATTATAACCTTGGAAAGTTAATAAATTTCAACAATATTCATTAACACTGAAGTATTTTGTTTCATTTTAGAAGATGTTGCGTTATTAAACTTCCTACGAGGGTGTAATTTTTCCCTGGAAAAATGTAAACGAAAACTTGACTTATATTTTACCACAAGAGCAACCGTTCCAGAATTTTTTGTGAACAGAGATATCAAAAGACCAGAATTCCAAAATATTATTAAATATGCGTGAGTAATTTCCTTTTCTTCTCTTGCTTTTCTTAGCCTTATTTTAAAATTTTCAGTCATGGACCTCCATTACCAGGTCTAACCCCAGAAGGTAGAAGAGTTATTGTATTTCGAGGTAAAGATAAATCGGTAACAGCTCCTTTATTAGAAGATGGTATGAAGCTTGTTTTTATGATTGGAGACATACGTATTTTTGAAGAATTAACCGGCGTCGCTGGAGATGTATACATTTTAGACGCCGGCGTCGTTACCCCAACACATTTCGCCAAAGTCAACCCTATTACAGTCAGAAAATTTCTAACATGCGTTGAGGTTTGTTTTTACAAACCAAAATTTGTTTAAACTAATTTTTAATTTACAGGAAGCTTATCCAGTTAAACTTAAAGAAGTCCATGTTGTAAACGTCCATCCTTTGATTCAAACAATCTTTACGTGGGTTAAACAATTTCTTAAAGAAAAAATAATTAGTCGCGTTCATTTTCATAGCGATGGTTATGATTCGTTATATAAATTTATTCCTAAAGATGTTTTACCTGAAGAATATGGAGGAACTGCTGGAAAATTACAAGACTTCCATGGTACCTACCGAAGTCTTTTTTTTATATTATTTCTAAAAAATAATTAAATTTATTACAGATGCATGGATGAAAAAATTGGACGATTACGGTCCATGGTTTAAGGAACAGGAAAAGATCAAAGCAGATTTGTCTAAAAGATCTGGAAAAACCACGAATTATGATGAACTTTTCGGTATGGAAGGGAGTTTTAAAAAACTCGGTATTGATTAAGGATTAAAAAGAATTATTTTGACGATTCAATTTTTGTTTGTGTAAACGCGTAATTACTGTGTACAATTAATAATAAATTAATTTATGAAACATCCTGTAAAAATGTATTTTTGTAATCGTGAAAAAAATTGTTGGTGTTTGGTTTATACAACTCACGGTTAATAAAAACAAGAAGTCCTTGACCGCTATAATGACCAGAGACAACAAAGAAGATGCCCTTGGTTTGGTATTGTCTGATGCGAAAGAATTTCTCTGTAGGTATAATTCGTTGCGTATCATTTAGAAATGTTCCTCAGGGTATCGGAAATAAAAATTCCTTTTGCAATGGAAAATAAATTTAAATTACAGAACTTTGTTTTTAATTTAATTTCCGTTTCTCTTAAAAGAACGGCATTTGAAATTTATATAATTGTAGGAAAAATAATGAAAAGTTTTATTACATGCTCCAACCGGACATTACTTTCGGGAAAACCAAAACTGATTTTCCAAAGCGTGCACTTGTGACGTTTCTTCTATACAGATCAGCCTAAGGACTCGTTCAGACTTACAATTTTGCCATTGCCTTCGGAAAAAGGCAACCTTAGTTTCCTAAAAGATACACTTACGCCGTTCTTTCTACGCAGATCAGCGTAAAGGCTCTCTTGAGGCTACACCTTCCTTGTTTATTATTACGCAGATCTGCGTAAAGGCTCCCTTGAGGCTACATTTACCCCGTCTATTATTACGCAGATCTGCGTAAAGGCTCCGTTTACTCCATCTATTATTACGCAGATCTGCGTAAAGGCTCCCTTGAGGCTACACTTCCCCGTTTATTATTACGCAGATCTGCGTAAAGGCTCGTTTAAGCTTATAATTCTGCCATTAGCTTCGGAAAACTGGAAATATGGTATCATAGAGGCTGAATGTACTTTCTTTATTATAGTTGACGTAGGGACCTGTGTTTGGCGATTTATATTGCACCTTAGATGTTTAATGGGTACATAAAAAATGTCTCTATAAAATAATCACCAGGAAAAATTACGTCGTGGAATTTTTCCTTTAAATTAATTGTCACCTTTTTAATTGAATATCGAAACATATTTCCACTCGTTTAAAAAAATTGAGTCAATACCTGAGTTAGACTAACGCATAACCCAACATAAAATAATGTTTCTAAGAGGAGAATTATTTTTATCATGGCCTTGCGGAATTCAGAATGATTCTAAAATTTTTTTTGTATATTTCTATGGATGCTCATTTCCTTTTTTTATCATTCCCGGTTAATTATTAACCTTGCCCGCATTTTAATTTCTGTGTTGTCATGTTCCTGTTGCGTGTCAAAAAAAACGATTAGTTTCGGGCAGTTGGAAATTGAATTCTTAATTTTATTAAATATTTAAAGGTTCCTAGTTGGGAGTGTAACAAATTGCTGAAAGTGAAGGAAACAATTCAACGATTTAGTAAGTAAGAGGAAGATAGACGGTAGCACCTCTTACAACCGAGGCACTGATTTGTTTCTTTCACTTTAAAGGTTCCACTTATGTTGAATTTAAGATGTGTATTAGAGTAGGGATTGAAGAGTTTCTAACGCAAAAAAGATATAATCCATGTCATGGTTAATCTGAAATATTTATTTTTTCGCAAATTATGATTAAACACTCTAAACATTTTGCTGATAATTGGACATTGGCTTTAATATCCACTATCAATTTTTTTTAAATTCAGATAAACTGTTACATCTCTCATGGATATAATCTTTGTAATATCGTGTCATAAATGAGTCAAAAGGTCAGAGATCTTGAAATATTTTAGTAGAAAAAACCCGAATGTTTCCCAAAATAATATTTTTATTTAAAATAAATCAAATATTTTTGTTTTTTTTTCTCCAATAATATTTATGTATTAAGTTATGCTACGTTTTCATTATATAAAATAATTATATTATAATAAAAATTCAGCATAAGTAGAACCTCTAAAGTGAAAGAAACAAATCAGCGCCTCGGTTGTAAGAGGTGCTATCGTCGTCTATCTTCCTCTTATTTACTAAATCGTTGAATTGTTTCTTTCACTTTCTGCAATTTGTTACATTCCCAACTGGGAACCTTTAAATATTTAATAAGTTTAATTTAATTTCCGAACTGCCCGAAACTAATCGTTTTTTTTGACACGCAACAGGAACATGACAATACAGAAATGCGGACAAGGTTAATTAACCGGAGATTATAATAGAAAAAGGAAATGAGCTTGGATAGAAATATACAAAAATAAAATTAGAATCATTTTGAATTCGGCAAGACAATGTTAAAAATAATTCTCCTCTTGGAAACATTATTTTATATTGGATTCTGCGTTAATCTAACTCAGGTATTTGACTCAATTTTTTTAAACGGAAATTCGTTCAATTTGTTTTATTTCAAGTACACTCAGAATGATTACGTAGTAACCAGTGAACGATTTGAAATACTTGAAAGTAATGAACACTTCCTGGCTGATCTTGCGATTAAAAATTTTAAATATAATCGTACCCATTTTGGAGTTAATGTTTCTGGAATTTGGAAAATCGATATAAACGATCGTGTAATGGTAATCTTTTCTCTATGATAATGTTTGAAAATACAAATCGCAATTTCAGGCTACTGCGCAAGGATATAAATTTGCAAGCAATGAATATCGGTTATTTCCATTTTACTTCCCATTTGATGTTTGTGATATCATAAGCCGAAATATATTCGGTCTTCAAAATCTCTACGCCTGTGGAAATATGTTTCGATGTCCAATTAAAAGGGTGACAATTAATTAAAAAAAAATTCCAAGACGTAATTTTTCCTGGTGAATGTTTTATAGGGACATTTTCTTATGTGCAACTGGGGCCCAGATTACAGTAAGTTTCCACCACACGCTCCAAGAGGAAGGTACATGTTTGATATCGAGTGGAAAACCTCAGGAATGAAAATTGGAAGGTATAAATGGTATGTTGCCATTACAGATGCTCCCTTACCATATTAAATGGGTTACTTGTTTACTGAAGTGCTGTTAAAGTTGTATTCTTGCATAAATAAAAAATTGTGCTGTAACTGCGAACTTTTCTTTGTTTTCTCAGTTCGAGCATGGAGTAAATATTTGTTCAGAAATAAAATTACTATGTAGATGAAATAATAAATTTATTGTTCACATTTACAAACTAATAACAAAAGTATTTTTAACATTTCTTAGTTTTGAGCAACAATATCAAGTTGGCACTTCAAATTCTTAGCAGCGGACTTGGCATCAAGAAGAACAACTTTGGTTAAAAGCTTAGCACCTTGATCTTCTACAAAAAGAAGTGAATCAGCATTTTTCCCTTAAACCAATAAAAAATATTTAGGTACCTTGATCACGAGATTCTTGAGCGGCTTGGATCAACTTTTGGGCTTCAGCAACAATTTCACGCATGCAAGCCTTAAGTTGGTCCTTGATTTCGTTGACCTTTTCTTGGGCATTCTTTTGGGTATTGGAAGTACGTTCAAGGTTGGCACGAATTTCGCTCAATTTGGTTGCAACTTGTTTCAAGATGGTCTTGGTTTGGCCTTCTTGATTGTCAGCCTAATGAAAGCAAAACTTGAGATATTTACAAAAAGGAAGACTTTGGTTACTCACTTGACGTTGGATTTTGTCAACCATTTCGTTCAAACGTTGGGCAAGTTGGCGAGCACAATCAGCAAGATCTTGGGCAGTTTGTTTGTCACCAGACTTGATGTTTTCGATTGCGTTGATGGCTTGGTTGGTATCATCTTGAATTTGATTCTTGATTTCTTGGTGGTTCTTGTCGTGATTCTTTACTTGGGTTTGGAATTTCTTGATGGTGGCAAGCATGTCCCAAAGGGCTTGTTTGATTCCGTTGCAGAGTTCGAATTGCCATTCTAAGAAGAAGAAAGTTTTAGGGGGGGTTTCGCGGAAAAAAACTCGGGTGGGACTCACCTTGGGGTTCTTGGATTTGTTGAACTTCTTGGCCTAACTTTTGAGCTTCAGCAGCGAGTTTTTCGAATTGATTTTTAACTTGAGTTTTAAGTTGATTGGGTTCGGAATTGATAGATTGTTGGAGGGTGTAAACAATTTCGCTCAATTTGGATACGATTTGTTGGACAGTCTTTTTGTCTTCTCCTTCAATGCCTTGGACCTGTTAACAAGAAGAATGGTTGAGGGGAGAAGTTTAAAAATAAAAGAGAAGGAGACTTACAGCCCTTTGCAAGGTGTAGACAATTTTTTCAATGTTATGGGCCAATTCGTTGGTTACAAGGGCTAAGGTACGTCTGCGTTCATCAACTTGGATGTTTTGGATAAGTTTTGATGCCTCGTCGCATTCTTCTTGGATTTTCCTGTCAATTTTTTGGATTTTTCCTTGCTCCTTTTGCCATTCGGCAGAGCCAGCAAAAGCAGCCTAAAAATAAATATGTGGTCGTTAACAAACCCAAAGGTATGTGGATCGGGGAAAAAAATTATAAAATAATTGAAAATTTGAAAATACGGGAAAATGTTTACCTGGAAGGCGATGGCGGCAACGAAAAGAACTGCAAACTTGGCCATGTTGTTACAAGAAGGGAACTTGTAGTAGATTGAAGTTACCCTAAAAAGGTAGTCCTTTTATATTCACCAAAATGAAGCAACCTTTTGACCTATTATTTGTTGTCAAGTTCTTTTAATAATTAATTGTTGTTAGGTATCACAAGGAAGCGATAGAGTACTCGTAGTCATAATAATTTACCAAATGGGTGATGACATTGTTTAAAGAATTTCATTTTGTCATTGATTTATTTTTTTTTTATTCAAAAACTTTTGCTTTTGGTCGACTCCATGTGAAGTTTTCTTCTTATTACCTTTTCGCATATTATTTTGTTCCTTCCGATTCAAACACAAACTTTTTTCTATAAATAAACAGAAATTCCTGCAATACTTTAAATAAAAATATTATTTTAAGCAAGGTTTGAGTTTTTCCTACAAAAATATTTTTTTAAATCATTATGTAAGACCTCTGAACTTCCAAGACTTTTATCACTTGATAAGAAAACGACTACACCCATCACTAGATGTTATTAAATTTTTTTTATGAAACAGCTGGAAACTGATTTGAATATCAATGCCCTGTTATCATATCAGTGCTAAAATATTTAGATTAGGTAGTCATATTAGGAATTTGCTAACAAAAAAATAAAATCCTGTTTTAAACATCCCGTAGCAACCTCAAGTAAGCTCAAGAGCTTTGGAATAAAAACCATACCCTCATCGAAAATAAGCGGACACTAAAATAAAAACATAGGATTGTTTTTGAAGGAAAAATAGATTTTAAGATTCATTCCAATGGAATACGACGTCGTTGGTCCTCAAGCCCATGCTCTTCCTCCAGTAGGATTAGGGATCAAATTAACATTATTTTGATATTAGTTATATTTTGATTTTACACGAAAGAATGGAACTCAAGATCTGAAATCGAGAACAGTTGTCTGAGGACACAGAGGCAGGACACGAAACCCAGGTTCAGGACATTCGAATCCGATACTTTAACGACCCTTTCAGGATGACTTCATTGTTGTGTTGCCTACGAAAGCTTCTAGAATGTTGCTTTCAAAGATAATAGTATCCTATTGTGATTTGATAAACATTTTCCCAAACAAACAAACTTGCTGTAGCTATAAACTGAAAGAAAGTTAAGTTGACAACACATTTCGGTACTGATAACAGGTCAAAAGGTTACTTTTTAAAGAATATAAAAACCTGCCACCTTTCCCAAAACATTACTTTCCTGAAGTGTTCCATTCAGCAACGACATGGCCAAGTTCGCAATTCTTCTCCTCGCAGCTGTTGCTGTCCATGTAAGTACCTACCCCTAATATATTTTTATTTCGATTATTATTTTCTAAATCGCCCTCCGGGGGTTCTTTAACCAGCCAGGATGGTTTGTAACACCATAAACGAAACGCTTGTTCTATCTTATATTTTTTCAACCCCAACAGAATTATTGGAAGCTTGCAGCTTTGATAACTTTTTCTTAATTTAAATTAGGCTTCCACCCATGCCAATATGGATTGGGCCCGTGAACAAAAACAAGTTCAATGGATGTCCAACAAACTCCGTGAACTTAGCACCGACGTTTCCAAGACCATCGAAAACACCCAAGTCGATAACACCCAACGCAGACGTTCCATCATGACTGAAAGCAACGAATTCGCCCACCACATCGAAATTGTTGTTTACCAATTGCAACGTGCTGTAAGTTTAATCTCCTCCCCTTTATTCTTCTTCCCCTAATCACCCCGAATTATTCAGGCCCAAAAACTTGAAGGTGAAGACAGGAAAACTCTCCAACAAATCGCAGCTAAATTGAGCGAAATTGCTTACACCATCCAACAAGCCATGAACGCCGAACCCACCCAAATGAAAGCTCAACTCAAGACCCAAATCGAAAAGGTTGCTGAAGAAGCCCAAAAATTGAACCAACACTTCCAACAAACCCAACAACCCCAAGGTAAATTGATTTTGGACTTAATCAAAGGGTTGTGTTTAAAATTATATTTTTAGAAGGTAAATGGGACAATGTCAACGAAATGAAACGCGCTATCATTGAGCTCCATGCTGCCCTCAGGAAAATCAAGGTCCATGCTGAACACCAAGACAAGAACATGCAAGAAGTTTTGACCAAAATCCAAACTGTTTCCAGCGAAATGAACATGTACACGCAAAACCTTAAAGGTGATGATGAACAAACTGCTGAAGATCTTGCTGATTTCTGCCAACGTCTTTCCCAACACATCAACACCATTGTTGATAAGCTCCAACGTGAAGCCACCAACGAAGAAGGCGAAACCAAACAAATCATGCACCAAGTTGCCACCAGATTAAGTGAAATGCGCACCACCCTTGAACAAGTCGCTAATGCTGAAGGTAACACCCAACAAAGGGTTCACCAAATGAAGGAACGCATCAACATCACCATGCGTGATGCTGCTACCCATATGCAAAGGTTGATGCAAGTTGCTCAACAATCCAAGGACCAAGGTAAAAAGTGGTAACGTAAAAAAATTGTTTCTTTGGATGTTAACGTTGTTTTTATTTTGCAGAAGGTCAAGGTATCAAGGCTGTCGTCAAAAGCGTAATGATGGACGTTATGGCTGCCGGCAAGACCATGCAAGCTCAACTTAAAATGATGACTGAAGAAAAACATTAAATTTAGTTCAAATTTTAAGATTGTTTTGATGAATAAAATATAATTTTATATGGTACTCCTTTTTTGTTTTATGACTGAAACGTGGGTACATTTGTTGCTCGGAGAAATATTGGGTGGAGTAAGTGAAAGAAAGGAGGTGGTGGTGTGGTAATAGCAAAGAAAAAGAGAGAAAGAGAAAATCGGGAGGTAATTACATCGGTTAGGTTACCTAAGCTTACCTGCGTTACTACAGTAACGCATATATCCGTCCGAATTAGTAAATCGGCCCTAACGTAGGCAGCAAGGTAACCTAACTTGATTACTGCAACTATTAAAGATGGTGAAGTAATCTAATTAACCTTAATTGGGGTTAACACGCATGGTAATAAGGTTTACCGCCCTAATTAAGATAGTCAACTAACTTACCTTGATTACACCTTTAAACCTAATGAGATTAAATCCCTAATTATGTAATTAAATCATCGTAACCAATGGGCTAAGGTAACTTACCTTAAGATAATTACCTCATTAGTTACCTACATTAGCTTACCGTCCTAATTAGTGCAGCATTCAAGCAGAAGTAGGTAACTACAGAAAACGAAAATTAAGTTGAATTAACTGCAGCCTAGGTACTTGCAGCGTAGCCCTAATTAAGGTAATAAGCTGACCTTGAGATAGCCAGTAAACCAGCCTAACTACCGAGTTAACCCAAGCTAATTGGATTAAGTTACTAATTGGGTTAGCTTACTACCCTAATTAAATCAGGATGGTAATGTAGCTGTATTACCTTTCCCGTTACTTTAGCTTCATGCCCTTATTAGGGAAGTAAGTTGTTCTTACCTGAATATTTAGCGCCTTACGTTAGTTTAATGGTCTGGGTAAGCTAGCCTAATTAAAGGGGTAACCCACTGGATTAAGTCACTAATTGGGTTAGGTTGATATATGTCCCATAACTAAAGCAGGAAGGTAATGTAACTGTATTACCTTTCTACTTACTTTAGCTTCCTGTCCTAATTAAGGAAGTCAACCATATCTAAATAATTAGCTCCTTATGTTAGTTTCCTGCTCGTGGTAAACCAGTAAGCTGGTCTAACCACCAGGGTAACCCAAGCTAATTGGATTTAGTCACTAATTGGGTTAGGTTGATATCCTAATTAAGGCAGGAAAGTAGTTACCTTTCTAGTTACTCTAGCTTGATCTCCTAATTAAGGAAGTAGGCCGACCTTAATTGAATGTTTGGATACTTAAAGGTTTGAAACCTCCTGTTCATACAACGTAATGGATTTGTCAGGGCAGTAAAGTCCCTGACAAAGCCTTTAAGGTATATGAAGAGGATATTTCAAATCTGGAGAATACGCTCTTCAAAGATTTGTTTCTATGATAGTTTTAAAAGGAACATGCAACAAATTTTAAAAGAACCCATAAAAATAGAATTTTCCCCCACATTGTCTAGACACTTAAAATGTAACAAGGATGACCTATTACACTATACATTGTACACCTAACATCAGCTGATGTAACAAACTGTCGGCTTTACTCACTGATTATTTCATGATAAAATAAAAACAAGGATGCTTATAGTTTTTCATGTCAATGTTCGCTTATCAATAAAAAAACTTGTTGCTATAATAATTAAATAATAATTTATGCAAGTGCACCCATTCATGGGCTTGCACTTTAAAAAATTTTTTCCTGAAATTTACAATTTTGGCTACCTCGCCTATTCTTTCCTTACTCTTCTGTCTTGCACCCTCCGTTACTTTTATCAATTCTATAGTGAGATTGAAACCGTTTGAGAACCTCTGAAGAGTTAATTGCATCTAGTCTCTTGTTCTATTTTTAATAAGAAGAATAAATTTTATTTCTAAACATATAACTAATTATCCTAATTAATCGATCAATTAGGAAGACCCTGAAGAGTTTGTTTATTGCAAAAATAATTTTGCACAAACTTTATTTTGATAAAGGAATTAACGACAGTGGTTATTATTACAACAACCTAGAAAGTTCTTATTGACCTTCTTCATTCTGAATGATTTTCTAAAAGAAAAAACAAAAAAACAACTCATTTCGATCATCTTTCTTTGTCTTATCTTTTAAATGGGACATTCACATTCATGTATGTTTACTGATTTTATTGTAAAAAGGAGTGAGTAAATAAAAATTGTTATTACATCAGCCGGAACAGGGAATAAAATATTAAATCGGTGATTAGTTTCAGCCAAATAGGTCAAAGGACATCAGGAGTCTTCTGAAAAAAATTTAGGAATTTGACTTTTAGAATGACAAGATTTGAGAAAGTTTTTTGTAAACTTTAAGAAAATTGAGGAAAACATTGTACCAACCCCCTTATTTGTTACGAGCAACCCTCTTGCGATACTCCAGAGGAATGTAAATCATAAATAAAGGAATTTCCTGGTACCCATGCTGGGGTATTTAAGATTAGGACCAGTTTTCCTAAATACGTGAAAAAAATCTTCTTCCTAAATAAAGAAACAATTCTAAACACAATCCAATGCAATTAACCCCAATTCAACCTCTTCTATCATTAACAGATAAATTAAAGTCTGCAAAAACAGACATCTAATGCTGATGCAAGAAAAACAAATCCAAATAAAAAACTAATCAACCCTAATTTTCATGGACCATCCACCCTTGAACCCAAAAAGGCTTGACAACTATCGTAATGGGGATCCATAGCGTCATACTTTGAACTCTCAAGTATAGTCGTAACCTATTCCACTATCTCCTTTTTTGTAGTTCACGACAAACAAATGAATTAGCAGGCTTTGATAAGAAAATCTTGGGGTCGGGAGGTTGGATTTGAATGAGTATAAAACCACCTTCAGCCCTAACATCAGCACTTCATTTGGTTCAAGCTACCTTGAGTCAAACATGGCTAAGTTCGCAGTACTCTTCTTCGCCGCTTTGGCTTTCCAAGTAAGTTTTCTTTTTGAGGTTTTCCAAGGAATTTTTTCTAATTTGTCTTTGATTTATTTTTATAGGCTGCCACCGCAGGTGTTTATAGGCGCAACCAGATTGTCGTAGGGGATGAATTTGGACTTGAAGGATACAAAACTGGACGTCTTGAAAATTTAGTTGGACAACTCCAAACCGTAGCCCATGACGTTAGTGTTTCCCTCCAAGTTGCTCTTCCCCATAACAGACAGGTTGCTAAGACCCTTACCTGGCAAAGTCGCGAACTCGCCCAGTACATCGACGTCATCGTCGGTAGACTGCAAATTGAGGTAACAGTTTAATTAAATACTTCCAGAGGCGTACTAAACAAATTTTTAACTTTTAGGGAAGTAACTACAGCGGGGAAAACGCTCGTGCCCTTGAACAAGTCGTTAGCGAATTGCGGGAAATCAAAGTTTCCCTCAAGCAAATCGCTGTCTACACCGACTTATCCAATGTAAGCCAGCTTAAAGCTCAACTTAATACCAACATCCAAAACGCAGCTGAGCAAATTGAAAAATTGGTGCGTTTGGTTCAAACCGACCTCCAAGGTAATAATTTTGTTTTCCCTCTTGTTCCAAACATTAATTTTATATTTTCTTTAATAGAAACTCAAGGTAGCCTCCGTACTATTGTTAAGAGCATTGTTGTCGATTACTTGACCATCATCCAAAAGATCCAAACTCAAATCCAATACGTTGCTGTAGAAGGCGGTCAATCCCCAAGGCAATTAGCCCTTAAAATCCAAGAAGTTACCAACGGTTTGACTGTTTCCCTTCAAGGACTTACTCGCCTTAGTGGACAAGAAGTTAAAGTAGCTCTTCGGGAATACGTACAAAACGTACAAGCCATCATCAACCGATTACAAGAAGTAGAGGTAAGTTTAATTTCCCACAAGCTCTTCAGATTTTAATTTCCTTTTCCTTTAGGGTGTTGTTGGAAATGTTGAGATTACCGAAGTTATCCAACAAGTTATCAACAAACTCCGTCGTGTCCTTGTACCTGTCATGCAAATCACCCGTTCTGACTTGATCGAAAGGATTGATGTTGTAAGAAGCCAACTTATCAAGGAACTTCAAATTGTTGCCGAAGAAATTGAACAATTGGTCCAAGTTGCTCAAATTGGATCTCAACGTAAGTGATTGATTAATTTTCTACAAGAGCTAGAATTAATGAAGTTAATTTTAACAGAAACTTTGATCCAAGAAGTTCTTGGTGATTACCTTTCTGCCATCCAACAAGTAAGGATTGAAATCCAAGGTGGTCTCTCCGGCCAAAACGTTCTTCTCGATCGTGATGATGTACTTCTTCGTCAACGTGGACTTCTTGGTGATGATATTCTTCTTGACCAACGTACTCTTCTCAACAAGGATGTTCTTCTTGGTGAACGTGCTCTTCTTAGGCAAAACGCATACACAGGACTTTACAGTGGTCTTCTTGGCCAAGGCCTTCCCAGGTACGGACAAAACGGCAAAGGACTTGCCATTCAAATCCAAGTTGTTGCTAGCGATCTTACCCAAATCCTCCAAAACGTTCATGTTGACAACGTACTCGTTAGACAAACTTTGATTAACTTGATCCGCGAATATGCCCAAGAAATCGAAACCATCGTCGAACGTTTACAAGAAGTTGTAAGTATAAATATTTTGTTTAAGAGAAGATGTACTATTTAGGGTTTTTTTAGACAATTGTTGAATCCGGAATTGGTATGTACAATCCCCAACAAGTTGCCCAAAACTTAAAGGAAATTGTCATTGCTCTTCGTCAAATCGACAACACCGGATCTGCCATCTCTACTGTTGAATTGAGAAGCCAACTCCTTTTGCAAGTCCAAAACGCCGCCAACGACCTCCAACGTTTAGTAGCTGGTGGAATTGACCGTAAGTGGCTTTGACCTGAAAACTGAGACTAATATTTTCCCCATTTAACCTTTCTCTTAATTTACAGAAAACCAAATCGTAAAGGGCGTCCTCATCAACTTCTTGACTGTGACTCGCAACTTGAAAATTCAACTCCTTAACATTTCTCACGTCGCCCAGGAAGGACAAACCACCACTGGATTCGGTTTCCAAATCGAAACCCTCGCCAATGGTTTAGTCGCTGCTCTTGAATCCGTCTCTGTCGAAAACAGACAAGCTAGGCAATTCCTTGTTGCCCAAGCTCAAGAACTTGCAGTTAACATCGAAAATATCATCGAAAGGCTCCAAGGATACTCAGGTATCAACACCGGATATGGAATTGAAATTCCTCAACAAGTTGCCCAAAACTTGCGTCAAATCGTTGTTGCCCTCCGTCAAGTTTCCGATGTTGAAGACATAACTAGCGCTCAACAATTAAAGATGCAACTTATTGTCATCATTCAAGATGCTGCAACTGAAATCCAAAAATTGTTGTGGGTTGGAGAAAACAGACAAATCCAAGGACAAGTTAACGCTGTTCTTTACGGAATCCTCAATGACTTCGTTGCTGTTCTCCAAAACCAACAGATCCAATTGCAAACCATCTACCAATCAACCCGGTACGGCCAAAACACCCAACAATTGGCTATCCAAATCCAAGCTATCACCAACAACTTGGCTATTTACCTTCAAAACGTTCCCTCCAAGGGCGAACAAACCAGGCAAAACATTGAAATCCAAGCACGCAAATTGGCCCAATACATCGAAAACCTCGTCGAAAGGCTCGAAGTTGAAATCACTCAAACCAACGGAAACGGAATCACAATCCTTAGGGAAGTTGTGCTCAACTTAAAACAAGTCGTTGTTGCTCTTGAACAAGTTACCGGATGGGAAACCACCAACTCCGTTTATGGCTTGAGCTACAAACTTAACGCTGTCCTCCAACACGTTGCATCTGAAATGAAAAGATTGTCCTGGATCGCTCAAGGAGAAGGAAACTTGAACACCATCGTCAGAAGCGTACTCGTCCAATACTTGGTCGTCCTCCAACACGTTCAAATTAAATTGCAAGGTATCAACCAAACCGTTCAAATTGGACAAACCCCAAGAGAATTGGCTCTTCAGATCCAAATCATTGCTCGCCGTTTGACTGGTATCCTCCGTGTTGCTATTCCTGAAGACAGACAAACTCAAATTACTTTGATCAGACAAGCTCGTTACTTGTCGCAAATTGTTGAAAACATCCTCGTTCGCTTGCAAGTAGAGGTAAGATGCAATTTTTTAATTTAAGGAGTAGAACTTAAACATTCTTTTCTTGTAGATCTCCAGTGGAAAGGTTGATGTTGTTGCCCTTCAACAAATCGCCCAAAACTTGCGTCAAATCCAATTGGCTCTTGAACAAACTGCTTCCAATGTAAATGTAATCAGCACATCCCAATTGAAAGTTCAACTCGCCGTCTTCATCCAAGATGCCGCCGTTGAAATCCAAAAATTGATGTGGGTAGCTCAATCTGATCTCCAACGTAAGTTCACATTTTTCCTTCTGATTCATCAACCTAAACAATTATTTCTCCTCCTCAGAAGGACAAAGGAATGTAAATGCTCTCGTCAAAGGTGTACTCATCGATTTCTTAGCTGGACTTCAAAATTTGCAAATGCAAATCCAAACCCATCTCCAAATTGTTCTTGGAGGACAACACCCAAAAGCTTTGGCCATCCAAATTCAATCAGTTGCCACTCGTTTGGTTGCTTTCCTTCAATGGGCTCAACTTCAACCTAACAGCCAACAACTTAGACAAACTTTGGTCATCCAAATTGGAGAACTTACCCAAACTATTGAGAATCTTGTCCAAATGATCCAAGATCAAATTAAGAACAATGGAGAAAACTCTGAAGTTCTTCACGAAATCGTTGCTAAATTGACTAAATGGTCTTTGGTTCTTCAAAAACTTAACGGAGTTGAATCTAACATCAGCGTTAACGAATTGAGTGCCCAACTTGCTGTGCTCCTCCAAACCGTTGTTTCTGAAATCCAACGTTTGGCTTACGTTGCCCAAGCTCAACTTCAAGGTACTACATACTTTTATTTAACAATTTTTTTTCTAACACTCGATTACCATTTACAGAAAACCAAGTTGTTAACACCAACGGTGTTCTCCAAGGCGTCCTCAACAACTTTTTGGCTACTCTTCGTACCATGCTCATCCAATTACAAAACACTCATCAATTCGGTTACGGCCAAAACACCAAGGAACTCGCCAACCAAATCCAAACTGTTTCAACCAAGTTGACAACCTCCTTGGATGTTGTTTCCATTGGTACCAAACAAGTTAGACAAGCTCTTGCCATCCAAACTTTGAAATACGCTCGTCGTATCCAAAACATTGTGGAGAGGCTCGAAACTGAAGTAAATTACAACAGCGGAATCGATGTCACCACCCTCCAACAAGTTGCCTTGAATTTGAAGCAAGTTGTTGTGGCTCTTCAACAAATTGGTGGATCTTTGGTTACAAAGACTACAACTGAATTGAAGAATCAACTTAACAATCAAATTCAAAACGCTGGTGCTCAAATCCAAAAGTTGTTGTTGGCTCAATCTACCCTTCAACGTAAGAATTCTTATTTAGAAAATGATCGTTGAATGTTAATGAATTTTTTTGCAGAATCTCAAGGAGTTGTTAGCAGCGTTGTTAAGAGCGTGCTCGTCGAATACTTGGCTGCCGTACAAAACTTGCAAATCCAAGTTCAATTCATCTCCAAGGCTAGCCAAAAAGGACTTACCCTTCCACAATTGGTCATCTATATTGAATCTGTAATCAACGATATCTCTGCTACCCTTCAACGTGTCATTCCCACCAACAAACTTGTCGGACAAACTATCGTCGTTGAAGCTCGCCAATTGGCTAAGGTCATCGCCAACATTGTCAACAAGCTCCAATCTGAAGTAAGTTATACGGAAGTCTCCTGGAATGAAGTTTTATTAAATTATCCTTTCCTTTAGTCTGTTTCCGTTGTTGGACGTGATGTTGTCCTCCAACAAGTCGCAAGCCAATTAAAGGAAATCCAATTGACCCTTCAACAAATCTCAGGAGTTTCCAGTATTGTTGATATCCGTCAACAAAGAATCCAACTTGAAGTTTCCGTACAACGTTCCATTGTTGCTATTGAACAATTGGTCTATGCTGTCCAACCCGAACTTGAACGTAAGTTTACCAAAAAAAAAAAAAACAAAGACATGCAGATATTAATCCTTTTTATGATTGTTATAGAAGTCCAAATTGGTAATGGCATCGCCTCTATCGTCAGGGAAGTTTTGAACGAATTCCTTCTTGCTGTTCAAAACGTGCAAGTTCAAATCCAAAACGTTCTCCAAAACGGACAAACCGATTTGTACTCATGGGGATTAAATCGTCAAGGTCAACAAATTAGATCAATGGAAGGATGGCCTTTCGCTCAACGTAGCCAAATCAGATCCATGGAAGAATTAGCCTACGGACAAGGTAGACAATACAGTTCCGGACTTAACGGTGTAAGATATGGTGGACTTCTTGATCAAGCCCCCAGACAATTGGTAAACCAACTCCAAACCATCGTCAGAGATTTGTCTCTTACTCTCCAAGACTCCATGCTCACCGGACAAGAAACTGTACAAATCATTTCTGTGCAAGTTCGTGAATTTTCCCAAATCATCAGAAACATCATCCTCCAATTGGAACGTATCGGCAATGTCGACGCTGATATCCAACAAGTCATCTACAAGTTGCGTCAAGTTCAATTGACTCTTCAACGTCTTACTGGTTACAACGTCTTCTCTAACGTCCGACAATTAAAAGCTGAATTCGATAACTGCATCCAAATTGTTGTATCTCAAATCGAAAAATTGGTCTTGATCGCTCAAGAACAAACTCAAGGTAACTGGACCTACGTCATCAGAACCGTACTCGATGTCTTAGTCAACGGTCTTCAAGATATCAAAATCCAAATCGAAAATGTTGCCCAAGGTGGTCTCCAAGGACGCCAATACGGAGTCGTTGGTCGCCAATACGGAGTCGTAGGTCGCCAATACGGAGTTGTAGGTCGCCAATCCGGACTTGTAGGTCGCCAATCTGGACTCGTGGGTCGTCAATATGGACTCAACAGTGGAAATGTTGAACAATTGGTAAACCAAATTCAAATTGTTGCCAACCAAGTAGCTGATGAACTCCAAACTGTTGCCGTTAACACCAACCAAGTCAGACAAGTTCTTATTATTCAATCCCGCCAACTTGTTCAAATTATTGACAACATCGTCGATAGACTGCAAGTCGAGCTTACCCTTGGTAATGGAAATATTGTCCAAAAAGTTATCGTCAACCTCAGACAAATCCGTTTGCAACTCGAACAAGTCGTAAACTCCGGAGTCATCTCCACTGTTTACCAAATCAAGGCACAAATCGCCAACTACATCCGTGAGGTTGCTACTGAATTGGAAAAACTTGCTTGGGTTGCACAATCTGATGTACAAGGTACGTCTAATTTTAGAATAACGTTCACCTTAAAATATTTACAATTTTTTTTTGCAGAAGTCCAAATCGTGAAAGAAGTTCTCGTCCAATACCTTACCTACCTTCGCCAAATCCAAAACCAACTTCAAGAAAATGTTCTTGGTTACCAAAAAATGAACCAATGGAATGCTGACTTACCAGTTGTCTCCAGCAGACTTGGTGGTTCTCGTACTGCCTCCTACAACCCCATCTATGCTCGCCAACTTCGTCTTGGAGGTGGCATCGATGAGACCATTGAAGGCCAAAACTGGAACCGCATTATTGCTCCTCCAGAACGTAAAATTGAATCTCAAAGAAGTATGGATACTGGCCGTACAGTAGGAATCCAAAGAAGCATGGATACTGGTGCATACTTCGGTCGTACTTTGTAAAAAGCTGTATACCGTTTTTCATTTTTGTTTTCATTGCAATTTAGAAATAGTTTACAAGATGACACAGTTTTTTGTGTCTAGTAGTTAAGAATAAAGCATACTTTTAAAAATATTGATTCTCTTTTACTTGATTACTAATTGGTTGGGTTTCAAGACTTTTCCAAGAGTTGTGGAAGTCTCCTTTGTCTCCAAAACCTGTCCTATCCATTGCGGAAAATGCACAACCAGTCATGGTCTGGACTAGGATCTTCTTTAACACACCCATGGCGTCACATGAGCCCAAAAGGATTTCCAAATCAACTAAAGACAGTTTAAATCCACCACGGTTGTAAATTAATCCCCAAAAAAAAAAAGTTTAGCAAACAAACTTTAATTAAAGTATATTTGGTTGCATAATTATGATCTCATGCACAAAATTTTATAAGAGACAACTTTAACGATTACCTAAAGGTTATTTTGGGTTGGGTTTATCATTATAGGTGACTATCTAACATACTTTCAAGATTAATTGGAAATTATTAACAAAAACACTTTGTACTAAAGAGAATGTTGTCAACCAATCGAGCAGATCATTAAATTCTCTATATCGTGTAAAAACAAGGGGTTGACAATTCCTATTGAATAGTTGAATATTTTCTTAGCAATTTAAATTAAAAATTAAGGAGTGGAAAGTTCCTCTAGGGGTTCGAACATCAAACCTTAGCCTTGTAGCTATGTAATTTTTTTTTTATTTATTATGCACACAAATTTCTCTTTACCAGAATTTTATTTGGAATTTAGTTGGACTCGAGTCTCCTTCCCGTAACATTCTCTGGTAATTAATTTAAACAATTTTCTATAAAAATAAAATTTAAACAATAAATAATAATCTAGGTTGTTGCTAAGAAAGAAATTGGGTTAGAAGGGTTTGCTTCTAATAAATTGTTGTAAACACATTTGCAATCTTATTATTGCAATAATTATAGACTCCAATTCATCTGGAACCGTGTTATTTATTGGTAATTACATTACACAATTATTATTACAAACGAACCGTTAAAATAATGGTTCAACAAACTTAAAGATGTTTTCTATTAAATGCAGCTAAAGGAAAGGTTATCAAGTTATGTGAACGGAAATATTATACGAGTCTTTTTACTATAACTTTGTTGCTATGGAATTTTTAACGTTATTTTTTATTTATAAAGATTATTCATAATTCGATTGATATAATATAACGTAATGAGAACAATTGAGCGATAGATAGACTTTTAAAAAGATTGTTGGAGGCTTCTAGCAAGAAATACGACAGGGTGGGTCTTCAATCCTAGGTCAACGAAATATCTTCAATTTCTTTGTAAAAATCAACAGAAAGGATTCTTTAACGATTATTTGTTTGCCGTCCCTTTCTTGCCCAGATCAACAAAATATTTTCGATTTCCCAGCAAGAACCCACAAAAGGAATTCTTTCAGGATTCCTTTCTTAGCACTCCTGCATTCCCAGGAAAAACTGAGACGCAAGATTCGATGGGGCAACATCTTCTTGACCCTCAGCAGTCACTAAGGACACGGTAAGATCTCCTCTAAGGGTTTCTTGCCCAGAGCAATAAAATATTTTCGATTTCCCAGCAAGAACCCAAAGAAGAATTCTTTCAGAATTCTTTTCTTACCACTCCTGCATTCCCAAGAAGTTCCGAGACGTAAGATTCGATGGAGCAACATATTCTTGACCCTCAGCAGTCACTAAAGACAAGGTAAGATCTCCTCTAAGGGTTTCTTGCCCAGAGCAATAAAATATTTTCGATTTCCCAGCAAGAACCCAAAGAAGGCATTCTTTCAGAATTCTTTTCTTACCACTCCTGCATTCCCAGGAAGTTCCGAGACGTAAGACTCGAAGGGGCAACATATGTTTGACCCTCAGCAATCACTAAAGACAAGGGGGTTGTTTATTAAGGGTTGTTTGCTCAGGCCAACAAAATATTTTCGATTTCCCAGCAAGAACCCAGACAAGGAATTCTTTCAGGGTTCTTTTCTCAGCACTCCTGCATTCCTAGGAAGAACTGACCCGCCAGACCCGATGGTGTAACATATTCTTGATCCTCAGCAAGCACTAAAGACAAGGTGAGATCTCCACTAAGGGTTTCTTGTCCAGATCAAGAAAATATTTTCGATTTCCCAACAAGAACCCAGAGAAGGGGTTCTTTCAGGATTCTGTTCTTACCGCTTCCACATTCCCAGGAAGTTCCGAGACGTAAGATTCGATGGGGCAACATATTCTTGACCCTCTGCAGGCACTAAAGACAAGGTGAGATCTCCACTAAGGGTTTCTTGCCCAGATCAACAAAATATTATCGATTTCCCAGCAAGAACCCAAAGAAGAATTCTTTCAAAATACCACTCCTGCATTCCCAAGAAGTTCCGAGACGTAAGATTCGATGGAGCAACATATTCTTGTCCCTCAGCAAGTACTAAAGACAAGGGGGGTTGTTTATTAAGGGTTGTTTGCCCAGACCAATAAAATATTTTCGATTTCCCAGCAAGAACCCAAAGAAGGCATTCTTTCAGGATTCTTTTCTTACCACTCCTGCATTCCCAGGAAGTTCCGAGACGTAAGATTCGAAGGGGCAACATATTTTTGACCCTCAGCAAGCACTAAAGACAAGGGGGGTTGTTTATTAAGGGTTGTTTGCTCAGGCCAACAAAATATTTTCGATTTTTCAGCAAGAACCCAGAGAAGGAATTCTTTCGGGATTCCTTTCTTACCACTCTTGCATTCCCAGGAAGAACTGAGACGCAAAACTCGGTAGAACAACATATTCTTGACCCTCAGGAAGCACTAAAGGCAAGGTGGGATCCTTAAGAAGGGTCTTGCCCAGATCAACAAAATATTTTCCATTTTCCAGCAAGAACCCAGAGAAGGAATTCTTTCAGGATTCTTTTCTTACCACTCCTGCGTTCCCAGGAAGTAAAAATTATCATTAGGGGTTTTCTCTCTTTTATTGACTTTCAGCCATCATTGGCTAGTCCCTACAAGACTCTGTCTCTCTTCGACACATACAGTAGAGATCTGAAAATAACAACAATTTGAATTTCCCGTAGTAGGTAACACGTATAGCAGTAGATAGTACTACTAACTCCCTTATATTTGACTCACCTTGTATAACAATCCATTCATTTAGGCTTCTTTTTACTGCCTAAAAACTGTAAAAAAAAATTTAAATTATTATCACGTACACAGCACGGGATTATTTGTTTGTCTATAGTAGGATACTGAAATAGTACAATCAAATTGCATCAGAAAAAGTTTCAGGAGGATGAGGGCTTAATAAACAGACGTATCAATTTCTTTTCAGTTAAAGATTACTTGTTCTTGTGTAATCTAATAAGCGGAAAGCTTAAAATTTGGTGAATTTTCTTTAAAAACGAGAAAAGTGGTTGGAAAGTTTCAACCAACCACGCGTTCGCTCATGGATTATTTCAGGAATTTATTTTATGCTAGAGAGTAAGTTACATTTTTTCTTTACTGTATTATTATTATTATTATTATTAAAAATTTAATTTAATTAAAAAAAATAATTTTAGTATCAAGAGAAATTAAAATTTCTTATCAGACTAAGAATTTTCTAAGACAGAATTCTGTAACCTAATCATGATATGTTTAGCAAACCGATTTTGATTTTCAAAAATTCATAGAGGGCGTTACAAAGATTGCCTTGCAGTATTTTGATAAAAAAAACATCTGTCCGTCTAATCTAAATTTTAGCAACCAATGGAAGAATAATTTCTTGATTTATTAAAGCACAGGAATTTTAAGTTTTGAAACATTTTTTACGAACGAATAACGACACTGGCAGTTTGGGGGTTGAAATGATTTCCATTTAAAATTAATTTTTAAAAATTTCTTTAAGCCATAAGGAGGTTGAGAGTTATCTTAAGGGTTAGTGCCTGAAAGGAAAAATAGCCCATAACATTTTGGTCCAAGGTTTGCTTAGGAATGTCTTCATGTTCCAAAGGAATATTTTCGAAAATTCCTAGGGGTAACTTTTAAGCTACAACATATTAAAAAAACTACCCCATTACAGCCTTTTTTCCAGTCTTCTGATCATCAAAACTCTGATGCAATAACGTGGCGACAAAGAAATAAAAACTTTATCTTTTTAAAAGGAATCTTAATAAAGAAAAAAAATAAGTACTTAATCAACTATTAATTAAAAACTTTCAATGTTATTCACATCTAATTATCAATCATAATTAAAATATTTTCCTTTGAACTAGAATTCTACCATTGGTTAATTCCAAAAGAATATTTATAGCTGCTTGTTGGTAGGTTCATTAATCAGCAGACTAAGACATGATGACTTTCAATTCTAGATCAAGCTCAAACTAAACTCTACAGGATGTAGTATTTATGATAAGGTTATAAAGAATGGATTAAGAATGGTCAAAAGGTCAATTAATAAAAGATTCTTTTATTTTAACCGTAAGGTATCTCACACCAGACAAAAATATTTTGAAGAATTATTTATCAATTAATAATAAACATTTTTTTAAATTTATTATGGTTGGAATTTGAAGAAAAATAAACAAAAAAGTGGTTAGTTGGGAAAATAATTAATAGATTTGCTAGGGAAAAGGGGGTGAGAAATATTTAATTTAGATAATGTAAAGAATTTCAAGAAAATTCCACTAAGTCAAAGAAATCTACTGAATTTTTTTTGACCAGATGGAAGGGGGTGAGGGATGTTTGGCACATATTTTCCAAGTCTCTAGCCTCCCTATTACATTCTGGGAATTTTAGAAGGAAATCGGAGGGGGTGAGAAAATCATCCAAAAAAAAACGAGACTATAGTCCTTCCTCATTTTTTGGAAAAATTTTTGACCCCTTCAGATCTCGTTACGATTTTCCCAGAATGTTATTTGGAGGGTATACACTTGGAAATTATGGGGCAAACTTCCCTCACCCCTTCCCACTGCTCCACACCTGGCTAGGAAACGTTCAGAATTGGATTTTTTCTGAAACCTTTCTGAATTTTTTTGGACCAGACTGGAGGGGTTGGGGGATGTTTGGCACATATTTTTCAAGTCTTTACCCTTCATATTACATTCTGAAATTTTCCTAAGGAAATCGGAGAGGGTCAAAAAATATTCGAAAAAAAAAGGAAAGACTATAGTCTTTGCTCATTTTTGGGAAAAAAATTTCACCCCTTCAGATCTCGCCCCGATTTTCCCAGAATGTTATTTGGAGGGTATACACTTGGAAATTATGGGGCAAACTTCCCTCACCCCTTCCCACTGCTCCACACCTGGCTAGGAAACGTTCAGAATTGGATTTTTTCTGAAACCTTTCTGAATTTTTTTGGACCAGACTGGAGGGGTTGGGGGATGTTTGGCACATATTTTTCAAGTGTTTAGGGTTCATATTACATTCTGAAATTTTCCTAAGGAAATCGGAGAGGGTCAAAAAATATTCGAAAAAAAAAGGAAAGACTATAAGTCTTTGCTCATTTTTGGGAAAAAAATTTCACCCCTTCAGATCTCGCCCCGATTTTCCCAGAATGTTATTTGGAGGGTATACACTTGGAAATTATGGGGCAAACTTCCCTCACCCCTTCCCACTGCTCCACACCTGGCTAGGAAACGTTCAGAATTGGATTTTTTCTGAAACCTTTCTGAATTTTTTTGGACCAGACTGGAGGGGTTGGGGGATGTTTGGCACATATTTTTCAAGTGTTTAGGGTTCATATTACATTCTGAAATTTTCCTAAGGAAATCGGAGAGGGTCAAAAAATATTCGAAAAAAAAAGGAAAGACTATAGTCTTTGCTCATTTTTGGGAAAAAATTTCACCCCTTCAGATCTCGCCCCGATTTTCCCAGAATGTTATTTGGAGGGTATACACTTGGAAATTATGGGGCAAACTTCCCTCACCCCTTCCCACTGCTCCACACCTGGCTATGAAACGTTCAGAATTGGGTTGTTCCAGAAAACTTTCGGAATTTTTTTGGACCAGATTCGAGTGGTTGGGGGATGTTTGGCACATATTTTCCAAATCTTTAGCCTTCATATTACATTCTAGGAATTTCCTAACGAGTTCTGAAAGGGTGAAAAAAGTTTAGAAAAAAAACTAACACTATAGGATAGTGTTTGAATTTTTTCCCTGAAAGTTTTCTTCGCCTTTCAGGTAAATATCCTTTCCGCTTCCTTTCGAAAATTTTGATTATCTGTGCTGCATTCGTCTTCAGTATTTTACAGGAATTTTGTACAAGGTCTTGTTTATTTTTTATCACTTGAAGTGAAGAACTAAATATTTTATATTTTCTGTGCTTTTTCTGATACATTACCAAAGAGTTACGTCATTAAGAATTTTGATTAGCTATAGGTTAGTATTTTCTACGAAATTTTTTTGCCATTGTTATGTAGGTAGGTAGGTAACCTACTATAGAACTACGAGTAGATTACGACTAATAATTTCAAATTATTGTACAAAATATGCTGCAGTCCGAATTGTAGTTTTAAATTTTAAAAACAGACTTAGAAAAACAGTGGAAAATAACTCATCAAGAAATATCCTTAAAAAAACAAAAAAATTCCTTAAAAGTTAAGAAAATTAATCTAATCCCGTAACAGTCTAATAACTTTCTATCAATTAATTAGATAACACATGAACCTCTACTGCACTTTAATGATTATCGAACAATTTAGACGTAAACAAATTAAAATATTAAGTCAAATGTTAAGTGCTCCAATTAAGAACTAATCCAAACATATTTTTTTCAATAAGACACAAATAATCAAGTTCTTGGCCTTAGCAACCATCACCAAGGGGGTCTTATAGCATTACAAGTTGTCTGCAGATTATCAGTTCTGTAACCTATTCTATTATCATCAATTTTTTTATAGCTCAAGACAACAAACAAATACATTAGCAGGCGTTGATAATAAAATCAAAAGGTTAAAAGGTTGGACTTGAATGAGTATAAAATAACTTTTCTACCCTAAGAAATGCACTTCAGCTTGCTACCTAGAGTCAATCATGGCTAAGTTCGCAGTTGTTTTTCTCGCCGCTTTGGCTTTCCAAGTAAGTTTTCTTTTTTTTTGGGAAATTTTGAATTTTTTTCTTATGTATGTTTTTTCTTCTTAGGCCGCCTCTGCAGGAGTGTACCGCTACCAAGAGAAAGCTTTAGGAGGTGATTATGAATATGGACTCCAACGTCAAGAGAAAATTTTGGGAGACTACGAACTCCAGTATTATGGATACCCAACCGGAAAATTCGATTACCTTTTTGGACAACTCCAAACTGTTTCCAAAGACTTGAGCGTTTACTTCCAAAAGGCTCTTCCTAATGACCGTCTTGTCATCAAGACCCTCGTCTGGCAAAGCCGTGAACTCGTTCAATACATCGACACCGTCATCGAACGACTCCAAGCTGAAGTAAGTTTCTTTTTTCTTTTTCCATTTTTAGTTTAGGGTAGAAATTCCGTGATTTAGGAAAAATTGGAAAATATTGTTTTGGTTGATAGTCAATTTGGGGGTGAATTTTCTCCAACGGATAGGATCTGTACTAATATCTTTGGGAAAACGCACATGCTAGGTTAGTAAGCCAAGTTTTTCCAACCCTGTTGGATTTTTTGAGCTAGCTAACCCAACATGCGGGATTTCCCAAAGGAAAGGATTTTTCCAACACTGTTAGGTAAACTGCTTATCCTAGAGTCAACAAGAAATGGATTTTCCAATTATTTTGGGCTTCCCAAAACGATTGGAAAAGTTCCCAAAATTTTTTCTAAGTTAAAAATTTGCCTTTTATTCATTGAACTGTTTGGGGAACAGAAAGAAAACTTCCGATCAGCACAATTGGGGAAAATTTTGAAGAAAGAACTTTGAGAAAGCTTTTCCCAATTGTGCTGATCGAAAGTTTTCTTTTCTTTCTAAATTCTGTTGGGTTAGAACCCTCAACTAACCCAATAGGATTCAGAAAGATTTTCCCAGTGTGCTAGTCAAAAGTTTTCTTTTTGTTTCCCAAACAGTTCAGTGAATGAAAGGCGAATTGGCAGCTTAGAAATATATTTTAGATATAAAACGTTCATTTGATCCCAGTGGCGTAGCAAAAACATGATTGGAGGGAAATTTTTTTCTTCTTAAGGACTATCAATGTAAGGTTGATTTCAATGTTTTTGGGTTTCATGGGGGGCGCAGTTATTTTCCTGTTGATCTTTAACAAGAAGGGTCTCTTTGGTAGTTGATGAGGAACATTACCAAACCTGTCTATGCCACTGTACAAGGTCTAAACACTTTAGACATTCGTAGAATATATTTTTAAGAGCGATTTATAACAATATTTTGTATTTTAGGCCCAACAATACAGCGGAAAAGTCAGCATTGTTCTTGAACAATTCATCAGCGAACTTCGTGACATCCAAGTCCAATACCAAAAGATTTCCGTTTACACCACCGATGTCTACGCCGTCAGCGAATTGAAGAACCAATTCTACACCATTGTCCAACGTACCGTAGTTCAACTGGAAAAATTGGTCCGTTACGTCCAAACCGACTACGATCAATCAATCAAAGGTGATCTCTACGTCATCGTAAAGAACTTGGTTTCTGACTTCTTGTACGCTTACCAAAACATCTTCTTCCACGTTCAATATTATGGAGGTTATGGAGAACAATCCCCTAAACAATTGGTTTATCAAATTGAACAAGTTTCCAATGGTTTGTCTGGATACCTCCAAGGTCTTACCTCTCTTGATGCCCAACGCACCTACGCTATCCGCGAATACGTCCAACATGTTGAAGCTATCATCAGCAGATTGCAAAAAGTAGAAGTAAGTGTCCTTCTTGTTTCTCCAAGGATGTTTCTAATTTTTTTTTCTTTAGGGAACTTATGGCAATGTTGAAATCGACAACATCTTACAACAAGTTTATGGTAAACTTCGTCGCGTCCTCGTACCTTTCTTGCAATTGGTTGAATCCGAATACATTGAGAACGTAGATGTTGTACGCAGCCAACTTATCAAGGAAATCCAATACGTCGCTGAAGTTTTCGAACAATTCGTCCAATACACCCGTGCTGGAGATTACCGTAAGTTGGTCAATTAATTCCATGTTTGGCAGAATATTAATTAAAATTTTTTTTTACAGAAACCTTCTTCTTTGAAATCCTTGGTGATTACCTCTACGCCATCCAACAATTGAGAATCCAATTGCAAAGCGGACACCAAGGTTATTATGGTTACTACCAAGGTCAATATTATGGCAACAACGGAATCCAAGGATACTACGGTAAATCTGGATATCAAGGACCTTACCAATATTCTGGAGTTTACGGCAAAACCGGATATCAAGGCCTCTACAACTACGGCAAAACCGGATATAAATATGGTGGACTCTATGGAAAATCCGGATACAGATACGGTGGACTTTACGACCAAACTGGATACCAAGGTCAATACAAATATGGCGGTGTCTACGACAAAACCGGATACCAAGGTTTCTACAAATACGGTGGACTTTACGACAAAACCGGATACGGATACTTCGCCAAATACCAAGGATATGCCAAATACGGTCAAGACTTGAAACAATACGAAATCCAAATCCAAACCATCATTCGTGACCTTTACAAATCCTTCGAAACTATCTCCTACGATGATGTTACCGTTAGACAAACTTTGGTCCAATTGATCCGTCAATATGCCCAACAACTTGAATACATCGTCGAAAGGTTGAACCAATATGTAAGTAAAACATTATTTTGATCAAAAGAAAATTTTGTAACGCTTTTTTAAACAGGTCAACTCTGAAAACGAAGTCTACGTCTTCCAACAAGTTGCCCAAAACTTGAGACAATACGTCTTAGGTCTTGAACAATTCTACGCCAGGGAATACTCAGCCGCTGAATTCAAAACCGAATTCTACTTGTACGTCCAAAAAATCGCCAGCGAATTCGAAAGATTGGTTACTGGAATCGAAAGTAAGCATTTATTTATAGTACAGTTTGTAAAAAGGAGATAAAATGAAAGGCTTTAGGTCAGGAGGTTACGATAATCGCTTTATCAAGGCATAGTAATTGTAACCTTGACCAAGACTGAGTCTTTTTTGATTTATATTTTTTTTACATCTTGTACAAACAAAGTTTATTTTCAATCCGAATTTTCTTGTAACACCTACTTCTTTAATTTGCAGAAACCGGTACTTACTACACCCTTGTACGTGAAGTCCTCATCCAATACTTGAGCGCCACCTACGACTTGTACGTTCACTTCCAAAACTACTCCGAAATCGCCATCTACGGATACGGACCCTATGCCCGCCAATACTACGGTGACAACTATTATGGTGGTAAATACTACGGTGGTCAATACTATGGCAAATATTATGGTGGTAAATACGGTCAATACTACGGAGTCCAAGGGCAACAAGCTTACGAATCCCCCAGGGAATTAGTAAACCAAATCCAATACGTGGCCGGTGATTTATACGAAGTCTTCCAAAACGTTAAGTTCTACAACCAAGAACACGCTCAGCTTCTTTCAGTTCAAGCTCGTCAATTCGCCCAAATCATCAAATACGTCATCGAACGCTTGGAAGTTTATGAAAATGTTGACCAACAAGTCCAACAAGTTATCTATAGATTGCGCGAAGTACAAGTTTCCCTTTACCAGCTGGCCGCTTACAACGTCTTCTCCAACGTCCACCAATTGAGCACTGAATTCTACAAGTACATCCAAATCGCTGTTGCCCAATTCGAAAAGTTGGTCTTGATCGCTCAAGGAGAAGCCCAAGGTGAATATTACTACTTCGTCAAGGATGTCCTCAACGTCTTCCTCTATGGACTCCATGATATCTATTACCAAATCCAAGAAGTTGCCCAATATGGTGATTACATCCAATATGGTAAGGGGTATGGATACGGCAAAGGTTACGGATATGGCAAATACGGAAAACAATACGGATATGGTAAATACGGACAAGGATATGGATATGGTAAATATGGTCAACAATACGGACAAGGGTACGGATATGGCAAGTATGGTAAACAATACGGACAAGACTATGAATTTGGCAAATATGGCCAACAATACGGATATGGTAAATACGGACAAGGTTACGGATACGGAAAATATGGTCAACAATACGGACAAGGTTATGGATATGGTCAAAAATACAACCAAGGCTACGGATATGGTCAAAAATACAACCAAGGCTACGGATATGGTCAAAAATACAACCAAGGCTACGGATATGGACAACAATACGGACAAGGGTACGGATATGGTCAACAATATAACCAAGGCTACGGATATGGACAACAATACGGAAAAGGCTATGGATATGGTCAACAATACGGACAAGGATACGGATATGGTCAACAATACGGACAAGGATACGGATATGGTCAACAATACAATCAAGGATACGGTTACCAACGTGTTCCATACTACGGTAACTATTTGTCCTATGGTCAATATTACAACCAAGACGCTATCCGCGCCTACTAAGAGAATACATACTTAACTTTTCTTTGTCTGCTGTACTTTGAAATGTAATTACTATTTAGATTTAGTTAGTCTTTAAGAATAAAGCATTTGTTATATGTAATACTTTCCATTGGTCTTATTACCTTAGTGGAACCTGAAAGATTTCGCTTGAAATGTAATTGTTAATCAACAAAACTAAAAGAAAAAAGTCGTTACGTGCAACGAACCATGAGTAACTCAAGCATTATCTAAAACTTTAACCTGTTGATAGTTTTCCTTTGAAGGTTTGAAACGTTAACAAATCTACGGTTAAGCTACTAAAATGTTAAACAATTTTTTTTGGCCAGCTGGTAGGGGATCAGGGATGTTTGGCACATATTTTCCAAGTCTCTAACCTCCCTATTACATTCTGGAAATTTTAGAAGGAAATCGGAGGGGGTGAGAAAATTATCCAATAAAAAAGGAAAGACTATAGTCTTTGCTCATTTTTGGGAAAAAAATTTCACCCCTTCAGATCTCGCCCCGATTTTCCCAGAATGTTATTTGGAGGGTATACACTTGGAAATTATGGGGCAAACTTCCCTCACCCCTTCCCACTGCTCCCTGCCTGGTCAGGAAATGTTCAGGAATGGATTCCTTTTGAAACCTTTCTGAATTTTTTTTGAACAGATTGGAGGGGTTGGGGGATGTTTGGCACATATTTTTCAAGTGTTTAGGGTTCATATTACATTCTGAAATTTTCCTAAGGAAATCGGAGAGGGTCAAAAAATCTTCGAAAAAAAAAGGAAAGACTATAGTCTTTGCTCATTTTTGGGAAAAAAATTTCACCCCTTCAGATCTCGCCCCGCTTTTCCCAGAATGTTATTTGGAGAGTATACACTTGGAAATTATGGGTCAAACTTCCCTCACCCCTTCCCACTGCTCCCTGGCTGGTCAGGAAGTGTTCAGGAATGAATTCCTTTTGAAACCTTTCTGAATTTTTTTTGAACAGATTGGAGGGGTTGGGGGATATTTGGCACATATTTTTCAAGTGTGTAGGGTTGATATTACATTCTGAAATTTTCCTAAGGAAATCGGAGAGGGTCAAAAAATCTTCGAAAAAAAAAGGAAAGACTATAGTCTTTGCTCATTTTTGGGAAAAAAATTTCACCCCTTCAGATCTCGCCCCGATTTTCCCAGAATGTTATTTGGAGGGTATACACTTGGAAATTATGGGGCAAACTTCCCTCACCCCTTCCCACTGCTCCCTGCCTGGTCAGGAAATGTTCAGGAATGGATTCCTTTTGAAACCTTTCTGAATTTTTTTTGAACAGATTGGAGGGGTTGGGGGATGTTTGGCACATATTTTTCAAGTGTTTAGGGTTCATATTACATTCTGAAATTTTCCTAAGGAAATCGGAGAGGGTCAAAAAATCTTCGAAAAAAAAAGGAAAGACTATAGTCTTTGCTCATTTTTGGGAAAAAAATTTCACCCCTTCAGATCTCGCCCCGATTTTCCCAGAATGTTATTTGGAGGGTATACACTTGGAAATTATGGGGCAAACTTCGCTCACCCCTTACCACTGCTCCCTGGCTGGTCAGGAAGTGTTCAGGAATGGATTCCTTTTGAAACCTTTCTGAATTTTTTTTGAACAGATTGGAGGGGTTGGGGGATGTTTGGCACATATTTTTCAAGTGTTTAGGGTTCATATTACATTCTGAAATTTTCCTAAGGAAATCGGAGAGGGTCAAAAAATCTTCGAAAAAAAAAGGAAAGACTATAGTCTTTGCTCATTTTTGGGAAAAAAATTTCACCCCTTCAGATCTCGCCCCGATTTTCCCAGAATGTTATTTGGAGGGTATACACTTGGAAATTATGGGGCAAACTTCCCTCACCCCTTCCCACTGCTCCCTGCCTGGTCAGGAAATGTTCAGGAATGGATTCCTTTTGAAACCTTTCTGAATTTTTTTTGAACAGATTGGAGGGGTTGGGGGATGTTTGGCACATATTTTTCAAGTCTTTACCCTTCATATTACATTCTGAAATTTTCCTAAGGAAATCGGAGAGGGTCAAAAAATCTTCGAAAAAAAAAGGAAAGACTATAGTCTTTGCTCATTTTTGGGAAAAAAATTTCACCCCTTCAGATCTCGCCCCGCTTTTCCCAGAATGTTATTTGGAGGGTATACACTTGGAAATTATGGGGCAAACTTCCCTCACCCCTTACCACTGCTCCCTGCCTGGTCAGGAAGTGTTCAGGAATGGATTCCTTTTGAAACCTTTCTGAATTTTTTTTTAACAGATTGGAGGGGTTGGGGGATGTTTGGCACATATTTTTCAAGTGTTTAGGGTTCATATTACATTCTGAAATTTTCCTAAGGAAATCGGAGAGGGTCAAAAAATATTCGAAAAAAAAAGGAAAGACTATAGTCTTTGCTCATTTTTTGGAAAAAAATTTCACCCCTTCAGATCTCGCCCCGATTTTCCCAGAATGTTATTTGGGGGTTGTACACTTGGAAATTATGGGGCAAACTTCCCTCACCCCTTCCCACTGCTCCACACCTGGCTAGGAAACGTTCAGAATTGGATTTTTTCTGAAACCTTTCTGAATTTTTTTGGACCAGATCGGAGGGGATGGGGGATGTTTGGCACATATTCTTCAAGTGTTTAGGGTTCATATTAGATTCTGAAATTTTCCTAAGGAAATCGGAGAGGGTCAAAAAATATTCGAAAAAAAAAGGAAAGACTATAGTCTTTGCTCATTTTTTGGAAAAAAATTTCACCCCTTCAGATCTCGCCCCGATTTTCCCAGAATGTTATTTGGGGGTTGTACACTTGGAAATTATGGGGCAAACTTCCCTCACCCCTTCCCACTGCTCCACACCTGGCTAGGAAACGTTCAGAATTGGATTTTTTCTGAAACCTTTCTGAATTTTTTTGGACCAGATCGGAGGGGTTGGGGGATGTTTGGCACATATTTTTCAAGTGTTTAGGGTTCATATTACATTCTGAAATTTTCCTAAGGAAATCGGAGAGGGTCAAAAAATATTCGAAAAAAAAAGGAAAGACTATAGTCTTTGCTCATTTTTTGGAAAAAAATTTCACCCCTTCAGATCTCGCCCCGATTTTCCCAGAATGTTATTTGGGGGTTGTACACTTGGAAATTATGGGGCAAACTTCCCTCACCCCTTCCCACTGCTCCACACCTGGCTAGGAAACGTTCAGAATTGGATTTTTTCTGAAACCTTTCTGAATTTTTTTGGACCAGATCGGAGGGGATGGGGGATGTTTGGCACATATTTTTCAAGTGTTTAGGGTTCATATTACATTCTGAAATTTTCCTAAGGAAATCGGAGAGGGTCAAAAAATATTCGAAAAAAAAAGGAAAGTCTTTGCTCATTTTTTGGAAAAAAATTTCACCCCTTCAGATCTCGCCCCGATTTTCCCAGAATGTTATTTGGGGGTTGTACACTTGGAAATTATGGGGCAAACTTCCCTCACCCCTTCCCACTGCTCCACACCTGGCTAGGAAACGTTCAGAATTGGATTTTTTCTGAAACCTTTCTGAATTTTTTTGGACCAGATCGGAGGGGATGGGGGATGTTTGGCACATATTTTTCAAGTGTTTAGGGTTCATATTACATTCTGAAATTTTCCTAAGGAAATCGGAGAGGGTCAAAAAATATTCGAAAAAAAAAAGGAAAGACAGTCTTTGCTCATTTTTGGGAAAAAAATTTCACCCCTTCAGATCTCGCCCCGCTTTTCCCAGAATGTTATTTGGAGGGTATACACTTGGAAATTATGGGGCAAACTTCCCTCACCCCTTCCCACTGCTCCCTGCCTGGTCAGGAAATGTTCAGGAATGGATTCCTTTTGAAACCTTTATGAATTTTTTTTGAACAGATTGGAGGGGTTGGGGGATGTTTGGCACATATTTTTCAAGTGTTTAGGGTTCATATTACATTCTGAAATTTTCCTAAGGAAATCGGAGAGGGTCAAAAAATCTTCGAAAAAAAAAAGGAAAGACAGTCTTTGCTCATTTTTGGGAAAAAAATTTCACCCCTTCAGATCTCGCCCCGATTTTCCCAGAATGTTATTTGGAGGGTATACACTTGGAAATTATGGGGCAAACTTCCCTCACCCCTTCCCACTGCTCCCTGCCTGGTCAGGAAATGTTCAGGAATGGATTCCTTTTGAAACCTTTATGAATTTTTTTTGAACAGATTGGAGGGGTTGGGGGATGTTTGGCACATATTTTTCAAGTGTTTAGGGTTCATATTACATTCTGAAATTTTCCTAAGGAAATCGGAGAGGGTCAAAAAATCTTCGAAAAAAAAAGGAAAGACTATAGTCTGCTCATTTTTGGGAAAAAAATTTCACCCCTTCAGATCTCGCCCCGCTTTTCCCAGAATGTTATTTGGAGGGTATACACTTGGAAATTATGGGGCAAACTTCCCTCACCCCTTACCACTGCTCCCTGCCTGGTCAGGAAATGTTCAGGAATGGATTCCTTTTGAAACCTTTCTCAATTTTTTTTGAACAGATTGGAGGGGTTGGGGTAGTTTGGCACATATTTTTCAAGTGTTTAGGGTTCATATTACATTCTGAAATTTTCCTAAGAGAATCAGAGAGGGTCAAAAAATCTTCGAAAAAAAAAGGAAAGACTATAGTCTTTGCTCATTTTTGGGAAAAAAATTTCACCCCTTCAGATCTCGCCCCGCTTTTCCCAGAATGTTATTTGGAGGGTATACACTTGGAAATTATGGGGCAAACTTCCCTCACCCCTTACCACTGCTCCCTGTCTGGTCAGGAAGTGTTCAGGAATGGATTCCTTTTGAAACCTTTCTGAATTTTTTTTTAACAGATTGGGGGGGTTGGTGGATGTTTGGCACATATTTTTCAAGTGTTTAGGGTTCATATTACATTCTGAAATTTTCCTAAGGAAATCGGAGAGGGTCAAAAAATCTTCGAAAAAAAAAGGAAAGACTATAGTCTTTGCTCATTTTTGGGAAAAAAATTTCACCCCTTCAGATCTCGCCCCGATTTTCCCAGAATGTTATTTGGAGGGTATACACTTGGAAATTATGGGGCAAACTTCCCTCACCCCTTCCCACTGCTCCCTGCCTGGTCAGGAAATGTTCAGGAATGGATTCCTTTTGAAACCTTTCTGAATTTTTTTTGAACAGATTGGAGGGGTTGGGGGATGTTTGGCACATATTTTTCAAGTGTTTAGGGTTCATATTACATTCTGAAATTTTCCTAAGGAAATCGGAGAGGGTCAAAAAATCTTCGAAAAAAAAAGGAAAGACTATAGTCTTTGCTCATTTTTGGGAAAAAAATTTCACCCCTTCAGATCTCGCCCCGATTTTCCCAGAATGTTATTTGGAGGGTATACACTTGGAAATTATGGGGCAAACTTCCCTCACCCCTTACCACTGCTCCCTGCCTGGTCAGGAAATGTTCAGGAATGGATTCCTTTTGAAACCTTTCTGAATTTTTTTTGAACAGATTGGAGGGGTTGGGGGATGTTTGGCACATATTTTTCAAGTGTTTAGGGTTCATATTACATTCTGAAATTTTCCTAAGGAAATCGGAGAGGGTCAAAAAATCTTCGAAAAAAAAAGGAAAGACTATAGTCTTTGCTCATTTTTGGGAAAAAAATTTCACCCCTTCAGATCTCGCCCCGATTTTCCCAGAATGTTATTTGGAGGGTATACACTTGGAAATTATGGGGCAAACTTCCCTCACCCCTTACCACTGCTCCCTGCCTGGTCAGGAAATGTTCAGGAATGCATTCCTTTTGAAACCTTTCTGAATTTTTTTTGAACAGATTGGAGGGGTTGGGGGATGTTTGGCACATATTTTTCAAGTGTTTAGGGTTCATATTACATTCTGAAATTTTCCTAAGGAAATCGGAGAGGGTCAAAAAATTTTCGAAAAAAAAAGGAAAGACTATAGTCTTTGCTCATTTTTGGGAAAAAAATTTCACCCCTTCAGATCTCGCCCCGATTTTCCCAGAATGTTATTTGGAGGGTATACACTTGGAAATTATGGGGCAAACTTCCCTCACCCCTTCCCACTGCTCCCTGCCTGGTCAGGAAATGTTCAGGAATGGATTCCTTTTGAAACCTTTCTGAATTTTTTTTGAACAGATTGGAGGGGTTGGGGGATGTTTGGCACATATTTTTCAAGTGTTTAGGGTTCATATTACATTCTGAAATTTTCCTAAGGAAATCGGAGAGGGTCAAAAAATCTTCGAAAAAAAAAGGAAAGACTATAGTCTTTGCTCATTTTTGGGAAAAAAATTTCACCCCTTCAGATCTCGCCCCGCTTTTCCCAGAATGTTATTTGGAGGGTATACACTTGGAAATTATGGGGCAAACTTCCCTCACCCCTTACCACTGCTCCCTGCCTGGTCAGGAAGTGTTCAGGAATGGATTCCTTTTGAAACCTTTCTGAATTTTTTTTTAACAGATTGGGGGGGTTGGTGGATGTTTGGCACATATTTTTCAAGTGTTTAGGGTTCATATTACATTCTGAAATTTTTCTAAGGAAATCGGAGAGGGTCAAAAAATCTTCGAAAAAAAAAGGAAAGACTATAGTCTTTGCTCATTTTTGGGAAAAAAATTTCACCCCTTCAGATCTCGCCCCGATTTTCCCAGAATGTTATTTGGAGGGTATACACTTGGAAATTATGGGGCAAACTTCCCTCACCCCTTCCCACTGCTCCCTGCCTGGTCAGGAAATGTTCAGGAATGGATTCCTTTTGAAACCTTTCTGAATTTTTTTTGAACAGATTGGAGGGGTTGGGGGATGTTTGGCACATATTTTTCAAGTGTTTAGGGTTCATATTACATTCTGAAATTTTCCTAAGGAAATCGGAGAGGGTCAAAAAATCTTCGAAAAAAAAAGGAAAGACTATAGTCTTTGCTCATTTTTGGGAAAAAAATTTCACCCCTTCAGATCTCGCCCCGATTTTCCCAGAATGTTATTTGGAGGGTATACACTTGGAAATTATGGGGCAAACTTCCCTCACCCCTTACCACTGCTCCCTGCCTGGTCAGGAAATGTTCAGGAATGGATTCCTTTTGAAACCTTTCTGAATTTTTTTTGAACAGATTGGAGGGGTTGGGGGATGTTTGGCACATATTTTTCAAGTGTTTAGGGTTCATATTACATTCTGAAATTTTCCTAAGGAAATCGGAGAGGGTCAAAAAATCTTCGAAAAAAAAAGGAAAGACTATAGTCTTTGCTCATTTTTGGGAAAAAAATTTCACCCCTTCAGATCTCGCCCCGATTTTCCCAGAATGTTATTTGGAGGGTATACACTTGGAAATTATGGGGCAAACTTCCCTCACCCCTTACCACTGCTCCCTGCCTGGTCAGGAAATGTTCAGGAATGGATTCCTTTTGAAACCTTTCTGAATTTTTTTTGAACAGATTGGAGGGGTTGGGGGATGTTTGGCACATATTTTTCAAGTGTTTAGGGTTCATATTACATTCTGAAATTTTCCTAAGGAAATCGGAGAGGGTCAAAAAATTTTCGAAAAAAAAAGGAAAGACTATAGTCTTTGCTCATTTTTGGGAAAAAAATTTCACCCCTTCAGATCTCGCCCCGATTTTCCCAGAATGTTATTTGGAGGGTATACACTTGGAAATTATGGGGCAAACTTCCCTCACCCCTTCCCACTGCTCCCTGCCTGGTCAGGAAATGTTCAGGAATGGATTCCTTTTGAAACCTTTCTGAATTTTTTTTGAACAGATTGGAGGGGTTGGGGGATGTTTGGCACATATTTTTCAAGTGTTTAGGGTTCATATTACATTCTGAAATTTTCCTAAGGAAATCGGAGAGGGTCAAAAAATCTTCGAAAAAAAAAGGAAAGACTATAGTCTTTGCTCATTTTTGGGAAAAAAATTTCACCCCTTCAGATCTCGCCCCGCTTTTCCCAGAATGTTATTTGGAGAGTATACACTTGGAAATTATGGGGCAAACTTCCCTCACCCCTTCCCACTGCTCCCTGGCTGGTCAGGAAGTGTTCAGGAATGGATTCCTTTTGAAACCTTTCTGAATTTTTTTTGAACAGATTGGAGGGGTTGGGGGATGTTTGGCACATATTTTTCAAGTGTTTAGGGTTCATATTACATTCTGAAATTTTCCTAAGGAAATCGGAGAGGGTCAAAAAATCTTCGAAAAAAAAAGGAAAGACTATAGTCTTTGCTCATTTTTGGGAAAAAAATTTCACCCCTTCAGATCTCGCCCCGATTTTCCCAGAATGTTATTTGGAGGGTATACACTTGGAAATTATGGGGCAAACTTCCCTCACCCCTTCCCACTGCTCCCTGCCTGGTCAGGAAATGTTCAGGAATGGATTCCTTTTGAAACCTTTCTGAATTTTTTTTGAACAGATTGGAGGGGTTGGGGGATGTTTGGCACATATTTTTCAAGTGTTTAGGGTTCATATTACATTCTGAAATTTTCCTAAGGAAATCGGAGAGGGTCAAAAAATCTTCGAAAAAAAAAGGAAAGACTATAGTCTTTGCTCATTTTTGGGAAAAAAATTTCACCCCTTCAGATCTCGCCCCGATTTTCCCAGAATGTTATTTGGAGGGTATACACTTGGAAATTATGGGGCAAACTTCCCTCACCCCTTCCCACTGCTCCCTGCCTGGTCAGGAAATGTTCAGGAATGGATTCCTTTTGAAACCTTTCTGAATTTTTTTTGAACAGATTGGAGGGGTTGGGGGATGTTTGGCACATATTTTTCAAGTGTTTAGGGTTCATATTACATTCTGAAATTTTCCTAAGGAAATCGGAGAGGGTCAAAAAATCTTCGAAAAAAAAAGGAAAGACTATAAGTCTTTGCTCATTTTTGGGAAAAAAATTTCACCCCTTCAGATCTCGCCCCGATTTTCCCAGAATGTTATTTGGAGGGTATACACTTGGAAATTATGGGGCAAACTTCCCTCACCCCTTACCACTGCTCCCTGCCTGGTCAGGAAATGTTCAGGAATGGATTCCTTTTGAAACCTTTCTGAATTTTTTTTGAACAGATTGGAGGGGTTGGGGGATGTTTGGCACATATTTTTCAAGTGATTAGGGTTCATATTACATTCTGAAATTTTCCTAAGGAAATCGGAGAGGGTCAAAAAATCTTCGAAAAAAAAAGGAAAGACTATAGTCTTTGCTCATTTTTGGGAAAAAAATTTCACCCCTTCAGATCTCGCCCCGATTTTCCCAGAATGTTATTTGGAGGGTATACACTTGGAAATTATGGGGCAAACTTCCCTCACCCCTTACCACTGCTCCCTGCCTGGTCAGGAAGTGTTCAGGAATGGATTCCTTTTGAAACCTTTCCTAAGGAAATCGGAGAGGGTCAAAAAATCTTCGAAAAAAAAAGGAAAGACTATAGTCTTTGCTCATTTTTGGGAAAAAAATTTCACCCCTTCAGATCTCGCCCCGATTTTCCCAGAATGTTATTTGGAGGGTATACACTTGGAAATTATGGGGCAAACTTCCCTCACCCCTTCCCACTGCTCCCTGCCTGGTCAGGAAATGTTCAAGAATGGATTCCTTTTGAAACCTTTCTGAATTTTTTTTGAACAGATTGGAGGGGTTGGGGGATGTTTGGCACATATTTTTCAAGTGTTTAGGGTTCATATTACATTCTGAAATTTTCCTAAGGAAATCGGAGAGGGTCAAAAAATCTTCGAAAAAAAAAGGAAAGACTATAGTCTTTGCTCATTTTTGGGAAAAAAATTTCACCCCTTCAGATCTCGCCCCGATTTTCCCAGAATGTTATTTGGAGGGTATACACTTGGAAATTATGGGGCAAACTTCCCTCACCCCTTACCACTGCTTCCTGCCTGGTCAGGAAATGTTCAGGAATGGATTCCTTTTGAAACCTTTCTGAATTTTTTTTGAACAGATTGGAGGGGTTGGGGGATGTTTGGCACATATTTTTCAAGTGTTTAGGGTTCATATTACATTCTGAAATTTTCCTAAGGAAATCGGAGAGGGTCAAAAAATCTTCGAAAAAAAAAGGAAAGACTATAGTCTTTGCTCATTTTTGGGAAAAAAATTTCACCCCTTCAGATCTCGCCCCGATTTTCCCAGAATGTTATTTGGAGGGTATACACTTGGAAATTATGGGGCAAACTTCCCTCACCCCTTCCCACTGCTCCCTGCCTGGTCAGGAAATGTTCAGGAATGGATTCCTTTTGAAACCTTTCTGAATTTTTTTTGAACAGATTGGAGGGGTTGGGGGATGTTTGGCACATATTTTTCAAGTGTTTAGGGTTCATATTACATTCTGAAATTTTCCTAAGGAAATCGGAGAGGGTCAAAAAATCTTCGAAAAAAAAAGGAAAGACTATAAGTCTTTGCTCATTTTTGGGAAAAAAATTTCACCCCTTCAGATCTCGCCCCGATTTTCCCAGAATGTTATTTGGAGGGTATACACTTGGAAATTATGGGGCAAACTTCCCTCACCCCTTACCACTGCTCCCTGCCTGGTCAGGAAATGTTCAGGAATGGATTCCTTTTGAAACCTTTCTGAATTTTTTTTGAACAGATTGGAGGGGTTGGGGGATGTTTGGCACATATTTTTCAAGTGATTAGGGTTCATATTACATTCTGAAATTTTCCTAAGGAAATCGGAGAGGGTCAAAAAATCTTCGAAAAAAAAAGGAAAGACTATAGTCTTTGCTCATTTTTGGGAAAAAAATTTCACCCCTTCAGATCTCGCCCCGATTTTCCCAGAATGTTATTTGGAGGGTATACACTTGGAAATTATGGGGCAAACTTCCCTCACCCCTTACCACTGCTCCCTGCCTGGTCAGGAAGTGTTCAGGAATGGATTCCTTTTGAAACCTTTCCTAAGGAAATCGGAGAGGGTCAAAAAATCTTCGAAAAAAAAAGGAAAGACTATAGTCTTTGCTCATTTTTGGGAAAAAAATTTCACCCCTTCAGATCTCGCCCCGATTTTCCCAGAATGTTATTTGGAGGGTATACACTTGGAAATTATGGGGCAAACTTCCCTCACCCCTTCCCACTGCTCCCTGCCTGGTCAGGAAATGTTCAAGAATGGATTCCTTTTGAAACCTTTCTGAATTTTTTTTGAACAGATTGGAGGGGTTGGGGGATGTTTGGCACATATTTTTCAAGTGTTTAGGGTTCATATTACATTCTGAAATTTTCCTAAGGAAATCGGAGAGGGTCAAAAAATCTTCGAAAAAAAAAGGAAAGACTATAGTCTTTGCTCATTTTTGGGAAAAAAATTTCACCCCTTCAGATCTCGCCCCGATTTTCCCAGAATGTTATTTGGAGGGTATACACTTGGAAATTATGGGGCAAACTTCCCTCACCCCTTACCACTGCTTCCTGCCTGGTCAGGAAATGTTCAGGAATGGATTCCTTTTGAAACCTTTCTGAATTTTTTTTGAACAGATTGGAGGGGTTGGGGGATGTTTGGCACATATTTTTCAAGTGTTTAGGGTTCATATTACATTCTGAAATTTTCCTAAGGAAATCGGAGAGGGTCAAAAAATCTTCGAAAAAAAAAGGAAAGACTATAGTCTTTGCTCATTTTTGGGAAAAAAATTTCACCCCTTCAGATCTCGCCCCGATTTTCCCAGAATGTTATTTGGAGGGTATACACTTGGAAATTATGGGGCAAACTTCCCTCACCCCTTCCCACTGCTCCCTGCCTGGTCAGGAAATGTTCAGGAATGGATTCCTTTTGAAACCTTTCTGAATTTTTTTTGAACAGATTGGAGGGGTTGGGGGATGTTTGGCACATATTTTTCAAGTGTTTAGGGTTCATATTACATTCTGAAATTTTCCTAAGGAAATCGGAGAGGGTCAAAAAATCTTCGAAAAAAAAAGGAAAGACTATAGTCTTTGCTCATTTTTGGGAAAAAAATTTCACCCCTTCAGATCTCGCCCCGCTTTTCCCAGAATGTTATTTGGAGGGTATACACTTGGAAATTATGGGGCAAACTTCCCTCACCCCTTACCACTGCTCCCTGCCTGGACAGGAAATGTTCAGGAATGGATTCCTTTTGAAACTTTTCTGAATTTTTTTTGAACAGATTGGAGGGGTTGGGGGATGTTTGGCACATATTTTTCAAGTCTTTACCCTCCATATTACATTCTGAAATTTTCCTAAGGAAATCGGAGAGGGTCAAAAAATCTTCGAAAAAAAAAGGAAAGACTATAGTCTTTGCTCATTTTTGGGAAAAAAATTTCACCCCTTCAGAGCTCGCCCCGCTTTTCCCAGAATGTTATTTGGAGGGTATACACTTGGAAATTATGGGGCAAACTTCCCTCACCCCTTACCACTGCTCCCTGCCTGGTCAGGAAATGTTCAGGAATGGATTCCTTTTGAAACCTTTCTCAATTTTTTTTGAACAGATTGGAGGGGTTGGGGTAGTTTGGCACATATTTTTCAAGTGTTTAGGGTTCATATTACATTCTGAAATTTTCCTAAGAGAATCGGAGAGGGTCAAAAAATCTTCGAAAAAAAAAGGAAAGACTATAGTCTTTGCTCATTTTTGGGAAAAAAATTTCACCCCTTCAGATCTCGCCCCGCTTTTCCCAGAATGTTATTTGGAGGTTATACACTTGGAAATTATGGGGCAAACTTCCCTCACCCCTTACCACTGCTCCCTGCCTGGTCAGGAAGTGTTCAGGAATGGATTCCTTTTGAAACCTTTCTGAATTTTTTTTGAACAGATTGGGGGGGTTGGTGGATGTTTGGCACATATTTTTCAAGTGTTTAGGGTTCATATTACATTCTGAAATTTTTCTAAAGAAATCGGAGAGGGTCAAAAAATCTTCGAAAAAAAAAGGAAAGACTATAAGTCTTTGCTCATTTTTGGGAAAAAAATTTCACCCCTTCAGATCTCGCCCCGATTTTCCCAGAATGTTATTTGGAGGGTATACACTTGGAAATTATGGGGCAAACTTCCCTCACCCCTTCCCACTGCTCCCTGCCTGGTCAGGAAATGTTCAGGAATGGATTCCTTTTGAAACCTTTCTGAATTTTTTTTGAACAGATTGGAGGGGTTGGGGGATGTTTGGCACATATTTTTCAAGTGTTTAGGGTTCATATTACATTCTGAAATTTTCCTAAGGAAATCGGAGAGGGTCAAAAAATCTTCGAAAAAAAAAGGAAAGACTATAGTCTTTGCTCATTTTTGGGAAAAAAATTTCACCCCTTCAGATCTCGCCCCGATTTTCCCAGAATGTTATTTGGAGGGTATACACTTGGAAATTATGGGGCAAACTTCCCTCACCCCTTCCCACTGCTCCCTGCCTGGTCAGGAAATGTTCAGGAATGGATTCCTTTTGAAACCTTTCTGAATTTTTTTTGAACAGATTGGAGGGGTTGGGGGATGTTTGGCACATATTTTTCAAGTGTTTAGGGTTCATATTACATTCTGAAATTTTCCTAAGGAAATCGGAGAGGGTCAAAAAATCTTCGAAAAAAAAAGGAAAGACTATAGTCTTTGCTCATTTTTGGGAAAAAAATTTCACCCCTTCAGATCTCGCCCCGATTTTCCCAGAATGTTATTTGGAGGGTATACACTTGGAAATTATGGGGCAAACTTCCCTCACCCCTTCCCACTGCTCCCTGCCTGGTCAGGAAATGTTCAGGAATGGATTCCTTTTGAAACCTTTCTGAATTTTTTTTGAACAGATTGGAGGGGTTGGGGGATGTTTGGCACATATTTTTCAAGTCTTTACCCTTCATATTACATTCTGAAATTTTCCTAAGGAAATCGGAGAGGGTCAAAAAATATTCGAAAAAAAAAGGAAAGACTATAGTCTGCTCATTTTTGGGAAAAAAATTTCACCCCTTCAGATCTCGCCCCGCTTTTCCCAGAATGTTATTTGGAGAGTATACACTTGGAAATTATGGGGCAAACTTCCCTCACCCCTTCCCACTGCTCCCTGGCTGGTCAGGAAGTGTTCAGGAATGGATTCCTTTTGAAACCTTTCTGAATTTTTTTTGAACAGATTGGAGGGGTTGGGGGATGTTTGGCACATATTTTTCAAGTGTTTAGGGTTCATATTACATTCTGAAATTTTCCTAAGGAAATCGGAGAGGGTCAAAAAATCTTCGAAAAAAAAAGGAAAGACTATAGTCTTTGCTCATTTTTGGGAAAAAAATTTCACCCCTTCAGATCTCGCCCCGCTTTTCCCAGAATGTTATTTGGAGGGTATACACTTGGAAATTATGGGGCAAACTTCCCTCACCCCTTCCCACTGCTCCCTGCCTGGTCAGGAAATGTTCAGGAATGGATTCCTTTTGAAACCTTTCTGAATTTTTTTTGAACAGATTGGAGGGGTTGGGGGATGTTTGGCACATATTTTTCAAGTGTTTAGGGTTCATATTACATTCTGAAATTTTCCTAAGGAAATCGGAGAGGGTCAAAAAATCTTCGAAAAAAAAAGGAAAGACTATAGTCTTTGCTCATTTTTGGGAAAAAAATTTCACCCCTTCAGATCTCGCCCCGCTTTTCCCAGAATGTTATTTGGAGGGTATACACTTGGAAATTATGGGGCAAACTTCCCTCACCCCTTCCCACTGCTCCCTGCCTTGTCAGGAAATGTTCAGGAATGGATTCCTTTTGAAACCTTTCTGAATTTCTTTTGAACAGATTGGAGGGGTTGGGGGATGTTTGGCACATATTTTTCAAGTGTTTAGGGTTCATATTACATTCTGAAATTTTTCTAAAGAAATCGGAGAGGGTCAAAAAATCTTCGAAAAAAAAAGGAAAGACTATAGTCTTTGCTCATTTTTGGGAAAAAAATTTCACCCCTTCAGATCTCGCCCCGCTTTTCCCAGAATGTTATTTGGAGGGTATACACTTGGAAATTATGGGGCAAACTTCCCTCACCCCTTACCACTGCTCCCTGCCTGGTCAGGAAGTGTTCAGGAATGGATTCCTTTTGAAACTTTTCTGAATTTTTTTTGAACAGATTGGAGGGGTTGGGGGATGTTTGGCACATATTTTTCAAGTCTTTACCCTTCATATTACATTCTGAAATTTTCCTAAGGAAATCGGAGAGGGTCAAAAAATCTTCGAAAAAAAAAGGAAAGACTATAGTCTTTGCTCATTTTTGGGAAAAAAATTTCACCCCTTCAGATCTCGCCCCGCTTTTCCCAGAATGTTATTTGGAGAGTATACACTTGGAAATTATGGGGCAAACTTCCCTCACCCCTTCCCACTGTTCCCTGGCTGGTCAGGAAGTGTTCAGGAATGGATTCCTTTTGAAACCTTTCTGAATTTTTTTTGAACAGATTGGAGGGGTTGGGGGATGTTTGGCACATATTTTTCAAGTGTTTAGGGTTCATATTACATTCTGAAATTTTCCTAAGGAAATCGGAGAGGGTCAAAAAATCTTCGAAAAAAAAAGGAAAGACTATAGTCTTTGCTCATTTTTGGGAAAAAAATTTCACCCCTTCAGATCTCGCCCCGCTTTTCCCAGAATGTTATTTGGAGGGTATACACTTGGAAATTATGGGGCAAACTTCCCTCACCCCTTCCCACTGCTCCCTGCCTGGTCAGGAAATGTTCAGGAATGGATTCCTTTTGAAACCTTTCTGAATTTTTTTTGAACAGATTGGAGGGGTTGGGGGATGTTTGGCACATATTTTTCAAGTGTTTAGGGTTCATATTACATTCTGAAATTTTCCTAAGGAAATCGGAGAGGGTCAAAAAATCTTCGAAAAAAAAAGGAAAGACTATAGTCTTTGCTCATTTTTGGGAAAAAAATTTCACCCCTTCAGATCTCGCCCCGCTTTTCCCAGAATGTTATTTGGAGGGTATACACTTGGAAATTATGGGGCAAACTTCCCTCACCCCTTCCCACTGCTCCCTGCCTTGTCAGGAAATGTTCAGGAATGGATTCCTTTTGAAACCTTTCTGAATTTCTTTTGAACAGATTGGAGGGGTTGGGGGATGTTTGGCACATATTTTTCAAGTGTTTAGGGTTCATATTACATTCTGAAATTTTTCTAAAGAAATCGGAGAGGGTCAAAAAATCTTCGAAAAAAAAAGGAAAGACTATAGTCTTTGCTCATTTTTGGGAAAAAAATTTCACCCCTTCAGATCTCGCCCCGCTTTTCCCAGAATGTTATTTGGAGGGTATACACTTGGAAATTATGGGGCAAACTTCCCTCACCCCTTACCACTGCTCCCTGCCTGGTCAGGAAGTGTTCAGGAATGGATTCCTTTTGAAACTTTTCTGAATTTTTTTTGAACAGATTGGAGGGGTTGGGGGATGTTTGGCACATATTTTTCAAGTCTTTACCCTTCATATTACATTCTGAAATTTTCCTAAGGAAATCGGAGAGGGTCAAAAAATCTTCGAAAAAAAAAGGAAAGACTATAGTCTTTGCTCATTTTTGGGAAAAAAATTTCACCCCTTCAGATCTCGCCCCGCTTTTCCCAGAATGTTATTTGGAGAGTATACACTTGGAAATTATGGGGCAAACTTCCCTCACCCCTTCCCACTGCTCCCTGGCTGGTCAGGAAGTGTTCAGGAATGGATTCCTTTTGAAACCTTTCTGAATTTTTTTTGAACAGATTGGAGGGGTTGGGGGATGTTTGGCACATATTTTTCAAGTGTTTAGGGTTCATATTACATTCTGAAATTTTCCTAAGGAAATCGGAGAGGGTCAAAAAATCTTCGAAAAAAAAAGGAAAGACTATAGTCTTTGCTCATTTTTGGGAAAAAAATTTCACCCCTTCAGATCTCGCCCCGCTTTTCCCAGAATGTTATTTGGAGGGTATACACTTGGAAATTATGGGGCAAACTTCCCTCACCCCTTCCCACTGCTCCCTGCCTGGTCAGGAAATGTTCAGGAATGGATTCCTTTTGAAACCTTTCTGAATTTTTTTTGAACAGATTGGAGGGGTTGGGGGATGTTTGGCACATATTTTTCAAGTGTTTAGGGTTCATATTACATTCTGAAATTTTCCTTAGGAAATCGGAGAGGGTCAAAAAATCTTCGAAAAAAAAAGGAAAGACTATAGTCTTTGCTCATTTTTGGGAAAAAAATTTCACCCCTTCAGATCTCGCCCCGATTTTCCCAGAATGTTATTTGGAGGGTATACACTTGGAAATTATGGGGCAAACTTCCCTCACCCCTTACCACTGCTCCCTGCCTGGTCAGGAAGTGTTCAGGAATGGATTCCTTTTGAAACCTTTCTGAATTTTTTTTGAACAGATTGGAGGGGTTGGGGGATGTTTGGCACATATTTTTCAAATGTTTAGGGTTCATATTACATTCTGAAATTTTTCTAAGGAAATCGGAGAAGGTCAAAAAATCTTCGAAAAAAAAAGGAAAGACTATAGTCTTTGCTCATTTTTGGGAAAAAAATTTCACCCCTTCAGATCTCGCCCCGCTTTTCCCAGAATGTTATTTGGAGAGTATACACTTGGAAATTATGGGGCAAACTTCCCTCACCCCTTCCCACTGCTCCCTGGCTGGTCAGGAAGTGTTCAGGAATGGATTCCTTTTGAAACCTTTCTGAATTTTTTTTGAACAGATTGGAGGGGTTGGGGGATGTTTGGCACATATTTTTCAAGTGTTTAGGGTTCATATTACATTCTGAAATTTTCCTAAGGAAATCGGAGAGGGTCAAAAAATCTTCGAAAAAAAAAGGAAAGACTATAGTCTTTGCTCATTTTTGGGAAAAAAATTTCACCCCTTCAGATCTCGCCCCGCTTTTCCCAGAATGTTATTTGGAGGGTATACACTTGGAAATTATGGGGCAAACTTCCCTCACCCCTTCCCACTGCTCCCTGCCTGGTCAGGAAATGTTCAGGAATGGATTCCTTTTGAAACCTTTCTGAATTTTTTTTGAACAGATTGGAGGGGTTGGGGGATGTTTGGCACATATTTTTCAAGTGTTTAGGGTTCATATTACATTCTGAAATTTTCCTAAGGAAATCGGAGAGGGTCAAAAAATCTTCGAAAAAAAAAGGAAAGACTATAGTCTTTGCTCATTTTTGGGAAAAAAATTTCACCCCTTCAGATCTCGCCCCGATTTTCCCAGAATGTTATTTGGAGGGTATACACTTGGAAATTATGGGGCAAACTTCCCTCACCCCTTACCACTGCTCCCTGCCTGGTCAGGAAATGTTCAGGAATGGATTCCTTTTGAAACCTTTCTGAATTTTTTTTGAACAGATTGGAGGGGTTGGGGGATGTTTGGCACATATTTTTCAAGTGATTAGGGTTCATATTACATTCTGAAATTTTCCTAAGGAAATCGGAGAGGGTCAACAAATCTTCGAAAAAAAAAGGAAAGACTATAGTCTTTGCTCATTTTTGGGAAAAAAATTTCACCCCTTCAGATCTCGCCCCGATTTTCCCAGAATGTTATTTGGAGGGTATACACTTGGAAATTATGGGGCAAACTTCCCTCACCCCTTACCACTGCTCCCTGCCTGGTCAGGAAGTGTTCAGGAATGGATTCCTTTTGAAACCTTTCTGAATTTTTTTTGAACAGATTGGAGGGGTTGGGGGATGTTTGGCACATATTTTTCAAGTGTTTAGGGTTCATATTACATTCTGAAATTTTCCTTAGGAAATCGGAGAGGGTCAAAAAATCTTCGAAAAAAAAAGGAAAGACTATAGTCTTTGCTCATTTTTGGGAAAAAAATTTCACCCCTTCAGATCTCGCCCCGATTTTCCCAGAATGTTATTTGGAGGGTATACACTTGGAAATTATGGGGCAAACTTCCCTCACCCCTTACCACTGCTCCCTGCCTGGTCAGGAAGTGTTCAGGAATGGATTCCTTTTGAAACCTTTCTGAATTTTTTTTGAACAGATTGGAGGGGTTGGGGGATGTTTGGCACATATTTTTCAAATGTTTAGGGTTCATATTACATTCTGAAATTTTTCTAAGGAAATCGGAGAAGGTCAAAAAATCTTCGAAAAAAAAAGGAAAGACTATAGTCTTTGCTCATTTTTGGGAAAAAAATTTCACCCCTTCAGATCTCGCCCCGCTTTTCCCAGAATGTTATTTGGAGGGTATACACTTGGAAATTATGGGGCAAACTTCCCTCACCCCTTCCCACTGCTCCCTGCCTGGTCAGGAAATGTTCAGGAATGGATTCCTTTTGAAACCTTTCTGAATTTTTTTTGAACAGATTGGAGGGGTTGGGGGATGTTTGGCACATATTTTTCAAGTGTTTAGGGTTCATATTACATTCTGAAATTTTCCTAAGGAAATCGGAGAGGGTCAAAAAATCTTCGAAAAAAAAAGGAAAGACTATAGTCTTTGCTCATTTTTGGGAAAAAAATTTCACCCCTTCAGATCTCGCCCCGATTTTCCCAGAATGTTATTTGGAGGGTATACACTTGGAAATTATGGGGCAAACTTCCCTCACCCCTTACCACTGCTCCCTGCCTGGTCAGGAAATGTTCAGGAATGGATTCCTTTTGAAACCTTTCTGAATTTTTTTTGAACAGATTGGAGGGGTTGGGGGATGTTTGGCACATATTTTTCAAGTGATTAGGGTTCATATTACATTCTGAAATTTTCCTAAGGAAATCGGAGAGGGTCAACAAATCTTCGAAAAAAAAAGGAAAGACTATAGTCTTTGCTCATTTTTGGGAAAAAAATTTCACCCCTTCAGATCTCGCCCCGATTTTCCCAGAATGTTATTTGGAGGGTATACACTTGGAAATTATGGGGCAAACTTCCCTCACCCCTTACCACTGCTCCCTGCCTGGTCAGGAAGTGTTCAGGAATGGATTCCTTTTGAAACCTTTCTGAATTTTTTTTGAACAGATTGGAGGGGTTGGGGGATGTTTGGCACATATTTTTCAAGTGTTTAGGGTTCATATTACATTCTGAAATTTTCCTTAGGAAATCGGAGAGGGTCAAAAAATCTTCGAAAAAAAAAGGAAAGACTATAGTCTTTGCTCATTTTTGGGAAAAAAATTTCACCCCTTCAGATCTCGCCCCGATTTTCCCAGAATGTTATTTGGAGGGTATACACTTGGAAATTATGGGGCAAACTTCCCTCACCCCTTACCACTGCTCCCTGCCTGGTCAGGAAGTGTTCAGGAATGGATTCCTTTTGAAACCTTTCTGAATTTTTTTTGAACAGATTGGAGGGGTTGGGGGATGTTTGGCACATATTTTTCAAATGTTTAGGGTTCATATTACATTCTGAAATTTTTCTAAGGAAATCGGAGAAGGTCAAAAAATCTTCGAAAAAAAAAGGAAAGACTATAGTCTTTGCTCATTTTTGGGAAAAAAATTTCACCCCTTCAGATCTCGCCCCGATTTTCCCAGAATGTTATTTGGAGGGTATACACTTGGAAATTATGGGGCAAACTTCCCTCACCCCTTCCCACTGCTCCCTGCCTGGTCAGGAAATGTTCAGGAATGGATTCCTTTTGAAACCTTTCTGAATTTTTTTTGAACAGATTGGAGGGGTTGGGGGATGTTTGGCACATATTTTTCAAGTGTTTAGGGTTCATATTACATTCTGAAATTTTCCTAAGGAAATCGGAGAGGGTCAAAAAATCTTCGAAAAAAAAAGGAAAGACTATAGTCTTTGCTCATTTTTGGGAAAAAAATTTCACCCCTTCAGATCTCGCCCCGATTTTCCCAGAATGTTATTTGGAGGGTATACACTTGGAAATTATGGGGCAAACTTCCCTCACCCCTTCCCACTGCTCCCTGCCTGGTCAGGAAATGTTCAGGAATGGATTCCTTTTGAAACCTTTCTGAATTTTTTTTGAACAGATTGGAGGGGTTGGGGGATGTTTGGCACATATTTTTCAAGTGTTTAGGGTTCATATTACATTCTGAAATTTTCCTAAGGAAATCGGAGAGGGTCAAAAAATCTTCGAAAAAAAAGGAAAGACTATAGTCTTTGCTCATTTTTGGGAAAAAAATTTCACCCCTTCAGATCTCGCCCCGATTTTCCCAGAATGTTATTTGGAGGGTATACACTTGGAAATTATGGGGCAAACTTCCCTCACCCCTTACCACTGCTCCGTGCCTGGTCAGGAAATGTTCAGGAATGGATTCCTTTTGAAACCTTTCTGAATTTTTTTTGAACAGATTGGAGGGGTTGGGGGATGTTTGGCACATATTTTTCAAGTGATTAGGGTTCATATTACATTCTGAAATTTTCCTAAGGAAATCGGAGAGGGTCAAAAAATCTTCGAAAAAAAAAGGAAAGACTATAGTCTTTGCTCATTTTTGGGAAAAAAATTTCACCCCTTCAGATCTCGCCCCGATTTTCCCAGAATGTTATTTGGAGGGTATACACTTGGAAATTATGGGGCAAACTTCCCTCACCCCTTACCACTGCTCCCTGCCTGGTCAGGAAGTGTTCAGGAATGGATTCCTTTTGAAACCTTTCTGAATTTTTTTTGAACAGATTGGAGGGGTTGGGGGATGTTTGGCACATATTTTTCAAGTGTTTAGGGTTCATATTACATTCTGAAATTTTCCTAAGGAAATCGGAGAGGGTCAAAAAATCTTCGAAAAAAAAAGGAAAGACTATAGTCTTTGCTCATTTTTGGGAAAAAAATTTCACCCCTTCAGATCTCGCCCCGATTTTCCCAGAATGTTATTTGGAGGGTATACACTTGGAAATTATGGGGCAAACTTCCCTCACCCCTTACCACTGCTCCCTGCCTGGTCAGGAAATGTTCAGGAATGGATACCTTTTGAAACCTTTCTGAATTTTTTTTGAACAGATTGGAGGGGTTGGGGGATGTTTGGCACATATTTTTCAAGTGTTTAGGGTTCATATTACATTCTGAAATTTTCCTAAGGAAATCGGAGAGGGTCAAAAAATTTTCGAAAAAAAAAGGAAAGACTATAGTCTTTGCTCATTTTTGGGAAAAAAATTTCACCCCTTCAGATCTCGCCCCGATTTTCCCAGAATGTTATTTGGAGGGTATACACTTGGAAATTATGGGGCAAACTTCCCTCACCCCTTCCCACTGCTCCCTGCCTGGTCAGGAAATGTTCAGGAATGGATTCCTTTTGAAACCTTTCTGAATTTTTTTTGAACAGATTGGAGGGGTTGGGGGATGTTTGGCACATATTTTTCAAGTGTTTAGGGTTCATATTACATTCTGAAATTTTCCTAAGGAAATCGGAGAGGGTCAAAAAATCTTCGAAAAAAAAAGGAAAGACTATAGTCTTTGCTCATTTTTGGGAAAAAAATTTCACCCCTTCAGATCTCGCCCCGCTTTTCCCAGAATGTTATTTGGAGGGTATACACTTGGAAATTATGGGGCAAACTTCCCTCACCCCTTACCACTGCTCCCTGCCTGGTCAGGAAATGTTCAGGAATGGATTCCTTTTGAAACCTTTCTCAATTTTTTTTGAACAGATTGGAGGGGTTGGGGTAGTTTGGCACATATTTTTCAAGTGTTTAGGGTTCATATTACATTCTGAAATTTTCCTAAGAGAATCGGAGAGGGTCAAAAAATCTTCGAAAAAAAAAGGAAAGACTATAGTCTTTGCTCATTTTTGGGAAAAAAATTTCACCCCTTCAGATCTCGCCCCGATTTTCCCAGAATGTTATTTGGAGGGTATACACTTGGAAATTATGGGGCAAACTTCCCTCACCCCTTCCCACTGCTCCCTGCCTGGTCAGGAAATGTTCAGGAATGGATTCCTTTTGAAACCTTTCTGAATTTTTTTTGAACAGATTGGAGGGGTTGGGGGATGTTTGGCACATATTTTTCAAGTGTTTAGGGTTCATATTACATTCTGAAATTTTCCTAAGGAAATCGGAGAGGGTCAAAAAATCTTCGAAAAAAAAAGGAAAGACTATAGTCTTTGCTCATTTTTGGGAAAAAAATTTCACCCCTTCAGATCTCGCCCCGCTTTTCCCAGAATGTTATTTGGAGGGTATACACTTGGAAATTATGGGGCAAACTTCCCTCACCCCTTACCACTGCTCCCTGCCTGGTCAGGAAATGTTCAGGAATGGATTCCTTTTGAAACCTTTCTCAATTTTTTTTGAACAGATTGGAGGGGTTGGGGTAGTTTGGCACATATTTTTCAAGTGTTTAGGGTTCATATTACATTCTGAAATTTTCCTAAGAGAATCGGAGAGGGTCAAAAAATCTTCGAAAAAAAAAGGAAAGACTATAGTCTTTGCTCATTTTTGGGAAAAAAATTTCACCCCTTCAGATCTCGCCCCGCTTTTCCCAGAATGTTATTTGATTATGATTATGATTTTATTGCCTGTTTTTATACAATTTATACACGTATTTACAGATGTCAAGAATAGAAGAATACTGTATGATATAATATATATAAATGAGCAATTACATGTAATGTGAAATAATAATATGATGTACAGTTGTATTCAAATCATATAAACAGTTTTTAATAAGCAGGTAAAAGTAGGTGCATAGCAAAACATTTCGAAAAACTCTCAGACAGCCAGATCCTCTGTTGTTAAGAACTCGTCTATCGAGTAGAATGCTTTAGCAGTTAAAATTCGTTTGAGTTGAGTTTTAAATTTTGGTTCATTTGACCTTTTCATATCGGGTGTTAATTTATTGTATATCTTTAATCCAATATAATCGACATTTTGTTGCGTTTTTGATAGCCTGGCTAAAGGTAGGTACAACTTTTCTTTGTTCCTAGTGTCGTGTCCGTGCACATCTTGGTGTAATTCTCGCTTTTTGTCTCGGTGAATGCGAATAGTAGCGTTTAGTATGTATATGCAGGGAAGTGTTAGGATTTTATATTTTCTAAAGGTGTGTCTACAATCACTTTGGTACGGTATGTTGCCTATAATTCTGATAACTCTTCGCTGGATACCAAAAATTCTGTTTGCTGCTGCAGATTGTCCCCACAGGAGGATACCATATGTCATTATACTATTAAACATTGCATGATAAGTGGTTAGTAGGACATCAAGGGAAACAATTGGTTTTAATTTCCTAATTAGGTAAGTGATTCTTGAGAGTTTTGTGGACAGTTCGGAAACCTGTGCATGGTAGTTTAGTTTGGTATCGAGGTGGATACCAAGCAATTTTGTGGATTCGGATATTTCGTTGTCGGGTACATTTCTCATGGCATGCCATAGGGTTTGAGTTTTGTTGTCATTGATGATCAGATTATTTGATGAGAACCACTTCTGGGCTGACTGTTCTGAGGCCTCCGTCAGGCGTAGGACATCTTCATGTCTTTTTGCTACGTTCAAGCAAGTGGTGTCGTCCGCGAATAATATTAAGTTGTCTGCAATGACATTGTCAAAGATGTCATTTACGTAAATGATAAATAATATGGGTCCCAGTATAGAACCTTGAGGAATACCCATTTTGACAGGGTATTTTCCAGAGTTAGTGTTGTTTTGTTTCACAACTAAAAAGCGATTTGAAAGATATGATTTAATTAATGAGACTGATGAATTTTGGACCTTGTAGTAATTAAGTTTTTTGACTAGTATCTCATGAGATATACTGTCAAACGCTTTCGTGAGGTCCCAAAAAGTCCCCTTTACGTAATTACCCTTTTCAAAGGAATTGTAGACTACATTTACATAATTTAATAGGGCATCACTGGTGGAGTGGGATTTTCTAAATCCATATTGATTTCTATGAAAAAGCATATTATTTTCGAAATGTTCAACAAGTTGTTCTTTTAGGATCACTTCGAATACTTTGGATATTACAGATGTTATGGAGATTGGTCTATAATTTTCTGGGTGTCCAGGGTCACCTTTTTTATAGACTGGGGTGACAATTGAAGTTTTTAGAATATCTGGGTAAAGGCCTTGTTCAATTGATTGGTTTATAAGGTTTGTAAGTGGTGATATTAAAAGATCTTGTACTGATTTTATTAGTTTGGTTGTGAATCCGTGGTAATCCTTAGCATGACTGTTTGATAACGAGTTTATTACATCTCGTATTTTTGTTTGGGATACGCATTTAAAACGCATCTCAGGTATATTTTGGTTAATCGGTTTATTTTTTATCAGTTCATCTGGTGACACATTGCTTTTTGGGATATTTTTTAGAAGTTCACTAACACAATCTGCAAAGGATTTGGCAAAATCGTCAGCGGATGGGCCATTTTCTGGGGGTGAACTTATTTTTACAGGATTATGGTTGCCTTTTATTATATTCCATTTAGCTTTACAGGGGTTTTGTGAGGTGCGTATGTAATTATCATTCGCGGATCTTTTAGCCTGTCGAATAGCTTTCCTGAAGAGATTTTTTGCTGTTTTGATTTCATCATCTAAATCAGGGTGATTACCGATTAACTTTTTAAGATCATATAAGTCTTTGATTTTGCTGCGCATATCTCTCAAATTTTTGTTGAACCATGTTACCTCGTTTTGATTGCTTTTTTGTTGGAGCGTTTTTGTTTCGAAGCAGTCTAAATAAAGTGTGCTAAGCTTGTTTACAAATTTTTCAAATTTGGCATGAACATCACTACTGGTCGCTAACTGTTGGTGCCAGTCTATGGTGTATAGACTCTGGAAGTATTTATTTAATCCAACTTTGGTTATAGGTCTAATTTGCTTGTTTTGAGGTCTATGGTCTCGTTTGTGCTCGTCAGTAACATTTATAATTTGACCATAGTTATGATCAGAAAGATTAATGTCTACCAGTCTTGCAGTGTAACTATAAGAATTTAAATTTGTAAGTATATTGTCTATACAATTTTTCCCTCTAGTTGGGTCATTTAGGGTAATTACCACGTTATAACTTAGTAGTAAATCCTTAAGTTTTTTAAGATTAGTATTTGGGTTGTTAAAATTTATGTTAAAGTCACCTAAAACTACAATACCTTTATTTTTTTGTGTGAGAAATGATAGGGCTGTAGCAATCACTCGCAGGAATATGTCAACGTTTCCCTTTGGCGGCCTGTACACAGCAACAATATACAATTGGTTGGTCACACTGAATATCGCTGTAATTTCACATTCACACTCCACAGAGAGTTCATTAATTTTGTTTATTTGTACCCATTTCATAGTAGGTTTTGTTAATATTAGAATTCCACCTTTAGTTTTGAGCTTGCGGCATATTACGTTTGCTACCTGATAGCCGTGGATGGAAAAGATGCTCGCTTCGTCTTCGGTCAAGTGGTGTTCCGATAAGCAGATGACGTCTGGGTTAATTTCACCTTCGACGAGTTGGGTTTCCAGGAGATCTGCCTTGTTTCGTATAGATTGGATGTTTACGTGCAATATTTGCATATATTTTGTCGGTGTGGCTGCAGTTTTCCGGCTTTTATTTTTATTTTTATTTTCGTTTTTTGTGTCCTGTGTTGCTACAACACCTGGTGTTGCAATGTCCTCTGTTTCTGAAAAACCGCTGGTTTTCTATTTTTGAAGGGTTTTATAAGCAAGTTACTCCCCCACAGGTTTTTATTCATTATATTATCGGCGTCACTTGCATTTATACCAAGTTTGAAAGACTTGTAAGTGTCATATTTGGTTTTTATTGCCTCACAAGATAGTAGTTTTATAGAGTGTTTTTCTAAGAACACTTCAATGTCATTTGCTTTAAATATTGGTTGCACTCGCGTCAAGAAGAAATACGAACGTTTGTCAATACCCCTTATCTCGGCACTTGTATTTACACCAAAAACCGCTATTTCTCGGTTCGACTTTTTGATTTGTTGTGCGTCCTGCCCATTTCTTAGTTTTGCAAATGGGTCCGCCAATGAGAGTATGCTGTTCATTTTTTCTGTTTGTTGAATTTCGTGGAGAGCAGCATTTAATGATTTCGTGTTGATAGGGTTTGGTTTTATGCGTCCAGCTGCTACATCGCTAAATTTGTTTGGTGGTGAAGCACCTGCTCCGGCTTCTGCATTTCTGTTTTGATTACTATTTGTCGTTATTTGTTGTCTAGCTACTATTTTGTGGTTTGGAAGTGCAGATTTCAGTGTGTCCTCTATTGGTTGGCTTGTATTTTTTCCAGGTTCTTTGGTATCTGATTTTTTCGGAGCGTTATTCCCGTATGTGGGTTTTTCCTTTTCTATATATCTTATTTTGTCTTTTAATAAGTCTATCTTGTCATACAACTCTCTGATAAGAGTATTTTTACTATTTATAATTACCTTCAGTAGTTTCACTTCTATGTCCTTGTCGTCTTTGTTTGATTCTTCGCTATGTATTGAGCGTGCGTCCTCGAAAGCAAGAATATCGTCTTGGTTCTTTCCACAACATATTATTGTGTTATTTTCACCTGCTACGCATTTATCTAGTTTTTTTACACAACTGTTGTGGTAGTAGGTTCCGCACAATGTACAGCAGACACGTTTTAAAACTGTATTATGACCGCAAACACCACACAAATTTGCTGTTGATACAGACACGTCTGATCCACTTCCCGCCATCTTGGCATCGTGGGCATTTGGAGGGTATACACTTGGAAATTATGGGGCAAACTTCCCTCACCCCTTACCGCTGCTCCCTGCCTGGTCAGGAAGTGTTCAGGAATGGATTCCTTTTGAAACCTTTCTGAATTTTTTTTTAACAGATTGGGGGGGTTGGTGGATGTTTGGCACATATTTTTCAAGTGTTTAGGGTTCATATTACATTCTGAAATTTTTCTAAAGAAATCGGAGAGGGTCAAAAAATCTTCGAAAAAAAAAGGAAAGACTATAGTCTTTGCTCATTTTTGGGAAAAAAATTTCACCCCTTCAGATCTCGCCCCGCTTTTCCCAGAATGTTATTTGGAGGGTATACACTTGGAAATTATGGGGCAAACTTCCCTCACCCCTTACCGCTGCTCCCTGCCTGGTCAGGAAGTGTTCAGGAATGGATTCCTTTTGAAACCTTTCTGAATTTTTTTTTAACAGATTGGGGGGGTTGGTGGATGTTTGGCACATATTTTTCAAGTGTTTAGGGTTCATATTACATTCTGAAATTTTTCTAAAGAAATCGGAGAGGGTCAAAAAATCTTCGAAAAAAAAAGGAAAGACTATAGTCTTTGCTCATTTTTGGGAAAAAAATTTCACCCCTTCAGATCTCGCCCCGATTTTCCCAGAATGTTATTTGGAGGGTATACACTTGGAAATTATGGGGCAAAGTTCCCTCACCCCTTCCCACTGCTCCCTGCCTGGTCAGGAAATGTTCAGGAATGGATTCCTTTTGAAACCTTTCTGAATTTTTTTTGAACAGATTGGAGGGGTTGGGGGATGTGTGGCACATATTTTTCAAGTGTTTAGGGTTCATATTACATTCTGAAATTTTCCTAAGGAAATCGGAGAGGGTCAAAAAATCTTCGAAAAAAAAAGGAAAGACTATAGTCTTTGCTCATTTTTGGGAAAAAAATTTCACCCCTTCAGATCTCGCCCCGATTTTCCCAGAATGTTATTTGGAGGGTATACACTTGGAAATTATGGGGCAAACTTCCCTCACCCCTTACCACTGCTCCCTGCCTGGTCAGGAAATGTTCAGGAATGGATTCCTTTTGAAACCTTTCTGAATTTTTTTTGAACAGATTGGAGGGGTTGGGGGATGTTTGGCACATATTTTTCAAGTGATTAGGGTTCATATTACATTCTGAAATTTTCCTAAGGAAATCGGAGAGGGTCAAAAAATCTTCGAAAAAAAAAGGAAAGACTATAGTCTGCTCATTTTTGGGAAAAAAATTTCACCCCTTCAGATCTCGCCCCGATTTTCCCAGAATGTTATTTGGAGGGTATACACTTGGAAATTATGGGGCAAACTTCCCTCACCCCTTACCACTGCTCCCTGCCTGGTCAGGAAGTGTTCAGGAATGGATTCCTTTTGAAACCTTTCTGAATTTTTTTTGAACAGATTGGAGGGGTTGGGGGATGTTTGGCACATATTTTTCAAGTGTTTAGGGTTCATATTACATTCTGAAATTTTCCTAAGGAAATCGGAGAGGGTCAAAAAATCTTCGAAAAAAAAAGGAAAGACTATAGTCTTTGCTCATTTTTGGGAAAAAAATTTCACCCCTTCAGATCTCGCCCCGATTTTCCCAGAATGTTATTTGGAGGGTATACACTTGGAAATTATGGGGCAAACTTCCCTCACCCCTTACCACTGCTCCCTGCCTGGTCAGGAAATGTTCAGGAATGGATTCCTTTTGAAACCTTTCTGAATTTTTTTTGAACAGATTGGAGGGGTTGGGGGATGTTTGGCACATATTTTTCAAGTGTTTAGGGTTCATATTACATTCTGAAATTTTCCTAAGGAAATCGGAGAGGGTCAAAAAATTTTCGAAAAAAAAAGGAAAGACTATAGTCTTTGCTCATTTTTGGGAAAAAAATTTCACCCCTTCAGATCTCGCCCCGATTTTCCCAGAATGTTATTTGGAGGGTATACACTTGGAAATTATGGGGCAAACTTCCCTCACCCCTTCCCACTGCTCCCTGGCTGGTCAGGAAGTGTTCAGGAATGGATTCCTTTTGAAACCTTTCCGAATTTTTTTTGAACAGATTGGAGGGGTTGGGGGATGTTTGGCACATATGTTTCAAGTGTTTAGGGTTCATATTACATTCTGAAATTTTCCTAAGGAAATCGGAGAGGGTCAAAAAATCTTCGAAAAAAAAAGGAAAGACTATAGCCTTTGCTCATTTTTGGGAAAAAAATTTCACCCCTTCAGATCTCGCCCCGATTTTCCCAGAATGTTATTTGGAGGGTATACACTTGGAAATTATGGGGCAAACTTCCCTCACCCCTTCCCACTGCTCCCTGCCTGGTCAGGAAATGTTCAGGAATGGATTCCTTTTGAAACCTTTCTGAATTTTTTTTGAACAGATTGGAGGGGTTGGGGGATGTTTGGCACATATTTTTCAAGTGTTTAGGGTTCATATTACATTCTGAAATTTTCCTAAGGAAATCGGAGAGGGTCAAAAAATCTTCGAAAAAAAAAGGAAAGACTATAGTCTTTGCTCATTTTTGGGAAAAAAATTTCACCCCTTCAGATCTCGCCCCGATTTTCCCAGAATGTTATTTGGAGGGTATACACTTGGAAATTATGGGGCAAACTTCCCTCACCCCTTCCCACTGCTCCCTGCCTGGTCAGGAAATGTTCAGGAATGGATTCCTTTTGAAACCTTTCTGAATTTTTTTTGAACAGATTGGAGGGGTTGGGGGATGTTTGGCACATATTTTTCAAGTGTTTAGGGTTCATATTACATTCTGAAATTTTCCTAAGGAAATCGGAGAGGGTCAAAAAATCTTCGAAAAAAAAAGGAAAGACTATAGTCTTTGCTCATTTTTGGGAAAAAAATTTCACCCCTTCAGATCTCGCCCCGATTTTCCCAGAATGTTATTTGGAGGGTATACACTTGGAAATTATGGGGCAAACTTCCCTCACCCCTTACCACTGCTCCCTGCCTGGTCAGGAAATGTTCAGGAATGGATTCCTTTTGAAACCTTTCTGAATTTTTTTTGAACAGATTGGGGGGGTTGGTGGATGTTTGGCACATATTTTTCAAGTGTTTAGGGTTCATATTACATTCTGAAATTTTTCTAAAGAAATCGGAGAGGGTCAAAAAATCTTCGAAAAAAAAAGGAAAGACTATAGTCTTTGCTCATTTTTGGGAAAAAAATTTCACCCCTTCAGATCTCGCCCCGATTTTCCCAGAATGTTATTTGGAGGGTATACACTTGGAAATTATGGGGCAAACTTCCCTCACCCCTTACCACTGCTCCCTGCCTGGTCAGGAAATGTTCAGGAATGGATTCCTTTTGAAACCTTTCTGAATTTTTTTTGAACAGATTGGAGGGGTTGGGGGATGTTTGGCACATATTTTTCAAGTGTTTAGGGTTCATATTACATTCTGAAATTTTCCTAAGGAAATCGGAGAGGGTCAAAAAATCTTCGAAAAAAAAAGGAAAGACTATAGTCTTTGCTCATTTTTGGGAAAAAAATTTCACCCCTTCAGATCTCGCCCCGATTTTCCCAGAATGTTATTTGGAGGGTATACACTTGGAAATTATGGGGCAAACTTCCCTCACCCCTTCCCACTGCTCCCTGCCTGGTCAGGAAATGTTCAGGAATGGATTCCTTTTGAAACCTTTCTGAATTTTTTTTGAACAGATTGGAGGGGTTGGGGGATGTTTGGCACATATTTTTCAAGTCTTTACCCTTCATATTACATTCTGAAATTTTCCTAAGGAAATCGGAGAGGGTCAAAAAATCTTCGAAAAAAAAAGGAAAGACTATAAGTCTTTGCTCATTTTTGGGAAAAAAATTTCACCCCTTCAGATCTCGCCCCGATTTTCCCAGAATGTTATTTGGAGGGTATACACTTGGAAATTATGGGGCAAACTTCCCTCACCCCTTACCACTGCTCCCTGCCTGGTCAGGAAATGTTCAGGAATGGATTCCTTTTGAAACCTTTCTGAATTTTTTTTGAACAGATTGGAGGGGTTGGGGGATGTTTGGCACATATTTTTCAAGTGTTTAGGGTTCATATTACATTCTGAAATTTTCCTAAGGAAATCGGAGAGGGTCAAAAAATCTTCGAAAAAAAAAGGAAAGACTATAAGTCTTTGCTCATTTTTGGGAAAAAAATTTCACCCCTTCAGATCTCGCCCCGATTTTCCCAGAATGTTATTTGGAGGGTATACACTTGGAAATTATGGGGCAAACTTCCCTCACCCCTTCCCACTGCTCCCTGCCTGGTCAGGATGTTCAGGAATGGATTCCTTTTGAAACCTTTCTGAATTTTTTTTGAACAGATTGGAGGGGTTGGGGGATGTTTGGCACATATTTTTCAAGTGTTTAGGGTTCATATTACATTCTGAAATTTTCCTAAGGAAATCGGAGAGGGTCAAAAAATCTTCGAAAAAAAAAGGAAAGACTATAGTCTTTGCTCATTTTTGGGAAAAAAATTTCACCCCTTCAGATCTCGCCCCGATTTTCCCAGAATGTTATTTGGAGGGTATACACTTGGAAATTATGGGGCAAACTTCCCTCACCCCTTCCCACTGCTCCCTGCCTGGTCAGGATGTTCAGGAATGGATTCCTTTTGAAACCTTTCTGAATTTTTTTTGAACAGATTGGAGGGGTTGGTAGATGTTTGGCACATATTTTTCAAGTGTTTAGGGTTCATATTACATTCTGAAATTTTCCTAAGGAAATCGGAGAGGGTCAAAAAATCTTCGAAAAAAAAAGGAAAGACTATAGTCTTTGCTCATTTTTGGGAAAAAAATTTCACCCCTTCAGATCTCGCCCCGATTTTCCCAGAATGTTATTTGGAGGGTATACACTTGGAAATTATGGGGCAAACTTCCCTCACCCCTTCCCACTGCTCCCTGCCTGGTCAGGAAATGTTCAAGAATGGATTCCTTTTGAAACCTTTCTGAATTTTTTTTGAACAGATTGGAGGGGTTGGGGGATGTTTGGCACATATTTTTCAAGTGTTTAGGGTTCATATTACATTCTGAAATTTTCCTAAGGAAATCGGAGAGGGTCAAAAAATCTTCGAAAAAAAAAGGAAAGACTATAGTCTTTGCTCATTTTTGGGAAAAAAATTTCACCCCTTCAGATCTCGCCCCGATTTTCCCAGAATGTTATTTGGAGGGTATACACTTGGAAATTATGGGGCAAACTTCCCTCACCCCTTACCACTGCTCCCTGCCTGGTCAGGAAATGTTCAGGAATGGATTCCTTTTGAAACCTTTCTGAATTTTTTTTGAACAGATTGGAGGGGTTGGTAGATGTTTGGCACATATTTTTCAAGTGATTAGGGTTCATATTACATTCTGAAATTTTCCTAAGGAAATCGGAGAGGATCAAAAAATCTTCGAAAAAAAAAGGAAAGACTATAGTCTTTGCTCATTTTTGGGAAAAAAATTTCACCCCTTCAGATCTCGCCCCGATTTTCCCAGAATGTTATTTGGAGGGTATACACTTGGAAATTATGGGGCAAACTTCCCTCACCCCTTACCACTGCTCCCTGCCTGGTCAGGAAGTGTTCAGGAATGGATTCCTTTTGAAACCTTTCTGAATTTTTTTTGAACAGATTGGAGGGGTTGGGGGATGTTTGGCACATATTTTTCAAGTGTTTAGGGTTCATATTACATTCTGAAATTTTCCTAAGGAAATCGGAGAGGGTCAAAAAATCTTCGAAAAAAAAAGGAAAGACTATAGTCTTTGCTCATTTTTGGGAAAAAAATTTCACCCCTTCAGATCTCGCCCCGATTTTCCCAGAATGTTATTTGGAGGGTATACACTTGGAAATTATGGGGCAAACTTCCCTCACCCCTTACCACTGCTTCCTGCCTGGTCAGGAAATGTTCAGGAATGGATTCCTTTTGAAACCTTTCTGAATTTTTTTTGAACAGATTGGAGGGGTTGGGGGATGTTTGGCACATATTTTTCAAGTGTTTATGGTTCATATTACATTCTGAAATTTTCCTAAGGAAATCGGAGAGGGTCAAAAAATCTTCGAAAAAAAAAGGAAAGACTATAGTCTTTGCTCATTTTTGGGAAAAAAATTTCACCCCTTCAGATCTCGCCCCGCTTTTCCCAGAATGTTATTTGGAGGGTATACACTTGGAAATTATGGGGCAAACTTCCCTCACCCCTTACCACTGCTCCCTGCCTGGACAGGAAATGTTCAGGAATGGATTCCTTTTGAAACCTTTCTGAATTTTTTTTGAACAGATTGGAGGGGTTGGGGGATGTTTGGCACATATTTTTCAAGTCTTTACCCTCCATATTACATTCTGAAATTTTCCTAAGGAAATCGGAGAGGGTCAAAAAATCTTCGAAAAAAAAAAGGAAAGACTATAGTCTTTGCTCATTTTTGGGAAAAAAATTTCACCCCTTCAGATCTCGCCCCGATTTTCCCAGAATGTTATTTGGAGGGTATACACTTGGAAATTATGGGGCAAACTTCCCTCACCCCTTACCACTGCTCCCTGCCTGGTCAGGAAGTGTTCAGGAATGGATTCCTTTTGAAACCTTTCTGAATTTTTTTTGAACAGATTGGAGGGGTTGGGGGATGTTTGGCACATATTTTTCAAGTGTTTAGGGTTCATATTACATTCTGAAATTTTCCTAAGGAAATCGGAGAGGGTCAAAAAATCTTCGAAAAAAAAAGGAAAGACTATAGTCTTTGCTCATTTTTGGGAAAAAAATTTCACCCCTTCAGATCTCGCCCCGATTTTCCCAGAATGTTATTTGGAGGGTATACACTTGGAAATTATGGGGCAAACTTCCCTCACCCCTTACCACTGCTCCCTGCCTGGTCAGGAAATGTTCAGGAATGGATTCCTTTTGAAACCTTTCTGAATTTTTTTTGAACAGATTGGAGGGGTTGGGGGATGTTTGACACATATTTTTCAAGTGTTTAGGGTTCATATTACATTCTGAAAGTTTCCTAAGGAAATCGGAGAGGGTCAAAAAATCTTCGAAAAAAAAAGGAAAGACTATAGTCTTTGCTCATTTTTGGGAATAAAATTTCACCCCTTCAGATCTCGCCCCGCTTTTCCCAGAATGTTATTTGGAGGGTATACACTTGGAAATTATGGGGCAAACTTCCCTCACCCCTTCCCACTGCTCCCTGCCTGGTCAGGAAATGTTCAGGAATGGATTCCTTTTGAAACTTTTCTGAATTTTTTTTGAACAGATTGGAGGGGTTGGGGTTGTTTGACACATATTTTTCAAGTGTTTAGGGTTCATATTACATTCTGCAATTTTCCTAAGGACATCGGAGATGGTCAAAAAATCTTCGAAAAAAAAAGGAAAGTCTTTGCTCACTTTTGGGAAAAAAATTTCACCCCTTCAGATCTCGCCCCGATTTTCCCAGAATGTTATTTGGAGGGTATATACTTGGAAATTATGGGGCAAACTTCCCTCACCCCTTCCCACTGCTCCCTGCCTGGTCAGGAAATGTTCAGGAATGGATTCCTTTTGAAACCTTTCTGAATTTTTTTTGAACAGATTGGAGGGGTTGGGGGATGTTTGGCACATATTTTTCAAGTGTTTAGGGTTCATATTACATTCTGAAATTTTCCTAAGGAAATCGGAGAGGGTCAAAAAATCTTCGAAAAAAAAAGGAAAGACTATAGTCTTTGCTCATTTTTGGGAAAAAAATTTCACCCCTTCAGATCTCGCCCCGATTTTCCCAGAATGTTATTTGGAGGGTATACACTTGGAAATTATGGGGCAAACTTCCCTCACCCCTTCCCACTGCTCCCTGCCTGGTCAGGAAATGTTCAGGAATGGATTCCTTTTGAAACCTTTCTGAATTTTTTTTGAACAGATTGGAGGGGTTGGGGGATGTTTGGCACATATTTTTCAAGTCTTTACCCTTCATATTACATTCTGAAATTTTTCTAAAGAAATCGGAGAGGGTCAAAAAATCTTCGAAAAAAAAAGGAAAGACTATAGTCTTTGCTCATTTTTGGGAAAAAAATTTCACCCCTTCAGATCTCGCCCCGCTTTTCCCAGAATGTTATTTGGAGGGTATACACTTGGAAATTATGGGGCAAACTTCCCTCACCCCTTACCACTGCTCCCTGCCTGGTCAGGAAATGTTCAGGAATGGATTCCTTTTGAAACCTTTCTGAATTCTTTTTGAACAGATTGGAGGGGTTGGGGGATGTTTGGCACATATTTTTCAAGTGATTAGGGTTCATATTACATTCTGCAATTTTCCTAAGGACATCGGAGATGGTCAAAAAATCTTCGAAAAAAAAAGGAAAGTCTTTGCTCACTTTTGGGAAAAAAATTTCACCCCTTCAGATCTCGCCCCGATTTTCCCAGAATGTTATTTGGAGGGTATATACTTGGAAATTATGGGGCAAACTTCCCTCACCCCTTCCCACTGCTCCCTGCCTGGTCTGGAAATGTTCAGGAATGGATTCCTTTTGAAACCTTTCTGAATTTTTTTTGAACAGATTGGAGGGGTTGGGGGATGTTGAACACTCGGAGGTAAAAGTAGGGTCTAAATAATTTGCTTTGGGTCGATTTCCTATAGTTCTCGGACGATTTCATCCTGGGGAGGCCGTCGCCCACTTCTTCTAGGAGGTAGCTGAAGATCATCAGTCCGGAAGGAGAGACGTCCCTTTTTAGGGATGTGAAGATAAAAACAGCCCTTTATAGGGCTAACAAAAATTTTAAAGAAAGGTTTTTCCTAAGAGATAAGCGCTACGCTGTAAAAAAATTGCATGGAATTTTGTAATTTAGGAAAATTTGTCTGAATGTTTAAGTATTTTGTGGTGTGTACGCACCTTTAGCCAAAAAAAGTTGCTGTGTGAACGCACCTTTAGCTAATAAAAATTGCAGTGTGAACGCACCTTTAGCTAATAAAAATTGCTGTGTGAACGCACCTTTAGCCAAAAAAAGTTGCTGTGTGAACGCACCTTTAGCTAATAAAAATTGCAGTGTGAACGCACCTTTAGCTAATAAAAATTGCTGTGTGAACGCACCTTTAGCCAAAAAAAGTTGCTGTGTGAACGCACCTTTAGCTAATAAAAATTGCTGTGTGAACGCACCTTTAGCCAAAAAAAGTTGCTGTGTGAACGCACCTTCAGCTAATAAAAATTGCAGTGTGAACGCACCTTTAGCTAATAAAAATTGCTGTGTGAACGCACCTTTAGCCAAAAAAAGTTGCTGTGTGAACGCACCTTTAGCTAATAAAAATTGCTGTGTGAACGCACCTTTAGCCAAAAAAAGTTGCTGTGTGAACGCACCTTTAGCTAATAAAAATTGCAGTGTGAACGCACCTTTAGCTAATAAAAATTGCTGTGTGAACGCACCTTTAGCCAAAAAAAGTTGCTGTGTGAACGCACCTTTAGCTAATAAAAATTGCAGTGTGAACGCACCTTTAGCTAATAAAAATTGCTGTGTGAACGCACCTTTAGCCAAAAAAAGTTGCTGTGTGAACGCACCTTTAGCTAATAAAAATTGCTGTGTGAACGCACCTTTAGCCAAAAAAAGTTGCTGTGTGAACGCACCTTCAGCTAATAAAAATTGCAGTGTGAACGCACCTTTAGCTAATAAAAATTGCTGTGTGAACGCACCTTTAGCCAAAAAAAGTTGCTGTGTGAACGCACCTTTAGCTAATAAAAATTGCTGTGTGAACGCACCTTTAGCCAAAAAAAGTTGCTGTGTGAACGCACCTTTAGCTAATAAAAATTGCAGTGTGAACGCACCTTTAGCTAATAAAAATTGCTGTGTGAACGCACCTTTAGCCAAAAAAAGTTGCTGTGTGAACGCACCTTTAGCTAATAAAAATTGCAGTGTGAACGCACCTTTAGCTAATAAAAATTGCTGTGTGAACGCACCTTTAGCCAAAAAAAGTTGCTGTGTGAACGCACCTTTAGCTAATAAAAATTGCTGTGTGAACGCACCTTTAGCCAAAAAAAGTTGCTGTGTGAACGCACCTTCAGCTAATAAAAATTGCAGTGTGAACGCACCTTTAGCTAATAAAAATTGCTGTGTGAACGCACCTTTAGCCAAAAAAAGTTGCTGTGTGAACGCACCTTTAGCTAATAAAAATTGCTGTGTGAACGCACCTTTAGCCAAAAAAAGTTGCTGTGTGAACGCACCTTTAGCTAATAAAAATTGCAGTGTGAACGCACCTTTCGCTAATAAAAGTTGGAGTGTGAACGCACCTTTAGCTAAAATAAGTTGCAGTGTGAACGCACCTTTAGCTAAAATAAGTTGCATTGTGAACGCACCTTTAGCCAATAAAAATTGCTGTGTGAACGTACCTTTAGCTGATAACTTTATTAGATAAAGGTGCGTTCACACTCCAACTTTTATTAGCGAAAGGTGCGTTCACACTGCAATTTTTATTAGCTAAAGGTGCGTTCACACAGCGATTTTTATTAGCTAAAGGTGCGTTCACACAGCAACTTTTATTAGCTAAAGGTGCGTTCACACAGCAGCTTTTATTAGCTAAAGGTGCGTTCACACAGCAATTTTTATTAGCTAAAGGTGCGTTCACACAGCAACTTTTATTAGCTAAAGGTGCGTTCATACAGCAACTTTTATTAGCTAAAGGTGCGTTCACACAGCAATTTTTATTAGCTAAAGGTGCGTTCACACAGCAACTTTTATTAGCTAAAGGTGCGTTCATACAGCAACTTTTATTAGCTAAAGGTGCGTTCACACAGCAACTTTTATTAGCTAAAACTGCGTTCACACAGCAATTTTTATTAGCTAAAGGTGTGTTCGCACTGCAACCTTTATTAGCTAAAGGTGTGTTCACACAGCAATTTTTATTTGCTAAAGGTGTGTTCACACTGCAACTTTTATTCGCTAAAGGTGCGTTCACACTGCAACTTATTTTAGCTAAAGGTGTGTTCACACTGCAACTTTTAATAGCTAAAGGTGCGTTCACACTGTTACATTTATTTGCTAAAGGTGCGTTCATACTGCTACATTTATTAGCAAAAGGTTAGGTTAGGTTAGGTTAATTTGGTTAGGTTAGGTTAGCTAATGAGTTGGGTTAGGTTAGCTAAATGAGTTGGGTTAGGTTAGCTAAATCAGTTGGGTTAGGTTAGCTAAATGAGTTGGGTTAGGTTAGCTAAATGTGTTGGGTTAGGTTAGGTATTGGGTTAGGTTAGGTTAGCTAAATGAGTTGGGTTAGGTTAGCTAAATGAGTTGGGTTAGGTTAGCTAAATGAGTTGGGTTAGGTTAGTTAAATGAGTTGGGTTAGGTTAGGTATTGGGTTAGGTTAGGTTAGCTAAATGAGTTGGGTTAGGTTAGTTAAATGAGTTGGGTTAGGTTAGTTAAATGAGTTGGGTTAGGTTAGCTAAATCAGTTGGGTTAGGTTAGCTAAATGAGTTGGGTTAGGTTAGGTAATGGGTTAGGTTAGGTTAGATAAATTATATATATATATTTTTTTATTATATATATTTACGTAACCTAACCCAACTAATTTAGCTAACCTAACCCAAATCATTTAGCTAACCTAACCCAACTCATTTAACTAACCTAACCCAACTCATTTAACTAACCTAACCCAACTGATTTAGCTAACCTAACCCAACTCATTTAGCTAACCTAACCCAACTCATTTAGCTAACCTAACCCAACTCATTTAGCTAACGTAACCCAACTTATTTAGCTAACCTAACCTAACCCAATACCTAACCTAACCTAAACTAACCTATACCCAACCTTTAGCTGATAAATGTATTTGCTAAAGGTGCGTTCACACTGCTACTTTTATTAGCTAAGGGTGCGCTCACACAGCAAAATTTATTATCTAAAGTTGTGTTCACACAGCAACTTTTATTAGCTAAGGGTGCGTTCACACAGCAACTTTTATTCGCTAAAGGTGTGTTCACACTGCAACTTTTAATAGCTAAAGGTGTGTTCACAATGAAACTTTTATTCGCTAAAGGTGTGTCCACACTGCAACTTATAGTAGCTAAAGGTGCGTTCACACTGTAACTTTTATTCGCTAAAGGTGTGTTCACCCTGCAACTTTTAATAGCTAAAGATGCGTTCACACTGTAACTTGTATTCGCTAAAGGTGCGTTCACACTGCTACTTTTATTCGATAAAGGTGTGTCCACACTGCAACTTTTAGTAGCTAAAGGTGCGTACACACTGTAACTTTTATTCGCTAAAGGTGTGTTCACACTGCAACTTTTAATAGCTACAGGTGCGTTCACACTGTAACTTGTATTCGCTAAAGGTGCGTTCACACTGCTACTTTTAATAGCTAAAGGTGCGTTCTCAATGCAACTTTTATTCGCTAAAGGTGTGTCCACACTGCAACTTTTAGTAGCTAAAGGTGCTTTCACACTGTAACTTTTATTCGCTAAAGGTGTGTTCACACTGCAACTTTTAATAGCTAAAGGTGCGTTCACACTGTAACTTGTATTCGCTAAAGGTGCGTTCACACTGCTACTTTTAATAGCTAAAGGTGCGTTCACACTGCAACTTTTATTCGCTAAAGGTGTGTTCACACTGCAACTTTTAATAGCTAAAGGTGCGTTCACACTGTAACTTGTATTCGCTAAAGGTGCGTTCACACTGCAACTTTTATTCGCTAAAGGTGTGTTCACACTGCAACTTTTAATAGCTAAAGGTGTGTTCACACTGCAACTTTTATTCGCTAAAGGTGTGTCCACACTGCAACTTTTATTCGCTAAAGGTGTGTTCACACTGCAACTTTTATTCGCTAAAGGTGTGTCCACACTGCAACTTTTATTCGCTAAAGGTGTGTTCACACTGCAACTTTTAATAGCTAAGGTGTGTTCACACTGCAACTTTTATTCGCTAAAGGTGTGTCCACACTACAACTTTTATTCGCTAAAGGTGTGTCCACACTGCAACTTTTATTCGCTAAAGGTGTGTTCACACTGCAACTTTTATTCGCGAAAGGTGTGTCCACATTGCAACTTTTATTCGCTAAAGGTGTGTTCACACTGCAACTTTTAATAGCTAAAGGTGTGTTCACACTGCAACTTTTATTCGCTAAAGGTGTGTCCACACTGCAACTTTTATTCGCTAAAGGTGTGTCCACACTGCAACTTTTATTCGCTAAAGGTGTGTTCACACTGCAACTTTTAATAGCTAAGGTGTGTTCACACTGCAACTTTTATTCGCTAAAGGTGTGTCCACACTACAACTTTTATTCGCTAAAGGTGTGTCCACACTGCAACTTTTATTCGCTAAAGGTGTGTTCACACTGCAACTTTTATTCGCGAAAGGTGTGTCCACATTGCAACTTTTATACGCTAAAGGTGTGTCCACACTGCAACTTTTATTCGCTAAAGGTGTGTTCACACTGCAACTTTTAATAGCTAAAGGTGTGTTCACACTGCAACTTTTATTCGCTAAAGGTGTGTCCACACTGCAACTTTTATTCGCTAAAGGTGTGTTCACACTGCAACTTTTAATAGCTAAGGTGTGTTCACACTGCAACTTTTATTCGCTAAAGGTGTGTCCACACTACAACTTTTATTCGCTAAAGGTGTGTCCACACTGCAACTTTTATTCGCTAAAGGTGTGTTCACACTGCAACTTTTATTCGCGAAAGGTGTGTCCACATTGCAACTTTTATACGCTAAAGGTGTGTCCACACTGCAACTTTTATTCGCTAAAGGTGTGTTCACACTGCAACTTTTAATAGCTAAAGGTGTGTTCACACTGCAACTTTTATTCGCTAAAGGTGTGTCCACACTGCAACTTTTATTCGCTAAAGGTGTGTTCACACTGCAACTTTTAATAGCTAAAGGTGCGTTCACACCACAAAATTTAAACCGCCTGCACGGTCACAATCTAATCTACACCTTCGGCATGCCCACTTTGTCACAGTCTAAACGCATACTTTAGTTGAGTGATATTCCGCTTCGTTTCTTGCGGCGCTGCGTTCGTGTTAATTTTTGAGCGTATGGTGGGTTGCCTGTGCATCAGGCGCAACTTAATACTTTCTTAAGAATTTAAACAATAACAATTAAACACATGCACCCCCCCCTTCCTGTTTCTGGAAAACAACAAACGAGACATAATATTAATAATAATAATAATCTCTACACTACCCATATCCTGTTGCCTGGCCCCAGAAGCGCAATGCTTGTGCGGGAGGGGGGAAGGGGCTATTATTATTAAGCGGGCCCGCTTGCGTCTGCAGCCGACTTAGAGATGGAATAGCACAACTCTCATATTCATGTTACAGCCAAGGAAAACTGCAGAAAACCTTGGCCAGAAGTTGCCGGCACCGGGAATCGAAACCCGGCCCGCTGAGTAGAAGCCTAGCATGCTAGTCGCTCGACTACCGGGGCTAATGTTGGTTTAAAAAGTTTATTTAGCAAAGAGGAAGTAAAACTTGTCTTTAATTTACATACAAAACATTTATTTAGTAAATTAATCAAAAATCTACTTCTAAAGACAATGAAAAAAATATATGTATTAGGAATTGCCAGTTAATGGGAAGAAATAAAAGCTTGAGCATTCCTTAGTTGGGAAGGTTTAGAAATTGTTTATTCGTAGAAAACAGGAAATGTAAACATGCTCGTTGTTTCCAACTTGGGATCTTCTTGCGATACACCTTCAGCTCCTTGTTCGTCTTCTCCGTGGTATCTGAGTGGGGTCCCCCATGGTTTTTATCTGAAACACATAATGGAATGTTTAGATATACCCATGACATTACTAAATCCTTAAAGTTTTAGGCAGTCCCGAAAGGTTTCTCCATCTCCAATTTCACAATAAAATACATAGCAACAGTTTTTACAAGACAGTATAATAAAACAAGTAACTTACTACAGGCAGGGTTGTAGTTTATTGAGGTGGTGGGCCAACAAGGCATCGCAGACTGGAGTTCCTCCTTCTCTTAGTTCAACTTCAAAATCGTTCCATATCAGGAGAGTGAGAGAGACTATATTCAAAAATATCCGTACTACTTGCTTATTCTTGAACTAGAAATTGTCTTGTGTACGCTTGAAGAAAAAACGGTTTCGAAATGAAACGTTACAGGGTAATGCAATAAAATCAGAACAAAGTATTTGAACTTTGGAATAATTTTATGTAACCCCATCTGCTATAAATGTTAATCACAAGAAAGTTATTTATGTTTTATGAAACAGATAAATCATTAAAAAAAATAGATAAATTATTTCTTAATAAAATTTTATACGTTCTTCAACTTAAGAAGGAAATTTACAATTTAGGGGTAGATCACCAAACAAGGGGGTGGATTTTTTGAATATTATCGTGTTATTATAACAGGATAGGGTACCTCCTTCTTCCGAAAAATTCAGACCCGATTTGACACCCTTAAATTTATTTTTGCTCCTGAATTTACATCAAATCCCTTAATACGGGTGATTATTTTTGAAACACACTGTATGCATTTTATATTTTATTTCCTGAGTTGTTAAGATAATATAATATCTTGCAGTTAAAAAAATGCAATAAACAAGATATTTATTAATGAATTAATTGCAGCTCTTATCGTTTTTTTTTATATTCACGCCTGGCAAGGACGAGGATTTTTTTAAGCGATAAGGGTTAGAAATAAACGGTTTGTTTTATTAATTAAAAGTAATTTCAAAGATATTTTTTTCCAAAAATGCTTTAAAATATGGCTAGTTGCGTAACATGACTCGATATTTTAAATATTATCGCCTTCGCGACTTCTAGAACAAAATTTTATAACATTTTATGTTATCGATAGGAAAAAAATAAAAAAACTGCAAAATTTCAAAAGTTTATCAAATATGTTCTTGAAAATATGAACGTTATCGTTGTTGTTTGGTTAAAAATTTATAATACAGTAGTATAGAAGTGCGTGTAAAAAAACTAAGGATGTAATAATTTGATAAAGATATTTTTTAAGTTACTGTAAGCACGTAGATTAGCAAATTATCTAAATTTAAGGTCGAAAGGTTGGATCGGAATTCGTATAAAAACCTTCCCCTAGCCTAACATCGGCACTTCAGTGGTTCAGCTACCTAAGAGTCAAACATGGCCAAGTTCGCAATTGTTTTCCTCGCCGCTTTGGCTTTCCAAGTAAGTACTTGAATTTTTTCTTCAAAATTCTTTTGACTTATAAAATTTTTCTTGTTTAGGCCGCCTCCGCCGGTGTTTACAGGTACCAACAATACCCAGAAAACACTTTGGGAGATTATGAATACGGACTCCAATACCACGGATACCCAACTGGAAAATTCGATTCCCTCTTCGGAGAACTCCAAACCGTATCCCATGAATTGACCGCATACTTCCAAAGGGCCCTCCCCAATGACCGTCTTGTCCTCAAGACCCTCACTTGGCAAAGCCGTGAACTCGCCCTCTACATCGACACCATCATCGAGAAACTCCAAGCTGAGGTAAGTTTACGAAATTTTCTTTTATTTTCTAACACTACTTCATTTTGAACAGAATTTCCCAATAAATAAACCCTTGGACTTGTAATTACAAAACTACCCTACTTTGCAACTTTCCGTGTTATTTTTAACTCTCCTCAAATTTTTCCTGGTTGTTTTATTAAATTTTCTTAACACTTTGCAATTTTTAGACTTACCAATACAATGGACAAGTCAGCATCGTTCTTGAACAATTCATCAGCGAACTCCGTGACATCAAAATGCAATACCAACAAATTGCTGCTTACACCAGCGATGTCTACGTTGCAAGCCAAATGAAGACTCAATTCCACATGACCGTTCAACGTACCGTTGTCCAACTTGAGAAATTGGTCCGTTTCGTCCAAACCAGCTTTGAACGTAAGTTATCAAGAATTAAATCGGAACTCCCAGGAATATTCTTAAACTTCCGATTATTTTCCAGAAACCCACGGTGATCTTTACTTCATCGTCAAGAACGTAGTCGCTGATTTCTTGTACGCTTTCCGCACCATCTACAGCCATGTCCAATACTACGGTGTCTACACTGAACAATCCCCAAGACAATTGGTCCTCCAAATCGAAGAAGTCACCAGATACTTGACCCAATACTTCCAAGGTGTTACCCACTTTGATGCTCACCGCATGCACGTTGTCCGCGAATACGTTCAACATGTCGAAGCTATCTTCAACAGGATCCAAGAACGCAAAGTACGATACCGTGTTTCTAACCATTTATAATTTTCTAATTGCTTTTCTTCTTTAGAGTACCTACGGAAACCTCGAAATCGACTCTGTCTTCCAACAAGTTTACAGCAAACTCCACCGTGTCCATGCTTCCGTTATGCAAATTGTTGATGCTGAATACTTCGAAAACGTAGAAGTTATCCGCAGCCAACTCATTGAAGAACTCCAATTCGTCGCCCAAGCTTTCGAACAATTCGTCCAATATGCCCATGTTGGAGATTACCGTAAGTTCTCAATCTCTTTCTTTGTAGAACAATAACTAACAGGAAATATCTTTTCAGAAACTTTCTTCTACGAAATCCTTGGTGATTACCTCTACGCCATCCAACAATTCAGAATGCAAATCCAATCTGGATACCAAACCTACTACTACCAACGTGGTTTCCAAGGCATCAACGAACTCCCAGCTTACTACGGCAAATCTGGACTCCAAGGACTCTACCAACACGCTGGACTTTACGGTAAAACCGGATACCAAGGCCTTTACAGATACGGAGGTTACGGATACGGATTCTCCGGAAAATACCAAAGCTACGCCAAATACGGCCAAGATTTGAAACAATTCCAAATCCAAATCCAAACCATCGTCCGCGATCTTTACCAAGCCTTCCACACCGTCTCCTTCGATGATGTTACCGCCAGACAAACCTTCGTCCACTTGATCCGCCAATACGCTCAACAACTCGAATACGTCGTCGAAAGGTTGCACCAATCTGTCAACTACACCGCTGAAAGCCACGTCTACATCTTCCAACAAGTTGCCCAAAACTTGAGACAATACATCGTAGCTCTTGAACAATTCTACACCAGCGAATACTCCGCCACTGAATTGAAAACCCAATTCTACATGTACGTCCAAAAGATCGCCACTGAATTCGAAAAATTAGTTTACGGAATCGAACGTAAGTGTCCTTCATCTCGCCCACAGCAAACACTTACAGAATAATATTATTTTTCTTTCGCACTTGATCAAACCCAACTAATTTTTTTTGTTTATTTCCAGAAACCGAAGGATCTTTCTACGAACTCGTCCACAACGTCCTTTACCAATACTTGACCGCCACCTACGATTTGTACAGACATATCGAAAACTTCCATGAAATCTTCCATTATGGATACGGACCTTATGCCCGTCAATACTACGGTGACAACTACTTCGGTGGTAAATACTACGGTAAATACTTCGGTGGTAAATACGGCCAATACTACGGTCTCCAAGGACAACAACAAGTTTACGAAACTCCCAGGGAATTGGTAAACCAAATCCAATACGTCGCCCGCGACTTGTCTGCCACTTTCCAAAGCGGTATGTCTTTCACCCAACAACACGCTCAACTCCTCTCCGTACATGCCCGTCATTTCGCCCAAGTCATCAAGAACGTCGTCGATCAATTGGAAGCTTATGAACATGTTGATGCCACCATCCAACAAGTCATCTACAAGTTGCGCGAAGTACAAATGAACTTCCACCAACTCGCTGCTTACAACGTCTTCACCAACGTCCATGAATTTAGGGCTCAATTCGAAACCTACGTCCAAATCGCCGTCGCTCAAATCGAAAAGTTGGCTTGGATCGCCCAAGAACAAACCCACGGTAACTTCTTCTACGTTATCAAGGATGTCCTCCACTTCTTCCTCTACGGCCTTCACGATATCCACCGTGAAATCCAACAAGTTGCCCAATACGGACAATACACCACCCAATACGGCAAAGGTTACGGATATGCTGGCAAATACGGATATGGATTCGCCAAATACGGACCCCAATACGGTAAACAATTTGGATTCGCCAAATACGGAATCGGCAAATACGGACAACAATACGGATTCACCAAATACGGATTCGGCAAATTCGAACCCAAATACGCCCAAGAATACGGATACAACAAATACGCTCCCCTTGCCCAATACGGACAAGGATACGGATATGGCTTCCAACACCAATATGGTTACCAACAAGTACCTTATGGTAAATATTTGGCTTCCGCCGAATATACCCCAGTCGCCGCCATCCGCGCTTATTAAGAAAATTATTTTCTAATGTTGTCATCTTTAACTCTTGAAATTTGTAATTGTAAACTGTAATTGTTCTGCATTTATGTTGTTGATTAATTACCAATAAAGCATCCATTAAAACTATTACTGTCTTTTTTGTAAAGTGGTTATATATCCTATTGGATGACCTAAGCTTCTTCCTGATCTACAGCTTTTAAAAATTCCAAAAATATTCTGGAAGAACTGAAAATTTAGATTGTTAGCTGTAGTTGGAAAAGGGTTCCTAGTATGGAAAGGTCAGATAGTCTGCTTTGGAAAAATAATGCTTTCTAAGATTTCCTGGAGATAAGCTATTGTTCTATATTAAGTTCCTGTACAGTACTAAAAAGTTTTAAATTTAATAAATACCTACATATAATAGGGGGTGGAGTAAAGTAGCGGTAAGGGTCTAAGGATTTCACCCTATAGCTCCTGAATTGCAGATTCGCCTTAAGCAGAATTATTCCTAAATAAGTTATTCGCAACATGACTCATTGCAAAGTTAGTTTAAGCTTACGTAAACTTTCCTAGTACTAAATTAAAATCTACGAACTTCAATTTGATAATTCATTTTTAGGAAGTAATAAATTTAAAGGCAATTGCCTTAAATTTCCTACCAGGACAAAATATTCTGGTAATGGTTGCTTGATCTCCAATACGATGTCAAAAGGTACTTGAAGATCGTCATAAATAGTCAAACAGTCCTTACGAATGCCAGAAGTACTACCCAGGAACCAAAAACCTTAAAGAATATTGTTTAGTACACGAAATAGTTTCTTTAGACTTAAGTAACACTGAAAATAGTTCATTGATGATATAAACTGTTTCTAGAAGCCAAAATGGCCCTAAGAACGTAGAGTTATGACGAGTTTCCTGAACATGACCTTTGAGAAGTTAATTTAATGTTCCTTACGCCAATGTAAACTTGAAATGGTTTACTTTTTCCTAAATTAATATTTTTTCCCCTCAAGAATTATCCTTGAAGGTTTTCAAAACCCTTTTCGGGGAGATATTTTTATTTAGAGGTTTTGTGTAAAACTCCAAATGAAAAGTAGTAATTTAAGGTCATTCGGCTGTTGCGTTCCAATGTTACGACATTTTGAATTATCTGCAACGATTTCCCCCGTTCGCGTTTTAAAAACTTTGGGGTTGTATGTACAGGGCCGTTCTAACCAGTTTCTGGTTGGTCATCCTATCGTTCATCTCTGGTAGTAATTTAAGGTCATTCGGCTGTTGCGTTCCAATGTTACGACATTTTGAATTATCTGCAACGATTTCCCCCGTTCGCGTTTTAAAAACTTTGGGGTTGTATGTACAGGGCCGTTCTAACCAGTTTCTGGTTGGTCATCCTATCGTTCATCTCTGGTAGTAATTTAAGGTCATTCGGCTGTTGCGTTCCAATGTTACGACATTTTGAATTATCTGCAACGATTTCCCCCGTTCGCGTTTTAAAAACTTTGGGGTTGTATGTACAGGGCCGTTCTAACCAGTTTCTGGTTGGTCATCCTATCGTTCATCTCTGGTAGTAATTTAAGGTCATTCGGCTGTTGCGTTCCAATGTTACGACATTTTGAATTATCTCCAACGATTTCCCCCGTTCGCGTTTTAAAAACTTTGGGGTTGTATGTACAGGGCCCTTCTAACCAGTTTCTGGTTGGTCATCCTATCGTTCATCTCTGGTAGTAATTTAAGGTCATTCGGCTGTTGCGTTCCATTGTTACGACATTTTGAATTATCTGCAACGATTTCCCCCGTTCGCGTTTTAAAAACTTTGGGGTTGTATGTACAGGGCCCTTCTAACCAGTTTCTGGTTGGTCATCCTATCGTTCATCTCTGGTAGTAATTTAAGGTCATTCGGCTGTTGCGTTCCAATGTTACGACATTTTGAATTATCTGCAACGATTTCCCCCGTTCGCGTTTTAAAAACTTTGGGGTTGTATGTACAGGGCCGTTCTAACCAGTTTCTGGTTGGTCATCCTATCGTTCATCTCTGGTAGTAATTTAAGGTCATTCGGCTGTTGCGTTCCAATGTTACGACATTTTGAATTATCTCCAACGATTTCCCCCGTTCGCGTTTTAAAAACTTTGGGGTTGTATGTACAGGGCCCTTCTAACCAGTTTCTGGTTGGTCATCCTATCGTTCATCTCTGGTAGTAATTTAAGGTCATTCGGCTGTTGCGTTCCAATGTTACGACATTTTGAATTATCTCCAACGATTTCCCCCGTTCGCGTTTTAAAAACTTTGGGGTTGTATGGACAGGGCCGTTCTAACCAGTTTCTGGTTGGTCATCCTATCGTTCATCTCTGGTAGTAATTTAAGGTCATTCGGCTGTTGCGTTCCAATGTTACGACATTTTGAATTATCTGCAACGATTTCCCCCGTTCGCGTTTTAAAAACTTTGGGGTTGTATGTACAGGGCCGTTCTAACCAGTTTCTGGTTGGTCATCCTATCGTTCATCTCTGGTAGTAATTTAAGGTCATTCGGCTGTTGCGTTCCAATGTTACGACATTTTGAATTATCTCCAACGATTTCCCCCGTTCGCGTTTTAAAAACTTTGGGGTTGTATGTACAGGGCCCTTCTAACCAGTTTCTGGTTGGTCATCCTATCGTTCATCTCTGGTAGTAATTTAAGGTCATTCGGCTGTTGCGTTCCATTGTTACGACATTTTGAATTATCTGCAACGATTTCCCCCGTTCGCGTTTTAAAAACTTTGGGGTTGTATGTACAGGGCCCTTCTAACCAGTTTCTGGTTGGTCATCCTATCGTTCATCTCTGGTAGTAATTTAAGGTCATTCGGCTGTTGCGTTCCAATGTTACGACATTTTGAATTATCTGCAACGATTTCCCCCGTTCGCGTTTTAAAAACTTTGGGGTTGTATGTACAGGGCCGTTCTAACCAGTTTCTGGTTGGTCATCCTATCGTTCATCTCTGGTAGTAATTTAAGGTCATTCGGCTGTTGCGTTCCAATGTTACGACATTTTGAATTATCTGCAACGATTTCCCCCGTTCGCGTTTTAAAAACTTTGGGGTTGTATGTACAGGGCCGTTCTAACCAGTTTCTGGTTGGTCATCCTATCGTTCATCTCTGGTAGTAATTTAAGGTCATTCGGCTGTTGCGTTCCAATGTTACGACATTTTGAATTATCTGCAACGATTTCCCCCGTTCGCGTTTTAAAAACTTTGGGGTTGTATGTACAGGGCCCTTCTAACCAGTTTCTGGTTGGTCATCCTATCGTTCATCTCTGGTAGTAATTTAAGGTCATTCGGCTGTTGCGTTCCATTGTTACGACATTTTGAATTATCTGCAACGATTTCCCCCGTTCGCGTTTTAAAAACTTTGGGGTTGTATGTACAGGGCCCTTCTAACCAGTTTCTGGTTGGTCATCCTATCGTTCATCTCTGGTAGTAATTTAAGGTCATTCGGCTGTTGCGTTCCAATGTTACGACATTTTGAATTATCTGCAACGATTTCCCCCGTTCGCGTTTTAAAAACTTTGGGGTTGTATGTACAGGGCCGTTCTAACCAGTTTCTGGTTGGTCATCCTATCGTTCATCTCTGGTAGTAATTTAAGGTCATTCGGCTGTTGCGTTCCAATGTTACGACATTTTGAATTATCTCCAACGATTTCCCCCGTTCGCGTTTTAAAAACTTTGGGGTTGTATGTACAGGGCCCTTCTAACCAGTTTCTGGTTGGTCATCCTATCGTTCATCTCTGGTAGTAATTTAAGGTCATTCGGCTGTTGCGTTCCAATGTTACGACATTTTGAATTATCTGCAACGATTTCCCCCGTTCGCGTTTTAAAAACTTTGGGGTTGTATGGACAGGGCCGTTCTAACCAGTTTCTGGTTGGTCATCCTATCGTTCATCTCTGGTAGTAATTTAAGGTCATTCGGCTGTTGCGTTCCAATGTTACGACATTTTGAATTATCTGCAACGATTTCCCCCGTTCGCGTTTTAAAAACTTTGGGGTTGTATGTACAGGGCCGTTCTAACCAGTTTCTGGTTGGTCATCCTATCGTTCATCTCTGGTAGTAATTTAAGGTCATTCGGCTGTTGCGTTCCAATGTTACGACATTTTGAATTATCTGCAACGATTTCCCCCGTTCGCGTTTTAAAAACTTTGGGGTTGTATGTACAGGGCCGTTCTAACCAGTTTCTGGTTGGTCATCCTATCGTTCATCTCTGGTAGTAATTTAAGGTCATTCGGCTGTTGCGTTCCAATGTTACGACATTTTGAATTATCTGCAACGATTTCCCCCGTTCGCGTTTTAAAAACTTTGGGGTTGTATGTACAGGGCCGTTCTAACCAGTTTCTGGTTGGTCATCCTATCGTTCATCTCTGGTAGTAATTTAAGGTCATTCGGCTGTTGCGTTCCAATGTTACGACATTTTGAATTATCTGCAACGATTTCCCCCGTTCGCGTTTTAAAAACTTTGGGGTTGTATGTACAGGGCCGTTCTAACCAGTTTCTGGTTGGTCATCCTATCGTTCATCTCTGGTAGTAATTTAAGGTCATTCGGCTGTTGCGTTCCAATGTTACGACATTTTGAATTATCTGCAACGATTTCCCCCGTTCGCGTTTAAAAACTTTGGGGTTGTATGTACAGGGCCCGTTCTAACCAGTTTCTGGTTGGTCATCCTATCGTTCATCTCTGGTAGTAATTTAAGGTCATTCGGC